>UELW01000778.1:6383946-7011395 GCA_900490495.1 Danionella dracula | reverse complement strand
CAAAATGACATCTTTCTGTCCCTTGATGCTAAAAACCAAGCTCCTCTGCAACTTGTTGGAACGCATATACTTTATTGTTTCAAATATGTGTTTGAAAAGACTGTATAATGCTTGAGCATATCTTTCTCTAATATCCATTTGTGTTTTTTTAAACTGCCTTTTTTAAATAATGTTTTTTTATGTTGCATGTGAACGGCAATCTACTCTGAAAAACAAACAAAAAAAAAAAACGTAAAAACTCCCTATACTTTTTATGTAGGAGGTAAGAAAAAGAGATACCAGGTATATTGAGAGCTGGATATGGATTGTGAGGAGACATGGCTGAATAAATAAATTGAAAGTCTAGGTGGATGAGTGGAGAAGAACGGACAGTCTGACCTTTTTAAGATCCCAGTCAAATGGGTAAATAAGATCCCGAGGTGACTGTCATTTACAGGTTGGTTATTGACGTGAGGCTAGCCAGCCCTGAGAGAGCGGGTCACTGTAAATGGAACACTCAGAGTAAATGTGTGGCAGAATTGTCAAAGAAAACAAAATTATCATAAATCTGAATTAAACCTAAACTGCTAGACATTTCTGTTCATGAGTAAAACGTAAGTTTACCAATTCTGCTGTCTTGTTGTCTTTTAATTGTAGTTGTGTATTTATAATTTAAAGATATAAATGATCAAAATACAGTATGTTTAAGACAAAACTATGTCTTTATATTATAGTCCAGTGCTTGGCACTTTTATATAAAGTGACTTACAGCTAAGGATGATTTGTTCAGTGTTGCCTTTTTCTATAGCATGTTGCTCTGATGGAAACATAGGAAAACTACATTCCATGCATTTTATACAGTATATTCATGAGCATTTTGCCTCAAATTTTTATCAAAGTTTCTTAGTTGTTATTGATTTATTTGTTATTGTTTATTTGTGGTTTCCTTCTTTTTGACATTGCAATATAAACATATACTGTTTTTGCTCGAGTGTCACATCTACATAAAGCTTACTATATTTTTCATGACTTTTGCTGATATTCCATAGAGCAAGAGCTAATGAGAGGCATGCATTCTTAAGTTATGGTCAAGGATGCCTCCTGTTAACTTATCACAGAGGGAAATGCCAGACAGCATGGCTGGAGGCTGATGTGCTGGGTAAAACTTGACATAAGCTCCTTATCAGAAAACATTAGGTTAAGGCCTAAAGGTGCTTGCATGTGTCAGTTCCTGAGCCTGTTCGGAAAACTCTGCTTCCTTATGACCGGTCAGTGTGCCAAAAAATAGGCAGTAAAAATGTCCTGGCATGAATGCATGAATTATGTACACGTTGTGAAGTGTAGGCTTAATGTGTGCGGAAAGAAAGATTGAGAGAGAGAGAGAGAGAGAGAGAGAGAGAGAGAGAGAGAGAGAGAGAGGACGCAAAATGCTTTCTTTTATTGTTTTTGAGAGCCTGATTTTAATTGTCAAAACAAACACAATAAGAAATGGAAACAATGTTATAAACTAAACAGACAAATATAAACAAGCTGTTAAAAAAAGCATTGAAAAATAATTTGATTGTTTATCAATTTACAAAATAATGTTTTGACATTATGATAGTAATAATATTAATCACATCACTCTAAAGTTAAAGGAAACATAGCTGAATTGAATCATGAGTCTCTATAAATAACTACGTTCATGTAATACAGATCAAACTGCTGAGACGTTTGAAGAACAGCAATATGTGCAAGCAGCTTGGCTCTCCGAGATCGATTGAGAGGGTCTTAAAGAGGTCAGAGTGGGTGCCTGAGGGAGAAGAGGAGTCAAACATAATGTTGGGTGTCAGACTGTTGACATTTCAGATCTTCAGATGCGTTCACCATGCCAACACTACAAGAAAGATAGAACAAGAAGAAAGATGCCAGGGGCAGTGTGAGGATATGCAGCCTGAAATGGCCAGGGTCACCGGAGTAGTTGACAGGCCATGTTGCCAATAATCATAATCATTATGGGTCATGCTATTATGTAGATGTATCTTGCATTCATTTACATATCTTAATTATTTTTTTTCCACTCAACAATGTTGTTTTGAGATGTTTGTTTCCACTGAGGATTGTAAAACATGAATTGATTGCTCTAATAAATGTAGCCACAAAAACAACCTTGTTTTACATAAGCGTTACATCCCACAGAGTACTGTTCCACTCTTTGTACTTGACACTCATTTGCTGTTTATAAGCTCCTTTCATTTGAAAAAGGTAAATGTGGATTTATATGCATGCAAGCATATGCACATGAAAAAAAGAGTTGTCTACTCTCTAAAAAGTACCTAATAACCTATTTTAGCAAACCATGTCAATATGGTTCATACTATTATACCAAAAGAGTTTAACTAAATGGTAAATCAAATAGTCAGTGTATGTTTCTTTTTTCAATTTGCTAAGAAAGGTGAAAAAATTATCTGTTTGACATATATATTAACATTACACATAACAAAAAAGGGATTTGATATGGTGAAGTGTAAATTACACAATGAAGTTCTGTCATTCACTCTGAAATTATTAGTTTCTATATTTCTATTAAACACATTCAAATTTGTCTATGAACATGTTTTCTCAGAACATTTTTTGTGTGAGGTCAGGGATTTTAACAAATGGGAAAGCCAGGAGATTTCTAAATGCTTCTTTAATGATTACAAATTGCACAAAACAAGCCCAAACTGATCTAAACACCGGAAAAGTCTTAATCATACAAAATTGCACCTTACAAAAAAGGCGGGAAACTTAACCTTACCCTGTTAGCTTTCTGTTATCATGTGATGTTAACTGGTCAGTTTTTAACCCATGCTTTAAATCAGCTATAAAATAGGCTAAAACAATAAGCTAGCATTTAATCTGTTTCTCATTTCTTGGTTACATTGTTAAGCATGCGTGTTTTTTCATATGTTTGGTCTCTGAGTCTTTTTTGTCAGCACACCCTTCAGTTTTTGTAAGTCAATTGGTCACTAAATGATTGAATTCACATATCAGAGTATGCTCATGTTCCTTTGTTTTGTTTCCGAGCAGGAATACAGGAAAACCACACTAAATGACAATCTCATGACTAGGAGAGGAGCTGGCTGTTAGTGTATAAGGTGACAGTGCAGTTATTATAATTACTTATTATAATAATATAATAATTACTTGCACTTATTACTAAAATTACTTATATAATATATCTTTGTTCTTTTTTTTAATAAATACACTGCAAGCCCTGATAAGTAGAGTGGTCTTAAAAAATTAGAAGAAACTGGTTGCCCTAAACATTTTGAGGGATTGTACTTGATAGTTTGAGTCCACTATACTTGAAAAGTGGGTGTGATGTAATTCAGTTTTTAAGTTTAATTCACTTAAAACGTGAGTTTGATCTAATTATCGTTTAAGTTTAATTCACTTAAATACTGGGTTTGATATACTTGTCTTTTTAAGTTTATTCCACTAAATAACCTAAGTTGACGTTAATCAAAAGTTAATTCCAAGTACCATATTATGTATACCTAATTTATAATGAAAAAAATCAACACAAATAAATATTTTACATTTTTAATTGACTCGTTGATAATCATTGAAATACAGAGATTACCTTTCAATTGCAATTTATCAAACTATTACAACACAGCTAATTGCAGCCAAACCTTTGTCAAACTATTACAACACAACTTTTGCAGTCATTCTTCTGGATAAACATTGTTATATCCTAGCAGAGAAAGAGGTACAGAAGATTAGTTCAGAATCAACAATGAACAGAAACTACTGTTTGTATTCAGGTTTTAATAACATTTTGTTTAGTTACCAAAATCAGGTTTAAAGTCGTGAAGTCTGTGCTCGGTATACGCCTGAATGGTCAAGTTTACAGCCCAATAACAGCTAAAAAGATAATATTGTGATAGCATTGTGGCAAACATGACAGTATGGTTTTGCAGGTTATTTTACATACATTGAAGTTCAGTATGTTTAAATGAAGGACTAATTTATCCAACAAGCATGTGGAAGGGATGCTTAATCGGACAATACACGATTACATATTTGAGTCAAGATTGTCTTAATGTAACATTTTTTTTGTATATACTGTTTATACTAAGACATTTTGTATGTTATATATTTAGAAAGAAATAATATTGTATTCAAGTCGCATGGCAGGAATTAAAACAGAACCAGGTCCACCCCATGTGGTTAAAAGCAATGTTAGGTTATTAAAAACTTTCAAACAAACCTGTTTTAATATTTGTACTTTCAATACTGATAATAAGAAAGTAATAAGAAAATGTTTCTCAAATAAAATTTCTATAGTTTTTACCTTACCTGTTTCATTCTTGTGGTCTTCAATCAGTAGAAAATGGCACTGATCCAGCTAGCAAAGGTATATGTCAGAGGGATCGGGAGGGGCGGGGCCAGGACAAAAAAAAACAGTTTGACTACATTGCACTTAACATGTTAACTTGATAAAAAGTATTGTATTGCAATTGTTCCTTTTTAACGTTTAAGAACTTAAAAAAAAATTCATGTCAAAACTACAAATTAGAAAATGTAAAGAAAATGTTTGCTTGGCCAGGATCTTACCCAGAGAAAGACTTACATACATTTTGGTCTCATTCTCACTGGTAATAGCTTAATTATATAGCTCATTGGATGTTCTTGAATGTGGTTGCTAGTTCCATTCATAAACATATTCAATTATTGGCTTATTTATTGTTATATCGCCCAACTTCGAAAAACAGGTAAATCAGAAATATGTACCTTGACTTTAGAATTGGTCCTAATTGGTGGGAAATTCTTTTTTAAAACTATATGAACTTTATACTACTATTTTATATGATATTTATAAATATATAATAAACTTTAAAAATAGGGTACAATTAAAAATAAATAAGGTAAAAAGAAATGCCAAAAAAATTTTATTTAAGAAATTTTATTTGGAAAAATTGTAAGTAGCTATTATGACCTAAAATAGCAACACATTGTGCAGTAATGTGAGCAGCTGTTGTCCTACAGCAGCACTCCATCCTACTCCTCAATCTCATCCTCATTGGGATGGAGTGACCCATATCTGGCATGGCGAATGCTCATGCACAGCCGAATCCACCGCCTGGTCCTGGCTTTCACTTCTGGGCTTGGACGGGCCCCTGACGAGGCCATCTTAAAAATGCTCTAAGATCCTCTGTCCTTTACTGTCTCATTCAAAGCGGCTGGTTTTTAATATTCAGCACTGCAAGATGGTGGGAGCATTTGTTCCGACTGCCACTTTAAAATAGCTCACACACCCGCTGATGATCTTCAGCCTCTGAAAGTGGGGCTTGGGATTCATCACATCAAGGTCATGGTGTTGTTTTAAACTCACAAAGAAAAATACTTGCATAGATTCAAACAAAGTGTACACAGTCATTTTTTTAATTGACGGAAACCTTAAAATGTGATGCTGCAGGTTTTTTTTCCCCAAACATTTATCTCAGAATTTAAAATATGCACTCCTAAAATTGCACACGTTCATCCAGCTGAACACACACTTGCTCTCTCTCAAATGTACACTCAAACGCGTCAGGTTAAGTGTTTCTCCATTAGTGGAAAAGGCTTCAGGTCGGACAATCTCTATAAATGATGGTTTGACTTGGGACCCTTTCTGACACTGTACATGTGTGTACATGATGTGCCTATTTTGATGACACACAAACCAA
This sequence comes from Danionella dracula, assembly GCA_900490495.1. Classification (NCBI taxonomy): domain Eukaryota; kingdom Metazoa; phylum Chordata; class Actinopteri; order Cypriniformes; family Danionidae; genus Danionella; species Danionella dracula. The sequence goes on along the minus strand of UELW01000778.1, from coordinate 7,005,720 downwards.
AATGAGCTCACAATTATATTTATACTTAAAGAGAGAATCTAGTTGATTTAAGGTTACGATCTTATAAATAAGCACTTAAGAGCAGAAAGCATCATCTTCAGTGTGTTATTAATGAACTTGATAACTCAAAAAAAGAAAGACAATGGAGTTGTAATAGAAAATGAAAATGTAAAGAGACAAACAAAAAAAATATAATAAGTCAATTAAAAATAAAAAGTACATTATAAAAGGGTAAAAAATTAAAAGCAACCAGGGATGCAATAATAAACGAATAAATAAATAAACAGACAAACATATTCATTCATCTTCATGTCGGCTTTCTTCCCTTTCGGGGTCGCCACAGCGGAATGAACCGCCAACTCTCTGACATATGTTTTACGCAGCGGATGCCCTTCCAGCCGCAACCCATCGCTGGGAAACAGTCACACACACATTCACTCTTTAACACTATGGACAATTGTTCTTACTCAATTCACTTATACTGCATGTCTTTGGACTTGTGGGGAAACCGGAGCACCCGGAGAAAACCCACGCGATCACGGGGAGAACATGCAAACTACACACAGAAATGCCACCTGCCCCAGCCGAGGCTCGAACGCGACCTTCTTGCTGTGAGACGACCATGCTACCCACTGCGCCACCGTGACGCTGACAAACATAGAAATAAACAAAAAATAAATAAAACAAATAAAGTGACTAGAGATCTGCTTTCTGTCTCGATGGCTCTTTTTCACTATGGAGATATGAAGTCACATAAAATCTGGTACTCTGCACTTCATTCAAAATTCTGATGCTACAGACAGGTTTGGTGTGACACTTCTCGCTTTACTCGTGCACCAGATGTTATCATAACTGCAGTGACATGAGCGCGCACCCCACTGAGATATTATTAGCTCCTTTAGAATACAAATGAAAGCTGTCTTTACCAAGCTTCAGTCCGAAAAAAAAACCCCAGAAAACACACCAGAGTGAAAATACATTGTGTTGTTTTTAATGTAAAATTTAAATGACCCAACCTTGGGCACTAGAATGTGTAATTGTTAATCACTACAGCATTAAAAATGCTTTCTTTAAGCTGAAATTACTTTGTAATAAGTATATTGCCAGTTTTCTGATAGTGGTATATACATACATCCCACTATATATCTCACTATATACAGAAAACTATAAGCACCATAACATAATGTTATACAGAATAGTATTATTAATGGCATATAGTCACATTATTATAAAACCAAAATTTACAACTTTACTTACATTTACAGAATAAAAAATTTAATGAACTTTTGTGAAAAAAGGGGTCACTGAACATACAAACATGAGTACTCCACAGTTAGAGCTTGTTGATTAATCCATTATTCAATCTGTCAGTCTTTCTATCTATTAATGATTATTTATAAAACGCCTAACTAGTTGCCAGGGCACTTCAAAATGCAAAATAAAGCTTAAAATAAACAGATACTGCAGCAATCACTTCCAAGTAAACACTTCACAGACACCAACTGTAGATTTAAATATGCAGGTCTTAAAACCAAATGTGTAAACTCTCTGTCTGAGTATTTACTGAGCAGTAATTGGAATGAATACTAGAGTTTGGGCACAAAAGTAGAAAAGGCATGACTACACCAGCAATTTGAATTTCTCACCACTCTCAGAGTGTTTGTATTGTGGAACTGAAGCCAAACCTGAACAAGTCCTGATAGAGTGATGCCATTCGGAATCTCATTCCACCCCTGTCTCTTTATTTCTCTCCGTCTCAATTATTGCTGTGATTTGTAAGTTGTGATTACAGCCATGCACTTGGGAGCGAGTGAGCACCAGCCTACACCAGGAGATAACACACTCCATGCAAACTTACAAAGCGGCCACTGACTCTTCTCTCACAGGGTAATGAATAGAAATGCAGCTTTCAGGACAGCGGGGGGGGGGGGGGCCATTTGTGTATATGCATGTGTGCGTGTGTGTGTGGGGGTTCTACAGGGGTGGCAGGGTTGTAGAGTGTGCAATGCAGCTCCATTCTCTAGCTCGCTGTCAGGAAATATAATTTGCGCCTTCAGTGATTCACCTGGTTCATATGCAGCATGCAAATTTATTTCCTTAATAATCAGAGCAGGAGGCTGCCCAGGAGGATTAATGGCATCATTCCTTATGCACCGGCAGCCTCCCAGACCGCTAGGATATTACCCACCTCTGACATGGAAAAATTGTGTTAGTTCTACAGAGAAAACGCTGGGATATTTGTCCTGTGCGACAGTATAATGGGCTGGTGCATCATCAGATTGCAATGTCATTTCAAAAACCTTGAATACAAATAATGTAGAGTGAGAGAATAGATGGCGCGTACCTTAATACAGCTTGCTAGTTATCCTTCACTCAGGTATAAAAGGGGTTTTCTGACACCAGGCGTTATTTAAATGAAGCTCCTCTAGGCTCTATCCTAGTATGGATCCTTCTCTCACTTCCCTCTTTTAATTAATTTTCCCTTCTCTACCTCACTCTGAGAATCCCTCTTTTTGCCTCCTTCACAATTTTAAAGCAAACACCATGAAATATGTATGGGCCAGACATATTAATTATACCGCTATGAGGGGAAAACAATGCAGCAGTGGCATGGAGCGTTTGGGTGCAGATCTGTCACCAGTCGCAGAGAGGAAAGAGCTGGCTAGAAGTGAAAACCTAATTAACAAGATAAGTGACCAACAGCAGCCTTCTGTCAAGAGTCACACCCACCCCAGAGCTTAGCCAACATGGCTAAGCTCTGCTGCTGCTAGCTTTAGAGCATTGCAAGCCTGGTCAGCCATCTTGGAGGATCTTTTCTGTTTGTGCTGAAGTTATGATGTTTGTGAAACTGTTTGATTGATTACTGAATCATGTAAGGGTTGATATGAAGAATTAAAAAAGTACAGGGGAAATCTGAACGACAAACCAGAAACATTTGACAGACTTCGTAGTTTTACTTTCTTTCAATTGTTTTAGTTCACCATGTCTCTCTTGACCCCAACAACATGCCTCTTTTGAACACAAAAACTAATTGGCAGCGGGAATCTAATATCAGAAAAAAAACTTATGGACAGAGGTGGGTAGTATATCCAAATTTATTTATTAACTCGAGTAAAAAAAATCTAATGATACATTAAATGATACAATTACACAAGTAGTTAGTTAAAAGTAACTTCTGATCTGAATGATACAAAACAAAAATGTTCATCGTGAAACTTCTAGAAGACCATATTTTTAAAAGTAATAATACATCATATGTTTTTCAATTTATATAGTGCTTTTCCACACTTCTATGCACTCCAAGACAAAATTTTTAAAGCATTATTCATTCACTCCAGGTTCACACACTCGTGGTGATAAGTTACCTCGGTAGCTATCAGCTGCCCTGGACAATCTGACAGGACGTGGCTGCCATTCAGCACAACGGTCTCCTGCCAACAACGGTCTCCTGACCACCACCAAAAACACCCACCAGTCACAAATATCCACAGTAACTTTTTTCAGCTTTTATGAAACATAGTTTTAAGAAATAATAATCTGAAAAATGACTTGGGTAAATAAGTAAACATTTGTTTAAGTAAATGTAACTAATGTTACTACCCACCTCTGAAAATAGAACTGAGGAATATTTAAGGGGGGGGTTTATCGCTGACACCAAGCGGCAACTGCTTTCCCACTCCATGCGTAATAGAGAGTGTCGGAACTGTAGTTCCTCGACTGGCCACTTGAGGCGGACTACAAAAGTCAGCAGATCTGAATATCTTCCATATTAAAACTGTCAAAATTTGGAGCTAAACAAATAGTACTTGAACACCTGGCTCCAAGTTTTATTGATCCAAATAGATAGTTGTGATCTACATGTGATCTACACTCCAAGTCATGGAATTATTTTTAAAATAGTTTGTTTAAGATATAATAAGCCTTAAAGTTGTGCATAATTAAGGGCTTGTTTTTTTGAGTAGCAGATAATTGACAGTTTTTTAGCTTGTCTCGTCATATGTGTTTTTGACCCTTTGTTGTCATTCATTCCAGCTAATTTTATCAGAATTTTCATCTGATCTAATTTAAATTGCCTTCTCCATTATTGTCAGGAAGTGATCCAGAATCACCGCAGACTACCCCACTCTGATTCACTTTAACCAGACACTACGTCCACTTATTAAATATAAGTGTCATCCCTTTCCTCAGATTAAAGGAAATGTTTGAATATGCCAACATTCTCACTTTGCTGTTGTCCAAGAACCAAGAACATGAAGGAGAGTTATCTCCACAGATTTTAAAGATTATCTGCAGCAGATATACCTCATTCTGCATTTTTCCAGTTGAATGCTGAACTGTTAAAATCTGTGTTCATTGACAAACTGAAGTTAGTAGATCTAGAAGTTCAATCCAATAAAAATTACCCTGCATGCAGTTATTAGAATGTTACACAGATAAATTTAGTGGACAGGTGTCTAGCATGGGCCCCTAACTGTGGGCACAGAGCCATCATTGAGGGCATTGTTTCTGAAACTCTGGGATCCCAGCAGCTCCATTAAAACACTGAGTCCAGTGCTAAAAAGCTGCTTAAATTGTGAGAAAGCAATGCTGTTGACAATGTTAAAAGCCTAACAAGGACCAAATGCTAAACAATGAACCGTCTGGACACTGCATAAGTGATTCTTGCGAACTCATCAAAGATCTTCCAAGGAAGTAGAATAGGGAGAGCTGAGTTTTTAAAAGCTTTAAGTTAAAGTCCATGAACAGAGGTGGGAACAAATGGTATTGCTGTATGTTTCTTCAAACGCACTTCTGAGTCAACACACAGCATCTGTTTACTAAACCAAGCCCCAAAAAGTCAAAATCACCTTTTATTACCAATTCTTCAAAATAGCATAAAACACACGTAAAAAGTTTTGGGTAAATTTATTTGAGCAATATATTAAGAAGCACATTGTATTAATAGAATACTTTTTGCTGTTTAGCAAGTTCTTGGAAAGATGTCTACTACATAAAATGGGCATAATAGTTTCAATGTTATGCAGTAGAAAACCAACCTTTACATAAAGATTTCAGCCACTTTGCAAAACCCAACTTGGCTTGGCATTAACAAAAGTTTCTGAAACTAAACATATACATAGTAAAGTATAATTATATGTTCAACTATATGTCATATCCCTGAGGCGGTCAGAAAGAATGTGGTTGCCATTTCGCGTCTACGACCTCCTGCCCACCACCCAACCAATCACACACATTCTTACAGGACAGCTCATTAGAGACATTTAGTTTTTATTCTGTTCTATTAAGTTTACTAATCTCATTCTCTGTTATGTCATGTCTAATAATATTTCTATAGTTATATATGCTAAGTTTTAAGCTTTCAAAATCCCCGATCACTCAAAAGATCAGCTTAGCATATTTTCCAAACTCAATCTGATTTTGTCTTTTGTACAAATAAGGGTCAGTTAATATTCACTTCATATGCCTTCATTTTTTTATACCTCATTGGCTTTAATGCATTGTACTAAGGTCTACACAAACAAACAAGGATTCAGATAGTTCAAATCACTTCTAACAAGGAAATTCGATAACATCATCCTAGTGTTTTGCATTGTTTCCTGCAGGTTTTGGAAATCATTGTCAAGTATTGTATTTGTCTATAGAGTCCCTAAATATATTACTCATCTCTTGACTCCAACCAATATGGTGAGATCACCTAGCTAATGGGGTAAAACAGGCTGTTTGTTGGTCAAATGGTCTTTGAGTTGATTTTGTTTAACTTGTTTAACTGATCTTTTTTTCAGTAGCAGCTTTAGGCAGCTTGCAGTGAATAATATGGTTTATAAGTTATAATTTTTTACGGTCAGTTCACTGCAGACATGTTCACATGACAGGTATTCAAACAGTGAAATCTGACAGGCATTCATAAAAAAGTACTTGTCATCATTCAAAACCGGTGAGGTGGTTGATCACATTTGATGTTTAACTGCTTTAAAATGACCTGATGCCAGGCGGCAGGTCTGATGATTAAGACGTTGGTGCATTAATGCAATTTATTAATGACTCCTCTCATCCAAAATGGGATTTATTAGAATGAGCGTATAATTAAATTTAGACATGAGCTCTGCTGAACAATGCCCGATATGGGATACTTTGATTTTGTTTAAAAGTAATTACGCTAAAATGACACAAGTGAAAAGGGTGATGCGGTCCTTTCTAATGAGTTAAATAAGAAAAATCGCTCAAGTTTCAGACACTGGCAAAGGGCTAATTGAGGAAATATGATGCTGTCCCCACTGCTGTCAGTCCACATTTGTGTCATATTTCTTTTTAAATATCTTATGAATCCCTTGTTTTATTCTTTTTTTTAGATTGTGTAACTAGAGTAAGCAGTCTTGAGCATGTAATGTAAACATACAAGACAAATAAATGTAAGAGGAATAGATAAATACAAAACAAACAAAAATTTATTTTAAAAGTCTTACTTGTAAGTATTGAATACAGATAGGCAAACAACAGAGTTTTTTTTTAACATTAGGTTCTTTTAAACAGCACATCATAGAGCAATAGGAGAAAATGAGGGACTGAGAGAGTCCAGAGGGGCTCAAGTGCTCTCCTGCAACGAATGCAGCCTTAATACTTATAGACCCAAAGTTTACCAATACATCGCCATGGAGACAGATCACACAATAGCTTTAATTTAGCTCCTTGGCCACTGCAGCATCAGGAGGAAACAAAACGCTTCCTACTGAATATAATAAAAAGGCCAAAAGCACTAGCAAGGAAAATAAGCACTGTTCCTGATCAGTAGGGACAGACACTTAGGACAGCACAATCAGTATTTGTCAGGGCAGATGAAGAGGTGAAACCCACCCCACAACCTTCTAAGAATTTGGCTAAATTGTAATTAATTCACTTACCTTCCGCATATTTTGCATTCTGCTCAGCAAAGTTTATGTTTATTGAGGTTGCACCCCTCGAAATAAGAAAAAAAAAGCTTTCTGTCCTGTAATTCCCCCTGGAAATCTGCAAGCCCATCTCATTGCTTAGCAACCAGCCCTGGGGCCTGTTTTACACAGCTTAATTCAGAAGTGCAGATGTGACTTAGTTGCAGTTGATTGGTTATATGTCCTGTCTACTGTATTCACTTCTTATCTCTCTAAGAGGCAAAAGGAGGACAGAAGTGAATATGTCCGTGTATTCGTGTGTGTGTGAGTATTTGGGGGTGGTGTCCTTGTAAAGAACTAATTAGTTTTATGGGTCACTTTATTTTCATAAGAGTTTTGCAAAGACTGTTTAAAAAAAATATGAAAAGGAATTGCTAAACAATGGGCATATTACTCTTCCAGAACAAAGTAATGTTATACACACCTTTTGCAAGATGTCAGGACATACATTTTTGCACTAATATCATGTACACAGCTATATTACAGTGTTTTCATTTCAGTGACTCTTGTCTGCAAAACTTAGCTAGTCATTTGCAGTTCTTGTAGATCACAGTATTGAGTCACAATGTAATTTTTACACTCCTGGATATTGATTGACAGTCGCTCTTTAGCTTACCATCCGTCAGTTTCAGTTTACAGGGATGTTCCGACTGCCATTATCTGCCTGTGTGAATCAAATAAGGTGTAGAAGAAATGTCCCCAAAGAACCCAAAATCTCGAATCTTCGAAAGTCTTCATCACCTTCCCACAAATGAACAGAGCAGAGGCTCCTACATGTAGATGACAACTGTGGATATGTATAATCAAGGCAGGGTACGAGTAAAGCTAATGCTTACTTGAACTGTTGTTTATTGTATGTGCATTATTTTTTTCTAAACACAGCAGAAAAAAGACCCTAAAGAAGAGCAGAGTGGACAGATAGCGTTGATGGAAGTGAGCTCAACCGGAACTTAAACTAGCTACATAGAGTTTAACATCTTGGCTGATAGTGGGTCAATTACCTGTGTGTAATTGCAATAATTCCAATAATGCAGCAGTCATGCTTGACAGTTTCCAGATCAGGTCCAGTAATTGCAGGGTGATGTGTATGACTGGAATCAAAGGAGACGCTCTGCTTAGCCGTTTGCGGCCAAACCACAACGCATAATGCAATAAATCCTCATCTTATTAGCACAGCTCAAAATGGCAAATTGGTGTGAATTCCAAATTATTCAGGTAATGATTGGGAGGAGAGAGAGAAAAAATATATGAATGATTGGAGATTTCAACAGAAAAAGAATTCAACATATTGCCTCTAAAATCAACTTCAGGCTGTGACGACTGCATTTGCAATATTTTTTTTTTAGAAAATTAACCAGTGGAATAACAAGCACCACTCTGATCTTTCAAAACACCCATAAAAATAATTAAATTCCTATTTTGTCTTGTAATACCTATGATAGTATATTCACTTGTGATCGCTCTCACACTGTGCAGAAAACTAGAGCTCTGCTAACATGAAAACAGAGCCCCACTGATGTTCACAAGAGTAGATACTAAGCAACTCAAAGCAACAAGAGGCTAATAAGACCGCAGTCCGTTTACTGAGGTAATTAAACGGCAATGCAAGAGGACCGGAGAGAGAGAACGCTACAGGGACTGGGAAATATTACCAGAGTGTGGGGCCACTTTGCTAATAGACCTGGCGTGATGATGGATCTCATGAAGTGGCCCCTTTGCATTAGCAGGAAGGCATTAATAAACAGGAATGGGTTAATAGTGCAGAAAAAGCCAGCAGTCAGACGGCAGGGGTGTGGAATATTCCTTTCTTAAGTCAGCTGTAAGTAATTACGGCATGGTGAGCTTCTGACGATTACCATAACAGAGCAATTGGACGTGAAGAATGGATAATAGTATGAACATGGAAGTGTGTTTAGTGAGGGGCTATATGCTTGGTAAGGCTAGGCAACCCTTTCCTGTCCCAAAACATGCAAGGGGGTCGATCTGAGGGTTTTAACACTGGTAGGCCTCCCTTTAGAGTTGTTTCAGGCTTACATATTTTGACATGGACTTTCTTCACTGTAGACTACCGTTAAAAGTAGCACAGTTGGCGGATGTGTACATGTGAACGGATATGTACTTATGGATTGTGAGATTTATTAAAAAAAATGTAAGTAGTCAATAAAGTCTGGCTGGATAACTGCGATCTGATGTCTAAAAAAATCTTCATCTTTGGGTTGTCATGAAATTCTTTCAGTCCTGGGTCTACACATATACCAGAAACTTGAACTGTAAATGAGCCTTTCTTGACAGTAAAGTGAAGAGGAGAGGTAGGTCATGGGATGGGGAAGATGAAGGAGAGTAGTGATGTGATGTTTCCCATAGACTGAGCTGGCAGTTTGATCTTGATCAGGCCAGAGAGCTTTGAGGAAGGTCACAGACCAAAAGTCACTCCGACAGAAGAACTTTCCAAGGGGATTCTCATGAAGAGAGAGAGAGAGAGAGAGAAGAGAGAGAGAGAAAGAGAGAGAGAGAGAGAGAGAGAGAGAGCGAGCGAGCGAGCGAGAGAGAGAGAGAGAGAGAGAGAGAGAGAGAGAGAGAGAGAGAGAGAGAGAGAGAGAGAGAGAGAGAGAGAATCCATCTCATACTGGTCAAACATTTAGACAACCTCATGGAAATTTCACTCCATTGGTAATTTAAAGAATTAGTTTGTTTCTTTGTTTGGTTTTTATTGTGAAGAGAATCAGAAGAACCCCCAACAAATCCAAGCAGGGTAAGCAAATGTGTCTTCTCAAGAAGATCAACAGCTAGCCTAAAACTTGTAAGTAACCTTACAAATCTGAGGCACCCACTGTGCCACAGTGCTGGTCTTAATAAGGGACAGATAAAAATCATGTCAAAATTAGGAACAAAATTCCTTCTGATTAAAATAACTTTTTTTAAAAGTAGCATCCATAGCCGTTTCGTTAACTTTCTTTTTTTAGATTTGTGAACACATCAAGCAGCTTTATGACAGATAATTAGATCCATCCATAGGACTTGCTTTTCAGTGCTGTAATAAACATCAGATAGAAGCCACAGCTCATCTGCAGGGGCCTGATCTTCACTGTGTTGAGCAAAGCCAAACTAGCAGGCGTGCTGTCATGGCCAGCATCCAGCTCCTGAACTCCAATATATTTATGTGCATTGCATTAAGAGTGAGGCCTGCATTTGGCCGAAGAGCTGCGATCTGATGTCTCAATCTGTCGTGTGACACGTAGCCTGCTGTCAGAGACTCCACCAGACTGTAGCTTCAACCTCTCACCCCGACAGCTATCCCAGTTTGCGCCACTCCAGCACCCACTGCTCAAATGCTGCACATGCTTAAAAGATTTACGACAGAGACAGCCATTTCTTTTTTTTGCTTGCTTCTGTGAATAGTGCATGTTTGTGCCTGCCAGTCTAACCCACCAGTTTAGAAAACCCAGGACAGGTCAGGACCCAGCAGGCTGTTCCTGCACTAGTCTTCAAGAAAGTTTGACAGAAAAATCCCTAGATAAATATTTGTAAATAGAGTGCCACTAAGATTTCCGCACACATGTGGTATGGGTCTAAATTAAGAAGTCAGGTCTAGCCAAGGACTACTCTTAGCTACCCAAGAGGATTTTGCTTCAAAATGAGATGGTTTGAACTGCATTCAAGTGGGGTGCACCAACTCATTATTGAAGAAGAGAGTAACTATGAATCATTCTCAGTTCTCACAGAAAATTATGCTGAGTTCTGGCATATGTTTGCTGAACGGTGTTTCAATAAATGCTAACTGTCAAAATGTCACCATAATAAAAGGTAAAAAAAAAAAACATCTTGAATTACAAATTAGTAGTTTTTGGAAAATCAGGTTTTGGATATGCAAGCTTTGTTTTTTTTAAACAACGATCAGACATATTAAGAAAAGTATTTTTATGTATTCATTTAATTTTTTTAAGTCTTACTCCTACTTGACCAACTTTTGAGCTAACATGACAGCATTTTTAATGAGTCAGAGTGTTATGCAACTTTAAACATGTGTTGATATCCATTAAAATATTAAAAATACTTCAAAATATCCCAATCTCAAAATGAATTCTATATTTACTGATGACCTGTTTTGTAGACATAGAGCTGCCACCCAGATTATTAAAAAAAATGGGATAACGTGAAAGTAACTACAATTTTTTGTAATTTTTTTTGTTTTTTACATAATAATTTTAACATAAAACTGTTCAGGTAAAATTTAAATAATCTCACGGTATAACGTAAAAGTGATGTTTTTTTATAACTCAGGTATTGTAGCTGCACAGTACCAAGTTTAACATTGTTACACTCCTGAGGATGTGTAATCGCTTTAAAGGTTACAAGTAATCCTGTAAATAAATAAATATTTATATTCTAATCAAAACTAGTTTAAAAAATCATGTTAGCAGGGAAAAGTATGTTCATGCATTTGCTTAATTTTTGCTGAATAATAATTATAATGTAGTATAAACTGTATTGTATAATTAATCCTGTTAATCCAATTCATCCTGTAAATAAATATTTATATTCTTATCAAACCTAGATAAAAAAACACGTTAGCAGAGACAGACTATGTTCATGCATTTGCTTCATTTTTGCTGCATAATAATTATAATTTAGTATAAACTGTATAATTGTTTAGAGAAATATGTATACCAAGCAAACCAAGTAGCACTAAAACTGATGTTGATTTTAAAAGACTTAACAAAATTGGAGCATGACTTCAACATGTAACATCTTGTACACTAATGATCAATTAAGAATATATTGCTTGTTTAGCTCTAATAAAGCTTGATTCCCATATGACCTCTTAAAAACTGAAAGGAAATAATACCATACCAACAAATGCTTTTGTTATATCGTTATGTTTAGAGAAGACTGATGGCTAAAGTCATTCTCTTGTTGAATGTATGAATGAGTCTATGATTGTTTGTTTATGAGTCTGCTCCTCTATTCAAGATGTTATATGGTTTACAATAGGGATGTAATAGTTAACCATCCATAAACATACATACCACAAAATTGGATTGATTTTTAGCTGACTAAACTTACAAGCCAAATAATATTATAGTTAAATAAACATTCCAACATTTTGCTTTTACAGCAAACTTGAAACCTATTAAAATCTTGTTTGGTTTCGTCAGTTAGGTGATCATCACTCTTTGTTTTAGGTACATGACCCAGTAATATTTAAAGAGTCAGTTTCAACATAAAATGCAGAAGTGAAATCAGACCTAAATCAAACAATATCCCCAATAAGTTATCCCCAACCCAGTTCAACATCCCATTAAATGACACTGGTTTCTTGAGCTTAAAGATAAAGGAGTAGGAGTTAGATAACTGAAAATGGAGCCAGACTGGTCCTCTTATGGTAGATTTAACCAGCACAGGGCTGCGCTTTTTAATAGGGTGAAGGAGTCTTTGGGTATTGAGAGACAAGGGTCCTATAGCCTTGGGTCTCTCAAACTTCTGCCAGGAGGCCTGCAGTCCATCAGCCACAAAGTCTGTCCTGAGATGGCCAGCAGGGACAGGAAATGTCCTAGAGGAGAAGCAGGCAGATGGTGCCTACACCAAGGGGAGAAACACCAGACACACTCGCTCATGCAGCCTGGCATTCAGCCCAACCAAAGCAAGCACTAAAGCTAAAGCTAAGGCCAACTGCAAATCTAGAGAGGGTCCAGTCAGTCAGTCCTCTTCATCCACTCAATTACCCACAAACACACACAGTCCTTCCCACAAAGCCAAGCATCTAAATAGCAACAGGCATCAATACACTCAAGCAAGCATTCTTTCAAATGGCGGCTGATGAACATAATGTTTCAAAAGTGGAAAAAACAAGAAAATTAGAGCTGATGGACATCTTGGAGTCATGACTGTGATGGACTTGCATTCAGATGGGTGTGTGTCCTGAACACAACATCATGTTGGCTATCACCAGCTAAAACACAATCAAAAAGATCCCCAGCTGTAAAAAAAATGTTTCTCCTGTTCTACCAAAATAAACTTTAAATTTTCCAACTCTCCTTTGAGGGTTTACAAACTATTCACATTAACAGATAACAAACAAAAGTAATACCTTTTATCCCCTTGGTTACAAAAACTAAATAAATAAAACATTCCATATGACACAAGCTATTAGAGAATCAGCGGACCGCCACACTTTGTTGTTGGTAACCTGAATACAAAGCCAACTCTAAATTCAGTTTTCGCCCGATCTGATGGTACACCCCATAACTCAGCGCTGTCCACAGACCCCCCTCCATAAGATAAGATACTTGCATACAATGGTTTTTCAAGCCTTCATATCCACTATAATAACATGTGCAATCTCTGGTCTCAGAGGGCACAGAGAAAAGAAGTGAGGGAAAAGCTGGTCGTGTTTGTCAGGGGATGCCGATAAACGAGAAAGAGGGAAGGAGACGCCCTGTGGATTCCAGCCTAGCTATCATTGCTCACAACCACTCGCCTACAACAACATGACAGGTGTAAGTTTCAGCAACTTAAACGGCAGGATTAGCCACTAGTGGTTCCCTTCATATGCATTCCTTATGGGAATTAACTCCATTTGAAATGCAAGGCCAACGGCAAGATTAGAGAGGCATAGCCCCACAGGGAGCTGTATGCTGCCGCTAAAAGCTAGGATTTGAATAATTGTACAGGCTTAGAACCAGAATCAGCACAGAACAGAACGAATGGATTATTACATGGGAACTTTGTACATTTGTGTTGCTCTCTGAAATACCTGAGCCGGGGTTTGAAAGAACAATCTCTTAAAAACTACTGTATGGCAAATGAGACAAGGAAGAGGAAAAAATGTCCTTGGCAATGGTTTAGAGTTAAAAAGGATTGAAGAGTATTGATGACATTTGATGCCATACATTGGTCATCACAAAACAAGTCTGAACTCATCACAAATCTTCAGAAAATTTTAAATGTTAGATCATATTATAATTTATGTGTAATGTTAATAATGATAAAAAAGCCACTTGAGTGTTATTTCAAAGCTAATGTAAAAATACAGCAACTTGTACTCACCAGCCATACAAAGTGCTGTGTACATATTTCAGAGCAACCAATTCTATGAGGACTTTGTTCCACACAGAAGCAGAGCAGAGCAAAACAAAACAAAAACAAAAAAAAACTAAAAATGATAAGCAACTAAGTCCCCTTTACTCAAAAAGTAATTATGTTTTTGTGCCAAACACAAATGCTTTTGACAGAGCTTAACTTTCACTGAATCTACTCCTTTAAAGCCTTGAAGATTTCACAACAGTACGTGTCAAACAGAGCAGAAAAGGAATATGTAATGAAGGCAGAGAAAAGGTTACTTGGACAGAAACAGTACAGTATTTAGTAAGAAAGACTTTCCTCATGCTCTAGAGACAGACAGGTGAGAGGCAGCTCACAGAGGCGGTGGAATTATCACACGGTTACCCGGCAACATCTCAAGAACAGCGCCCCGCCGTCGCCATGTTTATTTCATGCAGCCAATCAGTGTAATCTGATCATTAGCCTCCTGCCCCATGCCTGAGCGGGGATCCAAAACGGCCCTTATCCTGGCACTTTGCACACTAACACTTTAATCAAAGCCTCTCAGTCCTGACTTCCTCCATCAGCGCTGAACCCGAGGCACCTAGCGACAACAATTCCCACACATCCAGATGAAGTGCTTATGGAAGGCAGTGCCTGACATTATGAAAAAGGAATGTGCGCTGTATCCATTCCTTGTCATAATATTACAATGGAAGCTGAAAATTACAAACGGGTTCACTATCTAGACAGCCGTGGAATAAACTAAGTCTTGGCTGAGGTTTGAAATAATTGGCAATATGCCGTACATTTCCAAGTGTGTGTGTTTTAGTGGTTTTGAGAGAGCGAATGAATGATATGAGGATGAAAGAGTGAGAGGGAGAGAGAGACGGAGCTCAGGAGGCAATTTCAGAAGTGTCAATGACCAAATTCCACACAGACTCAAGTATATCAGAGACTATAACCAAGCATATGCAAAGCAGAGGTCAGAGTCATCACTTTCTAAATGGTGTGACCAACACTTCAGTCATGCCCAGTGAAAACAGATGATGAGAACTGGGACATGAGAGGCCTTTATTTTGGACAAAAAGGAGAGGGGGAGAAACTGTAAACATTAATACTGTCATCTCTGAACAATACACATTGAAACAGCTAGAGACTGAACACAGGCATAAACAAATACCACAAAATCAATAGGTTTACAGGAGGATAAACCTTATAGGTCATCCTGTTTGCTTTTTATGTACATGGTTACAAACTATATCTCTGTTGTTTTGACAACTTTTCTTTAAGTGACAACCCGCAAGGTGACAAGAGCCTTTTAGATGAGGCCCAGCACAAGCCTAGGACATATTCATCTGACGGGTATATTTCAGCCACGTGTCAGTCACCAGCTAACATGCTTTCTGAGAGCACTAGCCCTTGCTTTCTACATCTGCATCACCCCCTGCTCCACAGTTAAGCTGGTTAAATGTTTATGAGGCCATGGCACTGAAGTTGGCCATACAGAGAGCTGACATTTCTAAATGTCTAAATTATATATATATATTTGATAAGTCAAGTGGATTTATGAAGCATTTGGCCAAAAAAACCCCAAAAAACAGGCCAATAAGATTTTCCTCAGTGACCCAAAAGTTCTGAGCAAAAAACACTGAGGCTTACCACTAAATGCTTCATCATTATTTGGAAATGTGGCATAAAATTACACGCACATGCTCACACACACACACACATACACACACACTTACAAATATATATATATAAAGAGAGCACAAGCACTGTAATTGGTTGAGTTGAAGCAGAGCAAGTAATATTAATCCGTGCAAAGAAAGGGCTTCTACAGCTACAAAAGATGTATGTATGGAATTGAATTATGCAATGTATGGTGAGGTAAATAAAACACTTCCTTTGTTAGCATCTGTGTTATGTTTTGGTTAGCTAGTATTAAGCATTTTATCACTCCAATATTGATCAGTGAATAAACAGCATACAATAACCTTTGTCTCACAAATAATATATATTTAAAATAAACTAAAATTAAAGTATAATTATCTACTGCATTCCAGAAATATATGACATGACCTCCTACAGAGAGCTGTAATTTCTCTCAATGAAAGTCAAATTTTAAAGGCCAGGATTTACAAGATATAGATATCTACCTATTTCTTTGCTTAAAATCCATGTAGCGCTCGACTAAAGTGGTGCTTAGATTAGTGTCACCTCTCCCCATCAGCCTGTGATACATTCATTTCTTTTTCTGCTTTTCAGCAATCACTGCTTTTATTTAAATATATCAAGTCATCTGAAAGTGACAAGTCACAACGGAGCAGTAATGACATAGTCTACAGCCGCTTGGCAGGCCAGCTGGGCAGCATTTGGGAATAAGAAATGTAATATGACTGGATAAAAACTCCTCTCTCTATTTAAAATGGTAGGGTGATGGCTCTCCCAATGGTGCAAGCGCCGGTTGAAGATTGCAATGGCAGGACCCCAATCTCCTGCCCATGCCATGCCTGCTGTAGAAGAAAGTCCCGGCTGAAATACCTGGCCCTCCCGCAACAGCCCCTTCAGAACGCTGTTAATCAAATAAATAAATTAAATGAAGCGATGTGTGAATTGCTTTTTCAGCTGGGCCCCATTCTATGGTGGGACATTTTGGGTGGCTCAGCTGGGGTGCCTGGCAGGGAGTCCGGGCATATTTTAACACAGGTAGTGATCAGATCTACTGTTCCTGTGAAATGATGCCCAGCACATGCAAGTCTGGGCAGATTTCACATCTAGTGAATATACACTACACATGGAGAACCAGATAGTATCTCAAATTATGGACAAAAATGTAAACATAAAGCATCACTCAGTATTTTAGAGAATCATCAGGCACTTAAAAGTTAAATCATTCAATGTTTATTGATCTAAAATAGCTTTATGCAACTTCACTTCAAAGTAATTTTTTTTACAGTAAGTTAGTAATAAAAAAACATTTAAGATAAAGGTATATATCAACAACAACAACAATGACAGCACACATAATAAAACATATATAAAAATATAAACATAAAAAAGAAAATCACAGATTCTCTTGCAATTAAATTGGGAAAGTTACTACCCAATCTAGCATATATCCATATTATAATATTACATTAAAATAATGTAAGTAGTGAATTTACAGTTATTATTTTAATTATATAACAAGTCAACAGGCTGCTACACTTTTCAAAAAGGAAATCTAACAGCTTTCCAAAAAGAGACCATGAACAACAAATGGTGAGACTTGACAGTTGATGAGAGAAAACACTTCATGAGAGAAGAATACTGACTTCAAAGCAGAAAAAGAAATAGCTATTATTGAAGGGGAATTTATATGAATACATTGCTCTCGTTAACTGACATAAGATCTGATTCGGTACTTATTTCAATGCAGGACAAAAACACTTGAAAACCAGCTGAACCATAATAAAACAGATGCCCTCCTATAAAAAAAGCTTTCTTAACAAAATTATTATTTTTATAAGGTTACAAACTTAATTCTTTCTTGAGGAATAACAAACTAGAGGGAAAGAGCAAAATATTCATCTTCAAAATACTATTTCAAAATGTATGCAACTGAAACAAAACGCGATACAGCTTTCTCACATACTTTTTATCTAGAAGAAATTGTTCTAGAGACTAAAGCATCTGTACTCTAAAATAAAAATCCAATGAAATTATGCAAATAACTTTTCAACAGCTTCAGCTTCTTTAAACAAGTTTCAGCAAACTAAATCTGTATTCTCTTTTGGATGTGTGTTATTACTTTAAAAAAATCAATGGAATGGTCAATGTGAAAAAAATAAGAAAGAAATACAAGTGTTAAAGTTCATTTGTGTCCGTTATATTGAAATACCCTGATGAACTGTCAAGATCACTTTAGGCTAGTCAATAATAGGAGTATTAATAGGCATTATGCATTCATTATGCATTCATGGAGTCAAAAAAGTTTACTTGCATCACTTGGCTTTTATAATATGAAACATCATTTCCTCAAAGCAAATTTGCTTTGGAAAGAAAAGACCACAATAAATAAACAAATAATTGATCTGCATGAAAAAGAACAAATAAATAAACAAATAATAAAAAAAGAATAAAATAAATAAAAAAATAGAGAAGAGAAGAGAATCAAAGTGTACAATGTTTATGTTTGATGCATAATTATTTGTGATACAGCATTTTAAAATTAATTACTAATATAATTAATAAGTAATAATAATTATATATGATATCCATTATTACATACAATTATATCCCTAAATTCACAGACTAAACTAACATGAATGTAAACGCAGCTTAGCATATAATTTTTAATGGCTACTTCTTCTATTTTCTCCCTGTTTCTCCTGCTCTCTGAGCTCTCAGTTGTTATCACACAGAAATCATAGCTGTCTGGTGATGTGTCTGTACATGTCACTTTTGCTTTTACCACGATACCTCTGTCCAAAGTCTGGCTTAATGTTGATTGAAACATGGCCACTCTCTGTCTGCAAAACCGCTTTATGTCAACGTGTCAATAGCAGCACAAGGAGAAGTAAGTCAGAAAACTGTCCCATTGTCAAATCATACAGTTCACAGAGTCGTGTGCAATAGATCTGCCAGCCAGAGGAGAATTTGTGAGGTTATGACAAGGATTTCATGTAGCAGATCTTATGTTTCGGAATTAATCCTGCAGCAAAATTATGGGTTCTTTTCATCCCAAACTGCCATTGCCATGGTTACAATGTTTAAGCCTGTGCGACGAGCAGAATGAGGTGTTAAGAGAGAAAAAAGCAAGCTTTGATTCGCCTGCTATTTCAACTGCGATCAAACGGAGGAATCTCATCAGAACAAAGGACAAATTCATTTTCCTGAACCTCATTGTGCTGTGAATAGAAAGATTGAAAGAGAAAGGGTTTGCTGAGTTTTGGAAAAGTGATGGGGTGTGATACTTAATTAAAGGACAATTTAACAAATTCGAGATGAGTATCTGCTGGCTAAGGAGGATTCAAATCAAAGTGTTACAAGTGAATAGTGCAAAGTGAACAGATTTTTTTCTTCGTCTTCTAAGAATTCATCATCTATTTCATTGGTTCAGAAACAAAAATAAAAGTATTGGAAAACTATGGTATCCCAGGGCCACTAAAGATATTTTCATGTTTTACATCAGCAGATTTATTTCAGTGTGGTTTAGATTCATGAATGGTTTATGGGAAAGTAAACAAAAAAAGTATAAATAATCCTTGGTGTTCCACTGTTTTTTGGATAGGTGATTGGGTGGGTTTGTGAGTGCAGTGAATATTGATTGAGCATTTAAACATACAATAGTTGGATTATTTTAATTAAAACCAGCAAAATGCTTTTGTGTGTTCACCAGACCCGCAATAACTATCTGTTTAAAAATAATATGACCTCCACCCAAGAGTTAAGGGTCATTCAAAACAAGCAGTATGATTGGCATAAATTTGGGATTTTCTAATCATACATGAATCATTTACCCAAACCAGTAGAAAACTTGAGAACCATTAAAAAAGAAAAAGCACACAAAGTCACTTTCAGAGCTCAAATGTGTCCCAGAGCATTTATTCTGATCTCACATGACTTCCAAAACATATTTGCTGTAAGACCACAACATCTGCTTTGTATAAGCAACAATGGATAAAACAAATCCTCAAACCAGACTTTTTTTTTCTTCATTTTTGTGTTATCTTTTCTTTGCCAATACATACTGTACACTGTTTATGTCATGTATTTATGACATTGTGATACACTTAGACAAATCTAGTAGTAATTTAGCTTTTATTAAACCCCAAGATCCTATGTAATAGCAATTTCTCTACCCTGCAGACTTAGTACAATGTGCATCATACTTTTAATACAGAGGGAATGCACCCAGAAGGACGAATGCAAAGCAGGCAATAAAGCAGCAATAGCTTCAAAATCACATTTTGACAACAAGACATAGCACATGTATTTAACGGTTCAAGAAGTGGTTACGGCTCTTGAAATCGAATGTTCCATTATGGGTGTGCAGGTAACTATAAAATATAGTTAAAGTAAGTTAATATAAAATAAGTCCTGTGAACACGTTAAGAAGACATGCTGCAAATTATTTTGACTGTTCTAAAGGAAAAAAGTAGTGACAATACAGGATGCACCCAATATTGTTGTTTACTATCCTTTTTTTTTGTTTGCTTAAACTCTTTTAAAAGGCCAATTATATACCATAAAAGAACAAAGACTTAAAGAAAAACCTTGAAAGCAATCCTCAAATGTATATATAACCAGCAGGGCATAAGAAAAAAATGCTACTCATGCGAGTACGTTGTCAGGCCTACTTTGGCACTACAGAGACTCTGCAGAAAGAAGAACATGACAGTGCCTAAAGGTTGCAGAATTTAAACATAGATTATATCAATTCAATACCAAAAATTGTAGATATTGAACCTTTAATACAAAAAATAAACTAAATAAACCTTTGATTGACTGCTGACATTGAACTATAAGCCCATAACAAAATAGAACTAGTGGAAAAAAATTCCTTGTTTTAACATGTTATATAAATAAAACAGATTAATTAACTCCATTACTATTTAAAAGACTTTTAATTTCCCCTTAACCTTGTCTAACATTTGCCATGCATTTGAATTAATGTATTAAGCAAAAGTTCAAGGAACCCCTAATTAAAATTCTCTATTGACCAGAAAATGCTTGAAATAAACATCAATGTTGACAACAGCACATATCCCCAAAGGCTTAACCTACTCTCTGGTCCATTTTCTTCATAAGCATTCATTTGCTTGATTCACTCACATACTGTAAAGAAAGCAAAGTAATATAGAGAGTAAAGAATGTGACATTTTATTGAAGCAGAACGGGTGGTTGCCTTGAGAAGCAATGCACAGAATGTCACTGCAAAGACTTGAACATCGTGGCCTCTTGCTGCCTCCTTTTACAATTCTGTCCTTTTCTTTCTCCTCTTTTGAGCTCCGGCCTTCACTAGACCACAGAAAAGCTAAGTCCTCAAAGGATTAGCTCAAGCAGACTGAGCTGTGCTGGTCTTAACTTGGGAAAAAGTCCCTCTGAGGATCTGTTTCCCAAAAGGCTGACTTCAGAGAGTCATTGTCTTCTGGAGAAAAATTCGATGTACTGTATTTTTCAGATGAAAGGGACAGAAGTAAATTTTAGACAAATGGACAGGTGACCTTTTATGTTTGTGAGCGTAGGGAGTTCAAGAGAGGTTAGATGTTGTAGACTCTTCCAGAGAATGGATGATCCAAGTCAGCAGATCTCAAAAGGCTACTGTTGAATTTCCTCTCCACGCTCAACATATATCTGCAAAGATTAAAACATAATTGACCTGTCAACTTTAGCAAACTCAAGTAAATATTATACCCTTTAGTAGCAGCATATAACTGAGAGGAAACAAGTTGTCCCAACTCGGCAGATTTAAGGAGGAATGTGTTTGAGAGAAAGTAGTGGATAAATTTGTCAGTTTTTCGTTCTCCACAAACACTTCCCAAACAGGGCAAACCAATAAATATGAAATGAGAGGACAAACACCTTTGTGTAGATCTGAATTAGGATTACCCCACCTAGATTATATCAGATTTCACCATCTCCCAGTACCAATGAGTCATTAAAAATATTGAAGAGAAAAATTGCTGACCGGTTTATTGGTAGTTTTATAGTGTCAAATATAAGCATGAATATCCATTCCTGTGAAACTTTAGGTTTTGAATGTTTTAACTTGACTTATTGTTACAATCTTACACATTAACATGCACAAAATCAAGTCAGAAAAAATATTATGATGAATTGACAATTTAGATTTTATTTTCTTTAAACAGAGTAAGTGAGGCAATTCACAAATTCAGTATGTGATAAGTGATTTTGAGAGTTTTGGATTCACTCGCTTTGTAGCCTTTTTGGGGTTTAAGGCTCCTAGCTATTGGCTTTCTGAATATCTGTCAGTCTTCACTGATAGGAACCTCTTCAGACTTCATCACGAAACAAAAGAATGGCAACTTTTAACTCTATAGTTCAGTTGTTTAGTGTTTTCAGGCTGAACCACTGTGTTCAGTTACTGAACATGATTAGGCCATTTAATCATTGATTATGCTACATGTATTATATACGGCACCTTTATTGTGGCTCTTGTGTAGTTTTAATGTTGCATTTTTATTAAATTAGAACGATAAACTAAAATGGATTAATCTAAATGTTTCATTGATTACATATTTCATTTATTTATTTAAGTTTTTGCAAGTCTCTGACTTTAATACTGTATTTGTTTAAGTTTAAATATTGAGCATTGCAATATTAAGAACAAATAACAATTAAGGTAAACAGTTGCAACCACAGTTATTGCTCGAAAACATGCCTTTTGATGTGTTAACTGAATCCAACAAAGTTAATAGATGTATTTTATTTCTACGCGTAAAGAACATTAAATTGAATGCTTTCTTTGTTCAGCCCACACTGTCAAAATGTCATTCAAATGTTCAACAAGCTTTAATTAACCCAGAAAAACAGCTGGGATGGGTCAAAGTTTAAATCATACAAATATTGACAGATTCTAACAGCAAGAAAGAAAAAAACGAAATCTTACAGATGGTACCCAGTAAAAAAAATATACATGCAATACAGCATAGTTAGAAGTGCTAATTACAAAGACTTATGTTTTTATATAACTACTTTGCAAATAAATGCCATGAAAATATCAGGATTTTAGAAAAAAAGCTTCTATGCAGTTTTAGAAAACAATTCAATTTTCACAGAATGCTCTAAGCTGGAATACACAATGTAAGAGCTCTAACCTTGTCTTTTATTCAGTTTGAAAGTGTCTCATATTCTGCGATTTCACACCTTCTGTAACTAGCCAGTGTAATAGATGCTATTTGTATTGATTAAATTTGTATTCAAAGAAGAACATAGCTCAAGCCATATATTTATAAGAATGAATGCAAACAACTCATTTTGTTTGTATGCCACCATACAAATCTAGTAAAAAATACATAATCATTCATTTTACTTTAAAACCAATTCTCATTGTTATTGTCTCATGAAGACATGTTTGGTGTCCTTGTGCTGACAGCATTCATTGCCAAAGATGGCCTCTTTCTTTCCAATGCATCAGTCCCCCCGCCCTGCCCCCTGCCCCCCTTTTATGCAGAATAAAATGCATATGCAAATGAACCCTCACAATTCCACCACTCTTTCAGATACACCTCAATAGCCAAGACATCCTAAACTGAAGGTTTTCATGATGGATGAGGAATGAGAAGTGGCCATAACCAAATTTTATTTATTACACATCCTCCTTCCCTCTCTCACTCATTTGGTGCAGCTAGCCAGAGCTCTGTGCACAATTTTAATATGCCCGGTCCATTGTGGCCCATCTTTGTTGTCCTCCCCAGTCCCTATCATCTGTTCTCAGAGCGGACAATGGGCAGCACTGATGCTGGACACAGCGGTCATGTTCTATTTGTCGATGTGCATTATTTCCAAATCCCGTCTTTTTGCTGCCCATGCTCTCCGAGTGTCCCCTGCTCTGAATAGAGTCTAAAGCCATTATTGGAAAAAGAACAGGGGGTAAAAAATGTGGTGGGTGAAAGTGGGCTTGGACTGTTGTATAGGCTACATTTGGGCTTGGTCACATGCATACTAATAACATCATTACAGAGCGGCTCTTCTGGAAACATGTTTACTTTGTTATGGTTTTTATCACCTTCCTTCCCTCCACACCCAAATGGCTGATGCCCACCTCCTCCTTTTCACCTTTTTCTCCTCAATTTAGAATAGCAAACTGGGCAGATGTTTTGGTGATTTGCTTAAAAAATAAATAAGATGCGTAGTTCCAGCAATACTTCCTTTAGCTGGTGCACACTGAGTGGGTGGTGCACAGTGAGCACTTCTTTTCCATGGCATTGAACTTGACCCTCAATGACCTTTTTATAGTGATTGAATTGAAAACCTCTCCCTTTGGAAAGCAGCATACAGACACTGGTTAGAGCTGCTTTCTTCATCAACACCCCTTTCTTTGCTTTTGATGAATTAAAGGAGTAGAATCCTCAACTTGCTCACCTGTGCTCTCAAAGGACGCAAGGTCAATAGTGGTGCCTTTATGAGGAGAGGCATGTGGAGAAAAAGAAGGGGGACCTGCTATCTTCAGGTGCCGTGGCAGCACAAATCTCAATACTTGAGCTTTTATTTACAGCTTACATGAGTATGAGGTTTGTAAAAGCAGAGCTTGGCTCAATTTTCCAACATACCCATAAACACTCGAAAGAATCAGATGTGATCGGGAAACACGTTTCTGCAAAGGGTGATCACTGTAAACTGAAAAGATCAAGTGACTAAGAAGCTCAGTAACACCTTGGGATAAATTAATTATGATGTAAGCTAAGGTTAGGTATGGCTCTGTTGGCCTCTGTATGGCCTGCGTATGGTGATTATACAGAACATTATGTTCCACAATGAGGTTGGTTAAAAATATTTATCTTGATATTTACAGTAAGAAAAATAACACAGAGACAGCAATGTTAGCAAGGAAATAATACAGGAAGCATGAGTCAAGTAAATGTTAAAGGTGAGTGTCAGGACTCCAGTCAGGTAATCTGGTTCAGACCGTTCTTTTCCTTCTATGTATTTATTTTTATTCCTTGTTATATGTTTGTTTCATTTTTTTGTCTTTCTTTTCCTTCTCTCCATCTCCTCTCTCCCGTTAGATTACTGATCAGCTCACGATCACCTCCAGGTGATTTGTATTATTCACCACGCCTTTTTTTCTCCTAATCATTTCTCATCAGGCAATGTCCAGACACCTATTTATACCTCGAGGCCCTTCTTGTTTGTTGTTGGTTCTTTCTTCATGTCTTCGTCTCTTCCAGTTCCTGGTCAGCGCCCTCCAGTTGAGGAGAGACTTTTGCTATCCGCTTACGGGTGGATTGTGTGCTTCAAGTTTGTGTGAGCGAGCAGGCTGACTCAACTCTACGCTGCTTGTGGAGAAGGACTATTGTGAATTGTGGAGTCATCGCAACTAAGACTTCTTGATTTAGGCTTTCGCTCTGGTACATCTGAAGCAATAAACTTATGTGAAGAAACAAACCTTCTGCAGTTGAGTCCTACTTCTAGACATGCCTGACAGTGAGGTTCACAGTCTCAACAGAGATTTACTCATGTGTGTGACTCACATGACTTAGACACTCCCATTGCTACATCAATGATGTGTCTACATTTCAAACTAATTTTTAACAGAAAACAAATAAAAAAACTGTTTCCCCACCAAACAAGTAACCTTAAACAGATGTTCAAATCATGTCTATATGACGTCTTTTGGTTGAGAAGTAGTAAAATTGACATCCTGTTCACCATGACTGCTCGGGGGTACCTTCCTATAGTTTTGGATAAATTCTTGTAAAATTCTTAATATAAAAAAACGAGCATATATCATTTTAAAACGATTGAATATGTTGAATATGGGCTACCGTGATGAGTCTTCGAACTAAATAAATTATCTTTTAGGGACTTCCAATATGAAGGTAGTTGATACACTTATTATAACTATTCTTTCTTGCTTTGATGACACTGGCAGAGTCATGTAGCAATAGTAATGGGGTCCACAATGCTGTGTGTGTGAGTGTTTTTTGGTCAGCAGTGTGCTACAGAGCTGCATTTGATCTTAATGGTGATATATTCTCCGTCAGCGCTGTCACAATTCATCACTTAGTGCAGAGCTGCTACAGCTGCCGGTTTAGGTGTGGCTTATTACACCACCCCAAAGCTCATGAATAATAAACAGGGTTGAGGAACCATCTACTCTAAGACCCTGAGAAGTAATATCACTGTGGCAACGTCACCTCACCCCTGGTCTTGCCACTGCCATCCTTCTCTCGCGTCCCCCTCCCTCCCACCACGGGACTCCATGTTTATGCATGATGCCTGTTTCATATGTATCGGGCACATAATTCCCACTGTTGTCCTGGGAACTGAAGACACACTCTGCATTAGGAGTGATGACCCACACACAAGGGCCAGACACTTGCTCCACTTTAAAGCCATTGTCAAACGACTGCTGGATTATGCACCAAAACACACACCTCAACACACTCAAAGACAATACATGGGTTGTTGTTTTCTATACATTGCATGGAATAATTGTGCTTTAATGAAAACAACATGTCACACATCTGTATTATCAGATGAATAAATGAGAAACGAAAGAAAAAACAACTCATGTGGGACAAAAGCAAAGGTCAAGCAAAGGCCTAGACATTTTCAAGACTAGCCTAGCCCTACAACAGTCAGGAGTTTGACAGGGTTTGCACAATCTCTGGTTGCTTCTCAGTTGGCTTGTTTTGAAAAGCAAGACTATGCACTATGAACCTTGTAAGATTGCAGTCATAAAATTTGACAATGTTACACATTCAATTCTTCTTACTGCAATTCGAACACACAAACTTTTTCACAATATTTCAAAGACCTCTGTCTCCTGCATTCAGTGTTTAGTCTCTAATAATTAAAAATGTTCACAGCCCAAGCTGAACAAAAAATGCTTTACAGTATTAAATGCTTTACTGTTCTTGCAAAAGTGTAAACTCATTCATTCATTCATTCTTAATTTACTTTTTTACATTATTATTAAGACCAGAAACAGAGAGGTGATGATACGCAATGGATATCTTAATAGAATTGAGGAAACAAGACATGGTTTGTGACATCACAAAAAAAAAAACATTTTTAAAATACCTGATTTAACGAATATGTAAAATTGGTGGAGATTAGTATCAGAATAATATCTGGAATAATTTTGATCATTAAGATCATCCATCCATCTTCATGTCGGCTTTCTTTCCTTTTGGGTCACCACAGCGGAATGAACCGCCAACTCTCTGGCATATGTTTTATGCAGTGGAGACCATTCCAGCTGCAACCCATTGCTGGTAAACATTCACACAAACACTCATTCACACTCATACTCTATGGACAATTGTTTTTTCTCAATTCACTTCTACCGCATGTCTTTGGACTTGTGGGGAAAACCGGAGCACCCGAGGTAAACCCACGCGATCATGGGGAGAACATGCAAACTCCACACAGAAATGTCAACCGACCCAGCCAAGGCTTGAACCAGCAACCTTCTTGCTGTGAGACGACCGTGCTACCCACTGCACCACCGTGACACCATCATTAATATCAGATTAATGGAAAGTTTGAATTTTATCAGAGGACTTCTTAAAAAGTAAACAAAACATGCAAGCTATGATTTTATTTGTATATGCAGTGATGATGGTGAGAGGGCAATGCATTATTTCTTACCCAAAGAGGTAAGAAGGGATTACTATACAGATCCTGTTAAAGATACTTTTTTTTTGGCAAAACAGTTTTAAGTTGTATTTATTTGTAGACCCTTAAATTAGATACAGGACTGGGGACTGCAGTTGATTTGAGAATTTCCAGCGAATATCAAAATTGTGTGCAGGAAATTCTGAAATTTTTTTTTTATGAACAATCTCTGCCTCCATATTTCTCTTCTTGTACTGTAACTTAAATAATTTAAAGTGTGTTTTGTTTTGGTGTTAGTTAATGTAGTAATGTAGTATGTTTGTACTCTCTCACATTTTAACAACACTTCTTTTCATTTAAAAGACTTATATTCAGAAAGCTCTGTCCTTCTAAATGTGTTCATTTTCAATTGTTCCAAATACTAATTATATACTTCAAGTTTAGGTTTATGTCAAGGATGTCGTTGAATCCCAACAGTCAACATACAAAAATGATGCAAAGAAAACACCAAAAAAAATTATTAAATGAAAGAAAGGCAAGAACTCTAAAATTGAGATTATCTTATGAACGATCAAAAAACTTAAAAGTTATTCACCTCGTGCACCGATCAAACTTTATCCAGATAGAGAAGAATATCTTATTGTTTTTACATCAAAAGTGTTCTAAACTCTTGGTCCCCAATTATCTGTTATAAAAGCATACCATGGATAGGTAGAACGCTTTTTATCTCTTTAACTTAAGAAAAGATTCCCTTCTTAACAGATCCCACTTAATCGCTCAATTCTCTCTTTGATCCTTTTTTCCTCCAACTATCTTTTGCTACTCTCTGTCCATTGACTCACAAAGTCACTTGTATTCTGTCCCTTCTGATGTCCTTCTGTTCCCGCTCATTTTCTACCTTGGTCCATCAAACAGTTTTGTCCTTAAGCATTCCTTCAACCTTCCCCCATTTGAGATCAGTGTGCTCCCCGTCTGAGCCTGCGCTGGCCCTCTGCCCATACACACATTTGTGTCTGTCTTTTGAGTGTTTTCAGAGGCCCATTAAACAGAGCCTTGGCAAGGCCAGACACACTCACCTCACCCCAAAGACCCACTGAATGAAGAGAGGTTATCAGATTCCCATATCCACGCCAGACAAGCACACACACGCAGACACACATTAAAAGACATGCAAGTCTAAAGGTAACTTGCCCATGTGAAAGAAACTCTTTACTTCCTCTACCTATCATTAGGGTATGAAATCAGACTGGAGTTCCCCAGTGAGGTGGGCTTGAAGCCAGTAAGTCTGGTCAATGGCTGGACTTGGCACCCTGAAACTGAGAAGGTGGGGTATTATTTAGGTGCAGTGGTGCACCTCTTAAATACGGGTAATGCTGCAACTGTGCCTTCTGGTGGCCACTGGAAGAAAATCAAGTTTCTGGAACACACGGAACACTGAGAGCACTTTAACAAACACATAGTATCGGAGCTTAGCACCACAAAACTCAAAAAAGAAATACATTTAAAAAAATACACTGTGCTTTTAGCTGGCTGCCCTGTTTGTTTACCCTACAGAAGCATGATAAAGGAATATGCAAACAATGCCAATGATTTAAAGCGAAGAATAACAGAGATTTGTTTAGCAGAAACAGAAAATGTGACCTTTTGTGATTGGGTCAATGACTTTACTCACTGTACTTGGCATTTAAGGAAGAATACACAACAGAAGGATCAGCATCACAATAACACTTTAACATGAAGAAGCGAGTTGTCATGGAAATTGTCTAAAGTCAAGGGAACACATGCTTCTAATTACCATAACAAGGAGGCTGATGGGTAAAAATAGATCTATGGGATGTACAGTGGCGGTGGCTATTTGATGCAAGCATATCAAGATGTGTCATTGTTAATCATCATACAGCACCTCCTCACACTTGCAGAATGAAGCATAAACTCTGGGTGATGGGAGGAGAAATAGGATACTGTATTAAAAAGAAAAAGATGAGAGGAGAAGAGAGACGCGAAGAAAGAGACAAGTTAGTTAAAGAAATTAAAGTTAAAAATTACAATTTAAATAAAAAATTATTGTGGAAAAAAAACAAGAAAAGAGGCGTCACGGTGGCGCAGTGAATAGCACAGTCGTCTCACAGCAAGAAGGTCGCTGGTTCTAGGCTCGGCTGGGGCAGGTGGCATTTCTGTGTGGAGTTTGCATGTTCTCCCCGTGATCGCGTGGGTTTTCTCCGGGTGCTCCGGTTTCCCCACAAGTCCAAAGACATGCGGAATAAGTGAATTGATAAGAAACAATTGCCCATAGTGTTAAAGAGTGAATGTGTGTGCGAATGTTTCCCAGCGATGGGTTGCGGCAGGGAAGGGCATCCGCTGCGTAAAACATATGCCAGTGAGTTGGCGGTTCATTCCGCTGTGGCGACCCCGAAAGGGAATAAAGCCGACATGAAGATGAAGATGAAAAACAAGAAAAGGTAAATCATCTTTTTTTGCAAACACTTAGGTATAAACAGAAAACATAAGTAGTAGTATGCCACATTGGCAGACAAACAGACAAGAAAATACATGCATTTTAGACAAAAAATAAAAAAAGATGTTCATTTGAAAATAGGATAAATGAATAAAGGAATTGATGAGAAAAAATTAGATATTTAAATACAAAAAACAGAAAGTAAAGTGAGTGTAAAAATAGACGAAAAAGAAAGGAACAAATTAAGTATGCAGTGAAACAGAAGAAGACAAAGATAGAAGCTACAGAAAGAGAGAGAAGATCAAGCGGATGGAGAAGTGTCTATTTTGATTTGACTCATGAGTTTGATGACAACCTCCCTCCGCCACCTGTGAAGGTCTCTGCAGCATCAAAGCACATTAGACACATTAGGCCCATGCTTACTTATGAGCAAGATAAAAAGCTGTGGGGCCTCTAACTTCTCAAGCTGTGAGTGGAATAGCTTTGCAATTTGCCAGCACAAAAACGCAGCATTTTGATCTTAATGAGTATAAAATGACTACCATTAAAAGTACAACAGATTATTTTGGGCTTTCAGGGTGTGTGGCTCTCTGACAGTCTTGGAGGGCCACTATGATCTTTCATTAAAATCTCACAGCGGGGTCCCCTCTGCAGCCGGCCATGGCCTCAGTCCTCAAAGAGATTGGCTGCATTTAAAAGTCATTTTCATAAATCTACACAGATTTTTGAATTTCGGTAATGAAAGCCCCAAGAGATGGGCCGGCGGCATGGTGGCTGGATTTCAGCGCTTTTGCCCAGCTGATGGTCAGACTGCTTGGCGAGAGAGAGAGAGAGAGAGAGGAGAGAGAGAGAGAGAGGGAGAGAGAGACGGGGAGTGAGAGAGAGAGAGAGAGAGAGAGGAGAGAGAGGATGGAGAGAGAGAGAGAGAGAGGAGAAGAAGAGAGAGAGGAGGAGAGAGGAGAGGAGAGAGAGAGAGAGAGAGAGAGAGAGACCAGAGACATCCATATCAACAACATGGCAACACGCCACGTGAGCCTCTGCTCGATCTATGCTTGTTAATGACTAGCATGTGCTAATTACTGTCAGTAACCAAGCTCTGGCTCGTGCCACTCCAAGTCCACCATAGGCTACCTGCCCAATTGAGGGCCGGGATGGCACACACTTTTGCATTAAACTTTCCCAGTGATTTGTTGCACTGGGAAAACGAGGGATGGAATGACAGCTGGCCAGGTCCACTAATGGACCTTGAAATCCAGCAGGGATGTATGTTATTGGTCTTGTTTTTATTCATCAGTGTGATCTTGACATTTCTCAAACCTTTGGGGACTAAACTCTGCCAACAAATAACCACAGTATTTAGCAATCACTTAATGTTCAAAAAGAGGAGATTAGTTTTTGCAATCACTTGATGCTTTTCATGCTCAATTTACCGGACAAAATATTGATGTATAATGTTGTGTACTGTACATTGTACTGTACTACACGGTCTTGATTTTGTTGTCAGCAAAGAAATTAGCTAAAGAAAGGGATGCCAAGTGATGTAACTAATCAGCTTTCATCAAACATAATGTCTGAAGGCTTTTACGGCCTTGCTTTTTTAAACTCCTGCTGCAGAGTTTTCTGGAACTCTTGTTTGAGGTCAACTTGTCAATCACTGTTACATGTACATTGATAACATTTAAAATAAATAAATAATTCCTTAAAATGAGGATGTTCATTTAAAAAATGTCCAAATTACAAAAACATACTTCAAGTTCAAATACAAATACAAAAACTGTATAGAGAAAACACACAATATATAAAAAAACAAAGAAATAACAATAAATAAATGATACAATTTTATAATTGTGATTATTTGATGAACAAATTGAAGACATAAAACACGACATGCACCAATCTAAAACATTATCCAGATGCATATGTTTTTGCATCAAAAGTGTTCAAGAATCAGACTGATTGTCTATCTGTCCCCAATTCTCTGTTATAAAGAAGAAGTATGTATGAGCAATATGAGAAGAAAATATGAGCAAGAGAAAGAGAAGTAAAGAAGAAAGGGAAGGAGAATGGGAGAAAGAGAATGAGAAAGAGATTTAGAAGAAATGGAGAGAGAGGTGAGATGGTGTAAGAGAAATGTCAAGAAAATGAGATAAAGGAGGAAAAGGAGGAGAAAGAAAAGTGTCATAAAAGGTATCTTACAGATTAGGTCTTGGCGGAAAAAGATCAACTAGAAGTTTGGCAAACAACTTTGCAAAGGGATTGGTGCATTGCATGTCGCTCAGGGCCTCTGAATCACTGCAAAATGCATGAGAACCGGACAGTGAGTAACAGATACATTAATATATTCACTGATCTGTGGCCTTCTGGGTCAGTCAAAATTCCTTTCATGCACACTCCACAAGCTTTCATCTTCCTTTTGCAAACATTTGGATCTTTCACTTAGACATCTCTGATATATCTCTACAAACAGAAAATATAAGTAGCATGTCATATCTGTAGGCAAACAAATGAGTAAATACATGAATTATACATTGAGAACTAACTGAGGATGGTACATCAGTATCTGAAGGCCTCCGTGGAGTGATGTACAAACAGTGCCTGGGTGACACAGAGAATGATTAGCTCTGGCTGCAATCTCCTGCTAAGAGAGAGAAAGACACAGACATCCACACCAACAGATAGATACTTCAACATCATGGTCAAAGATCCAAAGGGAAATTAGTGGGCACTTAGCTCCACAGATGTCAAGTGTTTCAGCTGGGATCCAGGCCATAAGATCCAAGCAGAAGCACATGAAAGAGACTCAACTGCCCTACAGCCTCCAGCCCTCCTCTGCTACACTGCAAATACCTCAAAAAGAGATGTTTCACTTCACACACAGCTGTTTCTCACATCTCAGAATGCCTGCAAGAGCGCTTTTACTATTTTCACCTATTAAAACAGCTACTGCATTGTGTGGTTCATCCATTTTTTGATTCATCTCCAACGATTCTTCATTCAGCGTATTTTCTGGGTTCTGAGCTCATCTACACAATCTACATTCACTGTAAACACTGCAATTTTCCTGTTTATATAGATATCTAAATATAAGTTGTTAATGCCATGTCAACCTCTGTAAATTTCCTATGTTGTGACACAGAACTAGTGTCTTAATGAGGACTCCCACGCTCCCTGAATCATTCCACTCTACTTCAAAACACCTCAGCGACTGATAAAGCCAAGGACTTAGTTAAGTTTAAAGCAAGCTGTTCACTAAAAGTAAAACATTACAACAGTTTATTAGCCACGGCAATAATGTGGCTGAAACAATAGAGAACAAATACCACCTGGTTAGTGATCAACTTGTCAGCGTTCCTACACTACACGTACCTACCTGTTTGTTAAGATAAACTGTTTTTGTTTTGTTTTACATTGTAATGCTTAAAGTTGAGTTCTGAGATTTTCTTTTATTATAGTTTTTGGTTACGAGTCAGTTTAGATGATTACCTTATGGACATTTTAAAGAGTCAGTAGTATGACTTCATGGGTAATATACCTGTATGTTTGAAGAGCATTCAGTTTGAGCTTTATTTGTGAAACAAATTGTGTGTCAAGTTATCATCCTTAAAAAGAAAGCATTGACTCAGATGCTTCAGGTAAAGGAGGAGTTTTGTATGAACGAATCACAAAACAAATAATTTTTTTGTTAAACAAATTTAAAGTAAATAAACAAAATTAAAGTAAAATTAAATTAGTGTTTTTTGGCCTTGCGCTGATAGCATACTGTTACTGTTGCCAAAATACAAATAATCAACATATCAGAACCACAATACTGGCTTTTTTACTATATTTGTAAGAACTTCAAATGAATCTCACCAGTAGTGTGCATCCCTTTACCTTAGTTAAATAATTTCTTCTTCAGAAGTAGAACCAAAATATCTCCACTTCCTCTTTTATGAGGAACAAATGGCTCAAGCCCAAACCGACTTACAATAGGGGAGAGACAATATGCAATTTGTTACACAGTCAGTCTATCTCAGCTTGCTCATAATAGAAGTTGTATGAACTGATCAATAAACCATAGCAGGATGAAAATAAAAGAAGAAAATAAAAACAGATGAGGAAAAACGTTTCTTATAGTAGGTGTTCCCTGAAGAGAAGAGTTTTTGAGAGAACCCGAGCCTGAACCAGGAGTTGAGTTGCATGCTCGGTTAAGAAGGGCCTGATCCTTCTTATCATATGGGAGCAAACAAGTCATTTTGGTTAGTATATTATCTTTTTAAGGCTGATGCCTTTAGAGGAAAGTGTCATCTTTGTGACGCCCATGACAAGTATGTTGGACAAAGTTACTAGATTTCCTGTAAATAAAATAAAAACACTAGTAATGTTATAGAGTCAAACCCTTGTGAGCACAAACTGTCAAACCAAATCCAGTGCACTTTGATTTCCATTTTTAGGGCGAGGTGATTACTATTCTAATAAATGGAGTATAAAAACAGAGCAATTGCACACAATAAAAAAATGTCTGAAGAATTCCAAATCAACTGAAGAAAGTCCTATTTAAAATGATCGAACTCAACATGGCTTGAGTTTTTAGTCTGTCACAAGAAGCCAACGGGGAGCACTGAACATTCTAGGCCATAGCGCAGACCTCCATGCTGTTTATCGCTCAACGCCCTGTTGTAATTCTGTGTTTATCAACTCTTTATTATGGGCGCATCATCATTTACAATGGTACCATCTGCTCATTACTTTCCCTGAGTATGGGGCAAATTGCTTTCACAGGGAGTTAACCAGGAGAAGGAAAATTGTCAGCAATAGAGAGAAAATCAAGAAACCTGCTCCCATCTATTTGTAAAGACCGTTACCTAGACAAGGGATTCAGAAACACGTTTATTTTTAAGGGGATAAAATAATTAGCTAGCTCCATTTGTGCAAAGAGAAACAAGGAGATTGGCAAATTAGAGTGAGAGGCCTTTGTTGGAATCAAATAAATTCTGGGCGTTTTATGGGAACCTGCAGCTGTGTAGCAAAAAAACAAATATCGCATATGACCACACGACTCTAATTTGTCTGGTTCTCTCTTAAATTAACAACCCGGGCCTGGCAATGGGAAAACAGTAGGAAGCAGAAAACAGGAGAATTCCTATCTACTCTCTCGCATTTAGTCCATTAGCTTGGCTATAACAACAGTGGATAAAGAGAGGTTCTCGTTTACCAAAAGTAGTCGTAAGTGAGAGTGGATGAAAAAACATTGAAAACAAACAGATAAGCCTTTACTCAGTGTGGTGAACTATCTTTTTAAGTTTGCCACATCAGTTTCATATTTATAGTAAGGTATGAATCCAATTACAAAACAAAAGAAAAACTCCCCTAACAGGATTTATTTATAATACATCAAATTAAAATGTAAATATTACAAACTAATAAAATAGAACTAAATGTTTAGCACCTAGTACATAGTATAATGCTTTCAACAGATAGATATCTTATGTAGACTGTTTGCATATATTATAAAAAATATGAAAAGCAAATACCTGAACAAAACAAAAAGCCAAATTGTGGGAGACAGGCTGAGGCTCGGGTCAAAATGACAATTAGTTATCTTCTTTCAGAGGGTCACTTTCTGTCTAAAGCGCAAAAGGGATTTACTGTTGATCGTCAATGTAGCTGATGATCTGATGTTTTAA
This sequence comes from Danionella dracula, assembly GCA_900490495.1. Classification (NCBI taxonomy): domain Eukaryota; kingdom Metazoa; phylum Chordata; class Actinopteri; order Cypriniformes; family Danionidae; genus Danionella; species Danionella dracula. Next base: position 6,970,339 of record UELW01000778.1, on the reverse strand, counting down.
CGGGATAGAGGAGGAGCTTCATTGGGTGTACCACCCAGTGCTAATTGTTTGCTTGAGTTGGGCTTGAAACTTTATAATGTTTATGAAGTTCACTTCAAGTCATCATAGAACTTTTTTTCTGTGTTAACCTGGTGCCAACTCTACTGAGCCTCCATAAAAAGCCTTGTACATATGTATTGATGAATTACTTCTGTTTTTCCAATAAACACTTCAGTCTGTCCTTCTGCCAAGTGGCTGAATTGGACTTTTTTCTGGCAACCATAATCTCCTATATGAACACAATTGTGAAAATGATTTGTAAAATAAGTTCACAAATAACACAAATGAACAGCTTTATAGCAGACCAAAATGTCTTCTTATTTACTTTACAACTATAAAGTAAACTATTAAGTCCTTGCACCTGGACTCTCGCACATTTCATATCTTTGCTTTTTGCACACTAAACTTTATACTGATCAACTGTTCTTGTAGACTTTTGTCCAAGTTTCATCAATTCTTCAAAATATTCTACCTCATATCCTTGTTAATAGCTTGTTGGTTGTGTTGCACTTTACTATACTTATGTTGTTTGTATTGTACTGATGTTGTTTGCACTAACTCCATTGTACAACAGGAAATTCCTTGTGTGTGCATACACAAACATGGCAATAAAGCTGATTCTAATTCTGATTCTGATAAACCAAATTTCTCTGGAATATATTGCACATTGTACAATGAAATAGAATTAAATAATAGCAACAAACTTTGCATATATTATTATCAAATTCTGACAACACATTATGAAAATGAAAATCAATTTCTGTTTTCATTATCCTTAATCATGTTAACTTCTAGAGGAGGGCATGGTGGAACCAAAGTGTGATGGATTTAAGACTTTCAGGACGAATTGTTAGACCTTTGGACATTCTCCAATGTGAAGGCTGACATTATTCATGATATTTTGGAAGGGATAGAGGCTAAAAGATCTTTGACATTCAAGAAGTGTGACCCTGCAGCTACGTGAAAATATGTGATGGCCCTCTGGAGATGCCATCAGATGAATCAGTGGTCACCATCACATGGCACACACCTCATTCAATGTAGAGTGAAAAAGGAACAAAATTTGGATAAAATGGCACAAAAAACAAAACTGCACAACGCAAGATTTCATGCGGACACACGCACACACACACACACGCACACACACACACACTATAAATGCAAACAGAATAGTAAGAAACAAACAACTTAAAAACATAAAATAGCCAGTGGAGTCACTTTTTTGCTGTATAAAATCATGGAAACATTTACATTAAAATAAAAAAATGTAATTACAGAAAACCATTAGCAATGTTATTATTTCACAAACATCCTTTTGGAGACATATTTTGTGGTAACTCGTCTACTCCAAGGCTAATCCAAACATATTCAGAATCATTCTTTTTTTATCGCACTCCCACCACGCAAACATCCTCACATTATTACAGCCTCATGATAGGATTTCTAGATGAGAATGTGAAAACAAATGGAAATGACTTGCAACAAAGAATAGAGGATCCAAGCGAAGAAGCACCTCAGAGAGTTTTACCTCCGCAAGGCAATATTCTTGCATCTACTGAGACTGATTTACATGCCTCCCTCAAAGCAAGTGCTGCTGCTGCACGGATTAATGTGGTGGGGGTCAGAACTCACCTAGCTGTAGCCATATGCATGTCTCATTTCCATATGCTGTATTAGGGTGGTGTCAGACTCTATGCTGAATCAAAGGTCTTATTAGGCACACGGGTCCCAGCCTCAGTACAAATCAACACCTTTGGGACTAGTGCTCATTCTCTGTCACTAGTTGGACGCAACAAAACTCCATATGCACAAATTCTATGTGCTTTCTTTGTGACAGGTGAGCCCAGCACAGCCATTGGCCCTTCGTTGTGCCGATCCCCCCAGTGATGGAAGTGGTAGGCTGCAGCGGCTGGGGAGAGGAAGACACCAAACAGGGAACAGGGGGAATTGAGAGTGCCACAAAGTTGGCAGTGTGTGATTGCGACAGCTTTGATTCCCAAGAAGAGAGTAAATAAACAAGATCCCCTGCGGTTCCTGCAGAGACAGGGACCTGCGGCACAATATGGGACGGGGAAATGGAATGAGGAGGACAGAGATGAAGATCTGACATATGCAAAGGTGGAATAATAGGTGTTATTGAATTCACTGACAAAGAGCTTGTTAAAAGTAGAAAACTTTTTTTATTGTATAATGTTTTCATGGCATAAAGGTAATACATTTATTATAACAAGGAGCATGCAGTGCTTTCGTTGAGTTTAAATCTCTTCTTTTTTTGTCAACATCTAGAAATTGGTAAAGGTTTTGATTTAAATAGTTGAAACTTACCATGGACAAAAGTCTGGAAACAACGTGGTTGTGTTTGTAAATGACTTAAATAAATTTCATCATTCTAACCTTTTGGTCACACAATAAATAAATACCATTCACTTGATGTGAAATCAGATGTTCATAGAGACTCAGTTAAATTCCAGATTCCTCGGAAAAGTTGAGCTGGATTCAACTGTGACCTCTGATATCACATCACATGCACAGCTGCAAATGCTGGTTGAAGAGGTAAGAGAATGAACTTTCGTAAATATTGTTGTAAATGACAGTGCACTTTTGTCAAGTTTTGACATGTTGTAGATAGAGTGCACATTTTTGGATTGTGCCTGGGGTCTTATCAGCCAGACGACCATGCATGGCCCGTTGAAGGTCTCCAAAGGCATTGTGACATGACCAGAAATTGCTAGTAACTTATTATTTTTTATGGCAAATAGTACCATTTGAGTACTTAAAAAAACATGTTTTTCTTTTACTCAAGAAATTGTTTTCTATCAGTACTTTACTTAGTTACATTAGAGTTGCAATTTAGTAATATATTTTTTTGTTCCTCCATAACCAATATCATCAAAAAAAAATCGTTAAAAGATCTTGCTCAGGCGTCACGGTGGCGCAGTGGGTAGCACGGTCGTCTCACAGCAAGAAGGTTGCTGGTTCGAGCCTCGGCTGGGTCAGTTGGCATTTCTGTGTAGAGTTTGCATGTTTTCCCCGTGATCTCGTGGGTTTTCTCTGGGTGCTCCGGTTTCCCCACAAGTCCAAAAACATGCGGTATAAGAGAATTGAGTAAGAATGATTGTCCATAGTGTTAAAGTGTGAATGAGTGTGTGTGAATGTTTCCCAGCAATGGGTTGTGGCTGGAAGGGCATCCGCCGCGTAAAACATATGCCAGAGAGTTGGTGGTTCATTCCGCTGTGGCGACCCTGAAAGGGAAGAAAGCCGATATGAAGATGAATGAATGAATGAAATATCTTGCTCAAAAATAATAAGCTAGCAAGTCTGGTAAGATGCTGAAGAGGCTGATGCAAGAGAGGTTGCCAGCTACTAGCAACAATGGTGGTAGATCACCATGTACTCAAAAAAATTAATCCTAGCCTAGTTTATTATTAAGCATTTACATCCTTCATATTTTATGTGAATAATCGTTTTTTAAACAAAATATGTTGTCAGATTACTTACATTTTATTTAAAACTGCATTTTAAAAAAACTATTCATTTTTATCAGTTAAAATGTATGAATACTGTTTATATACACCTAAATGTAAGACAAGCCAAATCCAAATAGTTACATTTGATGATTTGATTTATGAGACGTATTTAAAAAGAAATTCCTTTTTTTTCACTCAGCACTAGCAGAAGAAATTTGGATTGTCATCTGATTAAGGTATAATTTAATCTAAATCCGTCTGTCAATCAGTGTCAAATAAATGTAAATTTATCATGCTGTTAAACTGATATTTTGTCAGTCAAAATGAATAAATGTATATTCAGTTGCTCTGAACACTGTAACTTGTCTAAATATAGTTTTTACTCATCTGAATGAGTTTGATGCATTATTATTGTGTGAATAAAGTGTGGTTACTACTTGCTCGGGAAAGCTGTACATGTTGATTTGTACAAGGTTGGCCAAATGCTGAATTTCTGTCTTACTCACTTAATTTTTGGCTTCTCAAGGCATTAGAAAAGAGAGGAGTATAATTTAAAAGAAGCAGGAAATTAAGATTAACATCATAGCCTGGAAAACTGCTCCGGAGGAACTCAGCTATTCCTACAAATTAAAATTTCTGATATGAGCACCAAACCAAACCACGTTGCTCAGACAGAAATAAATGAATTAGGGATCAACTACATTCCTTCCGAAGAGAATATTATAAGAACATGTGAGAAGTTGAGTGAATTTCAGATACACAGCCACAATCACATTCCGTTAGACTAACGCAATGATTATTTTACAGTATAAATGCATAATTTGTCATCATGACAAATATATATATATTTTTTTTTTTTTGACCATTTGTCATGATGACCAATTATGCATATGCATATATATATATATATATATATATATATATATATATATATATATATATATATATATATATATATATATATATATATATATATATATATATAAATAAATAAAAGTGTAATTGTCATTAAAAGTCTTTACTTTGTTCCTTATGTGTTTCCTGATGTTTAAGTTAGCCTTATTCAATGTTCTAAAAACTAGGTTTGCCACAGTGGCTCCTTGCCAGCAAAAGGAGGTCTGAGCTAAAAAAGATTTACAGCACTTCTGTGCTAGTGGTCTTCAGAAATAACAGAGGGACTTTTTGCACATTTTGGACAAAAGTCAAGGGCAACTAAGTGAGTGGAGAAATTGACAAAATAAAATAAAAGAAAACTAATCTTGAACTTTTTTTTTAGCTCTTTATGATTCTTTCAGCTCATTATGCCCAAATATTAATTAAGATTGTGAACCAATCTTGACAGACTCATAATATACTGTTTATAACCAAGCAATTTCTACACCCTTTCTGCATTTTGAATTACAATGCTGACTTCAAGTCAGAAAAACAAATGAGAGGACAGGAGTACAAAACACTTAGAAACTTCCATTTTGTAATGCATGTTACTTTGATTCAAGTTTTTCCCGTTTTTAATTTATTCCAAGGCAATGAATGTAATCATCTGCAAATAGAGATTTTGAGAGTGGAAATCTAGACACGCAAGATAAAGAAGAACTGTGTGAGCTGTTTCAACTTCATTAGGGGAAGGAAAGGACAGTGTCTTCTCTTGACAGAAGCTACAGTTCAGTGTGTAGTAAGATTATGCATTATGGAAATCAGCATGACCCAGCATTTGATACATAACAATTTCACACTGATCCCCTTTTGCTATTGCAGTGTAATCTGTTTTTATTAGTCTGGGAATTTAGGTACAATTGTGTCAATATTGTCAAGCTAGGCATTCAATTGTAGTTATATTGCTTAGTTTACATAATGCACATCAACCAGTGACAAACGCATCTAGAAGGCATATTCCCTATACATTAGCAAACTAAACACAGCAGGTTGAGTTGGTAGATTTCCTGCAAATGATTAGCTTGTGGCACACCAGATATTAAAATGTCATAAATGCATCATAGTTGTTTTTAAAATTTTAAATCTAATTCAGACAGAAGCCTTGACTTCCAGCTGGTAAAAATGCATGATGCCCATAGCCGTTTATTCACTTTTTTATGACTTATGTTGTTCTACAAGAGCCTATAACAAGATTGCATTATGCAAATGTCAATGTAAAACCACATATAATGCTCTTTTTACATGAGTTGTTTTTATATAAAAAAAGTTTAAGCTTGGGTGGCAGTGTTGTCCTATCGAAACACTGATTTAGAGGTAATAATGCAGTCAGATGCAAAAGAGAGATCAGAACCATGAATTGCATCACTGTTAGTACAATTTCGGCCATGTCGATTGTGTGTGTGTTATAAAAAAAGCAACAGAATTATATTGTCAAACATGTGAAAAACACTTGCTACACTTGTAGACTTTGTAAAGAAATATATAGTGTTCAAAAACATTTACCTGTTTATGTCAACACTAGCTGCATAAAGATGCATTAAGACACACACAAAAAATGGATTAAGTTCTAACAAGCCTTATATAAACACATATTTAATGAGAAACTGGTTTACTGATTTAAAGACAATTTTGTTAAAACACTTTATGAAAATCATCAGTGCTGAGTGGGGAAAGTAGCTTCATATCAGAAAATGTTTTATGCTATTTTACTATTTTAACCTGGTAAATTTAAACTATTGATGAACATATTTAAGTTAATATTAATATTTGAGCTTCAGTGAATGATTGGAAACTGAAGGTTTTTCTTGACCGTCAATCTTGTTTTGAAAAGTATTGCTGAAGTTTAATGCTGTGATGTCTCAACATTTGACATGGATTATACTGTTTATACCATTAACATATAAAATATTTTATTATTGTTTGTACTGCAGTACATAATCAAAATTAAACGTAATTAATTGTTTAATTACCTTATCTATTAATTAATTGTCTAACACTTGTTAATTAATTGTTAAAACTTCACTACAATCTCTTCAATGTAATATATTTTCATGAATGAAAACAGACGAAGGCAAATGTGAAGCTCCATGTTTGCTTATAATGTGGAGTTATACAAGAAAAGTGGACAGTAATATCACTTTATACTCATTTTCCCAAAAATCACAGTGTTCCAGACATCACGATGTTCTGGACACTTGACTTTAATGTCAATTCTAGAAATAAATGTTAACATGTCAAAGCTAAAAAGTATTTGCCGGGTTTCTTTTGTTTGTTCCATTTCATTCATGACCATCAGAGAGATATTTCATTCACCCATTCGTGAAATATCTAAGAAAGTTTACCGAGATTGCCCGATTCGAGGCGGCTGCTAGGGTGGGGAAGATTTTTTGACAAGAAGGTCAGGGGTTGGGAAGACTTGAGTCCGTAAAATGCACTTTTAATATAAAAAATCAGTCAAACATATAAGTTACGCATTATTAGTTGAAGGATATTTATTGACTTTTTAATTAAGCAAGATTTAGCAATTTACCATTTTGTCCAGACTACCGTGAATGGAAATTTCTGGAGTGTCTGGAAAACCATGAGCACTCACTGTCTTGGTGTTTTTTTTTTATTTCGTTTTTTTTTTTTATCTTTTTTTTCCTAGAGTGATTCTGTTCCTTGATTATGTATGCGGATATATGGAAATATGAAACACCAGCCAGCCAATCAGAATCAGAGTATTGAGACAGACCGTGGCATGACAAATTTACTTTCTTTACTTCCCACATCATGCGTTTCTTCACCTCTATGTCGGCGTTTGAAAACTTAACATCCATGCTCAGCCGTTGTATATACCCTACATAATTGCCATTATATGCAGCAAGTTCTGGTGCAGAAGGGCAGCCGTCATATCATCCAAGTGGATACTGTACATTATTTTCTTTCTTCCGTGTTTTCATAGGTTTTGATGTTTGTCAATAAAATTATATTCAATGACATATTTAATTACTTTTTTCCTCAAAACTCACTACAAACTTATTTGTCAACAAACAACTTGAAAGTCACAGAGAAAGAGAGAGAGGCTGATTGTCACGATTGGGGGTGTGCGTGGAAGGAAAGATCTCAATCGCAGAGACAGCTTGACCTGAGACACTCTTTTATTAAAGAATAAAACAAAGAAAAACGAGATGGCTTAAACAAAAGACCCACGAGGGGGCAAACTTGATCAATAACATAAATAACAGAGATCACTGGTCAATTTAAGCAACTTGACAAAATAGCTAAACAAACATCACAACTTAGCACATCGGTAACGCACATAGAGACAATTAATGCACCCGTGACGATCAACACAAACACAGCGGTATAAAAAGGGAGACTAATCAGTGACGACGCGCGGGAAGACAGCTGAAGGGACTAACGACAAATTAGACATGGGACGAACATTGACGCAACAATCCACGAGGTGAAGGGAAAACCCAGAACCGGCACAAGGGAACAGAGATGCACGATAACGGACAAAAACCCTGACACTGATATTTTATCTTCATAATTAAATCAAATCCCATTAACTTTTAACATTCATTTAATAAATCATAATCCAAACGTCTGCAGTAAAGAGAGTGTTTTCGCACTCTTCTTTTAGCTTTTTCTTAGCATGAGTCGAATCAAAGGTTTCAGGAAAACTAAAAGAAGTGATGATTTAGTTTGTCACATAAACAGTCATGTGAGACTGAGGTATACAGTTACTGTTTCTATAAATGCTCTGTAAACTCACTCAGAAGCAAGCAGAACATGTTTAGAGCAAAAATAAAGCGACATCAAAACCAAATGGATCACTGTATTACATTCCTTTTATGGCCACCCTGTACACAAGTTATGATGAGCCCTAGGTCATGCTCATAAGGACTGTGTTTTATAGAAGATGACACCAAACCATTTCCAGATGGCTCATCAGTGTGGACTGTACTCAAGAAAAAAAAAACCTGTGTGATGCCAGAGTGGAACAATGCAACCAGAACCATCCCAGCCCCCCAGGGTCACAAAACTGCTGGCACAAACAGAATGTGCTGATGGCGAGTTAACAAACTCAAGGACCATAAACTGATTTCTCAACATCATTCCAGCAGCAACAGAAGATGAAAAGAAGAATGATGTTTCAAAAACGAACACTAAGTTTTAACAGTAAAAAAAAAGATCAACAAAAAATCCCTTTCTTTACTTTTATTTATTTATATTGTATTTAAAGTATCTTAAATCCTTGCTTATTAAATAAGGATACTTTTCTGACAAAATTTCTGTTTATTTAGATGCTTTAAAAACAAATCCTCTCATAGAGCCTTTCAATGTATTACCACGGAAAACACCACCAAAATATCCACATAAATATATCAACAGGCTCAAAATAATGCTGTTAATTTGAATTTGATCCCTCGTTAATTGAAAATAGCAGCCTCTTTTGCTTATTGATTGATGGCTTACTCACCCTTACAGCACAGTGTCATAAATACAGGTAATGCTTGATTATCTTCTCTCTTCCCACTTCCACTTGACTCTTGACAAACGACGCAATAAAATGCTAGGTGCAGGGAGTGCTTCAAAAATTGCTTCTCATAGAGTCTCCTTGTTAATTTGGTTTAGTCCACTATTATAAAATCTGTTCTTGGACACACAGATGTGTCATTAAATGCATCTATATTGTGCAAATGAGACTGACCTGTATTTTTGCATCTTGTTTTGTTATGTAAAGGCTAATAATGTACTTTTAGTGGCTCGATTGTTATTGTTTTTTTTTTTTTTTCTTTAAACAACTATGCAATTTAACCACTGAATCTAAATAAATATTAACTGGTCATCCTGGAAGTGATAGTTTTTTTTTTTTTAAACTTAAAAAAAAATTACATTGCATCGCCTGTGTCTGTTTATGAATCCTAATTTGCATCAAAGGCATATGTGCATCCCGTCTATCAATGTTTTTTAACAAATAAAATGTTGGCTAAAGATCACCATAAAATTATCAGAGTTCAGATTGTCTTTAACTATCTTTGAAAGTGCATTGTAAAGCATGCATGCATGGTTAGTTACATAGCATCTTATATTTATGCTGTAAACAATTTAACATATGAGTAAACTGAGTAGCTTTGGGTAGATTTGCAAGCAGGGAAATTTGGTTTGGTTTTTCAAAAAATCTAACCTAGAGTCATATGATGATTTCTTTAATTGCTGTTTTTCACCATGGTCAATAACTGCCAGATGTTTCAGAACAATTCCAGGTCAGTGGTTATAGTATCAGGTGTACCAGGGGGTATTTATTTGCTTTGCTTCAAACAATAAGTATTACAATTAAATTAAAACAAGAAAAAAGAAAATCGCTTCACTAATTGATCTAGGCAGACTTGCATTTTCTCAACCTCACTATTGGACAAATTCATACTACATACTTTTACGTGTAAAGCTTCAAATAGAAAGAAAAAAATCCTTTATCAAGCATTTCATTGGGTTGACACTTTGATTTCCCATTTAAGAGCTTGATAAAAAGTTGTTCCAATATATTTTAAACTAGGAGTTCACACAATTTGGACAGGTCAATAGAAGGTATTTCAGTAATGTGTTGAGCTACTTCAAAAGCATTTCCTTTCACAATTTCTCAAAGTCTCTCACCTTTCTTTCCCCCAACTCATCTCTGTAGTTATTTCAGAGAAATCTCTTTCAACTAGAGAGGACAACTGCAGAGTTTGACATAATTATGTCTGGGATAGCTTTAATCACTTTGGGTCATCACTTCTTGATGCACAGTATCTGAGTCCAACCATGTCAGATCTGTGCTTAAAATAGGGTCAATTTACCATGCGCATCCCGATCTGAAATGAAGCACGATGTCAAAGGAGAAAATGCTTAATTGTTACATTTTTTAATGTTTTAAACACAGCTTGTCTGAAAAAAAAAACATTTTGTGTTTAATAGGAAAAATTCTACCTAACCCAAGGTTAACAAAGCAATGTGTATGAAGGAATGAATGTCACAACTGCTGTTTTTAACATTGAGACTACTTAAAGTTTCAGAGATAATTACAGACAGATGCAAATGAAGAATTGGAAAAAAAGCTTTGAGCTATATGAAGCAGGTTTTAATTAACAACCACAATATTAACTTTGAGACTAAAAGAGTGTTTTGGCATGGCCAGCTTTTCTTGCAGTAGAATTATTTTCTATATATTCTAATAAATGTATCTATTAATAAAAACACCCAGGATGTCAAATTAAGAGTCATACAGACATAATGTATTATTACCTCTACTTTATATTTCACAACGTTAACCAACATTTATATACTACATAATTATATAATTAATGTATCTAAATAATATTTAACTAATACACCTTGATTCTAACATTTCCTCTGATTTACCTTGCCATAAAATGTGGTCTTGTGACAGAACCCAGCTGAAAATGGGTCATGGTATCACCCAAATTCATGAATCTTTTGCCACAATAATTTCTCAGGCACACAAATTGTCCAGCCTAAACTCAAATGGGTCAGAGAACAAAGGCACATCAAAGCCACACTAGCAGGGCATGCACATGCAAGCTAATGTGCTCCCAGGATGCAGCCATTCAACCTAAAACCAGGACCTTTGATGATAACGGCCTGATGGAGCATTGTTAAAAAAGAAGCCATCAGCAAATATGAGCAAATCTACTCTCAAGATAATTCAGCACTGAACTACACTGAGACTAGAGCGAGGCACAGCAGGATACAGCATCTGATAATGAAACTTGCAGCACTCTGTCAGTGAATGAGAATGTGCATGCGTGAATTTCATATGTGCTCATAATAAAGCCTAAAACAAAGGCTAGTCTTGGTGTTATCTTGGAAATTCTCTTTACAATCGTGTACCTGGGAATCAAATTTATTTAATTTCTCAATAGCTGACTAGAAAAGAAACAGGCACATATAGTTGTTCCTTTGGAAAAGGATGTTACTGATTAAGGAGGCATTACTGAAGAAGAAAAAGTTACCAAACAGAGAGACCTTATTGGAGTAAGCAACATTACTGAACAGGAAGGCATCACTGGAGTAGATGAACCTACTAAAGTTACCGAATAAGAATGCATTATGGAGAAGAAGACATTCTTGAACAGAGATGTGTTACTGGAGAAGAGGTTACTGAGCAAGGAGGCATCATGAAGAAGAAAACGTTACTGAAGAAAGAGGTGTTACTGGAGAAGAAGACATTGTTGAACAAAGTGGAGTTACTAGAGAAGAAAATGTTATTGAGGAAGGAAATGTTACTGGAAAAAATCATTACTGGAGAAAGCTACATTTATGAAGAAAAAGACATTACTGAAAAAGAGGCAAAACTGAAAAAGACGCCGTTATAGAACAATGAGAATAAAACGTAAAGGAACAAAGAGGTGTTACTGGAAAGTAAGTTGCTACTAAACAAGGAAATGTTACTGGAGAAGAAGACCTGAAAAGGAGCAGTTAGTGGAGAAGAAAACTTAACTAAACAAGGAGAAGTTCCAGAAGAAAAAACGTTACTAGACACAAGAGAATGCTTTGATAATATGTTCAAAGATATGTTCAAATATCTTTGTGCAAATAATATGTTCAAAGAAAGTACAGAGTACTTTCTCTACTTTTAAAGTACATAGTACAGAAGAACGCAAGTCAAAGAATGTTTTGGGAAAACAAGAATTGTGTGATTTTTTTTCGATGCACAATGAACACACACATACACACACACACACACACGCACACACACACGCACACACACCACAATGTTATGTCAATAGATTACACATAAAGAATCATAAAAAAATTATAATTTTTCTGTCAAAATTAAATCAATGATACAATCAGTTAAAAAATGCATGTTCATTTAAAATTTGCACCTGAATCCTACTGAGTTATCCAACTATAGGCCAATCTCTAACCTTGTGTTCTTGTCAAAAGTATTAGAGAAAGTTGTAATAGCACAGCTCAGTTCCTTCTTACAAAAGCTCAGCTCCTTCTTACAAAAGAGCAACTGTTATGAAGATCTTCAATCTGGATTCAGAGCACATCACAGCACAGAGACTGCGCTGGTTAAAATTTCAAACACTCTATCACTTGATTGGGATCAAGGGAATATCTCTCCTCTAGTTCTGCTAGATCTCAGTGCAGCCTTCAATACGATCGATCACAGGATCCTCCTCGAAAGACTAGAGAACTATGCAGGCATCCAGGGCCAGGCTCTAACATGGTTTAACTCGTACCTCTCTGACCGGAGTCAGTTTGTTCATGTAAATGGAGACTCATCAGACACAATAGCAGTAGAGTATGGAGTTCCTCAAGGATCTATTCTGCGACTTATCCTATTCTCAGTCTACAAGCTGCCCCTTAGTAAAATTATTAGAAGACATGGGGTTAGTTTCTATTGCTATGCAGGCGAATCCCAGCTCTATATCTCAGCAAACAACCCTTTCAAGCTAGATAAGATTTCAGAATGTGTCGCAAATATCAATGATTGGATGAATGAAAATTTCCTAATGCTAAATCCTGACAAAACAGAATTATTACTTGTTGGCTCTAAAAAGCAATTACAGAATATCTTTAGTTTTAAGTATGGAGCTAAGGGGACACACTGTTAATTTTTCCAGTTAAAAATCTTGCCGTTATTATAGATAGTGAACTGACGTTTAAGAGCCATATCTCGTATGTTACTAAGACTTCCTTCTTTCACCTCAGGAACATTGCTAAAGTGCGGCCCATGCTGTCTATCATAGATGCAGAAAAAATAGTGCATGCTTTCATGACCTCCAGAATGGATTATTGTAATGCTCTGTTAGCCGGCTGTTCAGCCGCCAAGCTACAAAAATTACAGTTAGTACAGAATGCAACAGCTAGAGTGCTAACAAGAACAAAGAAATATGACCACATTACACTGGTTTTTTGCTCTTTTCATTGGCTTCCTGTACAATATCGCATTGACTACAAGATACTGCTCCTTGCCTTTAAGGCACTGAATGGCTTGGCTCTGGCCTCTCTGAGCAGTCTCCTATCACGATATATTCCAGCTCGCTTGCTCAACTGTAAGAATAACAATGTGAGGATAACATAACTACAAAGAGAATGTTTAAGCATTCAGGAAGTGACCTCCAACTTGACCTTTTGTATGATGCTAATGTTCTTCTACATAGTGGAAGAAAGCCATCAAACGTCACTCTTTCTGACCACTGATTCACAGTTTCACTGGAAAACCTCTAAAACTTGATAGAACACTGACCGGCACATTTTATTTTTTAACTAGAGAAACATGCCTGCAGCAGAGCTATTACTGAACTCTAAAGAGTCTGATACATTCTGACTCTGTGTGTAATTGTCTTTTGCATCAGAATGCAAATTCCCAGTGCCTGTGATTCGTCATTTTTATTTATTCTTTCTTCCTCCAGCGACATCTTTTATTAGTCCTACTGACAGTGTCAGGATTTAATTTCTGCAGAGACAGTGAGAGAGAGAGGGAGAGAGAGAGAGAGAGAGAGAGCAGTAGATTTTCATTATTATAAAGATTGTGATATTTCAGAAATTAAATCTATGCCACATTAAAGTGACAGATTAGAGGGAGGAGTGCTCATTTACAAGTGTTAAGACATCATGTTGCATTGCCTGGCAACAGCAAATGAAAATCCACTGTGTCCTACCGTTTCTATGATAAGACGGAAGCTCAAAAGGAGTTGCGGAAAAGGAAGTGAGCATGTGTGTAATAAAAATGTGAGTGGTTACTGTCCGTGCCAGGGCACAAGACAAGTTAAAACCATCTCTGTAAACAAATACGGTTTCCTGTCCTTGTGCTTTGGTGAAAAGGGACGAGATAAGCTCCTCCTTCATTTACCAAGAGAAATGATAAAGTTTTATCTTTTTATCTCGAAGGCACTATGTGCAAGATATAACCAACGACAGGGGAAATTATGAAGGAGATTAGCTATGCTTTTGTTACATTACCTACAAACTCTCATTTCCTCTTCTTCACAATATGAAGGATTATTCCTCTTAACTGGACAAATCTAGATTTGAAAAAATAGGATTATTTAACAATTTGGTTATCAAAGATAGGATTCTTCAGAAAAAGACAAGCTTGATTTAAAACTGGTAAAACACATTGGACTAGACTGGAGTCTGTCTATTAATATCAGCACTTTGTACTTTGTTTAAGATTTAACAAAGGGTTTGTCTCTAAATAATCTTTATTTGTAAATTCCAATATTTTAGGTTGAATTTCTGGCTTATATGTGTAAATGAATTTATCGTATTCTTTAGTTGTCGCTCTTGGCTTAAATTTGTTTCATGGACTGTATAGATTACGCTCAGTAAGTTAACTAAGAGCAGTTTATGTACATTGGAGTTGATGGTAATGTCAGGTTTTCTATGTTTTTGTATATTTGTTTTCTTTTTTCACAGAGCTGTACAGAAAAAGTTTTATTAAGTAATAATAAGAGCATTTAAATGAGACCATAGGAAATTTTTAAAAGGATTGGAACTAACAAAACAAACTAAAAAGCAGTATGAGAAGAAGAGGGAGAGGAGAAAAATAGCACCATTAATGAACTTATTATATAATCAGGGAAATAAAACTCTCCCATCCACATATTATAACAATAGTCTGTTTGGTATTTTGGTTAACCTCAAAATTCAGCCAACAATTCTTCCATATATTTTACTTTTACATATGTATAACTTTTGACTTATAGAATCCTGAAGACACCACTTTCACAATACAGATGAAAGAAGGATGAGTGAAGTTGTATTTACTATTTTGGGTGAAGCACAAGCAGATAAGTTATTGATCCTCCCTCAATTAAACTCAAGGGCTTTCCCCTATGTTCCTCCTCTATTGAAGATTGATGATGACATAATTCTTCCTTGAAAATTAAATTTGCAACTCTCTTCTACCCCTTTTCTTGAAAAACTTCTGGCTCCAAATACAAAACCCTGAACAGTTCATCAAAAAAAGGTTTAGTACATTTCCATAGTGAATATAGTGAAGATAGTGACCAGTCACAAGGGAGTGGGTGAGTGATGAGTATGTGCTGTAAAAACTGGGAAAAGGAGTGCAGGTTACAAGTCTGGTGATTGGCTGAGGAGAAATTGCTCAATAAGCGAATCTTCAAATTAGTCTAAAAGGTAAGTGATTTTAGGTGGTCTAGTCGGGGGCCTCATTGAGCTGGTCAAATGCATCCATAATAATTACTTTATCGCTTTATTTTAAACCTCAACTAAAAGCTAACTGGGAATGACAAAAGCTAAGATTCATCTAAACTCTCCACCACAATCCCTACAGTGATTTAACTTTTTTTTAACTATAGTGACGGAAAGGAAAAGTCAAATAAAGAGAAAAACTATTTTAATGGGTCTGGACTAACATGGCACTTAGTTCAAAAACTCTTTCTAATTTAGACTCAACTAAAACAATGAAATTCTACCATCACACAGATATAAAGCAATCATTCTATTACTATATCGTCACAGCAAGGAAAGATCCTCCAGCTGAACATCACACTTAACATTAACATCTAGATTTAAACTCACATTTCCCCGATATGACTTCTATTCACAGACACTCCCAGCATATTATCCTCCATCTACGGTCACTGGATCTAGATTATCCAAAATGATCTAAATCACAATTGTACAAAAGGAGATTATTTTTTTCTGAGGAGCTTTCTGGTAAGACTGCCTGACAGGAGCGTTGCGATCTGAATCAATTACACAGGTCATCCTGGCCTCAGGAGCACTTCTTAGAAAGTCCTTTTCTTGTTATGCAGGCCTGTTCAGTATATTAGAACTGATTTCGGTGGACAATGTATGATGTATAATATATTAATCTCCTCTATTTCAATTTCATGGACTGGGGCTGTAAAATTGTTATGCTGCACATCTAATTCTTCTTTTCCCCGCTTCCTTTGAAAGGCCGATTTACGCCTCTCTGAAGGTGGGGTGCAGATCTCGTTGTGGACTCAATGGTACATTAAGATGCACCAATATCAGCTCTCAAATCTTATCTTGTTAAAGCGAACAAATGCAAGTGGCTGAAAGCTAGAGAATTAATGGTAAGAATGCGGGGAGGAGAGAGCTGAGTGTTTTAATGGAGGGTATATATTTGTATGAGAAGTTGTGAAGTAATGCTGCTGGCATCTCAGCATCATCACTATTTGCTATGTTGATTCTGCTGTAGCCAATTTATTTAGTTTATGTTTATGGTAAAAGTGGAGCGTACTGACCTGTAATAGTTGTCTATGAGGATAGTGCTTTAAAACTTTGTTTAGAAAAATATGTTTCTCCTTCTACACCACAATGAGTGCTTTAACATGTACACCAGTAAACAGTAATGCTCAATAAGTTGATTTCTTTGGTGTCTTTTAAATATGAAAAATGAATTTCAGTGTTTGGGATTCTGGCATAAAATGTTTTTTAAAAAGTCTAAAGTAGGAGGTAATTTTTTGTCCAATAACCTTGTTTCTCTAGCATGTAAATGTAATTAAACTCAGTGTACATAAACTAATAACTTATTTCAAGAGTAAAAGGGGTATTCGTTATATGGATATTATAATTTTACATGAAAAAAAAACACATTGTAGTCATGAGATTAAATATACACTACAGTTCAAATCAATGCCTTACAAGATTACATATAAACTATTGTTATTGCTTTTTCAGTAAGGTCAGTAACTTGGTTTAGATTTTTTTATTTATATGTTTTTTTTATGTATTTATTTCTATTTTGAATGATTGTGACAGAGCAGTCCCTGTCTGCCACAAATGAACTTTTGCATTAGTAGCAGAGTGACTAAATAGATTAATGAGCTTTAATTCAAGTCTGGATGTATGTGATCAAGTTCAACCAACTCCTAGGCTCCTGAGGGGTGTTCCAGTAATGCCTGTGAACAGAAATTGATTATTTTGGTGAAATAGTTCTTTATTTAATGAGCTCAATTTGTAAATATATGTTTATGCTAGCATCAATATGTTCCATTATTTATAATTTTATAATTAAATTAAGTGTTGTATTTTTGTGCATGTGCTCTTACCTGTCAATAGTGTGTTCCAATCTGGATTTCCCCATAAATGAGATGTCGCTTCAGATCTACACCAGTTTTTTGGTGGTTTGACACACTGCTCAGCCCCACTCACACAGAGAGACTGCAAACTGAAAGACTCTTAACCAGATGTCCTGGAAACCTAGCTTGGCCTGCTTTGGCTTTTGTATTTTAACCCTTTGAACTTGATCTTGCTTTTAATTGCTTTTGCAACTTAGTTAGATTTATTGTAAAAAATTATAGACAGAGAGGTTTTGGCTATCATGCTGTGTTTTTCTTTCGTGAATATGGGATTGTCATCTTTCTTATTTACACTGGTGACACCACAGAGTAACTAGTTCTATAAGCTAAATGTTGCAGCCAGACCAGCAAAGGTAAACTCACACAGCCTTTTGTCCCAGTTGTTATTGAAGAAGTTCAATGGTATGACAGTCCAGCGATTGAAATGCTCCTCGTTGACATCTGTTCGTTTTATACCTGTTTGTTTGTTTTTTGCCCAAGTGTCCTGTCTTTATCTCACAAATGCTGGCTTTCCATAGACTCGGTGCTCTGGTCCATGAAGTTTAGCAGCATCCAGTCCCTGAATCCTTTCTGTTATTGAATAACTTAAATGCTGGAGAATCAGAGATAGGATTTGTTTTAGTTTGCTTTAAAACTGTAGTATAATATAGTTACGCATTGAGCTGAAGCTGATGTGGCTAGAAATATAGACAGTCATTTAAATTTCTACAATTCACATTTAGATGATTATTGTAATGATTTAGATCGCTTGTCTTTCACTTGACTCGCACATAAAACAATACAAAAAAATACAAAAGAAAGTGAAGAGAATTGCCGTCAGGCAGAGCTGGATCAAACAATAAAACTCTAGAGTGTTTTTCAAGCAGGTAGATTTGTACCCCATGGGGTCTTTAAATAAGTTCCAGTGAGCATGCAAATCATATTTTGCAATGTTGAACTTTAGTCTGGGGCATTTGTGAGTCATAACGTCTCATTATGCTTTTTACAGATGAATGTACAACAGTATTCACTCATGAGTGATATTTTACACTTGAGCTTCTGTGGTATTTAAACTCCAGCAAAAACACAATGCTTTTCTTTTTCTTTTATTAATATATGCTTAATTGGGCCAGTCTTGGGGTAAAGTTTCTCAGGATGTATCCACTCAACTGTTAAAAAAAACCCTCGACTGTCCCAACTTACAAATAGTGAAGGGGAAAAAAGTTATGAAGATTTATTGATAAGCTTATTTATTATGATTTGTAAGCTCATTTTAATGTCAAACCTTTTCCAGCAAAGCAGACTATTGAGAACAAGAAGTGATGCATAGCTTGTTGACCAGTGTTTCTGAAAAAAAGAAACAGTAAAATATTTGATTTATCATTTTTATCATTAGGTTTGTTTGAAAGATTAACAACTCACTATATTACATTAAACATAAACATGTTACAATAAAACAGCACAAGCTTAGAACTTAGCTCTAATTAAATTAAAAACAGATCTTTACTAATTATTGTTATAAAATTTTATAAAACAAAAACAATCAAAATAAAAAAAATACTTTCAAAATTGTAGTACAATTAATGTTCCCTAGTGATCCCACCACAGTAAAAAACAAAAAAAAAACAACAAAAATAAAAACAGTTGTTTGGTGATATGTGTAATCAATCAGGTTTTGAAAAGGTTGATAGATATCATACATAAAACACTTGTGTCTACTGACTCAGGAAAACATTTACAACCTGCTTGTATTTTGGTGAGAATGCAAAACTATCTTACCTCGTTTAAATGGATTTTTGAACAGGCTAAGAAGTAATACAGAACAGTACTTGTCAAATATGTTATATATAAAATATAGGACTGTTGATCTAAGTCTCAGACATTCCCATTATGAAGCCAGAGAACATTTTCTCTAGTATCATTGCTATTCTGTCAGAAGAAGTTACCCAGGCCCTGAGGTCATGATTGAGGGTCCACAGTGGAGGGGCTAATTTGATTGTGGAAGAACAGTGGCACAGTAGCCTCCCTCCAAGAAAAGCATACTAATTACAAAGCCTGCCCTTGATCCTGACCTTGGTGGGTCACTTAGCAGTTGTGATCTGTCTCTGACTCTTAATAAAGTCTCTTTCACCCCTGTGAAGCAGTGTGTCAGGGTCTGCTCTCTTGCCCGCCTGCTCTACCTCTCTCTCTGTCCCTAATTATCGGCATGCTAAGCGGGCGGAGACATAATGACTGGGGCCATCACTCTGTCAGAGCCTTGCAAAACCAATTCCAGTGACAATTGCTCCAAATGAACTGCTAAACTCACTAGCTGTCCTGAAGAGGGGAGTATGACTGAAGAACATATTGAGGATTTTTACAGTATTAAAAACATGCTGTGAATTTAATATATTATGATGAAAGATTTTAACTGTGATTCTTGTTAAAAAAATATTATCATTATTATAAAAGCAGAGCAATGCTTTATAACAATATTATTTAAATATTTTTTTAACAAGAATCACAGTTAAAAATGTTAGTCATAGTTATGATTGCAAACATTTAACATACAGTTCATAACCAAAAGTGCTCTAAAAAGTTCTCTCACCATCGTCTCATCCTATTCCAACATAAATCAATGTTTTTTTTTTACAATGTGTAACATCATCATTTTTATAAAGTTGTCATCAACCTACTGTAAATGAAAAATGTACTGAATGAAAAAAAAAGTTACTTTAGCAATCACCTAGTTCAGTTATAACAATTGCTTGGATGATTTGGGACACACATAAAAAATATAAACACATATATGACACATGATAATAAGAATTTTCAAACAGTATGTTTTCTAACCACATACAGACTTTATGTGGAGGGGTTGAAGTCTCCATTTGGTGGGCTAGAGCGACAAAGCAGATTTAAAATGCAACCCCAGGAGGCCAAACAATAAACCAGTGACAGGCGAAGAGAAGGGTGGTGGGGTAGGGGGTCTAGACAGTCAAGAATAATGGCTGCATCTTTCAAGTTGGATCAGGTCCTTCTGTAATGAAGAGAGAAGATCCTTTCCTCTTGTGTGTGACAGTGCCAGAGAGAGAGAGGGGTCCAGGGTCTCAGTCTCTTCAGTGTGGTTTATGCAGAGAGCGAATAAGGGAGAGAGCAGCAGGAAGCCAGGCTAATTACACACTGTTTGTGCATCCAAGAATATGAATCAAGAATCCTTGCATGACAGTGGTCGTTGAAGATCTTTTTAATAATAATAAAAAAACACAGACTTACACATCTTGCACCACTCGCTTTTACTACCACTTCACTAATACTGGGTTTAAATGACTCCAATGAGCTACTCAACTTTACATGGTGATTGATAACCCATTGCACTCATGTTAAATCACACACCTTAAACATTAATCATGAGACAGAATAGTTTATCACAAGTTTTCAAATATAGACATTTTAACAATTTTTGTTTTTTTTTCTAAACATTTTTTCTCTCATGTAACTATCACAATAGATCTTATAGCTATATATACACATAATCTTTCATGTAGTACTTATGTAAACTTTCTTCATTTCTATGTATTTGTTTATTTTACTTTAAAAAAGGGACTTTTTCATTTCATCTACACAATTGTCATTCGTGTTAAATCATTTAAAAATGAGTATCTACCCTCAATTGTGTTTGTTTTAAATTATTAAACAGCCTGTTCTCTACATATAATATTTGTTCCGCTTTATGGTAACTGCTGATCCAGTTTTAGTTGTATGCATCAAAGATTTTTGTGCTATTTTATTATTATCTGTTTGTTTAAATAAACTAAACTACATTTGACATTATAGCAGAGTATGGTAATTTATCTTCCATTTATCTTCCTGCTTGCACCACCATTGACAGGTCTCTCAAAACGAGTTCATTTTGAATCCCTGCATATGCATGAGTGACCACTGTAAACTCGGTCAGTCCCAAAGTGCGCAGCATGAGTGTAAAATGTCCAGTGAGAGCACTGTAATGAAGAGCTGTTTCATTCCCTCGACCGTCAGGGTTCTCTCTCAATGAATACCACACTTACAGTATCATCTATCAGTCCTGGCAACCACACTGTCACACACAACTTCCTGTCCTCTGAGTGTCTGCATGCGTGTGTGAGAGAGTGTGGGGAAGTGAGGCCTGGGCTGCGGTGGGCTATAATGAGGCCCTTTGGTGGTTGTAAAGACTAGAGAGGAGCTAGAGGAGGACTTGCACCTATAGCTCTATTTGTCTTACAAATATCACACTAACTACCAATTACAGCACCATAAACCTCCTGCCTACTGCTTACCTCCCTACCCATAATCCACGACTGGGAAGACCTCTCTCTCTCTCTCTTTCTCTCAGCTGGTGAAAAAGAAGAAGCTGTGGTCGTTGAAGCAGGAAGCAGAATCAATGAGGCTGGTAATGAGGTCTTTCTTAAAGAATAAAGAGGCTGCTGGATTAATAATGGCAAAGATATAACAAAGGGAAAACCCTTGCATGTCACTTCCGTTTTCAATGTTGAACTTGAGGCAAGACTTTTTGCCTCAAATGCTAGTATCATATCAAAACATGCATGACCAGGCAAAAATGTGGAATGTATTAAATTACTGTTGATCACCTTGCACTACTAATTTGGTGTGAATGGGTTGAATAGGGAATGAAGACAATTAAGAAAACTAAATTCTGACAAAGAAATAGACAAGGATAGAGATTTGTCTATTAGATAGAGACAAGTCATTGTGAAAATGAGACTTTAAATTTATTTTTAATAGCAAAATGAACTAATTTAACAGTAAAATAAGCTTGCATATGCAGAGCAAGATCCAGATAGCAAAATTAACTCGATACAGTGTGAATTTGGTCCTTCGCTGTATAGAGTAAAACATACTTAAATTGAGTTAAATATTTAAATAAACTTTGGAATTAATTTTAGTTTTAGGCAAAGAGTAGTGGTTCAGGTTATGTAAGATGCAGTGGGGTTTGTTGTTAGGTGGTTACCGCTGTCTAGTACATCACTTTAGAAGCGTGCCACATGCTGTGTTAGGGGCCTTTCAGACTGGCATCTTTATTTAGTTTCCAAAAACACTTGCCTCTGGTAACAGTTTATTGTAGCGTGTGCGTAAGCAATACTTTTGTTTCCATGAATTGTATTGAAAGCACTTCCTTTTTGTCTGCGCTCCTCATGACGTAAAAACTCCTTGACTCACTGTTTATACACATATCAACATGGCTGGAAAATAATGTTTGTGGAGGAGGGAGGAAATCCAATGTTTGATCGAAATTTGGGCAGACAAGAGCATCCAGTCTCTCAACTCGACAAGACGCACAAACACTCTGAGGTAATCAACAATATTATGTACAGACAATCATATATTTCGGCGAGCAGTCGCAGACTGATAACATGAGAACTTTTGTGTTTTCTTCTTCCAGCATCCACGTGACGTGTTTGCGGTGATGTATGAACGCAAGCGTAACCGAAACGGATCGGAAAAATAGTGTGTGAACATAAAACTGTGGGTGATTGAGAAGGGGGCACGAACATTGTCGGTAACGGAACATTCTAGACTATCCCAATCTAAAAGGTCCCTTAGAAGAACACAGCTAGAGTAGAAATTTTGACTTTTTTTCTGGTTTGAACAGGAACTACTTCGAGTAAATCAATTTATTTAAATCCTTGTTTAGATTTAGTTTAGTATCTCTTATTTTCCTTTCAGTGATCTTGGTGTTTTTGTTGCCTTGCAAATGTTATAAATAGAAGATTTGTTGCTGTATTTATTTATATTAAGATGATGGTGTTGTCACCTCAATAAATCTAACTTTGTGTTTTTCAATCTTATCATTTCCTTATTTATTTAATATTTTAAACGTTTCAAAAGTTATCATTGACTTCTTCCATCTAAAATGTAATAGCATTGTTGAAACAATTCACATGACATTAAATTCAAATCTTGTGTTAAAAAAAAATCTTTGTTGTTTTTACAATAAATTTCATCATAGTTAAAGGTTAGACGAGCAAAGCATGTGCATGCATTCAAAATGAGGGTGAATGCCATTCAAAACAACTTTATCATGGAAAATTTTCTTTTTAGTTTTTTTATGTATTTTTTTTATGTATCTCAAACTTGAAAACAGCAAGTGTGTTCAATTGAATGTTTGAAAAGTCCAGAGATGCAAATTCTAGTGTATAATTATATCAACTTATGGATGAACTATGTTTTTGTAATAGAATTTTTTTTTCAGGTTTCTCAAAGCGCCTGTTTCATAAATGATGGATGGCACAGTATCTCAGATAGGAGTGAAAAAGCACAATTTATAAATGTATTACAATTAGTGAAATAGGAACCACTAAGCTACATGAATGCATGGAACCTGTCAAAAGAAGTTATGCTTATTAGGCGAGGAAGAGTCATCAACAGCGGATTTACCAGCTTTCCAGCACTCAAGCACTGGACGTGGGGAGTTGCCCTGCTGCCAGGATCTCTGAGCCCTGCCCAAGCTTCCAGCCAGCCGGCCTATCCTGCACAGTCTCAGCTGCTAGAAATCTTCTTCTAATTAACACGGGATTAAGTCATCATCTTCCCCTGTAATACAGTCTGGATGGGAATTTCAACATGAAACGGCAGCCCAGGAAAAAAAAGCTCTTTAGCATTTCAATAAATTACTCTTGACCCCGAGGATGGCAGTCTATTGGTGAGTCAATTGCCTGCCAATTAAACTGGCCCATCCTTGCCAAAACTTTATTGGGATGGTTTGTGCTTTTCATCACAGAAATCAGTGCGCTCAATCTGGAAGAGGGAACTCATGGCTGGCAAGTCTGATGGGAATGAAGTTTGTTCAAAAAAGTCTACAGAGTGATCACTGGCCGTATCTGAGCTGACAGCTAAACAAAAACAGTTTTTTTTTTTTTTTTTTTTTTTTTTTTTTTCGCAGAGTGCAGATCTTTGATAAATGACCATATGTGAATTGTCAAAGGAGACAAGCTGAGAAATGTAAACACCAGCAGTCCAAACAGACTTCTGAAGAATGGACAGACATAGAGAAGCCCTAACAAGTCCACCAGGCCCACACTTTGATAGACTTCAATTGCTTTCTTTTTAAAAATGCGTCAGTCATGTCATGACATTTGACTAAGACTCATGGACTTAAAGTGAGCTCAGTGTGGAGAGGATTTGAAATGTGCAGGCTCGACCATAATAATGGCATTGGTGTCCATTGTAGTTATGAGTGGGCCACTCTTGAAAGGATTTGGAGAGGAAGAAAAAAATAAAATCGTCAAGGCTCTTAAATCGGCCAACAATGATGAAATATTCTGAAGTTTACAACCAAAAACACATTAAACGGTTTGTTTGCAACAACCCCCCCCCACCCCCACAAAAACAACAACTGTGTGTGGCTATTTAGAAAACAAAACTAAATTTGTAGCTTAAAAAGCAACGATAAATATTGAAATATTAACAACGGTACATTTTACATAGAAATAGGTAAATATACTTTATTGTGAATATACATTTTTATTAACTGTTGAATTGAATATATATATATATATTTAGATGTGTTTATGGAGCATCCGTAACTCCAAGAAAAATTTATAATGAAAGATGATTATGATAATACATTGTTAAACATTAGTACATCTTACACTAATGAAGATTTAAATAATAATAATTTAGACTACATTAAATTATAGACTACATTGTTACCTATGACTGTACAGATACATCTAAAGAGTAAACTAATTTAAATCTTGATTGCTGGTAATATGAAATTTAACAAAAAATAAGACATAAACTAGGAAAAAAGTATTGAGACCTATATGAATCATTGAAGCCCAAGCAGACCCAAATGTATGATGTTCAGAAAAAAGATCACAATTGAAAGACTGCTAGAAGCAGTTCATATTTCACCCACCGGTGTCACTTCCTGAACCTCTTGGGCTCTTTCAAGAACTGAAATGAAAGGAGGATGAGAGTAGGTAAATGGACAGGCAGTCAGCAGGATTCCCTCTATGAGCTAAAGCATTGTTTTCTGCTCAGCTAAGCAGCAGTGAATTGATACGTTTGCAATGAAGTGCAATGACAATTAAATTGTAACTGACCTGCATGTAACAATCATCACGTCTTTTCTCTTCACTGCCATCCCTGTTATTTAATCACACAGCAGGCAAGCTTTTTTATTAGGCAGTAATACTAAGGACTGCATCCTTCCAACTATAAAGACACAAACTGGGGAGCAATCTCTTCATGTAGGAAAGAGCAAACAAACCACTGAATCCTCACAAAACTGAGTTTTAACTGCGATGTTTAAAACAAAATATTATACAATAAATATATTAATATAGTTTATATATGTGCAGAAGGCCAATAAACTTTTCACACATGTTTACAACTGCTGTATCACATTTCAAGTTTTAAACTGCCAACCCTGTCAAGGTTGTAGTCAGCAGTCACACAGTCAGGGGTGTGGTACATACATGTGGTAATTATGGTACAGTATGGATTAGTTGTTCTCTTAATAATTATAAGAATAAATATGTAATGCCATTTCATTTTAATTTTTGCACATTTGCACCAAAAAAGAGGATAAACTGACATGTATCTAATTGTTTTGGTGGCTAAATGGTTAAAAAAATACATATCAGTTAATCATTCAGTCTGTAGATCAAGGTATCAATCCGGTCAAAAGCAATATGCCAGTCTGTAAGTTAAATGTGCAAAGGCTAACACGTGTTATTTATAATAAATAAATAACAATATATTTATGTTTTACAAGATTGTTAGTTTTCAGATGCTGAGGTCACGAATTGTGTCTGAATAGCACAGTCACAATTATTTAGCTCTAGATTACACTACAATAAAAAGACACAGAAAGATCCCTTGCACAGAAAGCTGGAGCATTTTCATTTGCATAACAATTTCCTCTTGTTTCTCTGGTTAGATGGAATTCACAGCATGAAATCTGCAAAGTGATCACCAGGTCACTGGTGCATAGTTCTGTCACACATACACGCTTGCACACGCACAGACACAAACACATCTGCAAAGAACATGCATAGCAGGAAAGATGTTGAACGTAAATGGAGTTAAAGATATTAGGATTTAATCATAAGGATTTAAACTCATATACTATTAGTAATATGCTTTCTAGTGACAACGAAATGGTTTTTTGACCTTGGATGCTGGTTGTTGGAGATCCCAAACGAAATAATGAGACTTTCATCATCACAATAAGGGAACTTTAAAATTGGACAATTTTGAAGTTGCAGGTGCCAGCACTGTGAGCTACAGTAAAGCATAGTGATACTGGGGTAAACTGTGACTAAGACTGGTATAAAAATACATAAATAAATGTTGTAACTATGATATTGTTCTACAATCAGTCTCACACCCAAACACACAAGAACTCTTAAAACGCATGTATACATAATGTGAATGTCTATCATTTCTAGACAGGTATGCATTATATTTGAAAAATCCTCTATTTTCTTCTTTCTAAATTTAGTTTGTGTATCTCTATAGTCTGAACATTGCGGTGATTGGATTGATTCCAACATGTCACTCAAACGACACATATTCTGGTTTAATTGCTTTCATTATAGTTAAAACAATAGCATTAATACTATTCAAACACAGGGATAAAAATGCTCTTTTTGGAGAAGAATGCTGATATAAGATGAGGGTTCTATTAGGCATGTATATGATTCAAAGAAGATGCTAATTCTTAATGTGTTCAGTTTTTTCTTCAAAAGCATTCTTCCAAATGGTGGAGTTTTTAATAGTTATTCACTTACAAATGATTGCGGGTCATTACAGAGCCATTGTAAGGCCAGTACGGAGATGAGCTTAATGACTCTCAGTATTAAATTGGCACCAATATCCCTCCAGTAACACTGCTGAATATCTATTCATTTTGCTAAAGCATTTTTTGTAGTAATATCTCATTCATTCATTACATTGTTTGATCAATAAGACAGACAGACAGATAAAAGCACAATGTGCATGTGTTGTTTCATAGTCTTAGTTTACCAAGAATCATCTGCAAAACGCAAATGCATGCAGGAATGAAGTAAGCAACCTCAAGATCAAGACAGTGATTGAAGCGCTAAAAAAGAATCCATCATCCTCCAGGACGAAGCAGGAGTTAATCCTTGCTCATGTTAATTCAGCTCTCAGCCCCTCTTTTCATCATCATTTAACAACGGCCACTGACAGCAAGCATAATCAGATGTGGATGTAAACCACTTGCTATTTATTAGGACTGGTGTGGACGCTCTGCGAGACACAAGTGCCCACCCGTCCTTATCCCTATTGATGTACAACGCTGACAAGTAAATTTAATTTACCTTTGGAAATGGTTCTATTAGTATTTTTATTAGGTTAATTAAGCAATCACTGGGGACTCTTTGAATGGCGAGACTGGAGATTAATTCACTCTTCTCCTTGTGTTAGAGGACTGAGGCAGTAATCTCTAAAGCGGCCCTCTTTCTCCGGATCAGCTCGTTATACTCAAGCAATTAACTAAATTGCAAGCATAACATGCTAACATCATAACAATACATTGAGTGGAAACTCTTCAAACGAGTTAAATATGGTAAAATAGTAGGAGGGAAAAAGTTCAAAAGGAATTATTAGGTTTATTTCTTCAGTATAACAGAAAATGTCAAAGGTATTGTGCAAACAAACAAAAGAGTACATACAGATTTATATCTTTATTATATATACAAATTAAACATTAAACTTGTTACTG
Organism: Danionella dracula; assembly: GCA_900490495.1. Classification (NCBI taxonomy): domain Eukaryota; kingdom Metazoa; phylum Chordata; class Actinopteri; order Cypriniformes; family Danionidae; genus Danionella; species Danionella dracula. The sequence continues at coordinate 6,942,110 of UELW01000778.1, read as the reverse complement.
TATGTCTGTTTAGTATGCCAGGGATCAGGAAGATTCACATTGAAGAAAAGATGAACAGTCCACAAAGTTCTGAATGGGTTTTAGTTCACCAGTACTTGTTTATAACATTAAGTTAGAAATGTTATTTTCAGTAAAATTAACGATAATTTAGATTTCACGTCATTCAAAATCAACTTGATGTAAGATAAGTCTTTGGCATCTGTGTACTTATTTCAAAATTATTTGAAAAGTTTCCAATAATAAAAAAACAAGAGGATTTTATTATTATATTTACAATAATATAATGCCAGGTAGTATTTCAATAAGATGTCATGTACAATGTAACTACATAGCATCTATTATGACAGTCACTATGAAAAGTCGCATAAACAGTAATATTATTGGTTCCATCTTTTATGCAAACAAATGCTTCTTTATTGTTTTGAAATATATTTAGAAAATGTTACATAAATAGTTTAAAAGAATCATTCTTGAAGGGTAGCTAATAATTAAGTTGAACATATATATATATATATATATATATATATATATATATATATATATATATATATATATATATATATATATATATATATATATATATATATGTATATCAGCCACCCAAGTGACCCTAAGAGGGACTAGTAACAAGATAAGGAAGATGAACAGACAGATGGATGAATAAATAAGTGAGAAAAATATTTTGTTCCATATATACTTATGATTATTTATTTTATGCTTCTATTTGATTGCTGATATCAGAATTATTAGATTTTTTTTTGTAAACTTTATCCAAAACTGAGTTCTCTAGGTCAAGAGACTTTTCGTCCAGACTGTCACCAGCTGAGCGACATTAGGTTGCCCCACGTGATTTATCCACCCAACAGGAGACCCAATACAGTGTGCTGGACAACAGAGTGCTGGGATTCCATGATGAAAGCATTATTGATTTAGAAAAGGGTCTTTTGATAAAGAAGATTGCTCATTGGAGTGGAAGCTCATGCTTCTTAAATATACCGTCACTCGATTCACCAGCCATCCAATCGACCCTAATGCCTGCAGCTGTCAGTGAAGCAGAGGAAACATCTTCGTTGCATCCCTCTCTGATCACTTTGAGGCTTGGCCACATCGATTGTCAGGTTCCTTAGTAAAGCACATGAAGCTAGTGCAGGACTTCTCTGGATAACCCCCAATAGTGCAGTTTGTGCTCTCCAAATAACATTTTTCATTTAGCATCCACCACAGACCAATCAGATACAAAGGGCTTCCGACTTGGGAGTGGAAGAAATATTTTTTTTTATTTGATTTGACTGAAAACAAATGATGTGATATTGGAACTTTGCAGATAAAAAATGTGTTGGCAAAGCATATTAGGTTATTACAGGTGGAAATAAAGGACAGCTCTTGACATTTGTTTTGACCTTATCATAATAAAGGTATCTAGAGGAAGGATGTCAAACGAAAGCTTGAAGAGCACTTGCAGAGACTAAGTGAAAATATTTCTGGAATATTTATCAAATTGGAAATTTTGCTAAAGATTCAGAGTAATAACTGGACACTGTCGCATCCATCCATCCATCCATCTTTTTGTCGACTTTGAACCTTTCGGGATCGCCTCTGCAGAATGAACCACCAACTCATCTGGCATGTGTTATGCAGCGGATGCCTTTCCAGTCGAAAACATCCACACATACTTATACTCTATGATGACCAGCGACCTTGCTGTGAGACGACCGCGCTACAAACTGTACCTGTGACACCCTTCCACTGTGGTATATCATGATTAATTTTAACAACATTTGACATCTCAATACCAAAATAAAAGATTTCTTGCAATGTACATCTAAGAATGAAAAAAAAAACTGGACTTCAGATAAGCCTGAGTTTTTTCAGCATCCTCCAGAAATGGTTAATAATTGATTAATATTGATTTTTTAACCTGGCTCTGACCTAGGCCGCAAAGGCTGTTCCAATAGCTTCTGCTTTAGAGAAATGGGAGAAAAAGGCTAGCACGTATCTTTAAAAGCTCTAGACATGTAGTACAGATAAAATATTTAGGCTGCAGAATTCTTGACCTCCCTGTGCTAGCCACCTCCAGACCTGAATTGATTTCTGACAAGACAACTGGGACACAATTACAACAAAATGCACTAAAGGCATCCAGTTGGGTCTCCGAAGCAACTGTCAGTTTAACCTCTTCAGTGCAATTTAGGTTGAAAGTAGGACTGAGATCTGGCCAAGTAGATCACACCACCTTAGGGAGAGAAGAAACAACTACAAACGAGGCGCCTAAACATCATCATCTCTCCCGTCTTTCACCATGGACAAATCAGGATTGTTAGTTTCAGCTCCTGTTCATCAGTGTTGTTTCATCTCTGACCATTAGGAATGAGAGGAATGCTTTGGGAACAGGAAGGGTAGATATGTATAAAGCTGATTAGTATAAAGCTAAGGAAAGGAAGATGTGAAGCAAATATCCCTGATGTTGCTTTGTCAAGTTTACAATGAATTCCTGAATACATGGGAATCTGGAAAGTATAAATCAAGAGCCTATACATGTAGCTATCTATCTATACATGTAGCTATCTATCTATTAGTGCTGTCGATCGATAAATCACAATGACAAGACTAAGACTTTTTAGAAATCATTCATTCATTCATCTTCATGTTGGCTTTCTTCCCTTTCGGGGTCGCCACAGCGGAATGAACCGCCAACTCTCTGGCATATGTTTTACGCAGCGGATGCCCTTCCCTGCCACAACCCATCGCTGGGAAACATTCACACACACATTGACACTATGGGCAACCGTTCTTACTCAATTCACTTATACCGCATGTCTTTGGACTTGTGGGGAAACCAGAGCACCCAGAGAAAACCCATGCGATCACGGGGAGAACATGCAAACTCCACACAGAAATGCCACCTGCCCCAGCCGAGCCTAGAACCAGCGACCTTCTTGCTGTGAGACGACTGTGCTACCCACTGCGCCACCGTGACGCCTTTTTTAGAAATCTATAAATGTAAAATGTAAATAATTAATGTGAATTGAACACTATTTAAATTCAAAATATGGTTGTTTCTTGAATTTTTTGTTTAACTTGTAACACAGTTTTGTCATTAAAACAACATACCAGCAGTAAACCATCAATATCTTCAATATTAACTTTTTGCTTCTCTTCTTTGGTGGCTGTTAGTTTGTGGTCTCTTTAGACTCTTGCTTTCCAGGACTATCTGCCATTAACAGCTCGATTAGTGAAGAAACTTTAGGTCAGTAGCAATCTTCAGCCAAGTGAGATTAGTGCTGTCCTTCCTTTTAGATAGTCTGAGGTAAAATCATGTTTGAATTTAAGGCTGATCGTCCTCTGTTCACTCCATAATTTTGCAAGTGGCACAAGGCTGGCAATACCACTTACTTACATTACATTATCCACCATATTTATTACTTTTTCAACTTTTTGATATTGCTTTACACTTTGCTTTACACTACTCTGAACATCTTTTTATTTTATGCAGCATATCTTGACAGTTGAAACACACACAAGTGCACGCACGCATACACGCACACACACATAAAAACAGACAAGAGACTGTTCCATTAGTTTGTGAGCATTGGATGTACTATGCTTTAGTTGCCCAAAAATCTCTGTGTACTGTCATTCCTCAGTTTTACACAAAGTTAGACTGAACAAATGCACTTTCAACAAAGAGCATTGTGATGCCTCAGTAGCTGTCATTGCTCACAAAAGCCCAGCGGTCCCCCGTGAGCGCGATGTGTGTCGCTTGCTGTAATGTGTCCATCCTCAATGCTTTGTCATCGCCATTCTATCTTATTCATACTTTGTTTAAAGTATGTCCACCACAACAGGAAACAGGAAAAACAGAATCTGCAATAACTGCGTAAATTTTTTTTACGCGTTATACAATTCAAATGAATTGCATGCGCTAACGCGTATATATATATATACTTATGATGACAAAATGACTAGTATTAAAACATTGCTGTGGCAGTCTGAACCTCGCTGTGTGTGTATACCATCCATTAAGCCAGAGAAAAACTAGGCTATTAATCATAATGTTGCAACGGAAGCAGTGTGTGGTGAGGTGGGGTCAAACTGTGGCTATTAAAGGAAGGCACAGGACTGGGGTCTCTGTTGTGCTAACCCCTAGATCCCAGCGGGCCCTTGCTGGACCAGAGCCCCAGCTGTCCCCCCTCTGTCTGACACCCAGCTGGTGAGAGTCCAAGCTGCTGGCCAAAACTCAACTTTAAGGTAGTGGGTGTATCTTTGGTTAAATGAAGAGTTCAGACACACATGAAAAAACCACACATATTAGACACATAGATTAAATAATTGAAACTAACAACGCTGTGTCTCTTTTTAAAATGAAACTCTTAGCCTTAAAAGACTTTGTGGGAAGTAAACAGGCCAAAAGTAAGCATGACTCCTCACCGCAAGTCACCATCTTCACTGACATATGCATGCAACCACACATCATGCTGTGTTTTACTGTTTTAACATTTTACAGCTGGACAACTCCTTTCATCTGGACTATAATTTACAGTGTGTCATTATACTAGTTCTACTGAGTGGCCTGTAATTATAATGTGAATATAACTGCGAATATGGCACAAAGTCACCAGTATGCTGCCGGTTAGGACACAATGTGATGCTCAACAGTCAATCTCATTACTCAACCTTTTTTCTGTTTCATTCTATTTTTTTCCTTGAAGTAAATACCTTGAGAAAAAAGTTGCTTGGCTGCTTTCCCTTGAATTGTTCCCTCAACTAATCTCAAAGACTTCAATGAAGTTCAATTAAGTTCAATTGTGGCATGCATTGCAAGCATAGGTGGTATCAGTGATTCAGTTCTCTTTAAAGCCAATCTATTTTTTAATAACAGTTCTGATGAAAACATTACAGTATTGATCTATAAGTATTGATCCAGCAGAAAGCATAGTTAAGCCTGACACAAATCAATCAAAATAAATTTAAAATGACAATAGAGTACAGCAGGACTCCAGGTTTAGCTCGGAGCTTAATTAGTGAAATGGTGAGGGGAACCCAAAGCAATACCAGACACTAATACAGTGGATCAGATGTGTTTGGCTGACCAGATTACACATTAATTTTGTATTAAAACTTGAAATGGAAGAGCAAGGTTAATGAAAGGGCAACTTACTTTAAGAGCACATAATCCCATACAAAACCTCTGTATATAAAAAATTATGCATTCTATAAAGTATGCGCTCAACAGCTCAGACTGTACACAACCCTGTGACATGGAAAGCTAGTAAGAAAACGTCTTAAGATTTTCTGGAACTGGGTGGGAACATGGAGCAGTGGCCAGAGAGCTCTTGTCACAGAGCGCTCCTTGTTTGAGCCTATCTGAATAGAGTCTAAGCAATTCGAGTTCTGGCATTTAAATCTAAACAGATTTAATGGAATAGGTTGTTAAAGATAAGTTCTCAGAATGCATATAAACTCAAAAATTAATGAGTTTACAAGGACCTTCCCATTACAATTATGTAGAGCAAGCGTGGCAACTTAGTGGGCCAACATCCCCTGTGGGATGCATAAATGCATCAGTCTAACATAACTCACCTAGTTTTAACAAAACAGTTTACATGCAGATACAAATAACTTTGGATCCTTCTTTCCTATCATCCAATAAAAAACCATGCCAACTGCTACTTAACGACTGTTTGTCTTTTTTTCAAGCCCACACTGACAGGTTTTAATTTAAGTAATCCCTGCGACCTTTACAAAGGATAAAATTCCAGGACATTCTACCATAACTTTTGCTTATAAAAAAAACTCTGTAAACTTCTTCTGAAGTATTTTTCTACTACAATATTGCTGAGAAAACTATAGCTAAGCTATCAAATGTGAAGCCACCACAAGTCTAACAGTTCTGTGTTTGAACAGTTTGCTCTGAGGCATCTGTAGAGTGAGGATAATAGCAGGAAAGATTGATACACTTTTGGAGAATTTTCTGCATTGTTGCAAGTGCAAATTTTGAAACATTTTCTGTATTGGCATCTTCGCGTCTTGTGTTCTAAAAGAATAAATAACTGGCAGCTCAGCTGGCAACACTGTATACAATAGAATAAACAAAATAACATAATAGTAAATTAAACTTTTTTGTCTTTAAAAAATTATCTTTGCAAACCCTTATTGTTAACACCTGCCATAGAAGTCCTTCTTATTTTGTCATAAATGCTCTCGAATCAACAAGAAAACTTGATGGCTTGAAAAGGGCCTTCATGTAGAGTTTGTGGACAGTTAGATAAAGGAGTCACTGCCTGTCACTTCACAACATACAAACTTAGAGAATGATTTTGTTAGAATCATCCTGCTCATTTCCTATAACAAAAGAACACTTTGGTCGAAATGAAAGACTATGACAAATCACTGTTCTAATGTTTCCTGTGTGGGTGTACCGTATGTGAATGTGTGTCCCTGTTGGCGAAGTAGCAGGGCGAAAACTCCCCCTGTCTCCTCACCATCTGCCCAAGAGAGAGCTCCTCCAGCAGCCCTTCCACAATCAGCACTTTTCCAAGCTGAAGCCAAGAGAAGCAGACATCCAGCTAAGTCTGCAGCTCCAAGCCATTGCTCACCTGTCGGCACCATAACACACATCTCTGTGATGAGCAGTAAATCACAGCACGTAAGTTAGGACGAGAACTAGGCAACACTTTGGAAATTCTGGAAGATGTCGACCATGGGGTGAGAGATTCACTTTGTTTGGGAATAAATAAACCGACTAGCAAAAAAGACATTCATTTATTTATTTATTTATAGTTTTTCACTTTGCTGGACTGGAAAGGATAGAGTTTCACATTGGCAAATGTTCTTTGTTTATTTTATTTAAAGCCCCTATCATGTTTTTGGAACATATTGAACATGGTATCATTTTTGGAAGCCTGCAACACATTCATACATGTTCATTTTCTAATAATATGCATTTATTTTTATACTTTTCACAATGACTCAGCAATGATTGAAGCAGCAAACTAACGTGATGCGATTAACAGTAACTGCGATTAACAGTTACTGAGTGCAGCCTGAAGTGGAAGGCGTCAATCAAAAACAAGCATTTTTTTATCTTGTCTCACAGCTCTTCAGACAGTTTTCAGTGATTACTGTAAATATTTTAATACATAAGCTATATATATATATATATATATATATATATATATATATATATATATATAACAACATAGTGATACATATTTAGTGATAACAACAGAGGTGTAGTGAGCCACTCATTTGTCATCCATTGTTGAGTGAATTGATATATATATATATATATCAATTCACTCAACAATGGATGATAAATAAGTGGCTCACTACACCTCTGTTGTTATCATCATCTTTTTTTTGAATGAGTGCGCACAACTGGTGGTTGGGAATCTATTAGTAAGTATATTGTCTAGAAAATTGGAACATTGTTTGCCAGCATGATTTCTAGCCTACTCTTTCTTTTTAATGGCAATAACTACACTCTAAATAAACACAGATTATAACATGTTGACTGAGTGTAAAAAAGTTGGATTCTCAATTTTTAAAGGCATAATTAATACCTTCATTTTTAGTTGGCTCGCTTTGTGTTAAAGCGAAGTTGACAAGTTATTTAATACCTTAGTAGTTAACATTTTTTAATTAGGTTCACATTTTAAGTGTCAGTTGTTGACTGAAATAAAACGATTAACTGTGTGGAATGAAAACAAGGCTTGAAAAAACATTTATTATAAAACTTAACTTTGTTTTGCTTTCACAAAAATAATAATCACACAAAAAATGTACATGCAAAACATCCATCCATCCATTTTCATGTCGGCTTTCTTCCCTTTCGGGGTCGCCACAGCGGAATGAACCGCCAACTTCTCTGGCACATGTTTTATGCGGCGGATGCCCTTCCAGGCGCAACCCATCGCTGGGAAATAAATAAGAAAAACATTCACACACACTCATTCACACTATAACACTATGGACAATCGTTCTTACTCAGTTCACTAATACCTGTCTTTGGACTTGTGGGGAAACCGGAGCACCCGGAGAACACCCACACGATCACAGGGAGAACATGCAAACTCCACACAGAAATGCCAATCGACCCAGCCGAGGCTCGAACAAGCGACGTTCTTGCTGTGAGACGACCGTGCTCACCCACTGCGCCACCGTGATGCCTTACATGCAAAACATTCGCACATGAATTCCCTTTTAAAATAATCATCAATATGGTTTACTCAAAATAATTTTTTTTTTTTTATAGTTTTATTAGTAAATGTAAATCACTTCAAAATGACTTACTTGGATGGCTAAAGATAAAAAAAAAAAAATTAGTGTGGAACACTTTCATATTTAAATTAGATGAATAATAATTAATTAGTGCATGCTGTTTAAATAATCAAAACATTGTAACAGTTTTTAGTTTCCAATACAGTCACACTATTAAAATGCATTACCTGTATTTTTTTTTTAAATCAAACGTTTGTTTACAAAGAACACAAAACAAGCCTACACAATTATTTTAATTCTAGTGCTTCTAGTTATGTTTCATTATATTTCAAGTTTAAGTTCCTCATTTACCCTTCGCACACACAAGGATGGTCAAAGTCTCATTGAGGGAAGCAAGACTAATCCCAGCCATTTGGGTGTTTGGAAAGGCTTACCCTTTTCAGAGCTCAAAGCGTCATTAGATAAAGAGGAGCAGGCCAGGCTAATTAGAGTTTGACCATTTGGCCATTCTAGAGCAAAGATTCATTTGCACCGGTCTTACAATTATGCTCTCTCTCTCTCTCTCTCTCCACCTAATAGAAAAATAAGCTACTTCACTTTGCATCGCTGCCAGTGACACCTGCGATGGAGGGGGTAATGGTGTTTAATGGCCTTTTAAATTTTTATTCAGTCTGAGAATCATAAAAGAGGAACAAGGCAGTTACTGGATCTCTTAATAATCCAAATGCTATGGCAACCAAGAGCTCGCTCATGCATTGGACTCTTTAATCCACGAGATATGAAGAAAGAGGCACATTTCCAAATTTCCACAAGGTCATGGGTGGGTTATGGTGATTCTAATAATAGGTGTTTTAAAGTTTAAGTTTAGGCCTAGGGTCTTCTGCGTGTTCATTAGGAATCGCTGATTGCTTGGCCAAAGCAGCAAGCAACAGACATTAATAGGGTGAATGGGAAAAAAGGACAACAAGAAAGGAAGAGTGTTTATGTTTAAGAAGGCAGTGAGTGTGTGTTTGCGAGTTTACACTCCCTGGCGGGAAAAACAAATCCTGATCTAAGATGAGATGTGTGGTTTTAACGCTTCTGAGACCGACGGTATCACAACACCCAATCTTTTTATTTATTTTTATGAGTGAGAGACTGATATTTGAAAGAATTTGACAAAATCACACTCACCCGAAACTGGATTGTGAATGAATAACAAACACAACAAAAAACACCAGGGAGGTTTAGATATCAGTAGCAGTGAGTTTTGTCCTTATTTCTCCATTACATCAGTGATTCCCAAATCGATGGTAGGTTTGCACCAGAGTCAGATTCCAGGAGGATTTAAAAGCTTCTTCCTTGAATCCCACAAAACAAAAAGACAGCTCTATATTTTCACTATGATGTCTACAACAGTAATTTAGAAAGAACACAAATAAACCAGAAACAAATCTTTTTTTCTTTTTAGGCTACAAATACAAATATTTTTTGAAGAAAGTCAAAAGTATAAAACATAATTAAGCCGGGCCATGTTTTGCTAACAACAGATTTTATTTCTCTAAAAATACATAATGAGAGAATAATGAGCTTTAACATACAGACAGGATTTTAACAGTTCCCTTCAGAGTCCAGCTCCAGCAATGGATCCCACACTCGCATGCTCTCCTGTCCACCAGCATTGCTGTGTCGCTTAAATGTCAGTGTTAGACATGAACACCAGCACTTTCTCAAACTCCATCTGCTTCATACAGATGTCTCAATCAAGCCAGCAGCTGCATTGTGTCCAGAGTTGCACTCAAACACGCTTCTGTTCAGACACAGGAAGTTTACCTGCCATGCGCCACATGCTGCCTGACCTGGCCGTCTGCTTCCTGTCATTCAGCCCTCGCATGAACCCTCAACATGCAAACATACGCATAAGAGCACACGCGCACACCCACATGCAAGCACAGAGAATCATCCAACACTTGCAATGCCTCCCTTCTTTGTAAATCTGCCTTTTAGAGAAAAAGCCAGAGGCAAAGATGATTTCACTGTTATCACTTAAACACATGTACCATCAGAGACAAAATAATGGTTTGTTGTGACATCTTGCAGATGGCGGTGTGCTACATGTTTGTTTGGAAACAGGTGATCACTTCCATGGTTTGAGTTATGTTTAAACATCACTAGTGAGAAATAATAGTGAAATAAATAATATACTCTAACACATTTTTTTATATTTAGATAACAGGACAAGGGAAAAGACAGAGATCTGAAATAACATTGATGGAGATTGTTTTATTCAACAGTTTATGATTACTTAAGAAGATTACTACTTGAAAGAAAATAAACACTATTACTTTCACCCTTACTCTTTCTGTTATCATCTTTTAAGTTCATGAGTTGGATTTGACCCATGTATTAAATCAGCTATAAAATATACAAAAAATAATAAGCTATTATTAAATTTGTTTTGTATTTTTAGTCACCTTGTTAGGCTTCGTTGAAAATGATATACTGAAAAAACACAATAAATGACAAACCCATGACTACAAGGGATTAATAAATTAGGCTTACACTTATCATTTCAGTTTTGATTCTAATTACGAAACCGACTCTAACAAAACAAAGATCATAATTGAAATCAGAGCATTTTATACTCGTTGTTGTTGAAATAGAGATTCCTGACAAAGTCAAATAGCCTTAATGCAACAAACAAAAGTATGATTCTTTTATGCATTAAAATGTTACTTACGCTAAAACAACACCCTAACACAAGAGGAATGTTAACTAACAAACAAACTAAAAGGCTTAAAACTAGCAAAAAAAATGATAGGCGAACGTACAGCTAATAATTAACCAAACAACAAACCCTGCAAGACTTCAGAAAAAACCACTGAAAGTGCATAGAAATTGAACAACGAGCAAACAAGAATGTGTGAGAGAGAGAAATCGAAGGAGAGATGCCATGCTTCATCATGCATACAGCACTAAAATAGTGAACTCGATCTATAGAGGTTTGAAAATATGGAAGTTCATAAGTTGACTAAAGCTTGTGTGTTGATTTCCTTCATTCTCACTGAACGCACTTACTAGAAGCTCATCAAATGCACCACACGCTGCCCACATTAAAGGTAATGCTTTGTTCCTCCATCTTGCATTGTTTTATTCCACTCACTGGCTTTAATGAATCGGACAGAATTATGCCTCTTTAAAACCATCTGCTTTAGTGTTTTATTTGTTTATCTATTTCTTATTTCCTCGTCTTTCCACAGTTCCCGTCCGTCACTCCTCAGTGCTTTCATTTTACTTTTGATCGTTGGCCATTTTTGGATTAGGAGATTATGTTCCTCATCACTCACCGAGAGCCCTGCTGTGCCACTGCTATCAGGACACAGCCAAGTCACAACATCTCAGCCAGCCATTTCAAAATAATTGAATGCACAATAATTTCTCTATTAATACATTTCTCATGTTGAAGATTACGCATGAAACGTTCACATTATCTGTGCAGTGTTTTGCTTCTCTTTTCCTCTTCTTTTCCATTCTGAGCCTGTATTAATGTCTTGCTCCTCTCTACTAAATCAAATAGAGCGGATTAAAGAAGGGATGACTTGGAGATAGCCTCTTCTTTTATATATACTATTTTTTTATTCTCTTGTTTTCGCTTTCTGGTGTAAGATTCCGAATAAAACTAAAGAAAATCAACCATTTAAAGCAGTGTGACAGAGAGGAACTGTTACAGTTGCTGTGTTAACTAGTATTATCCGCTAGTAAATTCTGTTTGGGGTATACATTTTTATCATCTAATAATCATTAGTCTGCTATTAAAGGTTTGTACTTGCACATATGTATATATGTGTTCACTGTTTTTCCTGAGAAAACTTTATACTATTTACTATATTTTACTATTTGATTAATAGTTTAATGTTTAACTTTTACCTTAATAAAATTATTTTAAATATAAATATTTTGTAAAGCTTAGAATTTATACAATATTCCACAAAAGAAAAAAATGTCAATGTGTGTCAACTTGAATTGATTCATCATAACACAGTTAACACAAGGATACGATTTCACAGTGGGCAGAAAATATCTAATAAATAGAAAATTGTAAGTGTTTGTGCAGAGCTATTCCGTTCCCATCTCAAATGAACATTTGCTCTCTCTGCAAATATGACACTCAAAATGCATCATAACCATTAATGAAAAAGTTAATGGGGCATTTTCTTACATGTCAATTTACATTATACAATTTGGATACACAAAATGATGTCTGCTATGGCGGGTCCTTAATATTTTGCTCAAGGAAACACTTCTAATGCGTTTTGTGGACATCAAATGTAGTGAATAATGAAGCGTCCATGCAAATAAGATGCCGTTGGAGTATACTGCATACCCATAACGGGGTTAGAGACTTCGACACAGAGTTCACTTTCATAAATGTCATCTACAATAATGTTTTCTGTTCATATATTTGGAAGCACATATACAAACCAATGCTCAGTTGTGGTCAATGTCCTTAATACGTCTCGCTTGTTAGTCATCACAAATCATTCCTATCAAGTAAAAAAAAAAATTCTGACGTATTTTATTCATAAATAAACTTTTTTTTCTCATATTACAATTATAATGAAATTTTCTAAAATGACATGTTTCAGTTAACTTATCTTCTTATATGACTGTCACCAGGGATATACATGTCATAAAATGAAATATAATTTGTTCATGTGTAACTATTTCCATATATTCACTAAGCAAGCAATTAATAGCTGAGGTAGCAATAAATCAGTGATTCACAGACTTTGAATGACTGCCTTGTTGTGGTAATTTAGGAAACAACAATCTTAAGATTAATATTTTCATTGTCTGTAAATATTAACATCCAATTGAGCACATGCACTAGAAGACTGTAACATAAAGCTGCTGCATATAATACATAACCTTTTAAAGTAAAATAACTGGATAAAAACACTAAGTTTCAAAATCTCATAGAAAGGGTCTCAAAGTTTCAAAATTAGTTCACATCCAGTAAGTAAGTACAGTATTCAAGTAAAAAGTAATTCAAGTTAAAGAATTAAACAACATAGAGGTTAATAATAACAAAAATAACAATAATATTTGATGGAATATGAGTAATTTTTTTTATGTAAATAGTACATTATCTACTGTTGCTTACAAACAAGGTTTCGGAGTAGCACGCACAGTCAATTAGCACAGGGAGGTTTCTCTATTATGCTGGAGTTTCACCTTTTATAAACCTGCTTGCTCAGTCACATTAAACGATCAACAGCAAAAAACCCTCCAAAAGCCTCACTTTAGTGCGTCTCAATTATTTTCTGTCATGTTATAAGTACACCTCTGCATAACTCTGTATCCTTATTAACGTATAAATATTTAAAATATGTTAAATATTTTTTGATGACATCACTTGAGGGTCTGCTACACTTTGTGTCTACACATCATACTCATAATCTGTACTGTGTGCAAAGTGCCATGCTCAGTGCAAAAAAAAAAAACCCTAGACCACCGAGCCAATGCTCCCTGCGCACACTCTGACAGTGAGAGCGCCACTGCCCTCTAATATAGTGGAGTGGAATTGCACTTTATTCTACAACAGTAAAAAAATCTAAATAGAAAAAAAGCATGTTCCTCGAGGTCAAACGCGCCCCCTTGATGGAGCCTCACGCCTTTGACAATCACTGTTTTAGGCTTGTAGTTTTCCCGAACCTTAATCCCTCCTACAGACAGCTCAGCTGGTATGCGTACATACACGCCAATTTCTGCTTGCGTCATCAAGGATAATTCATGAAATTGCACCCTCGTGAAAGCCTAATTTGTGGGCAATACAGAGTTAGCAATTCACTTATGTACATGTTTTTATGTTGTGAGAGGACCAAAAACAGAGCACATCGTGTCTAAACCTTTTTTTTCCTGAAATTAGTTTTATCTTAATGTTTTGGGCCTCAGATCCATACAAAGATTAAGAGACCAGACTGACCTGGTGTGTTGGAAATGTTGGCCATATATGTATGCGAGACCAAGATTTTACCTATTAGTAGCACAGACGTTCAAGAGATATTTACAGCTTGAAACCAACGGGAAAAATGCTGCCCACTCTTACTTTGCGTTAAAGGCTTCCTCTCTGGCTGAAATGCTTTATGCAAACTCTGTCTTTTAGTCAAAGGTATGAGATTAAGTTATAAGCCACTAATCTCCACTTTTATTAAAGATATCCAATGGTTTGGTAGTCCAGCAATTGAATTTGTCCATACTCTGCTGCAATGACCATTCAAAGGCCTCATAGTTATTGATATCTATCCCATTTTAGAGTATATGTTCATTTTTGCACATATGTAAAGTTTACAGCACTTGCATACGCACACAGGTTTAATGCTATCCTGATGGCTGCACTCCCAAAGAAGTGCTTGTCGTTTTATCTGTTCATTAAAGACTGACAAAGTAAGAATGTGATACGTAGTTGTTACTGTTACTCTTATTTATAAGTGGGGTTTAATGAAAACTTCATGTTGTTTACACCATAAGAAGAGTCTTGGGGTCAGCAAATGTACTTTTAGGTGTGAACACATACATGTGAGCCATTTTCATGAGAATTAGGAAAACTCAGAACAAAGAACCTCAACTTAAGAAAGATTTTTACCACTGCAACCAAATGTTTTAGGGCATAATTCTCAACATGTGAAAACAATGGGAACACTGTTACTGAGGTTCCATTGAAAATGTAATGATTTTGTTGGTAGGACACAACTCAATTTCTGATACAACAATCACTTTGCAAAACACTATAAGCGAGCAGCCCCCACTGCTACAGAATGTATATCTGGTGCACTCCATATACATTAATGCAAATGAAAAGATGGCGTATTCTGATGCTCTCCCGCCTGAACCCTCCACATTCTCATTATTTCTCTACCTCACACCTTCCCTTTCTCCTCATCTTTCCCCCTCAACCAGCAGCAGTCCAAAGCAATGGCCAATAACACAGCATGCTGGAACAGATACCTGCAAAGTTAATATCATTAATCAATACCAACGGAATTGTGTGGAGGGACGCAGTCAAGTGAGCCTCCCAGCAGCACCAATCTCCCTCGCTTTAAACCTCATTTGCAAACCCAAGATGGCCGTTCGGATGACTGGCAGCAAAGTTTTTCCAACAAATTTCATGGGGCATGAGCCAAAGATAATAGGTTTTCAGCCCAATGACAATCCAATTACAACGCCAATCAAGGCTGGCTCCATGCAGGCTAATTATCAGCTTCAGCCATCAGTTCAAATACTAACATACCACTTTTTATTTGAAAAGAAATTTGGTTTCCAACCAAAACCAGGTCCTCCATCAACGATGAGCAGGGAGCATCAGAAATGACTTCTTTGCTAATAAAAAACAGTAGGATTTGCTTCACCAGAATAGAACATCCCCTAAAATATAAAATGTATGTGTGCCTGTAAATATTCGGAGAGGCTTATGTTCAAATGCAATTAGAGCAAAATCTTTTAACACTGGGTGTTGCCAAATTAGTCCAATTAAAGTGTCATTGATAGACGGGTGTACTTGCAGTGCGTTGCTCTAATACTATTTGTCAGTCTGAAAGTGTATATGAATGTGAAGCACTGGTAATAAGTGTGAATAACCTGTCTGTACAGGAATATGATGATGAAAATAGATGCAGATGAATGATTTGATTGACAGCCAAGTGATTTAATGCATGAATTGGATGGAAAAATCATATTGTTTTGTTTATTTGTTTTCAATTGGTGAAAATAATGAGTGTTTCTTTATTTTAGTAATAATCAGTAACATTTAACAATGAATTTAAATGATACAATATGATATGACAAAATGCAATATGATACGATACATTAAGATAGAATGTAATTATGGAGCTAGAGATCTTCCAAAACCATCTGATTTTGAATTGTGTTATTACTGGCAATTGTAATTTAATAAACCATGAATACTATATGCCATTTAAAGATGTTTTGAATTTCTTAGTTTGAATATCCAGTTTGTAAAAATTAAGTTTGAAGTTTTCAAGATGAAGAGATTCGAAACATCAAATTCAGTATTCTAAAATTCAAACCACAAAAATCAGATTGTGAAATTCAGATCTCTCAGACGGTAGGTGAGTGATCATCAATAGGGAAGAATAGATGATCCCAGAACAGTCAATGAAACATTTTGGTTAATTTGACATGATTAGCAAGTCACTAGCATTTTACTAGCATGACTCTTCTCTGTGCCCAGGTGGCCAGGCTGCCGCTCCTGCTGAGGCGGTGCGCCGGTTTTTGCCACCGGGCTCGACTCGCACGCGCTACATGTGGTGGTTGCGGGCGGATCAAGTCCAGTCGGTCTATGAGGGAGTTGTATGAATAGTGCACACTCTGTTCGCGGAGAGCATTGTTTTAAGAAAAGCGCTCTCCTCTGTGCCCAGGCTGCCGGTCCTGCTGAGACGGTGCGCTGGTTTTGGCCACTGGGCTTGACTCGCATGCGCTCCATGTGACGCTTGCGGTCGGATCAAGTCCAGCCGGCTCTTGAGGGAGTCGCATGAATTGCGCTCACTCTGCTCGCGGAGAGCATTTTTCGAGAAAAGCGCTCTCCCCTGCGCCAGGTGGCAGGCCAACGCCCGCTTCAGTCACGGGGTTTGACTCGTGACAGTCCCTCCTCTGGTAGCCGCTGTGCTAATACCGCTCTAGGTCGAGGAGCGGTTGGAGTTTGTGACTTGTGTTGTCAGAAGGTATCTTCTGGCTGCCAGCTGCACAGGCCCCTCATTAGAGAGCTAGCTTGATGAACGCCAAAGGTGCCCACGGTCGCAAACTCCACGCCAGGGCCTTCCGTTTTCCTGGAACTGCACCCTGAGGTGGTAGGTCCGGGGATCAGCCTTACAGCCTGCCTTTTTATCCCGATGTTCACTATCGGACATCTAGTGGATGCAGGGGCGCGGTATGGGACGATTCAAGGTGGACAGAGGCTTGCGAGCTATCTCTCCCTTGTTATGAACGTCATCCCTGAAGGTCCCGGCCCTCCCCACAAAGCCGTTCTGAGCCACCTCTGCCTTGGTGGGGAGGGCTTACCTGGAGTTCTGCTGGGTGGGAGCAGACTCCTAATTCTGCTGCTTCTGGGTACAGAGGAGGCCCAGAAGCAGAGTGTCGCTGCCTCCCGAGGGGTGGCGACACAAGCCCCATCCAGGGAAATATGGTATGAGGACCATCATTTCAATAAACGGGCGGCGGCTAAGTGCTCCTGACGGGCTGGGGGGTCTACAACTTCGAGATGCGCTTCATGGAAAGCTGTTGTCTCTCGGTGACCCCTCAACATGTATTCTGCTAACCCTGCCACCCTTCGTGCTTCAGGGAGCGTGTACTTTGCCCCTGTGCTCACCCAGGCTCTCGGTGACCAGGGCTTCCGGTCTTCCATGGAATCCCGTGCCTGTATCAGGAGTCATTACCCACCAGTGACCAGAAGCCGACCTCAAGAGATAGGTTCCCCTGAGTCGCTTCATGGGTGCTTGTTCAGCCTTCCAGGCCACTCCCAGTGGGTCTTGCGGGTCATGAAATGGGTGGGCCCAGTTTTATCGGGGTTTTGCCTACTGTTGGTTCTCTCGCAAGTTCTGGTCAGGGACCAGGAAGCTTGCACCCTGCTGCGCAAGGGGCCATTGAGGTGGTGCCTGTGCAGGACAGAATCAGGGTTTCAGAATACTTCCTGGTTCTGAAGAAGGACGGGGACCTGCGCCCCATTCTCGATCTGAGGCGCTTGAACAGTCGCATCATGAGGTTGCCATTCAAGTTGTTTACCTTAAAGCAGATCGTGGCGCAGATCAAGTACAGTGACTGGTTCGTTACATCGAACTCGAGACGCATACTTTCAAGTCCCTATTTGTCTTTCTCACAGGAAGTTCTTCGGTAAGTGCTCCTGACGGCCAGGGGATCTCCGGCTTCATCGAACGACGCACTTCATAGAAGGCTGTCATGTCTCAGCGACCCCTCGCCGCTATTCCGCTACCCTGCCACCCTTGGTGCTTCAGGGAGTGTGTACTTGCCCCTGCGTCCACCCAGGCTCTCGGTGACCGGGGCTTCGGGTTTTCTTGAATCCCGTGCTTTATCAGGAGCCGTCAATGACTTACCAGTACCGAAGGCTTTCTGTCAGCCTTTCGCTCTCACCAGGACCTTCTCCAAGATTCCCCGCAAGAGTGGGCTTTCCCCAACCCAAACAGGTAAGTATGTGGGGTATGGGATTCCACCACATGCGGGTGTTCCTGTCTAAACAGGCCAGGATCTCTGCGATCCTAGAGGGGACCAGGAGAGCGAGGCTGGGTCACTCACTGTCGGGTGCAGTTTGCCTCTTGGGGCCAGCGGCGGCTATTCTTCCGTTGGTCGGCTCCATGAGGCCCCTTCAGTGGTGGCTAGGGAGCGCAGGGTTCTCTCCCCAGGGCTCCCTGCTCTGGCTTATTAGAACCACGAGTCAAAGGCCCCCGTGCCGTTCTCGTTGGAGGGACCCTGTGTTCCTGTCCAAGGGCCCGTGGAGGGCACCGTGCCGTCGAGTAACTATAACCACGGAGGTGTCCCCGCATGGGTGGAGGGGCGGCGGTGCTCGGGAACCGCTCTACCCATGGTCGGTAGGATTGGTCCCATCTCCTTGGCACATTAATTGCCTGGAGTTGCTGGCCGTTTTTTGTGCATTTTGCACTTCCTGCCAGACATCAGAGGCCATCAGTGCTTCTACGGAAGCACAGACAATATGTCCGTGGTGGTCAACATCAACCGACAGGGGGGGCTTACGCTTCTCCCTGTAGGCCCGTACAAGCTCTGCTCCCTTAGAGCATCTTACATCCCGGGCCGGTTGAATTGGAGGCAGTTGCTGTGTCGCACCTGGGACCGACATCTGGGGGGGAAGACCCAGCCAGAGAATGATAGGTCTGAGGACCATCATTCCTATGAACAGGCTGTGGTTAAGTGCTCTTGACAGCTGGAGGGGTCTCCGGCTTCTTAGAGCGTCACACTTCATGTAAGGCTGGCATTTCTCGGTGACCCTTCGCCACTATTCCGCTACCCTGCCACCCTCGGTGCTTCAGGGAGCATATATTGCCCCTGCGCTCACCCAGGCTCTCGGTGACCAGGGCTTCGGGTCTTCTTGAATCCCGTGCTTTATCAGGAGCCATCACCCCAGTAGCACTGCTTCCCGGAAGCTGACGGCCAGGGGGGTCTCCGGTTTCATAGAGCGGCGCACTTCTTGGAAGGCTGTCGTCTCCCGTCGACCCTTCACCACTTTCCGCTAACCCTGCCACCCTCGGTGCTTCAGGGAGCGTATATTGCACCTGCGCTTACCCAGTCTCTCGGTGACCAGGGCTTCGGGTCTACTTGTATCCCGTGCTTATCAGGGGCGTCACTGCTTCCCGGAGTCCTGGAGAAATAACATGGGACGGTGGTTGATCCCCGTCCAGAATTGCGGAGACTGTATCTATAGCCCCGGTGGGGGTGCAGCTCTAGCGTTCGGTTCCGAGGTCATTGTGACCATTCTCCACTCCAGGGCTCCATCTACGAGGAGGTCTGACGCGAGACTGCCCCCCCCCCCCCTCTCTTTTACTTCGCGGTACCAGGCGGCTGAGGTCCCTGATCTGTACAAGAGTGTCCATATGGGACCTGGCCATCATCTTGGGGGTCCTAAGAGGCCTCTGTGAGACTCTGGGCGACGTGTACTTGGGACTTCCTGTATCCGAGCTATGTCTCGCAGGTGCCTCACATCGCCCCATGTCCTATTAGGTTCCAGGCATTCTTCCTCCTCCAGGTGAGTCCCCTGTCTAGGTCCTTATTAGTATCTGCCCAGTGTGGGCATTGGGCTGTTATGTCTGTCGCATGGCTCAGTGGAGCTCAGACCAGCTTGTGTGCTATGCTCCACACAGGCGGACTCTCCTGCTAATACGCAGTCAGTGAGCAGATGGACTGTGGAAAAATGTTATCACCTATACTTAGGTGTAAGCCTCTGGCTTTCTGGCCCCCTTGGGGGCAGGGCACATTCCACAAGAGGTGGGGCGACTAGGGCCTTGTCATCTGGTATTATTCCAGGATTGGTAGCGCTGCGGGATGGTCCACGCTCTTTGATGTTGCTCCGGTCCTGCAATTGGATCTGGATGATTCTCCGGGCTGAAGACACTGTCAGTCCGGGGCGAATTGGCGTGTTTTGACACTCGTTCCCCATAGCGTTGGACGCAGCTCGAGTTCCTGAAAGGGAACGTCTGAGGTTACGTAGGTAACCAAGGTTCCCCGAGGGAACGAGACGCTGCGTCCCCAGGTCACTTCGCCCACGGCCTGACGGCGCTTACTGTGCTTCTAAGCTGCGTCTCCATCGCAGGCTCCTTTATACTGCGCACTGCGGGTGCGACGTCGCGCTCGGATGACGTCACACCTGTCCATTGGACGAGATTTTACATATAATTCAGAGCCGGAAACGCAGCAAGCGTTCCCCCATAGCGTTGGACGCAGCGTCTCGATCCCTCAGGGAACCTTGGTTACCTATTTAACCTCAGACGTTGCTTTAGCTTTCATGTCATCTGCATAGTTAAGTCTGGTGTGTCTAACCTTACTCTTTATAATACTTCTTAGATTTTGTGTAGGATTCAGGTCAAGTGTAGTTGCTGGCCTATCAAGGAAAGTAACATCTTGGCAACTCAAGGGAAATGAAATTTCATTAAAAGCTGGACAACACAAAGAAGGATGAGGTGTTCTAAAATGTATGCGTAAATGGCTCTGCTAACACAGTGGAACAACTTAAGCAACAAGGAAGCTAAGAACATAGCTTTTGGTGGTGAACACTTCTCATTGGTCTTTAGGTGACATTGAGTCTGTGATTATGAAATCAACAGTTTGAAAGATCATGATTTCCATAGGAATGGCTCTAATTGGATGACCCTCATGGTTCTGAAGCTAATTCAAGAATTGTGACATTTGTAGCTTACCTGGTCTGTGCACACATTTAAATTCTTGAATTGTTTTATTTCCTAACACTTCTACAGCAGTGGCTTAAACGCATCACTCTCCGTGTCTGTCCAATATAAGTTCTCTTTCTGTATTTATTTATTTTTCGGTAACATTTTGTATGAAATAATGTATTCATATAGTCTGCATAAGTGGACCTCAATAAACAGTACAAAAATGTATATAATATAAAAATTTGAGAAATGCACCCGTATGATGTGTTCATTTTGCTTTTAAAAAAGTAAGGTACATTTCATTGGATTGAATTTGCTATTGGAAGCTTGTTCCAGTAGCTGGGATTATTGGCGAATCACAGCATTCATGCAGTACAATTTTGAGAGGATATCAGAGACACAGCTGAATAAAAACAAAGGATCACCAGTGAATGTCCACACCACCCTGGGATGAAATGCAGTGAGGATGAGAAGGACTGGCAGAGACATGGCATCTAATAATGTCTTTCCTCTACAAGTCAGTCCTGCTTGGGCTGGATTTAGAGGTTTATCTCCTTCATATACGACACACAAACACGCAGTCACTCACACACATCCAAGCTAACAAACAAAACCTGCATCAATAACACAAATGATTAAACATTCATGGCCTTTTGTAAGGAACATCTGCTCTATATAGAAGTCTAGCCTGAGGGATGGGTTGGAAAGAATCTGGAGGATTTCTCTCAAAGAAGCTCAAGGAGGCAATAAGATGGTGCTTAGTCCTTGTCTGAATGTGCCACACAGGGATTCGAAAAAAAAACTAAAAATAAGTTGAGATGTGAGTTTTCTCTTAATGAAGGGAAATTATTTGATGTCATGTAAAGAGCCAGGAAGTTGTTCCTGAGAACATATGCATTGTTTGTCATATGAAGAAAATTATTATTTTTTTTACATTTCCAGCATGCAGATATCGCCCCCATTTAAATCTATAAAAGTAGTTTTTTTATAAGATTTAAGTAATTATACTTAGCATGACATCTTATTCAGTTGCTTTCTTTATTCAGTGTATCCCTCGTTACTTTAGGCCTGCTTTCCAAATTAAGATAGCACTTAAGTTAACACTTTTTTTAAATTAAAGTACCAATTCTTATTTAATAATGCTGTGTATGCTTAAACAAATCATCGAAGGATCATCAGAAAGTAAAGATTATTATTACTTTTTTTGTTTAAAAATCAATGCTTTTATTATTATTTTATTATGTCAAAAAACGTCCGTATGTAATGGCATAGTTTTATTCAACCCATTTACCCCTTTAACCAAACCATCCATTTTTCTTACCTTAATATCGGTTTTATTTTCTTCAAACCTCTGTTTGGTAAGCATTTCGTATCGATTGCTCCGTGGCAGCATCTACACCCACACAGTTACCTCATCTGAAAATGATTATCTTTGATTATTACAGAGTTTATGGTTCAATAACTTCATGAAAATGTAAGGCCTTGCTGTGGTCCCCATCAGAGTCAGCACATGTGTCTCTCTCTCTCTCTCTCTCCTCTCTCCTCTCTCCTCTCTCTCTCTCTCTCTCTCTCTCTCTCTCTCCCTCTCTCTCTCTCTTCTCTCCTCTCTCTCTCTCTCTCGTCTCTTCTCTCTCTCCTCTCCTCTCTCTCTCTCTCTCTCTCTCTCTCTCTCTCTCTCTCTCATTACTGATCTCTACACAAACTCTGCACTTCTGAGGAGATTAATGACACGTTGTCTGTGGAGATAACATCTGTCTCCACCGCTCCTGAAATATCAAGCTTAATAAATATATTTATGAGCCCTGCTCTCTATAGCACTAATGCAATCAGCCATTGCTGCTCATGCTGGCCCAAGACACTGAAAACCCATTGACATATTTTGTAACAAATTAGTCCAACACCTAATCGCTGAACCCTGCTCTGGTTTTTGAATTACGATTTTGAAACACCCATCCACTCTTGCGGCAACAGAAGTATGAATTATATCAATTCTAAGACTTGCCATTGTCCAGATTTCATTAACAACACATTAACAGTGTTTTACATTTATTATCATCCTGACATGTACAATAAATAATGAGCTTTAAAAAATGCACTTATATTATAGAAAGAGATGCATCATTAAAGCTGAACAACAGTCATAATTGATTATCAAAGATGAAATTGATATTACGTATAAAGACTTTAACATTTTTAAAGCAATCACAGAAGTTCAGCATGTATTGTCCTAATGGTCATTTTGCCGCCACAAACATGTTGTATCTTTATTTAACTTGACTACAAAATTAGCTATACTAACTTTAATGATTGCAAAGTGAGAAGTAGTTTGTTTAGAGGGTAAACATGTTTTCCACATCCCCCTTCACCATGCTCCCTAAACCTGACAGAGGAGCAGCCGAGGGGGTTGTGCTGCCCAGGAAGCAGCACAAGGACAAATCCCCACCCATGAGGACAGTGAGTGGATAGATGTGATTAACTCTTTATCATTGTGACATTACAGTGCTAAGATCAGCTCTACAATGTGATTTGGTCCCCAATTTGACGGCCCACTCTACTGTTCTCTAAGTATGAGCGTAATCAGAGATATGTGCTGGAGCTGGAGGCACAGGGAGGGTGGAGTGAGATAAGCTGAGAGGCTATGCTAACAGAAATTAATAAACTGTGATGGAGATCTGCCTGTTTAGCAAAAAAGGTGATTGCTGTCTTATTATGAACAATTAGAATACTGTTTAGATGGTACTTTTGGAGTCAGGGGATTAGCTACACCTGTCATTCAGCAAGCAATGAATGAACCTTTAGATCTAACTATTTAAGCTGTTTAACACTTTCTTTTACTTTGGGACCATCATCTATTGTTTCAGTTGGGGGTTTACAAATGATGAAATTTGTTTAAAACACAAGCGTCTTTAATTTCAGTCTCATAGAGCAGTTTACAGTTTTTCACAATTGCTAAGACAGTTTTTTCAATACATTTAACAAGTTTGCTTAACTCTTAACGCACCGAATCAGTTAAAACACACAATTGGCAAAATTGTTAATTTCATTCTCAAAACCCCCCATTGTAAACAAAACTCCAAAACTCATTTTCAAAATACAATAACACAGTGTTCAAAACCCTAACACATATGTTCTTCCGACAGCAGCATTTAGTTGATCATAGCACATTGAAAATAAACTTTGGTTTAAAATGACATACTTTTGGTGTTTGGTGGAGTTTGAGTGTAAAAGATGTTCAAGCATTTGAAACTTGTGTTAATTGAATGCATTTTGTATCAAAGCAACAAAAAATGTGTTAATTGTATCGCCTACCTCGACGTGCTAATCGTGTTAAGAGTTTAGGAAAGTTGTTAAATGTATTGAAAAAAACTGTCTTAGCAATTGTGAAAAACTGTAACATAATGCTGAATGTAAAACATTCTATGTCTTACCTGATTTGAAACATCATCAAGGGTCTTCATCTTCTTCATGTCGGCTTTATTCCCTTTCGGGGTCGCCACAGCGGAATGAACCGCCAACTCACTGGCATATGTTTTACGCAGCGGATGCCCTTCCCTGCCGCAACCCATCGCTGGGAAACATTCACACTTTAACACTATGGGCAATCGTTCTTATTCAATTCACTTATTCTGCATGTCTTTGGACTTGTGGGGAAACCGGAGCACCCGGAGAAAACCCACGCGATCACGGGGAGAACATGCAAACGCCGAGCCTAGAACCAGCGACCTTCTTGCTGTGAGACGACCGTGCTACCCACTGCGCCACCGTGACGCTCATCTAGGGTCATGGTGGTACAATGACACTAATCTAAGTTAGGGGTCTCAAACTCAAAGCCCCTGCTGGATTTTGTTTTAACCCAGTGCCCAGAGGAGCTTAATTAGAAGAATCAGGTGTGTTGAGATAAGGTGGAGTGAAACTGTACAGGCTTGTAGCCCCCCAGAAAATGAGTTTTAGATCCTTGATATAAAGTAAATCCTCAAAACATCAATGACACATGAGGAACTAATCCCCCAAAATATGAAACAAATATACACAAATGCCATATACCAAGCATAATTTGTGACAGAGCAAACGGGAACCTTCGGATCTTGGCTTCTGCTGTAGTAAAACAAGTTACCGACACAGGACTTTTTCCACATCCCCTGACCCTGATGGAACAGCACCCTCTTGATGTTCCAGGAATTCCTCATGGGCAAATTAAGCACAGGTCATATCGTTTATGCATATTCACAAGTTACAGACTCAATCTTTAGAAGAGTAGTGACTCAAACCAGGAAAAATATTTCATAAGATAAATTCAGAACTACTTAAATATACTAAACTTGTCATCTTCATCTGTCCACCTAAAACACACGTCCTTACCTACATCAAAAAGAGCGACAATGGAGACATGCTCACTCATTCTGCTGAAAATGACCTAAAATGTCAATTAGTACATTATCATTGGCTTTTAAAAGAACGGGATCTTGCATATTCTTTTTTTTTTTTTTTTTTCAAAACTGTCTCTTAGCCCTACCCCCGAGACTATTACAGAGTGGTTTTTGAGGTATTGTAGTCACAAGAGGTTTCCAGTAATTAGATTAAATTGGTTCCAGAATGTAGCAATTTATACTGTAATATCCTATTACTTCTAAAACTGTACTTAATTAATTAGGTCTTTTTATTTCTTCATCTATATGTTAGCTACTACAGGAAGCTGCACGTGCGTTTCCTTCCCCCACCTTCTACTTCCCTTCTTTTTCTTTGTAGTCTTTTATTTTACTGAATGTGACCCTTGTCAATCATTCTTTCTCTTTTCCTGTAGGTTTAAATAATGGACAAAATTTGTAATCACTTCCCTGACTTTTATAACGCTGCTTCATTCCATTAGTGAGGAACACTAAATACCTCTATTTTAAAATAAAAATAGATATGTTTCTATTGTATAATATATATCTCAATGCTCAAAACTAATTATGTATACTGTACAGCAAAACATGTCATATTCAAATATCCAAAATTTTCATAAATACACACATATGAATAAACGTATCTTTAAAATACACTTTATTAAGGTTACTTAATGCAAGACTAGATTGTATGTGTCTGAGATATGTTATAGTCTTGGGTTATGCCATTTATTTTTTTCTACACAAAATGTTTTTTTTTTTTAAATACGGGAGCATTTACTTTGCCTAAGTATGGAAGAGGATTAGGTAGAAACTGTAAAAAATAAAATTTAAGTTTAACCTCAGCGTTCTGAAATTAATCTCAGAATTCTGACTATTTTCTTAGAAATACGGGTGCCCTTGAGGAAATTTTTGATTTGTTATGTTTTACATTAACTTCATTGTAATTATTATAATGGCATATCTAAGAGCATTTTTGTGTGTCCGAGGGGTCTCGGGGAACCCATCCCATTGAACACAAATTTCAATTATGAAGTTAATTATTATTTTCCATGCTTTGTCGCATGACAACGGTCCCAGATAGCAAAAACCGGCTCACGAAGCCTCGTTGATTCCGGATGAACACTAAAATGAGCGCCACACCAGATTTACGCCGACCATTTGTCATTTATTGAGAAGCACTGATCATTTCTCATTTATTGTATAATTTTAAATGTTCTCTTCAAATATATTTATTGTTATGTTGGCTTGCAGACATCAGAATTCTGGTAAAAAGTCACAATTTAGATATTAAAGTCAGCACTTCAATTTAACTTTACAGGGGCCCTAATCCTCTTAGGTTTCCAAAGCTAGCAAAATCTCTCTTTTTTTTTTACATTTTCCAAAAATGAGTATCCTTTCACAAGCACAGAAAGACATTACACAGACGATGATCAGATCAAACTTGCTATTAGTAGTACATCGCTTCTCATTGAATACAATTACTGCATAACACAATTAAACTACAGGAAGAATTTAAAATATCATCTAGCAATACAAATTATTTTATGTATTTAATTATATGTGTTTTTGTTTCCAATGGCGTAGCTGAATACGTGGACATAGTTATATCAGTATTTAATTTTAATTTAGCATTCATAAATGAAGTATACAACATATATAAACAATTTAACAATAAACAAATAAATACATTATTTCTCATTTGTACTTTGTACCTGCCTTTGCTCACTATCAGAATAACAATAATAAACTATTTGGCCAAATAATTTTTTTATACTAAAAAGAAAATCAGAACACTAGTCAAGCAATAATGAAAAGAATAAATAACATTGGGAAAAAGTGTGAAATGTCTTTGTTTTCAGATGCTGTGTTCATGAATAATTGCAGAGCTTGGGTCACATGAGAGCTGCAGTACCTAACAAGCTGTCACTTCAAAGAAACACTCAATATTACATAAAGCTGTGCTGGTATCTGCTTATTCTATTTGCATGGATGCTAAGATGACACCTGAACAAAGGAGTGTGTGGCAGCAATTGCATGCAAGCTGCCACAACTGAACCCTACTGTGTGTGTATGTGTGCGTGTGTGCGTATGTGTGTGCGTGTGCGTGCGTGTGTTTGTATCTGTGCGCATTCTGATTTCTTCTCACCAGCAAAAAAAAATATCTACACACATTGAAAAGTAAAGAAAATTCCATTAGGAACTTGCACAAGGTAAAGTGAGCATTTCGCTCACCCGTTTACAGTGGTCTCTGGTTTTTAACTCTGCTGGAAGTTATAAAGTGACTAATGAAACATGTTAGATGCTTTGATTTTAGCGTTCAAACTTACAGCTTCCAGATTCCAGAAAACGAAATGTAGTCTACTGATGTTTTTGTTATGTGATTTTTTCTGGTTGATAAAGAAGGATACTTTTGCAGGGATTCTACAAATGTGTAAGATGCAATATAAATGTGTATAGTTTAGCTTTTTTTTCTTACAAAGAATAACATTTTAAAATGAAACAAAATAGAATTAAAAATGAAGTATAAAAAGGCTAAATTAAATAAATCACAATATTGTTATAAATGAAACACAGTTTTCACAGTAAACAATAAGTAAAAATTGGCTTGTAAGATCGTGGTAAATAGAACTATGCAAGAGGCTTGCATCCACCACAAGATGGCATCTTCCTTCCCGCAAGAGACTTCTGTTTTAAACTCCTGGTATCTGTGTTGAGGTACAGTCACAAAAACAAGACCAAGTCCAAAATAAGCATACTTAAATGATTTATCATGTTATCAAATAATATATCACAAAAATAACAAACGATGTGCATTGAAAGAAACATATTATTCCCTTAGTCTTCAGGAGGATATTATTTGTTAGCATTTTCTATGAGCATTAAAAATTTTATTATAAATAATTTTTTAGAAAAAAATAATTTATTACAAAATAAATAAACATGAACATATATTAATCAATCTACAAAGAACTTATAAAGAACAATAAAAAAAAAAAAATACCCACATGCTATTTGATGCAACAGCGCCAGCTATTTTCATGAGGTAAAGTATCAATACAAGGCAAATACAAGCAATACAAGACCAAACTTTGCGCAGTCTCTTACTCTCACCCACAAAACCACACACCAAAAACCATTCCCATGTAAAGTCTAGTAGCATACATCTATCGATTTTTCTTCTTTTTTGCATCGGCAGTTTCCTCCATCTCTTTACAATTGCCCAAAAAGAACATGACCATCAATGAGAGGAAGGCTTTTGAGAAAGCAGCAAAGTAACTGACTCCTCTAGAAGTGTATTATCTTCACCTCCGCCTCACGCTCTCTCCTCTCAGCTTTTTCCATATGGAGGGGGAGTGCAAACTGAGTAAACAGTTCCATTTCCGTCATCAGCAGGTCATTACTGAACCTGTTCCTTTCCCTTTTCACTGATTCTATAGGTGCAATTAAACAACTGCTTGATGCTTTGATTAATAGGATCCATGCACAAAGCAGTTTAAATGTGGGATATGGGGGAATTGGTTCGTGCCCTTTTCAAGATAAGTTGAAATCGAGACTGATGAAAATCTTTCGGAATGCTCACAGTTTGGTTATAGTAAAGTATGGTCCAATATTACCTGCTGTTAGTCACACTCAACCACTCATTTGCTTATATGAAACAGTTTTACAGTGCAGTACTTTCCAAATCCACTCCACTGCCATATTCACATGTTAAGTAGAGACATGCAATTTGTATCTAAATTTAGAAACAAATTCACTTTTAACAGTAACATCAAAGTGAAACTTTGTCTTCTAACTCATTGCTTTCAACACAGTGCTTTTCACAATCTCCTAGTTATTGCTGACTCATGTATTCTTATGAAAAAAAGGACATGGAAGCAGTTGCTTTTAATGATGACTCAGAGTACACCCAAAAGATGCTAAGTGCAAGATATGAACAAATCATTATCTGAAGTGGAAAAGTTATTTTCTTAATCATGTATATGTATGTTTGATTCATTGATTTGCCAACTTCATTCAACAGCAAAACACTTTACAACCAAGGCGCAATTTGAGGCTGGCTTTTGTCAAAGGCTAATCATAAAAAAATAGGTAGACAGAAACTATGCAAAACAAATGAGCAAATAATGTTTTTTTCCTACATGACCACCAAGCCACATTGTCTAGTAAAAACAAAAAATAAATCCAGTCCCACAATGCTGGTAACTTTACTATACATATAATAGTAATTTTTCACACATTCTGCAATTCCCCATTTAACTAAATAAATAAACTAAGCCTTTTAAGGAATTCATTTAATGAAACATCTGTTTTGTTTTCAATTATGTTTGTGGGTAAATCACTTTCTTTATTATCAGCATTAATGTGGAGTCATTCATGTAAATTGCTCCATATCTTGAGAAGCTAATATGCAAAGAAGTCCTGTCCCGTGTGTCAGAATCTGTGGAACAAGGAGATTAATGGAATCCTA
Source organism: Danionella dracula (assembly GCA_900490495.1). Classification (NCBI taxonomy): domain Eukaryota; kingdom Metazoa; phylum Chordata; class Actinopteri; order Cypriniformes; family Danionidae; genus Danionella; species Danionella dracula. The sequence continues at coordinate 6,912,126 of UELW01000778.1, read as the reverse complement.
AAAGTGTAAATTATAGCCTTTACCCACTGCAGCTAGAAGAGGAGGGCCGACAGCCCCCAGGGAAGCTCCCAACAAAGCAATTCCAGCAGCAGCACACATGCAGATCTCCTATACACAGAGGTGAAGGGCAATTTCCCCCAGACTCCCTTCTTTATTTATTTCTACAGATAGACTGGCTGGACACATCTACATATCCACGTGACATAGGCTGCACATGTTTTACACAGGAAGTAATGGGCTGACAGTGGGGGGTGGATAGCTAGTACTTTCCACTATGCGGATCTTGAAAGCACTTTAAGACCAACAGTCATGGCTGTAATGATCACAATGAAGACATTCCTCCAAAAACAAGGATTGCAATACAGTTTTTAAAGCAACATTTTAAAAGAATGCCCTGCTGCTATATTGTTAATTACTGCATAATCACACAACACTAACACATCCTGACAAAAGCATAAAACAGCAAGTCCCAAAAAGTTTGGGATATATTTCAGACACAAAAGATCCAGACATGTTCAAACTTTCAATGTGGAGACAAAATATTGGATTAAAATCAAAGGTGCGGGCTGACTGGTGACAGTCCAAATACAACACTGGAAAAAAAATACATTATACCATGTTAAAATGGCAGGTGAGAACCTGAGAACCAAAGTGCAATCTTCTTCTTCTTCTTCTTTCGGCTGTTCCCAGTTTAGGGGTCGCCACAGCAAATCATCTGTTTCCACCTAACTCTGGCCTCAGTATCCTCTACTCTTGCACCAATTACCTTCATGTCCTCCTTCAGCACACCCATATAACTTGTCTTTGGCCTTCCTCTTGCCTGGCAGCTCCATCTCCAACATCCTTCTATCAATATAACTACTATACCTTCTCTGCACATGTCCAAACCATCTCAATCTGGCTTCTCTGACTTTCCTCTGAGCTGTTCCTCTGATGTGCTCGTTCCTAATCTTGTCCATCCTTGTCACTCCTAAACTGAACCTCAACATCCTCATCTCTGCTACTTCCATCTCTGCCTCGTGTCTCTTCTTCACTCCTACAGTCTCTAACCCATACATCATAGCTGGTCTCACTACTGTTCTGTACACCTTTCCTTTGATTCTTGCTGACACTCTTCTGTCACACAACACCCCTGACATTTTTCTCCACCCAGTCCAACCTGCCTGCACTCGCCTCTTCACCTCTTTTCCACACTCCCCGTCGCACTGGACTGTTGACCCCAAATACCTAAACTCCTCCACGTTCTTGACCTCATCCCCCTGTAACCTCACTGCTCTACTTCCCTCCCTCTCGTCCAAACACATGTATTCTGTCTTACTACGACTGACTTTTATTCCTCTTCTTTCTAGAGCAGACCTCCAACTTTCCAGGTGTCCCTCCACCTGCTCTCTACTCTCACCACAGATTACAATGTCATCTGCAAACATCATTGTCCATGGAGATTCCTGTCTGACCTCATCTGTCAACCTGTCCATCACCATAGCAAACAAGAAGGGACTCAAAGCCGATCTGACCTACAGCACAAACTCCTCCATCTGACCTACAGCACATCTCACTGTTGTCGTACTCCTCTCATACATATCCTGAACTACTCTGACGTACTTCTCTGCCACTCCTGACATCCTCATACAGGACCATAGCTCCTCTCTCAGCACCCTGTCATACGCTTTCTCTAAATCCACAAAGACACAGTGCAGCTCCTTCTGACCATCTCTGTACTTCTCCATTAGCATTCTCAGAGCAAAAATTGCATCAGTAGTGCTCTTCCTGGGCATGAAGCCATACTGCTGCTCCCAAATATCCACTTCCTTTCTTAACCTAGCTTCCACTACTTTTTCCCAGAGTTTCATTGTGTGGCTCATCAACTTTATGCCTCTGTAATTGTTACAACTCTGCACATCACCCTTGTTCTTAAAGATTGGCACTAGGACACTTCTCCTCCTTTCCTCAGGCATCTTCTCACTCTCTAGAATCCTGTTGAATAACCTAGATAGGAACTCCACTGCTGTCTCTCCTAGACACTTCCACACCTCCACAGGGATGTCATCTGGACCAACAGCCTTCCACTCTTCATTCTCCTCAGAGCCTTCCTCACCTCAGCCTTTCTAATCTTTTCAACTTCCTGCTCTACAATGTTCACCTCTTCCCCCTTCTTTCCCTCTCATTCTCCTCATTCATCAACTCCTCAAAATACTCCTTCCATCTTCTCTGTACACTCTCCTCACTCGTTAGAACCCTTCCATCTCTATCTTTAATCACCCTTATCTGTTGCACATCCTTCCCATCTCTGTCTCTCTGTCTCGCTAATCTGTACAATTCCTTCTCACCTTCCCTCGTGTCTAACCTGGCATACAACTCATCATATGCCTTCTGTTTGGCCTTTGCCACCTCCCTCTTCACCCTGCGCTGTGATTCATTGTAGTCTTGTCTACTTTCTTTAGTCCTTTCGATGTCCCACTTCTTTTTAGCTAGCCTCTTCCTCTGGATGATGTCCTGTACTTCCTCATTCCACCACCATGTTTCCTTATCTTCTTTCCTTCTTCCTGCTGACACACCGAGCACCTTCCTACCTGTCTCCCTGATCACTTCTGCTGTAGTTTCCCAGTCCTCTGGAAGCTCTTCCTGACCACCCAAAGCCTGTCTCAGCTTCTGTCTGAATTCCTCACAACGGTCTTCCTTTTTCAACTTCCACCACTTGGTCTTCTTTTCCATCTTTCCTCCCCTCTTCTTCCTGACCACCAGAAACATCCTACACATCACCATCCAATGCTGTCTGGCTACACTCTCTCCTACCACTACTTTGCAGTCAGTGATCTCTCTCAGATTGGCTCGTCTACTTAGGATGTAGTCCACCTGCGTACTCCTACCACCACTCTTGTAGGTAACTCTATGTTCCTCCCTCTTCTGAAAATAAGTGTTAACTACAGCCATTTCCATCCTCTTGGCAAAGTCCACCACCATCTGTCCTTCTGGATTCCTTTCCTTAACACCAAACCTGCCCATCACTTCCTCATCACCTCTGTTGCCTTCGCCAACATGAATGTTGAAGTCTGCTCCCACCACTACTCTCCCCCCTCTGGGAATACTCTCCATCACCTCATCTAACTCACTCCAGAAGCATAACCACTCACTACATTCAACATCACCCCTTCAATCTTTTACTTCAAACTGATCACCCTGTCAGACACTCTTTTCACCTCTAAAACATTCCTCACAAACTCCTCCTTCAGGATCACTTCTACCCCATTTCTCTTCCTTTCCTCACCATAGTAAAACAGTTTGTATCCCCCTCCAATACTTCGCGCTTTGCTACCCTTCCACCTGGTATCCTGCACACACAGAATATCTACCTTCCTTCTCTCCATCATGTCCGCCAGCTCTCTACTTTTCCCGGTCATTGTACCAACGTTGAGAGTCCCTATTCTCAGACCTATACTCTTGCCTTTCCTCTTCTCTCTCTGCCTACAAATCCTTCTCCCTCCTCTCCTTCTTTGACCAACAGTAGTCCAATTTCCACTGGCACCCTGTAGGTCAACAGCACTGGTGGCGGTCGTTGTTAACCCGGGCCTCGACCGATCCGGTATGGAAATCGAATTGATGACTTGCATTTTGGTTGAGAACCAAAGTGCAATGCTAAGTATAATTGTACTTTTTAACTAGATGTAGGGAAAACTAAATATGAGAGAATTTATTTCACAATTTCTTGAAAGCAATTGACATATTTACCACATTTCTCAAGTTTTACTATGATAAAATCATCTTAAAAATACAAAAACAACACACGGTTTTTAAAATATACTTTGGCCTTGATTATACAAACGTATTAGTTATGGTATGCTGTTGTGACATTGTTTGGTTTTATTGTTACACACAATACTATATTCTATTGTATTTCTTTACAAAAAAACAACATCATCAGCAACATAGAATATGGAGCAAGAATATTTCTGTAAATATTTTAAAACAAATACAACCTAAACACACAAGAGTGAGTAAACAACTGCCTTTTCTCTAAATGAAAAAATATGATATTCAAAAGAAGAAAAAAGAAAAACAGAGAGAAACAAACACAAGGGGAACCTGGAACAGAAAGCCACAATTCTAAACACCTAGTATTGTGTGTATTATAATGGAGTGATGCATGTCTGACAGATGAAAACATTTCAGTTTTTTTTCCCTCTTCCTTTCTCTCTCAGATCTGGAAACACTTCTGTCCTCCACATCACCCCCCCTAACCTCCAACTCTTCCTTTTTACTATTCATTGAGATGCAATCGTCAGTTGGCACTTCTCCAGTGTTAGATGCATTTGAATAATACATGACCTGGCCTTTCGCTGACATCACAATGCCACAGCTCCAACAAGGTATGAATCTTATTCTATATACACTTCCAATGTTCAGCTGCTCACAATCTATACTGTCAACAATTTATCACAGGATGCAGAGTGGCGCTGCCAAGTTATCTGAGTGGTCGGCAGCCGTGTATGATCTAGTCGGAGCATCTGGCTCTTCACTGCTCGTGACATTAGCCCAGACAAGAGAATCAGTGGACTATTGAATGCAATTACAGTAAGCAAGACAGACAATAAAGATTGATAGGGCTTTTTCATTTTATCTCACACAGAAACATAACGGCGCTGAGGCTTCGCCTTCAACTGCCTGCATCTAATAATGATTGAGGGTGTGCCATAGTGTGGGCAAGATGAGAGGTGAAAGAGAGAGAGAGAAAGCAGAAACACAGTTGGGCTCTGCCCTTTTATCTATGCACATGAATCATGCTCAAACACGGATGCACGGTCTCACACACACGCACGCACGCACGCACACACACACACACACACACACACACACAAATATGCACATTTGCACCGTAGTTCCCCTACAAATGTGCATGATGTTTCTGTTTTGGCTTCCCAAGCCAGTTTGTACTGAAGCCTGGGTGAATAATTGCATTTTGAAGATTTTAAATGAGAGAAAAGCCCTCCATGTGCCCGTGGTCTGTTAATGATGAATATTTACACAACATCGATCACATTTTTGCAAGCAATCTCAATGATTAAGAGGGGCGAGAGTCACCATGCATATTTAAACAATGCGAGAGATAACAAATGAGCCCTTTCAATACAATCAACAACCTCAGGCAAAACAGATGAAAAAAAAACTTCACACAAGAAAATGTCTTAGCTGTTGACCACACTGAAAGGCCAAAAAGACCCATAACTACAAGTCTGGATACATATTCAAACTGCATTTAAACAAAGAGTGGTTTGAACAAAACATGTTTACTGCAAATCAAAACTGACAGGTCACATTAAATGACCTGGTAAGAATCTGAAAGGTGACTATAGGGGCGAGTCACATTATGAAATGAAGCTTTCTCCTAGATCAACCATACATGCAAACGTGACAAAGGTTTAAATCCGTGATGAATAAAAAAGAGTGGGGGAAATCCATTTTGTGGGAGACATATCATGGATGACATGTCAGCGCATAGCTGTTCTATTATTTGCTTGAGTAATCATAACAATACAACATTCTATCCCCCAAGATTTAATTGCAACATGAAAGCACAGGCTAAAGCAAGTAATTTTGTATTTGCAAGAGCAGGCTGGCATGCTGCTTCTCTCCTGAGATAAGAGGAAAATCCAAGTTTTAAACATGTTGTACTATACAATTTGCTAAGACATCAGTTACCATAATAAAATACAGTTGCTGAGGGTCATGGATACTGTATGTTGTTTTACAGATTTTTAATCAAACAAACAAAACAAAGTTTACCATGTTGAATCTTACCTGTCAGGTTGGGTCTGTCGTTCCATGTACATCCAAATCTTGAATGATCTGATGATTCTTGGAGACAAACAACTTGTGATTTTGTTGAACAGTTCTTTTTTTAACTAAATAAAAACGTATGAAATACAACCCGGTGTGCCACTCTAAAAGGACTGAGAGTTGTCAAACATCACATTCTGAAGTGTGTGTGTATGTGTGTAACAGCCTGACAGCAGAGGAAATTTGCATGCACACACAGCTTCACATGCAGTCATATAGGCAAGCTGCTGGGCTCTTATCACCTCCGATAAGGCCTGACTGGCCTTTTACCTTAGGGAACCTGGTCTAATCTGAAAAAACCTGTCACCAACAAAGAGAGATCCATTCCTCAAGAATAGAGGGGCTAAAGAGAGACCCAACTCTGGTGCTTCTTCCTCTTTAATACTTTTTATCTGCACCTTCATTTAGGCCAAGATTTCTTACTTCCATTAAAAAATTTGTATTTTATAACATATTTCATCTCTCGTACTCTTTATAAAAGTCCATATTTACTCCTAATACCAATCTTGCATTGCCAAGGGAGTTTTTGCATATAGAGTATGTGCCAATACTTATGTAAAAAAAAAGTGTATACAGTTGCTATCTCATCTCCAAGTTTGGTTCATTTAAATTGGAAAAGCTTTTCAAACCAATCTCTATATGTAAAGTTGTTTTTGAACAATGTATTTCTCAAGAAAATGAAAGATTTGCCCTTTTAGTGGCTCTAATTATACACTTTCCCAGAAAAAAAATTAAAAACAAATGTTTCCAGAAATTCATTCATTCATCTTCATGTCGGCTTTACTCCCTTTCAGGGTCGCCACAGCAGAATGAACCGCCAACTCTCTGGCATTTGTTTTATGAAGCGGATGCCCTTCCAGCCACAACCCATCGCAGGGAAACATTCACACACACACATTCAAACTTTAACACTATGGGCAATTGTTCTTACTCAATTCACTTATATCGCATGTCTTTGGACTTGTGGGGAAGCCGGAGCACCTGGAGAAAACCCACGCGATCACGGGGAGAACATGCAAACTCCACACAGAAATGCCACCAGCCCCAGCCGAGCCTAGAACCAGCGACCTTCTTGCTGTGAGACGACTGTGCTACCCACTGCGCCACCGTGACGCTCTGTTTCCAGAAATATCATATGGAAAATCCAAAAGATGTAAACAATGTCAATAGGTTATTAAAAATGAGAACAGTCATGGAATGGAATGGAGATTATGACTGACCTTAGCCAACATTGTTTTGATTTGAACTTGTTATATTACAGGATTTCAATCAGCATACTTTTAAACGTATACTCAATACACAATATTAGTTTGTGAGGTAATTTTAGACTGTTTGAAATGGAGTATTATCTCTTAAAGTGTTAATTCAAGGATATTAAACCTAAAAGAAAACAACAAAAACGGTTAAAATAAGTGTAGGGAGGATTTTAAAACACAACATTAATAAGAGTTCAAAACTGACAATCGTGGCAAGTACATTGCCTGCATTATAATGGCATCCTGTTCTGTTAACACTGACTCCAACAGTAGAGCTTTGTTAAGATTCCTATCAGTAAATGTCAAAAAGAATTAAAAAGATAACTGTCATTCAGAATAGGCACCCACACTCTGACATATAACTCATAGACGGGAAAGATAAGGCAGACCCCAGATTCCCCATTCTCAGTCAGAACCCCCAACATTTCCTGCACATCCAAAGAGCTAATTCCCCACTCATATGAATATGCCATTTTCATACTGCCAAGATGATGAATCCCTGAACTGTACGTCACTGCTCGTCGGCCCCACCAAAAATGCCATATTAATGTCAAATGAGATATAACGATTTAGATTTGTCAGATTGCCTCGTGTCAGTCCATATCCGTTCTGTGAGCTGGTGGAGATTTCCCATCAGACAGAGAGAAGAAGAACAGATAAAACACCTCTCTATGTTGAGGTGTTTTAGTAGAGGCAAAGGAGTAAAAGTGGTTATTCTTCTAATATTGTCTTATGAGTTAACAACAAAAAATAAAGAGTATACAATAAATGCTTAATACATATTTCAAATCAGATAATTAGATATACAATTAGCAAATGTGACATATTCCCAGTGATGGGTTGCGGCTGGAAGGGCATCCGCCGCGTAAAACATATGCCAGAGAGTTGGTGGTTCATTCCGCTGTGGCGATCCCAACAGGGAAGAAAGCCGACATGAAGATGAATGAATGAATGATATAGTGGGAACTCAGAGAGAGGAAGTTTACAATACTTTTTTTTTTTCTTAAAACCAAGATAGTTCATTTGAGCAAGCACACTGGGCGAAGATAGGTCTGGGATAAATTGTTTGGTAGAATTTTCTTTTTCTTTTTTTTTCAAATTGAATTTAAATAAACAACACAAATTAACCCTAACAAAACACCTCAACCATCATTTGCAATGTTTGTATTAGCCTGTCTCACACTATTTTAATCAATTTCAATTTATACAAAGCAGGATATTTCGGAATTTTAGGACAAATTCATCACTAAATTGCATATTAAATGTCTGATCACATTTGGACAGTCTACCAGTGAATGTTGTGAATTCCTGAATGGTCCAAGGCCCAAAAAGGAATAATCCAGCCATTTAAAGGTCATCAATGAAGCTGAAAAACTGTTTAACATACTGTCCTTTCTCTGTTTAACAACATAATCAGCTTAACAGGTTCAAGCTGCAATGCATCCGCTATAAGATACAATCTCCGATAGCAATTAAGCTGGAAACATGCAATTTGTTGAAGAAGAAAAATAAGTCAATAGCTATTATTGGATCTGCATACTAAAAGGTGTCTACCCTAGACTATCTCCAACAGCAATCGCAAGACCTTGAAGAGAGACGTGGCTCCCCATAGGGTCAACTTAGACAAGTTCTCCAGTAATTAGAACTGGCCTCACTTTGCGAATTACATTTAGAATGACGAGAAAGTGTGCAACATAACTTTTGTTGTTAATATCTAAGAAGTGTGCAATGTATCAAATGTAATGCCGTTTGCATGAAATGTTATTTCTATGGTGTGCTAAAAGGATATCCTCAATATGTATAAGCTGCCCATGCTCTTGCACTTGTCCAGTCTGCAATCCTTCAAATAGAATGGCCGTGTTGATTGATTCACAGGGTCCTTTGCCTCGACCTTCCTATTCAACCCTGGACCATCGCACACATGCAAAGTTGCATGCGCACACACACACACGCGTGCACACATACACACACATGCAAATCTAAATTTACCACCTGTGGCATTGGATGAGCTTGTGTCACCACGAACATGTTCCATTATTCATTCAACTTCTCAAGCCTTGTGATGGTCTCTCTTTTGATGACTCTTTTGAAAGGGGCCACCACTGCTTTATAAAAGGAAAGGTAGCACACATTCAGCAGGACTGAGCACCTATACATAGCACACTCTCAGCCATGCACTTAACATTTTCCAATATGACACTCAAATTGATCCTCTAAAACCTTGATTGCCATTAGAAATAATAACCGGACTGCCTCAAGGGCAAAGTGCATAATGCAGAAAAATACATAAAAATGTACTCAAAACAGTTTGATTATTTGATTGTTAATTGCCCTGAAAAAAAAACATTTTTTGAATGTAGCTACCTTTAAGGCAAATTTGTCTGTATATGTTGAATCTATTAACAACGTTTAATTAAAAACATGCTTCTGCTCCATGTTTATTGGCTACCCATAGTGACTTATATTCAGCTCCAACTCCTTCAGTAGGGGCACTCGATACTATAATACTCAACATAATTAATATTATGATTATTTTTATTAGTAGTAGTAGTAGTAGTAGTTGTATTAGTATTATTGTTAGACGTTTTACAAATTGTTGACAAAATGTCTCCGCACTCCTCACTCAGAGCCACGTGCTTCAAGGCAATGGGCCTAGGCCCTTGCGGAACCCATGCACCATGAACCCTATATTTTTTATGACTCAATATTTTCCCTTTCCTGCAACGCTTGCTTTCATTTGAGCAAGTCTCCACATTGAAATAATGAGAATGCTATAAAAACATTGCTTTAAAAGGTTTGCATACTCTCCCAATCTCAGCTCAACCCTTCAGCAAGCATATGGCAGGTAATCAGGTCGGCAATCACAGTGCTGCATGATTTCAGCACAGGGCCATTATCCATCTGTTTCTGCACGGAGAGACATGAACCTTCCTGCGAGAGGTCAGTGCTTTCATGGTACTCTGGTATCCTTAAAGATTCTTTACCTTTTTTGTAAAATTTGGGAGTACTGATATACTTTACTTGCTTTGTGAGTTTTGTTTTCAATGTTTGGTCTTTTCAACCATGACAGATAGTAAAAGTATAAAAAGAAGTAATGGATACATGTATTGATATTTTAGTGAAGTGCTGTAGGTTCAACTCCTTAATCTTTAGTCTGCTGGGGTAAGTTGTTCAGTACTTGATTCCCAATTCACAGCATTAAGAACCTTTTTATTTTTCCCTTAAAAAACATTGGTCAAACACAGCTGTCTTTTTAAAATATATCTGTTTCAGTGTTTTGAACCCTATTAAAATTATAATGTGTATCTTTATTTGTACATTCACAGGTGTTTTATTCCAAGGTAAAATGTGTACCTTGTCGTATCAGTAAGTATGCATTAGCACTGTGAGTGAGATCCAAAATGTAACTTAAATGTACACCTGCTCTTACATTACAGCAGTCAACAGCAAGAGTGTTTCACATGCCAAAGCCTAGTTTAAAAGTGGTAAGAACCAATGGTGCAAGCTATTACTGTACTAGTGGACACACAAGAAAAGGTACTCTCCCAGAGTACATTAGAATACACTGAGAGCAGCCATAACATCCACTACCCAATCTTGTTTCAAGTTGAGGCCTTGTTTGGACCGCTCTCAGCCCAAATCCATTATTATAATCTAAACTGACAAATCATTTAAACAAATTCAGTCCACCTCCCATATTGAACCTCCCATATTGGAAGAAGAGGTTTATGTTTCAATTTGCAAAGCTCTCTACATGGGGTCCAAAATTGTTCAAAAAAGAACAGCTCAAGGAATAAAGTTGAGGATTAAATTCTTACACACACCTAAGAAGTTGCTGCATCTTATCCAAACAAAGAGTGTTGACATTACCATTCCCATGTTCCCATTAGCTGATAACACAGCAAACAACCAATGAAGATATCTACATTGGTTTTGCATGTGTTCTTTCAATGATACAGCATAATATTTTGAAGTCAGGTACTGCCCTTTACACAACACAGAAGAGATTTCATGTGGATTTATGGTTTCCATGATTGGACACACAGCTTCTCATTCACTAGCCCCATACATGGCTTTGATCAATTACATAAAAGGAGGAGCCTTGCTCTCTACAGTTAAACACAATGAATGGATGAATCTTTGGTTAAGTTTGTGTATTTTTTTAACAATAAAAAAAAAGATAAAGTTCCAATAAATTTCTCTTTTTCATGAGCACATGAACAAAGAGGTTCATCATGGTTGAACCCAAAAGATAAGCGTGAAAGGTGCACACAGAAAAAGTGTTCCAATATTTTTAGTTTATTAATGTCAAATGAACAAGTCAAAAGAATGAATCACCAAAATGAATGAAAAATCCCATCACTATTCATGTGACAACAACCATATGCCTGGGCATTTCATAATGAGGGCTTTGTTGAAAAACACTGCACTCAAGCCTCACCCGAGGAACCGAGGATCGCGGTGGACTGACCACTCGGACTACCCTACCTGCACCTCCTTGAAGGAGCAGAGGACCTGTCGCCTCCTGCGGGGTTTAGCGCACCGTCGCCAAGACTCTTTTGTTTGTGTTTTGAGACTCTGAACTGTGTTCCTGTTCTGTTGAACAGCGGTTTTGATTTAACCACTTCAGTCATTAAAGACTCTGGGTACCGATCCCTTGCTTCTGGGTCCTTCTTACCTCAGTATCGCGACAACAAGCTTCTGAATGTCCAAATTCTCCTCTTTTCACGATTTCTTCTCTTCATCGTGTTGTTCTTTGTTGCAGTTTTCTGTTGTGAAACTGATGTGATATTGTGTATCGAGCACCACCCAGTTGCTCTTTTATGTCCCACTCAAGAGCAGCTTTCATTGGTCATTCTTGCAAAAAACTAAGCGAATTAGGCAAAATCAAACTATTTTTCATTTACACCAATTGCTCGGTCAGATGTATGGTATCTCGTTATCACCCGATGTTTTTGATAGAGGTGCATCCAAGCACAATACTTTGGATTGAAAATTTGGATAGATGTGTGATGGCTTGAGACAAGCTACAATACTTTTACCTCATTGAGCACACTTAACCAACACACACCAACACTTCCTGAAGTTCAGATATAGAGTAAAAAACAAGCCATGATTAGCAAAGGATCAATGTTTCCATCGCTTTTGTGACTAAGTAAAAAGGTCACAATTACCACCCCAACACAGACACTGATAAACAAGTCCAAATTGTTGCCATGGTCAAATGATCAAAAACATTTATGCGTAGAAAAAAAGTTCACAGACACAGCTGACAATTTCTTAATTGTATCCAGTCATTCATGGAAATTTTATTAACATGGAGCTGATGTATCCTGCCCTTCCTCTGTCACAACACCAGGGATCTAATTTCATTATTTTCCACAAGATTTGCTTGACTACTGCCATGATTTTAATGCCGGTGCAGTCCAGATGTTTATGATATTTAAATTAGGAGGCAAGGCCTGTTGGGTAAACATAATTAAAAAAAGTAACTCTCCCCCTCTCTCTTCTCCCCCTTGCCCTCTTTTTGTCTCCTAGACTCTCCTCTTTCCATCTTCAAGTTTCCTTCATTAGCCAACTTTCATTTAACTCCTGATGTCTTGTGGCTCTCAAATACAATAGAGCCCTCAGCAAATGTGTGAGCGGTTCACAGTGGCGTGAAGGAGTCTGACGCACATCAGCGCACCCGTTTGCAGCCATAACAGCCGGCTGGTGAGAGAGGGTTTGAGGTCTGCAGGTCCTCAGAGGGATGACTATTGAGTGCTGCTGTTTACATGTTTGCTCTTCAGCCATGAATACACAACAATGGCGTGAGTTAATAACATAATCAAACAGCAATTATTCAAGAGGATCCACCAAAGATTGTGTGTTACTTTGACAACTAATAAAAAAAGGTGGTTAATGCCAATGAAAATAAGTATTTTAAACATCACAAAACTCTAAAACACATTGAGATACAAGCATTATGCATTAAACCTCTATCCATTGAAGGTTAACCAAAACCTTTAATAGATCATCAACAAAAATGTAATCATTTTTGTAAATCTTGATTTGGAGGAAATGCCAACCAAATCAGTGTTACAGTATTATTGTTTCTTAATGAGCTGACATCACTAGGTGTCTGTTAATAAGTAAAAAAACTGAGCTTTCAAAATAGTGTGACTGGGTTAAAACTGAATAAATATGCACAAGATGGTACCTTTACATGTAGTCAGATGGTTATCTCTCTCTTCCTGCGTAAAGTTCCTTGTTAGGAGACATGAGTCGCAATAGTCATTTGTACTTGTAGAAGAACTCGTAAATGTGGCAGTGCGAAATGATTGTTTTCATTCGCTCATGATGCAGGACTCAGACAGCAGTAGGCTGTTGGTTTACTTGCTTTTGCTTCAGAACTGAATTTACTCTTTTATGGACTTAATCAAAGTTTAGCTGGTGTAACTACTCCTTTAATGAAACTACGCCCCTTCCCTGGGATTTTCAAAACTGAGGCATGAAGAAACAAAGTGACCGCCTGCTTTCCCTCTCGATGTATTATTAAAAAAAAACACGTTTACACCCCTGTCTACATTACATTTGTAGATTTTAATCGCTAGTTTTGTCCTTCACAAACATTCTGAGGATTATGAATTATTCATTCATCTTCATGTCGGCTTTTATTCCACAGCGGAATGAACCGCTTTTTTTGTCAACTCTCTGGCATTTTGTTTTACGCAGCGGATGCCCTTCACAGCCGCAACCCATCGCTGGGAAACATTCACACACACATTCACACTATGGGCAATCATTCTTATTCAATTCACTTATACCGCATGTCTTTGGACTTGTGGGGAAACCGGAGCACCCGGAGAAAACCCACGCGATCATGGGGAGAACATGCAAACTCCACACAGAAATGCCACCTGCCCCAGCCGAGCCTAGAACCAGCGACCTTCTTGCTGTGAGACGACCGTGCTACCCACTGCGCCACCGTGACGCTGATTATGAATTATTTTAACATTTTTTAAATATTATAAGATTTAACCCTCCTGCCACTTAGATGTCTTTCTTTCGCTCATGTCTTACCTCTATGCATCCTTTTTTGGTTACCGGAAAGCGATTTTTGGCTTGTAGTCTCTTTTACCTTCACCGGAAACCAGTGGATGATATCACAGACACTATGTCCATGTATTAATTAGGGAGATGGTGTGACACTTTAAAGCAGCTTTGATATTATACAAATACACGAGTATTCCACAAATATTATTTGACAAAATATAGTATATAACAATTTATGATGTAATATAAAAAAACTACATCATTTTTGACTTACATCATTTGAAAATGAACAAGACATCAAATACAGTTTCTTGTGGGATCATATATTTGCATGTTTGCTTATGGATACTTAACTGTCCCAAAGCCAACATTTAATTGTTGCAACATATTAAATATATATTCAATATCGTTCTTTCTACATGTGATATAAGTATTATTGTCGAAAAATTTATTTGGAACATTGATGATTGACTATGATCAATTTAATTTATATGTTTCCAGCATATGGGGAAAAATGGCTGGGCAGGAAGTGGCTTATAAATGAACTCTGCTTTCATAGTTCGTGCATAAGTTGGCTGGCTTTCTGATCATTCATACTCATGTTTTCTGGAAGGAGTTTGTTCGGTATTTTGCTCCAGAAGCAACAATGACGTTCACATTTCATTGACCTGTCAAATCCTGTCAAGCCATATTTCTACTGTTAAGAGAATACTAACTTGCCATCTACTAATTTGCCATCACACTATTTGTGTGTGCACAGGAGTTAAAGATATACCATCACTTATGTCAGGGTGCTAATAGGTTTTATCATTTTGTAGTAACTAACAATTTATTACAGGCAACATAACGGACAGTGTACCACAAGAGGTCATTACAAAATTATGTAAACTCCAGGCTTGTATGTTCATTCCATGCCCATATACATGACGATTTTTACAGCTGAAATTATAGTGTGATTAGAGGGCTCAGCAGCCTGTGCGCTGTGACGACACATCTGGGCACACACACCAGCCCCTCTGACCATTTGTGCCAAAGACGTAATAGAAGTATGGATCCTGTTTATTATGTAGGGATGAGTAGCAACGAGGCAGTAAAAAAAACAACCATTGCGTCCGTATTTCACAAACTACATCATTTAGGTGTCTGTTCAACAAGTTTGCTTCTTGAAACAGCAATGCTCATTTTTTTAGACAGCACAGCTTCAAAACGAAAAGAAATGGCTGGCTCATGCATACAAAGACTTCTAAGAATGTGTAGTATTAATGGGTTCTTTATCTCAAATCTCTATCTCAAATTATGCAGAATTTACAAACTTTCTAATTACAGTCTGTAATGATCGTCTCGACCAGCTGTTTCATGCAGAGATGGACATGCACACATGAAAAAAAAAAAAGAACACCAGTTAAGCTGTTTACATGCAAAGAGAAACCAGGTTGTTGGGCAAAATTTTTTGCTCTGATTGGCTTTCTCTGAAACTGTTTTTTTGTTATATTTTAAGAATCGGCTTACTTGAATAGCTGGGAAAGTGAAGGGGATGCGAACTTACTCGGTAGTTGATGTTTGAATCTAGCTCTTTGAAGTATTTGTTTTTGAGGATACGCTGTCTGCATTGGCAGAGCAGACTTAAAGACATTGATTCAGACTAAAATATGATATTTAGAGAACTTTGCATACTTTGCAACTTTGCTATACATCTGTTGCTGAATGGCCTTCAAGCATACAGGTCGCAACATATAAAACACTTTCTAGAAAGACAGAAGAAAATATAAAGTAGGCACCAACAGTTGCAATGTAAACATTATACGAAATAAACAGGTGACATTTCCCAGAGAGTCATGAGAGAATATAACTCCTCAGAATAACATTTAAACAGCTCCATAGGTTTGTTCATGAGTATGCATCACACGGAACGTTTGCCATACTTTAGTGCACATGAGCTGAGTAGCTGTCAAAATTACAACAGGCATCTCAAGTAATTATGCAGATTTATGCAAAACATTAACAAGAAGAATTAAAAGCACAAATGAGGTGGCTACACTTGAATTGTTGAGATTATGAATAATTACCATGAATCTTTTTGCTCTTAATATAACTTGTTTTTGATAAACAAAGCCTTAATTATCAGAATACTTTGGAGAATATCGGTGACCTTCATTAATCTTACAAAACAAGTCTCTGGTGAACGGCAGCTGAGGAGGCCCGCTCTCACACTGAGTACACAAATAACAAGAGCGGCGTATGCTAACTAGCCACTTCAGAGAGGCGTGCGTGCGGCCAGGTATATCTTACAGCTCAGCTACGGATGCACAATCATGCCGGGCGACTCTGCCTTTCCATCTGGGACTTCCTCATTTCAGCTACTCATTAATTACAGCCACATTTCTCACCCCATCCTCCCTTCTCGTCTCAATATGAGAGGTCTGTTTTTGTCCCTAAACTCTGCTGTCATAGTAATTGTTTCCGAGAATCAGATCTGGACTTCAGTGACCAAACTTGGATCCCTCTGATCTTAACCTCTGTGGCATGACGCCCTGTCAATCAGCGCTCAACCGCCCACACAGTCTCTCGGAACAGACTGAAGGTCCATTCGTCCAAGCTCCATCACACCACTCATCCCTTCCACGTTCAACAGCTCCTTCACCCACCCATCTGTGCTGCATATCTCTTCTTGCAGCTCACAGATCCCAACCCTCCAGCCAAAGCCTAGTCAACAACGCTCTGACAATTAAAGCATGTCCATCAAACCACTGACTCATGCAGTTATTTTTGGACATTTGTTATGAGACTTTTAATGAAGTTTTGAAACAATGCTTGCAATTATTATATGTATTTTGTTTAACTGTTTTATTTGTATTATATATGCATATATAATGCATATCTCAACTCTAACACAATCTAAAAAACTGTTATTAGTTATTTATCACTTCAACATATAGCGTTTGGCCTATCAAACGCATATTTCTCAATGTTCAGAAATGAGCAAGAAAATAAAGAAAAATGATTATACATTCAGCAAGATTAATACAAGATTTTTTGTGTGCAAAATGCTTTAAAATGTCACTTATTCTTTGTCATGAGAATAGTTCTGTAAATTTCTGTAAATGGGGCAAACTTTTGCACACTTACACTAAGTTTTAAAAATCATGCGTTTAATTAACTATTTTTTTCCTGGTTAAGTCCGTCAAATATGAATACAATACTTGGTTAAAAAAGTGTTAGTGTCTTGTGCTGTGAGCTCTATCTTAAACTCATATTGAGCAAAAATAAAATAGTATGCCATGGCAGGTCAAAACTTAATTGCTGAGCAACATTCCTTTACCATTCACTCTCACATTTACTCCTAAAAGTGACAGAGACTTTAATTTACCAATTTTTTTTTTATTATTATTTTGTGGGGAAACTAGAGTACACAGAGATCAAAAACAGAAACCTGTATTTGTGTTTGACTACAGGTGCTCTGCTTTTCACCTTTCACAACAAAAAAACATTGCATTTTTATGCTTCACTGTCCAGATTATTGACCTACAAATTAGAATAATGACTTAAACCTATTCTTCCTATAATGAATCTGGTTCTCACAATGCATTTTTAACCCGGTGTCACATATTCCATCAATTCACTCCATTAATTGTTTAATTATGCATTTCTATCCACAAATTAAAAAAACATCTAATTATTTCACCCATATGCTGTATGTATATTTAAAATATTAATGACTATATAGCTGAGATTTTCATAGAGAGGCTTTAGATCGCCATCTCATTATATTTATAATAGTATATATATTTATATTATAGTATATAGGATAGTATTATAATTATTATCATTTAGTAAAGTATGTATTGATTTGTGTTTGTGATTTGTATTTAGTTATTAATTCTAAGCTACTTCTTCATCTTTTGGATAAATGGATAACTTCTCAATTTTGAATGAATAGAACAATCAACACAGTAATAAATATACTTTTAAATAAATAAAACTTAATTCATAACTAATGTACACTAGCCTGCTCATCACCAAAACATTTGCAAGAATAATCAAATGCTTTCTCCTTTAACAGAAATACAATAATTAAAATTAGCTACACTTTATAACAGCATTACACAAGTTAACTGCCTTTGTAAGGCGATCAATAGGAACATTGCACAATGGTGGAGCTCTGGTTTACTGCTCATGTTCACAGACATCAATGCAAGTTCAATGAATGAGTTTACATGAAAAAGATGTTTGCTGTTAACCTGTTAGACAGTGCCAGAATTACTGTGTACTATTCTATGTTTCCCTTTTTAAATCAATATGAGTCAGGCCTCTTCCACAAAAAGAGCATCTCATTTACTACTCATCAATAGAGTCCTGCAGTTCACTTTGTTTCATCCACCTCTTTAGCAGTTGGACGGTTTTAATAAGACTAGCTGTGTTCCCATCAGACACAGCACTTTAAAAGTTATTTTTGACTGAAAGGTTGCATAAATGAGGTGAAAATTGTGGGAGGGTTGCCCCAAAACCCAAGCACCACTAGACCTGGCTCCATTGCACATCCTGTGGGTCACGCCATAGTGTTTACACAGGGAAAAAACTTGGCATGTTCTCCATTTGCAATCCAAGGTGCGCACAGGAAATTCATCCAGAGAAATGACTCACTTTTTTGCTGCCTGTGTCTTTGTTCTCAACTCTACTTGAAGTCAGTGCCAATTGATTTAAAAAAGAAGGGCTTTTTGTGTAAATACTAGTGCCCAACCTTTTCATGCCAGTTGATCGCGGTTAGATGTGAATGTGTTTTTGCATGGATAATAAAGCAGTACTCAGGCTAAGTCTATCATTATTCTGTTAATGAAGTTGTGTTAGTTGTTTAATTTGGTGATTGTGTGTTAGCAGGCCTGCTGTGTCTTACTTCAGCGTGGTGTAAGAATGAAACAAACTCCAGCTCTGCCACCATTCTAGCTTCAGCATGCCTCTATCTAGTCGCCCCTCAAACTCCCCCTTCCATAGTGAGCACCCCACCGCTTCAGTGCCTGACCCCCAGGCAAACAGATGTCCCATCAGCCCGGGCAGACAGAACTGTCTGTCCCTCTCTCACAAGAGCTCTTTAATTATTCCCCCTCTCGCACTCCTCTCTAATAAAACATTAGCTTGCTAATCGAATCTGTTAAAGCTGAATCCAGTACAAACCTCTCAGCCCACTTGGCTGAGAGGGGAAAAGACACACAGACCTTTCCTTATTTGCCCATGAAGTCATTGCACATCAAAGAGAAGATGAGTTTAAGGCAAGAACAACAATCATGTCGATATTTAGATGTGGATGAAAATTAGTGCCTTGGGTCTCAAAATGTAAACCATCTGCCTTTCTACAATAGACCTTTTATGAGCATTTACATCATTCACTGCATAAAACATATTTTATAGAAGTAAAAAGTATTTTAGATTTGACCCCTTAAACAAAAACTGCTCATGTGAAACAAGTGAAGCATATGACATCACTTGTATGATCGCATCTGATTCTTCTGACAACTTTTGAGGCATAAGTTTTGTATGTTCAATGATCAAATTAAATGTAACAAAACTTATGACATCACTTGTATGATCGCATCTGATTCTTCTGACAACTTTTGAGGCATAAGTTTTGTATGTTCAATGATCAAATTAAATGTAACAAAACGTTAGATTTTCAGAGATTCCCTAGGAAGTTAAACCACTGCCCTTGGACAGCTCTCATAATTCACTTTTCCTTACTCTTCAAAGCTGCTTTGCAATACTTGGCAATTATATGTATTTACAAACGCATTATCCAATAAATAGAATAATCAATCCTCATCAATATTTGTTTTTTTTATTTAATGTATTTTGGAAGTGGAAACGGCATGTGATCTTCAACATTTTCATTGGCTATGAGATGATGAGGATCAACAAGGATGTGAGAATAAACAGGATGCAGAACAGAACGGTTCTGAAATCTCTTTATAACAAGCGAAGAAACCATAATCAGCCATGGTGGGATTTAAGGTTGAAAGATGAAACTGGCAAGCGAAATGAGATAGGTGACAATGTTTAGGTGA
Source organism: Danionella dracula (assembly GCA_900490495.1). Lineage (NCBI taxonomy): Eukaryota > Metazoa > Chordata > Actinopteri > Cypriniformes > Danionidae > Danionella > Danionella dracula. Next base: position 6,891,950 of record UELW01000778.1, on the reverse strand, counting down.
ATGGCAATCTCTCAAAGAAGTTCTGTTGTCTGAAGTTGAGCTTGATTGCAGGAAAAGGTGAGTATAATAAGATGAGTCTTTTGAGCCATTGAGCGATTCTAGTGAATCCTTGACACATGCTTTGTATGAAAACAGTAAAGGGCCAAGTTTTTAAGGGCCAAGTGCCTGTGTTATGCTTTGTTTCGGCACTCCTGGAGTGAACTGGCCCACACACAAATGCAACTATATGACAGGTGACTATACGTTTAATGAGCTGCTCATAGAGTTCATAAAAATTTAACACATTGCATGCACATTACATTGCACCGAAAGAGTTGTAGTTGTAGTTAGTCCTTTTATTTTTTTAAGAATACCAAAAAATGTGTATGTACTTTGTGTAAATCTCTGCATGTGGGTTATGTCATCACAGAATGGAAAAAAAATCAAACCTTTGTAATTTCTTGCAAACTCTAGAGTGAGGTTGAACTAAACAGTAATGTTTAAGGTTTGATGTTCCTTGTTTTTGCAACTACACTCTTTCTTTTTGGAATTCACTGCTGCAGATGGGAAGCTAAGCAATGGAAAACCCAGAAAACTGACCCACCAAATATATTCTGCTCTCAAAAACTGCTCTCAGCTGAAATTCATGTAAAACGCCAGGAACTCCGATGCTTTTAAAAGCCACATCTGATAGTGGATAATGACACAGATTTCAGGACCATTATGGAAGGCTATCAAATATTCCATTTCTTTTTGCATTTAGATTTGTAAAGCGTCTACACAAGTCTGCACCTCATTCACTGACACAGTATCTGCCGAGTGTGGCGGATGATAAGACGCTCCAGAGCCAACAGAGCTTAGAAGGGAAGAAAAACCAAGATATAGGGAAATGCTTATCAAAAATGAAATGCTGTAAATGTATAATTCACTACGACAGATGTTCCTCTAATGCTTCTGAGTTTGGAACCTCATATGTTTTAAATGAAATCTAAAGATACAAAGTAAAGGTCATCATGTAAAACAACTAAAAACCATGCGTTCGCGTCATGCATGGCAGAAGGTGTATATATATGTTTTCATTTTCAAAGTTTATTTATTTTTCTTTACAACATTTTGCATGTGTTTGGTCCTTGATTTGTGCCATGGAAATAAATGCAAGGGAAAAAATGTCCCTCACCTGAATCCTATTAGTTTCAAAATGATAAAACCTGAATATAAAAAAAAACACTGACTAAAAAGACAACACAGAATGAGGAGAAAATGAGAGGTTCAACAGGCAACCATCACAAACTTCTCAGTAATGGGCACGCATTCACCCATTGGACCAACATCTTTCAATTTATTAGCATGACAAAGGACACAATCATTTTGGATATGCCTGAATGCAACTTTCATTAACTTTGCAATGATTTATTAACAAAAGTGTCAGGAATGTAATAAAAGCGGCGGGACTCCACAAAATGCCAAAATAATAAAAAGTAAAAAGAAAAATTAATCTAAATAAAATAAATAGCCCAACTCAGAGAGAGAGAGAGAGAGAGAGAGAGAGAGAGAGAGAGAGAGAGAGAGAGAGAGAGAGAGAGCATAATTGTAAGATTACATTTAGCATTGTTGTGTAGCCTCAAATTAGCATGTTCAGATTTGATTAATATTACCATAGATTTAAAACTGTACAATTAATGCAGCGAGTAATTTCCACATTTAGTCCCTACAGAGTTAAACAACTATTTATTCAAAATCTGTGTTCCAATTGAACAAGCCTAGTTGATGTTTAATAAAATTTACAATAATGTTAAAGGAATTTGAGCTACAGTATGCAATATATTTAGCCACCACAAGCAAATAACTTTTTTTTTTCAATTTCCGTTTTGTGTATCAAAATTTACAAAATCCAAAACAAAACAAGCCTTCAGCAAACATTAAGCATAAAATATTTTGTCAACATAAGGATTCCTCCATTCTTTAGGGATGACGACTGTCCAGCTATCGTTCAAAGTAATATGAATATGTCTAAAATACCTAATATATCTAAAATACCAATCACTGTCCACAATATGGCCTCTAGGGTCATTTACTGGGACCTACCACAAGGACACATGAACATCGGTCACTGTTTGGTTTGGAAACTTGACTTTATACTGCAATTTTAAATATATCTTTTTCTTAATTTTCTATATAATTATATAATATAATTAATATAATTTCAAAACATAGTTGTTTTTTTTAAGTATGCACCGGTATCAGGTCTGATACCAAGCAATGTACATGTACTCGTACTCATAAATACATGCCAATACCCCAGGGCAATACCGTGTCAACGACAGAATTTTTAGGATAGCAGGAACCGAATGTCTTGTGTATGTCGAAAAACTTCTATGATGCTCCATGAAAATATCAAGAGGTGTTGTGTTTACAGTATGAGAATTACAATTAAAAAAATCTGAAACTCAAACAAAGACAGAACAAAGAATTTGTCACTAATAGTACATTAGTACAAATATTATTCTCATTGTGTCATAATTTGTAAAATGCTACTTTCCCAAAAACAGGCATTCTTATTGCTATTGGTGAGTACCTGGAAAAAGGTATTGTACTCATGCTCTGCCTTTAAAATTTGTTATTGATTTAACCGTAGGGAGTGAAATGTGAGAGTCTGTTAGTTGATCTTACAACTGCAGTTCTCAATAAACTGAGACCCTTTCAAGGTTCAAACTCTAGCTGTTAAACCAAATACAAAACCAAACATGCAGTTGGGAGCTAATTATAAAAATATGCTAGAAGAAACAGGAAACCAATCATGAAATTTTTGAAAAGACGTTTTGTCTCAGTGAGAATGCTTTTGCAGATTTTTTTTTTTTGCAGGATCCTGGTATCTACATTGTCAAATATTAACAAAACATAAGCATAAACAAAGCCATCATCTCCACATTACCTCCGCCTTCAGCTCCTCAATATTACCACTTCTAAATGCGATTTTCATCATTTACCTCTTATTAAACCTTGGAAACAAATATTTGCTGAACTGCCCCTGTTAAAATAGCTGCAAGAAATCAGAATAAACACTTATTTCAAAGATGAGCATGGAAAAAGGAAAAAGACTGAAACATACACTTTTTGCTCTCTAAAGAAGTTGAATCGCTTATCAGATGTGGTGTGTTGACCACAGGGGATTCCACACTCACACAACCATGAGTTAAGCTTTCTTATAATAAAATCCTAAACACCCTAGAGCCTCTCTATATCAAGATGTTATCAATTTATAATCCGCATGAAAGAATAATTCATAAACAGTAGTGTAAGCAATCTTCAAAAGGCACACAGTGTCTCTCAGGTTAACAGCTGCAAGACAAATGAGTCGCTCCTGATAGTTTGATCTGAACTAAGATGATCAAGACCCAGAAAGGAGAACAATAAAATTAAGTCTGAAAATAGCAACTTTCTGTGTTCATCACATTAGAGTTTAATCTTCGTCTCTCCCACCCTCTCGGTATTCTCTTAAAGCATCAAAAACAAACATATGACCTCCAAAGTTATGCAAATAATCAGTTAAAGTACTATCAATCCAATGATCCAAATATAAAACTCATTTGTACTCCAGAAATAAATTTTTACCTGTTTTCCCCAAAGGAGAATGCCTTCTAGGGTGCACTGCTCTATAAAAGGGGAGGAACAAAAAACAGAATACTATGTATTTCTTACATATAGCCAACTTTTAGCACAGCTTATTCTGGCAAAGGCACCTGATGGATGGGGTTCCTTTTTAAGCCCTTTCAGGGAAGGAAAATAAGCTCAACGTTGCAATTTACCCAGCCATATAAATCAGCCCATGACCACAAATAATTCTGCGAGGGGAGAATTTATATGTTTAATTACACAGTGCAGGTGCCAGGCTTGTCTTCCTCATTACTCTAAGATACATAAAACACTCAATAACACGTGTAGCAGCAGGACAATGGGAAGACGAAGTAATTAGCTGACTGTTATTTAATAAGTTACCTCTCTCAGCTACTTCATCTTGCTCAAGTTTAGCATCCTGCATTTTGTTAGTCGAATGCTTTGGCTGCTTTAATTTATGTGGCGGAGAAGTGCTTTCATTTCATGTGTTTTTCTTACCTCACTCTTTCTTATGCTGTTGATATGGAATGAGCACAAAGGGGGTGGAACAGGAAGACTTTCTGTTCCTGCAGGTATGCTCTGTACATCAGTTGAGAAAAACTGCATCCATATCTGTTCAACCATGAGGCTAGAGTCAAATAAAGGCGAGCAGCATGCCAGCGTGGGTGGCAAGAGATTCCAACCACAAGGTCAGGCCAGTTCAGCAGCACACAGAAGTACCTCTCAGGGGAGATGTGGTGAGAGGGGAGGAGCTGGAAAGAAAAAGAAAGACTGATGTTAAAGCCACATGTGGACTGGGCGTCCTTTCTGTTCTTCTTCAACTTGCTGCCACAGTTTGCCCTCACCGCAATCCAACCCTAGGGATGTTTGACTATCCAGCATAAGTCAGGCAGCAAGCAATGTCTTTCTCCATTCCAAAATCCTGAGTAAAATACGTCCAGTCTGTCTAACTGGCCATTTTTCTCTCTCCTCAGGCTTGGGGCTGTTTAAATACTCTCCAAGCCAGGTCTTGTTCCCCATCCCTGCAGGCCTCACACGAGGGTTGACCTCAACCGCTCATGGCTCCCACACAACGGGCAGTGGTTAAGCTAATCTAGGCCTCTTTTTCTCATACACTCTCACCAGCATTCATGTTGGACTTGGCCGGCGCTGGTCTGGCATGAGTTGACAGGCGAGTAGCAGAGGGGCCGTGGGAACAGCTTGGCAAGGTTTGATGTCCGCAGGGCCGTTTGGACATGTTGAATGTTTTAACAGGATGTCATGGACTACCTGGCCTGCTCAATCTGTTTCAGCAGGTCTCAGCAGACTCAGACTGGGCAGCGGGCCGGACACAAACCATTTACTAAAATGGCACATTTACCCTAACCACAGTAATTACTTGACAGCGACCGGTGACCATTTTTGACAGTCATTCTCAAAGGGCGTTTAAAAACAGTTTTTAGTGAGGTTAAACACAACAGTTTCCTTATATAGGAGGTTGGTCTAGGTGTAGCTCCTTTGCTTTTGTTTTCTTTTGTTTTCTGATGCATTTGACGTTGCTTGATTTATACCTGCTATGAACTTTTAGAAAGCAGATAAATTGTGAGCTGTTGGAAGATACAAGCTTATTGATTGCTTTGTTGACTTTTCATGTAAATGCAATTGTGTTGTATTGATAATACATATTAAAACCAATAAAACTGACAGAGAGAGATCGAAAATCTAGAAAAAAACTATTAGAGCATGGCGTTGATTTTAGGTAGTCTTTCTTTGTCCTTGCAGTATTGGTCAAAAGTAAATGTGGCAAAATGGAAAATCATTATTTTGGCTCTTAAAAACAAGCAGGAACAAAATGATCAAAAAAGGTGACTACCTTCAATCCATCGGACAACCTGACATTACACCTCTCTTCAGTGCCCATACAAAAACCATTCCCTGTTTCATCCTAATAATAACTTTCTTTGTAACACCGAAATACATACATCATATTTCAAATGAGGAGAAATTATATATTTAGTACAAAGGTTAAAATGTAAACTGACAAGATGTGTCCAATTTCTATTGACCTGAGCAAATATTTAGTTTTTTTGCTTGCTTTCTTGGACGTGAGGTTTGAGTTTTACTTCTTAACTTGTTTGATTTTCCTTAAAAAAAAGATTAAAGGCAGTCAATCATGTTTTTGTTCTAAACAACTGAAAAAAATAGTAGTTTATTGGCTGTAATTAGTTTGCCATATTTTCAGTAGTGTGTTTACCCTAGGTTTACATTGTGTGTTTTGTTTTGTTTTTCATGAGGAAAGATTGTGAGAAGGCCACTTTCACACCAGGCACAGATGATATGTCAAGTATAAAAAATGTACATGTTAAGTCAAAATGTAGATACCTACATTTTTGTATTCTGAAGGTATTATATTTGAGTCTTGTTAATGTAGCAAACAATGAAAGTATGTTTTCAAAAATCTTTTTAGACTTTTGCACATTTGCATTGGTTCCTTGCTTCATTATTAAGAAATTCAAGGAGTACAAATAGTAAAATACAAAAATTATTTATTTAATAATACACATTCTATAAGCACATTACACTTGACTCATGATTTATTTTGCTGACAAACACTTTAAAATGAGAAGCTGGAATGCATGGTAAGACTTGACCACTCAAAATTGTGAAATTAGCTCACCAAAAAATATGTTCACAGCAAATGCAACACAGAACATCACCCCTAACCAGTCCTAACCAGAGTTGCAACAGGACTTAACATCACATTAAACACATTCATAATCAAATAAGTCGATTATTGCACTTCAATTGGGCCCCTTTCTCATTTCTTTCGCACTGTAAAAGGTCATTCATTAAAATTTAATAGGTCCTCTCACTGATCCTATGTGCACAATAGTGTAAAGGGTAAAGCAAGTTATGTGGAGCACTACCCATGGCCAAGGAGAGTCACTACATCAACATATAACAAGGTATTATTGTTACTTAAAGCACCTCACAGAGAAGCTGGTGCAGAATTACGTTTACATAGGTGTATGGTGGCCTTAAGACCTACAAACTGTTGCACTGATGCATATCATTCAGAAATATAGGAGCACCTAAACACCATAGTGATCCATTTCTAATTATGTGTGATAAAACCCTCATTTATCCTGTCACAAATCAAATCTATAAAAGCTGTCTCGTATGTGCGATAAACTTCAGACTTTCCCCTAAAGAAGAGCATGATCCAACCAAGGCATGATGCTACAATGTTCTATTGTTGTCTTGGTAAGCCGCTTCACTCACATTGCCCTGTATGGATGTATCTGAGTGGTGGGGTGTGTCTGGTGGCGGTTAGGAGGCAATAGGTGCGAAATGGCAGCCAAATCCTGTCACACTGTCTATAGGCTACCCTTGTAACTTCTCACCTCGTGTATGAATGTGGAGTAAATGAGTAATGGTCTGAACATCCAAAACCTCTGGAAAGTACAATATAAATGTAATATATTATTATTATTATTATTATTATTTCTATTAATGTAAGTGCTGTCTCAAGTAGAACTCAAATAAATGTCAATGTCACAATGTCAATGAAAAAGCATGTTAGTTAAGTCACGTTCATCACGTTATTATTTTGGGACCACATCCCTGTTAACCAAGGACCTTCCTCCAATGGTTTCCAAATAGGTAGATTAAAGTACTGGTACTAAGTAGCCGAGTGTGACTTTAACGAGAACAGAAGGAACTCACCAAAGACTGTCAAAGAAACTAAATACCACCATTAAGATCGATCTTGTTTGAAAAAGGAAAAAATTTAAGGTAATGCAGTCTTTTAAGGTAATGCAGATTGAGAAGATGAAAAAATCCAGAATCACCTGTTTAAACCACTTGCTATCTGTTCTTCCATAACAGTAGATGGGATGCTAGGGTGAGACGTTATTAAGATATAGATGGAAAAAAAGCTTGGTTTCTCAATGAGGGTGCAAGATCTACTCCATACTATAGGTAAGCCAACAATATGTAGAAAAAGCCACCCTGTTAAATTATAGACTTTACACCAGATTTCTGACTATATTGGCTAATGTATGTTCATATTTAAACATTGCCTTTATGATTTTTTTAAATGTATAAAGTTTTGACCTTGGAAAGCTGGAAGCAAGATTGAGCATTATCATTAAGCTGTCTCTGCATAATATAAAGACTTTTTAATTTGGAATTGTAAAACAAAATTATTTTGTTAACTGTTTGGAACAACATTGGTACTGAAGTTGTTCATTTCACCTTTCCTTTGTTTATGTTAGAGTCAGTTGTATTGCTTAGTATTTCCTGTGTTTGTGCTAGAGTCAGTTTTATTGCTTAGTATTTCAAAAGTTAGGAACTAATGGCAAAGTATAGTGAATTTCCTACTAATGACAGACTCCCAAAATTTCTGATAAGATGATAAGAGGAGAAAGACATTCTCCTCGCTTTTTAACGCAAGACTCTAAACCTGGATCAATGCATTTTTCTCATGCATTACTAAAAATGTTATTGTAATGTAATTGTTTCCGTTTATTTTTGTTCGAATTGAGGGGTATTTCTACAAATCTATCTCTACTGTGACAAGGATTACCATTACTCATATAATTTTTTTCTGTCATGATTTTTAGAGAATAATTGACCAGCATCATAAGTTGCACCACTGAGGCACTGGAGTTGGATCCAAAGAAAAACAGCAATGCTTATTCCTGTATTTTCCCCTAGTTAAAACGTGTCCTCGTTTAGTTTTTTTTGAGAACCTATTTCACACCCAACTCCAAATGTGTAAATTTGCAATTAATTATTTCTTCAAAAAGATTTAAAACACTGCAGAGAATCAGAGACTGATAAAACACAGAGTTGTCTTCTTCCAATCCCAAAATGATCACTAGATAAATCCAGCAAATAAAAATAAACTGCTCCTGTTCAGCCCATAAGAGCTTGTGAAGTGCACAAGGGAAGTTATTAAAAGACCTAACTCTTTATTTCCTGCACTTCCAAATCCAAGTTAGTTTTGATGTCTCTGAGGGGTTGTTTCCACCAAACACACCCATCTTTTCACTTTCACTCTTAGGAGAAGAAAGGAAAATGCAGGTAAATGACACAACTGTCAAATCTATCGTCAACAGTACTTACAAAAAATTTACGGGTATTGGGGAAGGGGGGGGGCATTCCAGTTAGGGCTTCTGGCTACTGTGTTCAAAGAGCCATGATATTGAATTTAGCGCAAGCAGGAAAGGTTGGGTATGAAACGATCCATAGTGGGGTATTGATTAAGGTTAGAACTCAGTGAGAGGGCGCATCATCCCAACTTCACCATTGACTAGAGGGCATCAGACTCTCTCTCAGTGAGAGAGTGTGAAAGAGAATATCTGAGAACTGTGAGAATGAAAGAGAAAGAAATACTTTACAAATTACTTGTCAAAACATAAAAAATATCAGTGGACTTTGAGAGTTGGGATGAGACACAGGAAATGGTCTATATAGAGTAAAGAAGTCACTCAGTCGGTTATAAACCTGACATACAGTACAGGTATTTAAGTACAGGCATAAAAAAACAACTGAACAATTGTGGACATTAATCAGTGGAACAATTCATGAAATAAAGAGTACGGCTATCTTTGTTGATCTATGAAATGACACAATGTGAAGGTATATGAAGAGATTATGAGTACACATATATACATATGGGTCTGGGCCTCTTAGATCCTATTTAAGACTCAACTTTTCATAAGCCTGCATCCTTCAACTTTTGTGTTAGACATTTGTTGTACCCTGCAGACAGTTACTCAGAATCAGAATAAGTGTGCAAACACAAGGAATATTTGAACTCTTGTTTAAACTCTCTTTCTCTCCCATCTGTGATCCTGTGATGCACTTCTATTGATCTCCTTTTACTACTGTTCCCTCGTTATTATGTTTTTCTGGATTGTCAGGTTTGATGTCTTCTTTGCTTACCATGTGTGTATTACACACAGAGTCTAGACCTCAAGTCTACAGAAAAAAAATTCAAAATTGAAAAGAAAAATCATTTGAGCAACTATGTGGCTCTGCAAAAAGGTAATGCAACGGTGCCATGATATTGTGCTGTATCTCACTTTTTTCTATGCCAGTGTCAACATTTGAAATACCCAATCCCATGATGATGTCCCAAGATAATGGCTCTTCCTGGCCTTTGATAAGTCTTTTTGAAGCTAAAAGTTATCAAATGCAATCTTATTTTCAGCATATCTATTTAACTTGGTTTGGATATAAGCGCCAAGTGAAAAGTTTAAAACATCAGGACAATGACAAATCTCCAAAATATTTCAACCTAACTCTCACTGTGGGTTCTAACTGCAACAGGGTTACGCAGTTCCAGCCACAACCCATCGCTGGGAAACATTCAAACACACTCATTCACCTTACCCAATACACTTATACCGCATGCCTTTGGACTTGTGGGGAAACCAGAGCACCTGGAGAAAAGTCACGGGGAGAACATGCAAACTCCACACAGAAATGCCACCTGCCCCAGCCAAGCCTAGAACCAGCGACCTTCTTGCTATGAGACGACCGTGCTACCCACTGCGCCACTGTGACGCCTGCTAACTTTAACAATCATATTGTTTTGCTAAGCATCCTAATAGAGAACTAATATTAATAATGTTATATTTTTTTGAATGTCAGGCAGCAGTAAATGAAATGATGAAATTTGATTTGGCTGAATAGAAGGATCATATGTAGCAAAAACCATCTGAAGGATGTCCCCCCACAGGACCATGTCAAAGAAGAGAAGTGATTCTACATTCTCTCTCTTTCTCCCACTCTCATCTACTTGTCAAGAAGCAGTCTGGTCACTCTAAATGGATGGAGAAATTCCTTGCTTACTCATGCATACCGCTGGCAAATTGTCCCTCTCAGATACAAGGCCTGCTGTGTGATTTGCCCAAGCCGCTGCCGTGTGGAGTTTCTGCCTCTATTGGAAAAGGGCACTGCAGAAATAGACAAACTAGTCCGAGAGGTGCATTTGAAGAAAATTATATCTTTCAGTGAAAGCCAAGGGGTCTGTGCAAAGGAGAAGCTACTAAGAAAATGACTGAAACGCCTTTTAGTAGTGACCTTGGGAAGGGAGTGGGCGGCCTTGCATGTTATTGTCGTCATAGTCTGAATTAGAAGGCGAAGGAGAGATAGAGATGAAGGATGTGGAGAGTGGCTAGAAGATTTCAAACAAGTGTCACCAAGCTAACAAACAACTTTTATAAAACTTTAGTTTTACTGTCATATACCACTTATTTAACTCTGGCTTGGGGTTTGTGACAGAATGTCAAATATAAAAGTGTACCGTATAACTCATCTGTCTGGATTTGTGGGCATCTTCTTTTCCACTTGGGATATGGCCTAGTAGTGACCGTGGGCAAAAAAATCATGCTTAATATTAATAATGGTTTCACGCGCCCCCTATGGACTGTGTGATTACCCCCGGTACATTCTGGCATGCCACTGCAATGCACAAAGAGTGCAGATTATTAGTGCTTTTAACAACTTTGCCTCCTAGATCATCTGTAATAACAGAGAACATCCGTTAGCACTGAATTAGGTCAATTAGACTTCAATCTTAAAAGAGGTTACAGAGCAAATCATAAATGGAGCTTTGAGAGGAGGCAAGAGGAGAGAAAAGAAAAAAATCCAGCCATGTTATAATCCATGAATAACAATGAGACCGTATTAAACTGACTAATAGCGCAGGATCATGCACAGACCTGCTGAGAGTTTCAACGAAACAATAAATTTGGTCTGGTAAACATTGTGTTTTGTGCAAAAACATAAAGTGGAGACATTTACCACATTTCAAATACAACTCATTAAGGATAGCTTCAATTTGCTATAGTTTGACAGAGATGAGTAATAGCGCAGTAAGTTAGATCACACCATGAAGCACATAGAAAGCAGGTTTTCAAACTGGTGTGAAATCATTGTTAATTAAATCATTTTTTGGATATCAGCTATTATGTCATGTCGAGCGTAGACAACTTCCTCTTTTGAGTCACATGTCCTGTCCATATTTCTGCTAGACTACTATCGAGACTACCTCTGGAAGTGGTTTTGGTAATAGTTCAGACACAGAACAATGAACCATTACCCGAGACAAGTGTTTTTGTAAATGGAATAGAGAAGCCAGTCTGAAAAGGGATTTTTGAAAATATACATTTTGTTTTATAATTCCCAGTAATTATATTTGCCCCTTTCTCTGAATTGACCTGTCATTTACTATAAATTTATTGTCAGTGAGTCCATGTGCACTTACACAGTTAATCAACATCACATGCATTTTTAAAAGTGCGGCCCTGAAGGCAGGATATTTAGGTGTAACAACCAAAATTATTAATTAAAAAACTATTTTGTATTTTTTGCATACATATTTTGTATATGTATTTTTTGTACTTCTGATCTTTATTATCTCAGGAAAAGTCTGCATTTTAAATGATTGGATTAAACTACATAAGAAAAAAAATCTTGGTTGGCTGACCATTCTGACATTGTTGATCAATTTAACAAGCTTTTGACAGAAATTATGTCCGAAGGACCGGACAAAGAGCTGCATTTTCTTATGCTGTTAGTGATTGTTTGAGGTCGTGTTATGACAGGTCTGCAGAAATACCGGCTTTACATTACACTTGACTAGATTGAGTTGAAATCAAAAGAAAAAATCTGATACACAATCAGTGCTTGATTTGCTCTGTGAGCAGCTCTAGTGCCTGTTAAGACTCCTTTCTGCACACTCCGGGCTAGCTAATTATCATGAGGTTCCATGCAATCCTCCTTTGCCCCCCTCCAATAGACCTCAACACACCCCCACATCCCCTACGGGCATGGGACGCACTGACAGTAATCTCCCTATGACAGCACTTGGACGTGCTGTCATTAAGCCGTCCATGTTATTGAGATGATAACCCAGAGAATGTGGACATCATGCCAAAGAGAGTCAGACACAAGCAGCTTCTCATCTAACACTGAAGGAGAGTGAATAAGCCAAAAAATATGTTTTTTGTTGTTTTCCTACAACCATCAAAAGTTTGTAATATGATCTTGAAGGAAAGCATTAAAGTATGTATTCTTATGTAATATATTTTTTGTAAAAACACATACTTTAGGAACATCTGACAGTGTTGTTGATATGTATGACCAAATGTTACATATGAGAGAAGTTTTTATTCTTTTAACAAAATCACACAATCACGCTAGCTTTTTAATATCTTGATTAACATTTATTCAAGATAAGAAAAATTAAACAAATACATTTCCAAAAACCCAAACTCAATTTGCTATCTTACAGGCATTAATTAGAGTTTAGGTGGAGCTGTGGATGGTAAGTGGACCGGACCCCCCTTTTGAGATGAGGATGACTCAAAATGTTGAGTCATTTTGCTTTTGGGTTGCTTTAATTTTTTTTTTTTTAAATGCAGTTACTCACTGATATGTGAATATTTATGTGAACTGCAAAGAAAGAGAGAGAGAGAGAGAGAAAGAGAGAGAGAGAGGGAGGAAAGAAAACTTTCCTAACCCTCTCCTTAGAGTCTCTTAGTGCCCTGACAGGGAAACAGATGGCAATTTAAGCAGAGAATTTATGAGCGCCACAATCTTAATGTTGCATAAAGAAAAGAAAAAGACTCACATCAAGCCTACTGACAAATGTACTCGCTAATATTAATGCACTCCTCATTCATCCAATATGCTTCCTAATTGCTTTTCTGTACACAGTAATATGGCACCTGCTGCTCAGTCCCTGCTCCGACATTCAGGAAGCAGTAGAGCCATGGGCCGCCACTGGCCCTCGCGTCATGATGAATGCAGGGCTGTGCATCATGCACCCAGCCTGTCAGGCAGCATAATTAAAATTTTAGACTTACCGGTGAGAGAGAGAGGGGGGGGGCAAGGGAGAGAGGGGGTGAGAGAGATAGAGAGAGAGGGAGATCGAGAGAGAAGTAGGAGGGTGTAAACAATCAAACAGAAGCCACTGCTCAAAGCCATCATCACAGTGACTTCATGAACTACAGCAAAGTGAATAGGTATCATACAAAATATCATGAAAAATTTAACAACATATGTCAAACTAATACATTCCTTTGTTCAATCATTATTTCCACTTGCTCAATCATTATTTGCATTTAACTAACAAGACTTGATTGATGCAGCTCATACATGGTAAATAAAGAATGCTTTCGAAAATACAAATAATGGCTGCTTATTTTATTTCAATGTTCAAAATGAGAGCAGTGAATGAACAAAACATTTTTTAAATCAAATAAATATTTGATGTTACTAACTTTTGCGTTCCAAGTGGTATAATTTATTATAAGTACTCTTCCATACTGTTTTGGTTTTTGCAGAATTTCTATCAGTTTTGTAATAAGCTAATGACACCAAACAGTTTTGTAATGATCATGTATGTAGGTTAAATTATCACATGTAAGTTAAAAAGCGATCATGAACAGAAGCAAAAACAGCTGCACAGGAGGCCTAAAACTTTGTGGGGAACAGCCAAACTCTGACTCTTGTAAAGATTGAGCACAACAAGACGTAAAGTAGTTAAAACAAGGTGGCATGCAGACACAGATTTCAAAACTGCCAGGTCTTTCAAGAAGGGATGTTTACTGGCCGAAACATTTTCACAGGGCTGTATTATCAATAAATCATGTTTATAAATATTTGTGCACTTTCTTGCTTGCATGTTAATGGAAGATTGTTTGACAGTCAATATTCAAAACTTGCATTTAATGATGCAGTTTGGAGAAACCCAAAATACAAAGAAAAATTTTTTTCTGACCCCTGTAATATTGTGTACAAAAAAAAGAGAATTTAACAGCAGCTGTTATAGCATTAATGACAAGAGCTATAGTGAGAATCTACATTTTCCCAAATAACTGCATTGTGTAGTTCTACAAAGTCATTCAGTCATGTAGTTCAAACAGTCATTCAGCATGCGGGAACCAAATAAAGGTATAATTGAGCTTTCTTAATTTAATAATGAAAAAATATATATGCAATTTGTAAATCCATTAATATAAAAAAACTATAATGAATAAAGCCTTGATTGTATGATTTTTAGTTGTCTGATTAGTTATATTAGTTGTTGCAAATAGTTGATTCTGATGTATATTTAATTTTAGGAATAAATAGACTGAATTTTGTGAATTAGGAAGCAAATAAACATTGCAGTATTGATGATCTCACTTAAATTAAAGGAGCAATTTGCCTAAATATATAATCTCTTGCATTGTTAAATTGGGATCATATGCAACCAGATATAACCATGTGAACGTTAAAGATGTTACTGCTAAGAATTGTCCATGTTACGCAATGAGCCCATATAACCTGTGCATGTTGAGTTATTAATAATAACAATCTTGCGTTCACTGTTGACTGCAATGGATTATTTTGATTAGCTAGATTTAGCCAAGTCTTAAAGTTAGAGAGAAGGCTATTCTTTGAGTGGCTAATGCTACACAAGAGCTATGGTATCAGACAAATTGTCCTGATTCTCCAGCAAATGAGATAAATAAGTGTGCTAGAAACATGTAAGTGAGCAAATTTAGTTAAGTTAGTGTGAGAGCAAATAGCTACAGTAGAGGCGCCGAAACCAAAATATGCAAGTCATCAATTCAATTTCCATACCGGATCGGTCGAGGCCCGGGTTAACAACGACCGCCACCGGTGCTGTTGACCTACAGGGTGCCGGTGGAAATTGGACTACTGTTGGTCAAAGAAGGAGAGGAGGGAGAAGGATTCGTAGGCAGAGAGAGAAGAGGAAAGGCAAGAGTATAGGTCTGAGAATAGGGACTCTCAACGTTGGTACAATGACCGGGAAAGGTAGAGAGCTGGCGGACATGATGGAGAGAAGGAAGGTAGATATTCTGTGTGTGCAGGAGACCAGGTGGAAGGGTAGCAAAGCGCGCAGTATTGGAGGGGGATACAAACTGTTTTACTATGGTGAGGATAGGAAGAGAAATGGGGTAGGAGTGATCCTGAAGGAGGAGTTTGTGAGGAATGTTTTAGAGGTGAAAAGAGTGTCTGACAGGGTGATCAGTTTGAAGTTAGAGATTGAAGGGGTGATGTTGAATGTAGTGAGTGGTTATGCTCCACAAGTAGGCTGTAAGCTGGAAGAAAAAGAGAGATTCTGGAGTGAGTTAGATGAAGTGATGGAGAGTATTCCCAGAGGGGAGAGAGTAGTGGTGGGAGTAGACTTCAACGGTCATGTGGGCAAGGGCAACAGAGGTGATGAGGAAGTGATGGGCAGGTTTGGTGTTAAGAAAAGGAATCCAGAAGGACAGATGGTGGTGGACTTTGCCAAGAGGATGGAAATAGCTGTAGTTAACACTTATTTGCAGAAGAGGGAGGAACATAGAGTTACCTACAAGAGTGGTGGTAGGAGTACGCAGGTGGACTACATCCTAAGTAGAAGAGCCAATCTGAGAGAGATCACTGACTGCAAAGTAGTGGTAGGAGAGATTGTAGCCAGACAGCATCGGATGGTGATGTGTAGGATGTTTCTGGTGGTCAGGAAGAAGAGGGGAGGAAAGATGGAAAAGAAGACCAAGTGGTGGAAGTTGAAAAAGGAAGACAGTTGTGAGGAATTCAGACAGAAGCTGAGACAGGCTTTGGGTGGCCAGGAAGAGCTTCCAGAGGACTGGGAAACTACAGCAGAAGTGATCAGGGAGACAGGTAGGAAGGTGCTAGGTGTGTCAGCAGGAAGAAGGAAAGAAGATAAGGAAACATGGTGGTGGAATGAGGAAGTACAGGACATCATCCAGAGGAAGAGGCTAGCTAAAAAGAAGTGGGACATCGAAAGGACTGAAGAAAGTAGACAGGACTACAAGGAATCACAGCGCAGGGTGAAAAGGGAGGTGGCAAAGGCCAAACAGATGGCATATGATGAGTTGTATGCCAGGTTAGACACGAGGGATGGTGAGAAGGAATTGTACAGATTAGCGAGACAGAGAGACAGAGATGGGAAGGATGTGCAACAGATAAGGGTGATTAAAGATAAAGATGGAAGGGTTCTAACGAGTGAGGAGAGTGTGCAGAGAAGATGGAAGGAGTATTTTGAGGAGTTGATGAATGAGGAGAATGAGAGGGAAAGAAGGGGGGAAGAGGTGAACATTGTAGAGCAGGAAGTTGAAAAGATTAGAAAGGATGAGGTGAGGAAGGCTCTGAGGAGAATGAAGAGTGGAAAGGCTGTTGGTCCAGATGACATCCCTGTGGAGGTGTGGAAGTGTCTAGGAGAGACAGCAGTGGAGTTCCTATCTAGGTTATTCAACAGGATTCTAGAGAGTGAGAAGATGCCTGAGGAATGGAGGAGAAGTGTCCTAGTGCCAATCTTTAAGAACAAGGGTTATGTGCAGAGTTGTAACAACTACAGAGGTATAAAGTTGATGAGCCACACAATGAAACTCTGGGAAAGAGTAGTGGAAGCTAGGCTAAGAAGGGATGTGGATATTTGCGAGCAGCAGTATGGCTTCATGCCCAGGAAGAGCACTACTGATGCAATTTTTGCTCTGAGAATGCTAATGGAGAAGTACAGAGATGGTCAGAAGGAGCTGCACTGCGTCTTTGTGGACTTAGAGAAAGCGTATGACAGGGTGCCGAGAGAGGAGCTATGGTCCTGTATGAGGATGTCAGGAGTGGCAGAGAAGTACGTCAGAGTAGTTCAGGATATGTATGAGAGGGGTATGATAACAGTGAGATGTGCTGCAGGTAAGACGGAGGAGTTCAAGGTGGAGGTGGGGCTACATCAAGGATCGGCTTTGAGTCCCTTCTTGTTTGCTACGGTGATGGACAGGTTGACAGATGAGGTCAGACAGGAATCTCCATGGACAATGATGTTTGCAGATGACATTGTAATCTGTAGTGAGAGTAGAGAGCAGGTGGAGGGACAGCTGGAAAGTTGGAGGTCTGCTCTAGAAAGAAGAGGAATGAAAGTCAGTCATAGTAAGACAGAATACATGTGTTTGAACGAGAGGGAGGGAAGTAGAACAGTGAGGTTACAGGAGGCTGAGGTCAAGAAGGTGGAGGAGTTTAGGTATTTGGGGTCAACAGTCCAGTGCGACGGGGAGTGTGGAAAAGAGGTGAAGAGGCGAGTGCAGGCAGGTTGGACTGGGTGGAGAAAAGTGTCAGGGGTGTTGTGTGACAGAAGAGTGTCAGCAAGAATCAAAGGAAAGGTGTACAGAACAGTAGTGAGACCAGCTATGATGTATGAGTTAGAGACTGTAGCAGTGAGGAAGAGACACGAGGCAGAGATGGAAGTAGCAGAGATGAGGATGTTGAGGTTCAGTTTAGGAGTGACAAGGATGGACAAGATTAGGAACGAGCACATCAGAGGAACAGCTCAGGTTGGTTGTTTTGGAGACAAAGTCAGAGAAGCCAGATTGAGATGGTTTGGACATGTGCAGAGAAGGGATAGTAGTTATATTGGTAGAAGGATGTTGGAGATGGAGCTGCCAGGCAAGAGGAAGGCCAAAGACAAGTTATATGGGTGTGCTGAAGGAGGACATGAAGGTAATTTGTGCAAGTGTAGAGGATACTGAGGCCAGAGTTAGGTGGAAACAGATGATTTGCTGTGGCAACCCCTAAACTGGGAACAGCCGAAAGAAGAAGAAGAAGAGGCACCGAGAGCATTTGAGATGTGAGCACCAGCAGATTTGTCAGTTAATTCGAATTATATCCAGCATTAGCCTACCTGTTTCCAAACATTGCTAGAAATGATTATTGTCAACAACAACTTACAATAACCCCAACTAATTCAACCTTCCCCTTATATTCAAGACAATCGAACCTTCCCCTTAAACCCAAATCAACGCTAAATGCAGT
Organism: Danionella dracula; assembly: GCA_900490495.1. Lineage (NCBI taxonomy): Eukaryota > Metazoa > Chordata > Actinopteri > Cypriniformes > Danionidae > Danionella > Danionella dracula. The sequence continues at coordinate 6,873,536 of UELW01000778.1, read as the reverse complement.
TTGCAGTGCCACTCATGTACCCACTGACACCACCCCACAAACCCCACCACTGATAGTATGAGTCTACAGCTAGACGTTAATTTGGTTATTGGCATTAGAAATCACATCGATAGTGACTTTTTAATAGAAAAACTCTAACGAGTCACTACCAATCCAGGATTGACTTTACAATACAGGATATTTAGATTGAGGATATTATCTTCTGAAAAAGTGCAGTTCTGTATTCATATTGTCTCTTGTTTGTTAATGAGTCATCAGAAAAGACAGTTTAATCCATATTCCACTTAGCAGGCTTCAGGAATGCTCATGTATAGTGCTTACTGAGGATTGGACTCAAGTGAAAAACAATTATTTTTCCAATGCTCTCAAAAAGTGAAGAGCAAGCTTACATGACCTACAATCACTTCAGACATGTACTCAGTGCCGCGTGGATTTAATTTCAGGATATCTAATACAAAACCTAACAAAAATGAATGACAGCAGTTCAGAGTTTACTGGTTCTCTTTTTTCTATTTAATGTAAATTATTACCCCATCTTTAGGGTCAATCGGTACATCCTTTACACACATTACAACATGTTTATAATGTGTTAAACATGTTAAAGGAAAAGATGACCATGACTTAAAGAAACAACATTATCTTGGCTTAAGAAGTGAATTCCAGGATGTTAATAAAATGAGTTCTCTTCCTGAGCCGTCTGTGTGGCATGTGCAAAATTCACACACCTACAAAGCTCCACAGAGTGTTCTCTGGCTCTAGTTCAGTGTCAGGGACTAACTCTGTTATGTGTGTAATGGGGAGCGTTGTGCACCTGAAGGCACTTGTCAACCCAGGATTCCAGTAGCTGGCAGCAACCCATATAGCCCCAGAGCCACACATCTGCTGCACGCACTTCCAGCGGGTGCACATATCAAACACGCCATCCGTTAAGACACAAAACAATCGAGCAAGTATCCCTTCAATTAGCAAGAGCGGTATCAACATCTTGTACACAAGAACCAGAGACAAAATGGTTTACAAGTGACTAAACGATGTGAATTCAGCATATTTATTGTATAAGTATGTATGTTGTTTTATATGTGCGCAAATATGCATTAATTTTTAAGTCCTCCATCATTAAGCTACTGGTCAAATTTATATGTGTGTTGTTTAACTTTTAACTAAATCTTTTTGTTTCATTTAAAAAAAAACTTTTTAAAAAGAAAACACAGCTTCAAATGATCAAATATTGACTTTCTCCCAAAATTATATAATAAAAAAAGAGTGTCTTTCACAAAATGTTTTGCCTTGATTGATGCTTCCTTTGTACCCTGTGCGTAATCTCTGCCCACAACAGCCCAACAGGGATCAGTTCCATAGGTTTCTGGCCTTTCACGAAGTGTCCTGCTTCTTGTAAGTGAAGTGAGTTTTCGCTGCATCCAGTTGTAGCTGAATGTAGCATAAATAGAGTCAAAAAGTGTTCTCCTTTGTGTTCTATTTCAAAAGAACATCACAGTTCTAAGATTTCTTCACAATACTCATCGTGGCTAGGTTTGATTCAGTCAGAGGAAGCCCTTCTCTTAACATCAAACACATTAGATCACTTGTCTACAATACAAAGCTGAGGACCCCTGTAGTCAAAAGCACCCAAAGACAACATCAATAATTGTTAAAACAATATCCAATATACTGATTTATTACTGTTATTTATGTTATAAATACAGTTTTCATCTAGAGAAATCACAAAGCAAAGCCTTTGAGTTAACACATTTAAAGAATATATTTTAAAGGCATCCTACAACTAATTATAGTCTTAAACTTTAAAAGTTTAAACTTTAAAAGACAATAACTATGCTGTAATTACAGTAAGACACAATTTAAAGTTTGGGACTCAACATTTCTTAAACATTGTCTTCTTTGCTTTGCTTAAGGATACATTTACAAATCTCAGTTATATTAAGCTGCTCAATTTTCCTTTTGCATTGTTTAAATATTAAAGTAAAAAAATAAAGTAGTCACAGTGGCGCAGTGGGTAGCACAGTCGTCTCACAGCAAGAAGGTTGCTGGTTCAAGCTGGGTCAGTTGACATTTCTGTGGGGAGTTTGCATGTTTTCCCCATGATTACGAGATCTCCGGTTTCCCCCACAAGTCCAAAGACATGCGATAAAGGTGAATTGGGCAAAAACGATAGTGTTTGAGTGTGTGTGGATGATTCACAGCAATGGGCTGCAGCTGAAAGGGCATAAAACATATGCGACCCCGAAAGGGAAAAAGCCGGCAAGATAATGGATGGATGGATAATCTACTTATTTTTAAATATTTTTTTTTTGTCTTTCAAGATAAATTAAATGAAAATAAATTGTGTTCATTTTAAACAGTATGTTATTTTTAGGACTCTTTTAAATATTAAGCATTCATCTTATGATGTATACAGCATATATTTGTCTGCTTAGGCATTGTTTCAAAATATAATTTGAATGTTAATGTAACTTTTAAAAAGCATAAAGCAGACTGTGTCTATGTGTATGTATATATAAAGGGTTCCAAGAAAAACATTTTCATCTCTTAAGTTTTCATTTGCGTTGATTTGTTTTTGTATTTTTTTTCAAGTTCAGATGCGCACAAGTTGGCTGTAGCTCTCTCCTCAGAGGTGTAAAACGACTTGCATTCAGACACACTCGCACACAGCATTTAACACAGCATGGGCATGATTTTGCACATCTCAACACCTTACATTACCATGCTCATCTGTGCAATTGCATTCCTGAGACAGCTGCACGTTCCTGCCCACTTTTGCTTGAGCACACCCCAGATAACTCTCTCTCATTCAATGTCACAAACACTGCAGGCGCGGACTCTGGTCTTTTTCTTTGTGTGTGCAAGCGTGAGGTAATAATTGGGTTGTGTTTTATGGTTTATGTATTTTAAGATTGTGAGAAATAGCGTGGCTGAATAAATCATTCATACGTTTAGAGTGATTACTGGAGCGAGTAGAGGGGGGAAGCTGGATTGCCTAAGATAGATTACCCATAATGCATTTCAAGAAGCCAACTAATTAGCAGAAGAAAGGTCAAGTAAAACCAGAAAGTGATTAGAGAGAGGAGATAGAAAAAAGAGAGAAGATAGAACAAGCGAGAGATGCGCACGTTTAGTCACTTTTGGAATGTGGCCAAATTCTTTTCCCGCCTCAATAACTGAAAGCAGACGCTTTAATATTTAATGAAATGCTTATGTTGTGGCACCTGGACACATCCACATCCACAGCGACCCGCTGAATCCCAAGTGGGTCATTACTGTAGCCATTTGCAAAGGGCACGGGCCTCTCTCCACCAGGAATGATGCCAGTCTTTGGGAATTTGCTTCAGAACAGCAGGGGACATGGGGCGGTGCCTTACCCATCTACTGGGAGGGCAGAGCACTTCAAAAACACAACAACAGCCTGACGCTGCACCCAGAGCAAAGCTTCTCCGATTGTACCCTGCAGCACAATAGCCACACTACTCCTAGAGACTGCAATACTTTCCAGCACATCATGGGAGGATGCATTTTATCTAGTACATCTCTCCAGTCAACATCTAAAAACAAATAAAAAAAAATTTCATCTTCACTATTTTCCCGAGAATACCAATAATGAGGAGATTGAAATTCCAATGATTTGGTGCTTGAGGGTGGTCCAAAAGGTGAAAAGTGATTTGCTGACAACTTGACTGTTGACACCCATTGTTTAAGTTCTTAATTCAAAGTAGGAAAACAACCTTTTGAACTCTTGTACATCTTGTAATCTTTTAATTATATTGTAAATTTTATCATTAATGGCAACTGTAAAGCATAGTGTAAGAACATACTTATTTGCGAAAGACTCATCTACTCATCCTCAAGATCATGAAGTGTTTTACAAATAAGGAATCTGTTATGTTATCCTTCAGTTGTGATGATAACATGTTTAGCATTGCTTAGCATAGAATGTTCAATTAGATTAGTAAAAGTGAAGTGAAAGTGACCATGTTGGCCAGATATGGAGTGACCCATACCCGGAATTCGTGCTCTGCATCTAACCCATCCCAGTGTATACACACACAGCAGTGAACAAACACACAGTGAACACACCCCCAGAGCAGTGGACCTCAAAAAAAGAGTGTTTCGTTTTCCTCTTTTTCAATTCCATAAATGTGATGAATAAAAGTAAAGTGCCGAAATGACAGTATATGTTTCAGTGATATCATCGTAGCTCTTCGCAATCCTGCTTTAACCCCATTTTCAACAGTCGACAAGGATTTGTATACTTTTTAGTTACCAAACTCTTATTCTTGGCACTTCCATCCCTGTGCCAAATCCCTGATTTCTCTCTCAAATATTTTTCTTATCTCGCTCTGCACTGTCCTATTCATTAAAGGCAGTAAAAGCTGATAAACATCTATTAAAATATTGCAAAAGGCACCCAATGCAATTCAACTCAAAACTTTAAGCCATCAACTCTGAGCAGATGTCCGCCTTTTCCGTATCTTTGGCTGGGACTTGGGGTGCTGCTGGGGTGTTTCACCAGTGTCTGTCATCCACGTACACTGGCATGAGATCCCATGGCCTAATGGAATTTAATTACTTCATCAACATTAATCATGGTTACTGAGGAGCAGACACTGTTTCATCTTCACTCTTAGAGGTTATTAATACAAATACAGCTTCAAACTACATTGTAGAACTTGTATTTTAGGTGCTACCGGCTATGCATTTATTAAAATCTATATCAATATCTTTCAGTGGGCAGTGCTTTTACAATCCTTCTCCTAAGGCATCCCTCAAGCACATTAGGATTTCAGACAAAGTTTCCTGGCGTGAAGAGACATCGAAGCTCAGAAACTTTCCCTCATTAACGCATACCTGCCACTCCTGCCCATCGTTTGACGATTGATTGGATGTGGCTGGCGAGAACAGCAGAGAAGCGCTTCATGACAACACTCTGCAATAGAGACTTCATGCCCTGACTTGACAGATGTGTCAAAGACATAACTCAAGTCATTATATTATTAACTGTCTGATATTTAAGAGTCTTTCTTTTAATGTATGTGATGACTTGTGAATATTTTGACTTCTCGTTCACTAAAAGTAATAATAACAATAGTTTTTATAATTGTTTTCTCTTTTATTTTACACACGTGTTTAAAATATAGCTACAAAAAAAATATAAAATACATTTCTTTGTAAATCAACTGTCAAATCGGTTTTCCTCCTCCTTGACCAACACCCTTTTTAGATATTAGTAGTAAAAAATGTCTGGCTTTTCAAGAAACGGATAGAAAAAAATTACCTCAGCAACCTTTTCACACCAAACAGCTTTCACTTTTTTTTTAAGTAGCACATACTTCTAGCCCCCACAACAGCACTTTAAACACAAATCTATTTAAATCCTCTCACCCAAGGACCAGGTGCTGGTTTGTTGTTTTAATTATTATTCCTAGCCTTGAAATAAAAATCAATACAGATTCCCAGAGCCCTCATTATCCAGTTTCATGTATTTCTCAGTCAAATAAAAAGCCACAATCATAATGTGTGGAATTTGAGCCCAGCTTCTATGAAAAATCAAAGGTCAAGGAAATTAATTTAACAGACTGTTGAGGTAAAGAAAGAGAACAAAGGTGAAACCACAATACAAAAATCCTTCAATACAAAATATTCCAGCAGCGTTTACTGTTAAATTTGCATTAATCCTGTTAATGCAAAGGTATTTGTGTGCTGAATTAGATGACTGACCTGCATAGATAACTTGACCTTTAGATAACCTGCATAGATAACTTGACCTTTTTTTGCAAACCTCAACCTCCTGCTTTATCCTCCAACTTTGTAAAATGACAACATCTTTAAATGCTAACTCTTTTCCCATACTTTCAAAAACTGAAGACATGCTTCAGATAATAAATAAACCTTCAGAAATATCAGAGAAGTATACACTCAAGAAGCAATTAGAATTCAATTTAGATTGCACTTGGCACTACATGCAATTTTTAAACACACAGCATGCTAAGATTCAAAGCCAACAGCAGCCTAAAGCTCTGCTTTGATGAGGATACACTTATCAATACAAACATAAAGTGATCTAGATCAGAGGGCTTGTTCACAACCAGACTAAAGGCCTATAGCACTAACAAATCAAAAAGAAGGCCTGCTAAACAAAAGCATCAGAATAGGCCTTGAGCTAAACAGATTGCTATATGATTTGGATCTTTGCGCATGCGTGACTGTGTTGCTGTGGCTGAGCAAGCCAAAGAGAATTCTGGGTGCAAGATTGTGAGTGGTGGAACCCTTTGGATCCCTGCCACTCATCTGGCCATCTTCCTAAGCAGGGTAGAAAATCAAACACGTAAGAAAGAATTTTAAAAAGCAAAAGAAAAATGATTTCATATAAATAGCAGGCTTCGCCAGAAGGCATAGGAAATGAGAGCAGCGAGGCGCAGGAGAGAAGCTTGAGCTTGACACGGGTCTTAAAATTAAGAGGGGGCGGAATCAGGGACCTATTGCGCGAAATGGCGCCAACCAAAGCAAGGATTAGTGTTCCTGCCTCCACAGCCAAGATTCTCCAGAACAACTAATCACCTTCAAGTTCTGTCTTTTTTTCTCCATTCCACCTCACAGTCTCTTACTCGCTCTCTTTCTCTCTTTTTTCATCCTCTTTAAAGTATCATTTCACCCCTCACAGCCATTATAGCTAAAATTAAGCAGAGAGTGTTCTGCCAGCAGCGATTAGACACATCCCTGGATCCGTGCTGTGGAGAAGGTGTCATGTCAGTAAGAGCTCTGAGAAGAAATCTGCTTCCCTGTCACCGTCTACAGACTGAAAAGCAGCGTACATCTTGCCACCCAGTGAAAATAGTAAGGGGTCGGTTCAGAAACTAAATGATCAGCCTGTGATTAGAAATGAGGAAGACACAAAACTTGAGGAAAGATTACATTTCAGTTTAGTTTGACTATTAATATAGAAACATATACAAAAATAAACAAACACACTTTCTAGTGGATTTAATTAACCCTAGTCTGTAAGGAAAAAATGTTGTATAATTTTATAGTTGATTCTCTGGCAGCTTAAACTAATTTACTATAAAACTCTGTCGAAAACAAGCAACAATCAATTATCAAAAAGTAAAGAAAAGTTACTTATCAACATTCCAACATTTCAGCAAGTACAACATTTTAAATGTAACCCAGTTAAAAGAAAAAATACAAGTAACCGAAATAATTGTTTAATTAGCTATCAGAGGGATGCTCATACACGTTTTTAAGCCGTATTTTAAAAATATGGTTAATGTGAATTTCCCCGAGAGATATCTATCAAACAAAAAATAACTGTATCTGCACTGGGCAGCAATGAAACAGAGATTAAACCATTTTTAATTAGGACTTAATTTTGCGATCAGATGTTTAAACAAGTGTCAGGTATTGTAGATCAAAGGTGAATTCAAGAGATTTTTCTGACATATCTCATAATCTTGATCCAGTGAATGCAGAAGAAAAAAATAACAATAAGAAAAAAGAGGAAAGCAACTTTGGCAATGACTTCCCTTCACTTCTATTAATAGACCAGTGAAATATGCTCTGCATACTTGCAAACGACAGGAAAATATGCAAGTAATTTACCATTAAATTCCATAACAGGAAACGATAATTGTACAGCATGTCCAGCATAATTGAATTGTTCTACAAGTGCATTACCATTATGGAAATAAAACTGACAGAAGTGATCAGAGATTGAATGTGAGCCATTAAATGGAGGATCAAATTATTAGACTAGTAACAGGAAGGAGAAAGATAAAATCTATATATGCAATTGATTCAAACTCAGACATGTAAACAGGAAAAAATAAAAATAATCATGTACAATATTCAAAAGCAGTTTAGGTACATATTTATTTAGTTCTTAATGTTTTGAAACATTCAGTGTCAATAAACTGAAAAGGTAAATACATTAATTAGCATTACTGCATGAAGCTGAATTTATTTACAAATTTAAAATAAAAAAAAAAATAAAAGGCAACTTTGCAATATTACTTCGCAATATAAATACATGTCGAAATATCATGCTTATTTTGTCACATATGTTTTCACGTGTACTAGAAACGCTTTCAATTTGCCAAGACCTCAAAGACTGTCCTCTGCTGGTAAGAGCCTGAAGTTCAGCTGACCCTAAAGTTTTTCTAAGGTGACCTAAAACTATTAAACACAGCATTATATTTTCAACAAAGATGTTGACTTACGTTACAAAATGCAAACTGCTCTACAAACATGGACATCATTTCTGTAATACAAAATAATGTAGTACAAAAAATACATATAAACAAATTTGTATGTGTATTAGCTGATAAGACAAAAGTTTGCACTGTGATACCTGGATTATTATTTTTCTTTTTCAGAATAGAAGCAAAAAAACGAGAATTTTTAATTATTTTAAATGGCAATATTAAGCTTGGGTTGATCGATGCACTGCTGTCATTCAGCAGCAGTGAAAAGCTAATCAGCATTAACCTTTAAAACGTTTTTCAAAACATTTCCAATCAAATAAATGTGTTTAGTAAAAATCTCTGCTATTTATGTTTAATGAACTTCATGATTTAGGCATGTTCAGTAAAAAGTTAAACCAATTCCACCTTTGTTATTAGAACTCATCACTGAAAAGCATCCAGCTTTGATAACATCCCGATGATGAGATTTACTCTAGCCCTGAAATCTCCCTCACATGTGACAACTCCTTCAGTTTTTGGAGAGTGTTGAACTGCTTTGAACTGATGAATGGCAGGAGAAGGAAGTCATTCTGAATTTAAATGTAAATTGTTACTTTCACATTTGGATCTATAGAAAAAGTTCTGATTTGGTTTACACGAAGGAATTCTGAAATCATGTTGCCCTCTTTTGGCTGGCATGTGCAACTGCAGATACTTCACAGACAATCGAGACTGTACACAGTACAACTTTAAATGGTATATTGGCATGACTGTGTGATGACAAAAATGTAGAATATGACATAAAAAAACGATTATTGAACTAAGTAATTACAACCTAGTTTTTTTCCAAACAGCTTGAAAAACACACATGCATAACATCTCCTTAAAAAGATAAAAGAAAATCGTAAACCTGCACTTATCGTCACTAGAATGTTATAAAAATGCTTTTATTCCAACACAACTTCTACAATGCTTCCGCTTGATTTCATACTCACTCACTTCTACCATCCTCTCTCCAGCACACTCCTCCTCAGATCTCCAGGTCACTTCAGCAGGAACAGGGAGTAAATCCCCTTCCTCGTTCCCGGGCTCACCTTTCTGTCAGTTTCCTGAGCAATCTTTCAGTCTTTGATTCCACACTCGTCTGAACAAATAGGAAACAAACTGAGAACTTTCCGAGCATATTCTTTTCATCCTCCGCACCATCTATCTGTTTTGTTTTTGCTCTTTTTCCTCTGACAAAATGAAGAGGTGGGTGGTTATTCAGTAATATTATAGGCAGTTGCCTAAATAAAGAAGTATTTTCAATTGTATGTCGATTATGTTATCAGAGGTAGGGTTTTCTGCTGGGATTTAGATCCTGCTAAGTGGAATGAAGCAGTAGGAAAAAAAAACATTTTGAGGTGACAGATGCAGTATCAAGCATCTCTGTGTTCAAATAGACTTGTTTAAACGCCTGCCCTGTACTGTCCTATAGAAAATTGTAAATAAATAATAAGCGCTCACTGATAAGCAGCAAACCACATATCATTCATCTCAAACGTTTAATGCAAACATGTTATTAATTTAATCTTCATACTGGGGTTATATGATAGTTCATTCCACTCCTCTCAAATTTGTGAAAATAAGTTAATCAGAAACACATTGCTTAGGAAAATCAATCAGGGTGAGATATTTTAACAACAATACAATAAGCACTAATAGCATAAAACCAATATTTGACTGTTCGTCTGATTAATACGTTGCTGGAGTATTTCACACTCTTTTCTTCAGTGAAAACAATATAGATTTCTATTTGCTTGCAAGCATTTTTAATATAAAGCTATTGATGGGATATTGATTGGTTAGATCACAGCACAGCTCATGGCAGCAGTGTGAAACAATCATTACGTCCCAAGCTTTTGGGTTCATTTCAGCTAGTGTGGTCAATAAAGCTCCATGTGCTGTTGGCACAGTAAACGTGTTGAGAATCATCCTCTAAAACCTTAATGCTGCAAATCAGCAATGTTCCAATACCTCAGTAAAATTATTTGATATGCTAGTATGAAGAAAAAACTTAAGGTTAAACTAATATAATCTAAAACAAAGACTAATATAGTGACATGACATGCATACACTTTTAAAACTGATAATGGATGTAGTTTTATGCTTCAAGGAATTGTATTTGTTCCAAAGCTTGTAGGATCCCTTAAGGTTCGCTAAGTGGTTCATTGACCATTCACCAATGCAATGCTGTACCTTGCTTTTAGCATGTGATCTCTGTTCAAAAACTGCATTCCAAAACCTAATTTAACTCCATGTCACTTTGTAAAATTTTTATCTGGGAGAACATATCTTTTAAATTTGAGAGCCACTGGAGTAACTGCAATAAAAGGCTGGAGAGCGATCAATGCTGAACGAATTACACCTCAGAAAGAAGACTTGGCTTTAATAATCAAAAAATTGATCCATTAAGCTCAAGCTAATTCTTTGCCAAAATGGTAGATGTGCTCAGTTTTCAACCCATGGTTAAGTGAGGAATTGCAATTCTTTACAGCGATTCTAGACTAATGGTGCAAAATTGAAAATGAGATGAGCTCAACACTACCTCTCTGACTTTTTTTCAGTAAGTCTAAATGCAGAACCTTTTTTTTTTGCATTATGCATTGCTATTTTGACAAATGGTGCATGCAGTAAAAACACAATCGAGTGCTTCATTTTATAAGCCTAAATACAATGTGTAAATTCAGGCCAACATAGTTAATAGCTTCAGGGTTTGGAATGGGTTTAAAAGTCATTATAAAAGCAGTCATAAAGTGTAAATCAACTTCATTATATAAATATTGAAATCATAACTAAAACAGACTGTAACTAAAAGGTGAACTCAATGTCAAACAGAAGATAACTGTCTTATTAACCAAATGAGAGGACTTACATATTTACAAGACTAGTCTATTAACAAAGCATAAAGTATTTTATTAAAAACATTGTTACACACTCAAAATTAACTTTAAAAGAAAAAATATATACCATTAACAGCAATAAAATACGCCATTTATACATACATTTTCATTCAATTTCATTCAACTAAACAGATTTTAATAGATTGTGATCCGTGCAGACTTCAACTAATTAACATAATGGCTTGGTCAAGCCATGCAGTTATCACTGCAGTGCTAAGACGTCAAGTGAAGCCAGCTTCTCAGGGGACTTTTTAAAAGTAAATGAGATTTTTTGACACTTTTTTACCCAATAATTTAGCAAAAACTGTTAAACAATCCAGCATAATAATAATAATAATAATAATGTCTTCAATTTAAATAGAGGTTTTCTAGACACTCAAAGATGCTTTACAATTATCAGAGCGTTATGCATTCACTTCACATTCAGACTCTGGGGGTTATAAGCTACCTTGGAACTCCCCAGCCATCCCAGGGAAGACTGACAAGACATGGCTGCCATTCTGCGCCTTCGGCCTCTTGACCACCACCAAACACACCTTACAAGTCTCACACATCCATACAGGACAATGTGGATGAAGTGGCTTGCCCAGGGACACAAGGGCAGAACGAACCTAGCGGGGATCGAGCCGCCAACCATTCGGTTACAGAACGGCAAATTCCACCACTTTCCGCCCCATAGTGTCAACACTCCATATCCATGCAAAACCAATGTGAAAGGTCTTTATATTGTAAGTGAGAATTCCTTTTAATCCACCTACGAAAAGTGAATACTTTAATAAACTGAGAGGGTACGAGCAAAGGTTAAGAGAGCAAAGCACGAGAGGAAAAAGAGACAGAAAATGCAACCATCTAATGAAACAAGACCCATTTTGACCACTTTGTATGTCCAATCTGAGCAATACAGTATAAAGAAACTTCCTCTGTGATGTGTCCCTGAGCTGATGCTGCAACTCAACACCAGTGCTATATTGATCCACAACATAAGCCTTCACAAACCTGGTCAAACCTGAATCTTCTCTGATATTTACCCACCAATGTTTTCCCTCTTGCTATAGCACTGCCAAACCACAAGACAAGGAGGGTGGGGTAAAAGTCAATTATATACAACGAGCTTGGTTTCCCCTCAAGTGTGGAATCCACCCTTTCTAATCCGATCAATTCATGTCAGACAGGAGGATGGACTGAGTGCTATCGCTGAAGTCCTGTAATCCAGGCTAAGTCTTCACACTGCTTGCGTCACCTCCATAAGAGCAGGGTTCGGTTCAGGGTGGCATAACGCAAATTAGACAGAACACAGATAGCATCCAAAAGATATATGAATATATACAGTATGAAGCCTCAACTAACTTTTATTCCTCAGACAAATGCAATGCTATGCATTGTGTTTCATAAAAGAGCTTTTTGCAATACTTATTAGTTGTAAATTTTGTATATATATATATATATATATATATATATATATATATATATATATATATATATATATATATATATACAAGTTTTCAGGCTTTTCAAACCTTCATTCTGTAATTCTTAAGTATTTGTATTTAGGTTACCATTACACTTTCCTAATTATTCACATTATTTATTTTAAGTTACTTTATATATGTTGCAGCAGTCACTTATATCTAAGCAACTGAATTAATTGTCAATGTTTAAAGATCAACAAAACTATATATATTATATATATATATATATATATATATATATATATATATATATATATATATATATATATATATTGCCTATATTTTATGCATAAGCACAATCATAATGGCTTTTTCCTATCTCCCCTTTTGCAGATATTCAGCATTTCTTTTTTTATTTTCCTTCCCCTAAGATCCTGATTTGACTTTTAGCCACTTGTGAACTTAATCCAAGCAGTATATAACTTTGAAATCCTTGGCTGGAGGTGAGACATGGGAAGGTGTCCCATTCCAGACATGCAAAGGCTAACGGCCAGTGTGCGCAGTAAATGAGGAGGAACGAGGGGAGAGTGCTGGGACGCTTTAATTTCCACTGACATATTGTGCTTCATGTACAGCTTGAACGGCTCCATAAAGAAGGTGTAATGATGGTCCAGGACCCTGGCCAAATAGCTGACATGCATGACTTCCCTGGTCAGCTCAGCGCGGGTTTGATTCGACTCATTACACCAGTCATTCAAATAATGGGCAGCTATGGGAGCTCTGGTGAAGCTACAACTAACATCCATGCCAAAGTCCACATCATACTGGTTCACTCACTCTGCCTGCTCAGTATGCACAGGTGTTCAGAGCTGAGAAAGTCAAATTGCATCAAAAATATATATATTTTTTTAATATATAACAATATTTCACATTAAGGATTACCCACATGATTATTTTTGGAAAGACTCAAAACATCTCAAATGTCTTAATTGTGGGTTCATTGGATGCTATAATGTCACACAGTTAAAGGAATAGGATAAACACACTACATTAAATCATATTCTAATCTGTTTATGATTACAGCACCTTAAAAACCATCAGAGAGTCTTTATTACCAACAAAAATATATTTAGACCAGTTCGTAAAAAGCATAAACATTAGCCAAGAAAGATCATAACAGAACAATAGCTCTTTATTCTCATTTAGATGCATGCATGGCAAAGTGAGAGAAATAGAGGTGCGATAAATCGGCCACCCCTGCTCCAGTCTCGCTTCAAAAGCATCTGTTAGAGAGAGTGAGAAAAAAAAAGCAGAGAGCAAGACCACACCGAGTAGCTCCAGCCAATGGCAGTCTAGAAAAGTGACCAGGGCCAGCGATACGCAATGCACAAAGGATCAGAAAGCAGAAGTCACATACATACAAGGTAACATAGAAAAACTATGCGCATTTCTACAACAATTATTTATTATAACTATTTAAATTCAAGAGTGCTATGAACATGTGATGATGGGGGAAAAAACTCTCCTCCACATTTAATGAGGTTCACCCTCTTTAAACCACAGCCAGAGCCAAAATCACTTTAAATTGCTCTTCACTGCAACAAACACAAAAAAGACATTTAACACTCACCCATTTTGTCGGGACTGATCTCTCAACATCTCTAGCACCCCATCAACACAAGCCCAGCTATCCTTCCACAGATATGTACACAGCCTTCTAAGATGTCTTTGTTTGGAATTTGAAGCTGGCTAGGTTTGCCTTTGCTGCGTTTGCTTTTACAGCTTAGAAGCAGGTGGATGACAATCAATCTCTGCAGGCAGAATGTGTAGCACGCTCACTTGACACTCACACTACCAATAATATACAGTCACACACACAGCATTATAAACTCTCAGTAGCAGTGATCTGCTTAGCTCTAATGAATATTTGAGTACTTATGAACAAAGAAAATATACTCAGCATTTACTCAATGAAATGGGAGCATCCACACATAATGCTGCATCGTTTAGAAGATAAAGTAATGAGTGCAAAAGAAAAGCAACATTTTACAACAAAAAAAATGAAATAAATACACAGACACAAGTTTACAATCAAGTTGGTATTACACAAACAGTATTATTCTTCTCTAGGGAAACACAAAACGAGTTTGGCTGAATAGTAACTATAGCAAGGAAAAGGACAGATAGAATTGGGATGAGTTTTATTGGAAATATTTTCTTCATGTTTTGCCTCGTATACTTTGTTTGTTATTGGCTTTATGGTTATCAGCTCAATCCATGTCAGCAACTTGATGGTGTTCAGATTTAGAGGCAGCATTCCATGGGTAAGAACCCACAAATTTCTCTCTCGTTTAAATATTTTGGAGATATGTTGATTTGTCTGATTTTTTATGAAATTATTAAGAATGTCTGACATTCTCGAATATATACTTATGATGTAAATCTCCTCCCTGAACGATTCACATTTTGAGTGACTTAAAATGCTATTGTAGAATTGGCATTTGAGGGACAAAATAAAAAAGTACCAGAGGTCACTTTGAAGATGTAAGTAGTGATGTATCACTTTGCTGAATAGCCACACTGTAAAAAAATCAACTAATGAAATGTTGACTGAGTTTAAAAAAGTTTTTCCATACACTAAAATAACCAATGAATTAAAGTTTGTTGACTTCTAAAGGTGCAATTTAGTTAGTGAATTTGATTTTATTTGGCTAAATTTGTGTTGAAGAGACTGAATTAATATTGTTAAACCAAATTCAAATGATCAGTAGCAGTTGTTGACTGGAATAAAAAAGTTATGTTCTTTTAAGCTGTGTCAGAGTTGAATAAATAGAAAAATGTCAATTGAGTCAAACTTGGGAAGACAGAAATGTCTCAATGTAAACACTTCTGTCAAACTTTTCAAGTTAAGAGCTAATTGACAACATACATTTTCGATGGAACCTTTCGCTTAACAAATGCACGTGGAGTCAAATCAAATTTCAAGAAGGAAAAAAAATATTTGTTGGGACTCGGAGCACATTAACAGTAAAACAAATTTAAACAGTAAACACATTAAATATATTAGATTGTTTGCTAATTTTATATCTAATAACTTTATTATTTTTCATCTATTCCTAACCCATCAGTTTAAAATACAAATACATGAATAAATGAATAAAGATAAAAACATTATTAATGTTTAAAAACCCATCTAAGTTAAATTCTACAAACTTATTTCAAAGCCACACTCAATAAAAAGCAGTTTTGAAGATTCTGAACTCTCACCCGTGACATCAGACTACATTTAACTGAAATGTATATTTACATTTATATTTTGAGACAATTTGCCGCTAAATTTCAACAGCTCTGTATTGACAATAACGTTATGCTTTAAAATTCGTCAATTTATTTTGTCAATCTTTACAGGGTTTCAAATAAAGTTTTGCCATTCAAACTTTAGTGACGTAAGCCAAGCTTCAGTTGTACCGCGGGAAAAGACTTTCGCTTTGACATTTTTGTCTCGCGGAAAACGTTCCTCTGTGTGTTTTCTGCGTGTTCTTTTCATCATGAGCTGGTCTCTGATGAAAGAGAGCCCAATTCTCATCGCTTTGAACAAGGAGAAGACGGTTTATGACGGTTTCATATCAGTGCTGGTGAGAAGCATTAATTCTCAAGCATAACAGTAGCTTAAGCTAACGTTAGACCGGATAAATATAATGTTTTTCATTTGATAGGAAAAAGACTTCAGGATTCGACTATCCTTACCCCCTGACCGTCAGATTAAGAAGGCAAAGTACGATTAATAAAATAATAAATGTTTGTATTATTATCTATTTTTAAATTAGTATACACCTCTTAATCATATATGTATGTTTATTTTTCATCTGAATTATTAAGTTAATTCTTTGTCAGATTATTCCTATTTTCAAATAGTTTTACCATTGTTAAAACGTTTCTGAGGGCTTTTCTTGGTGTCTTTCCTTTGCTTCCAGATTGCATTGTTGTTGGAAAATGAAACGCCTACTTCATGGTTATCAACATATTGTTAAGCAGGTAGGATAAATCAAAGGGAACTAGTTTGGGGCTATTTTACATAATTCCAGAAATACATCTTAATAATTTTCTTTGTGCCTCTAGGGTAAATTTGTGGTTTGCCTTGGCTATATTTATTTGCACCCTAACAAACTTACAGTTAGTTATTTTAAAATGATCAGTAATGTATTTCGAGGTTACAGTCAACACTAAAATGACGTTGTGCAGGTAATAGATCAAATATAATGTTTATTTTTTATTTTTTTACAGCGATTACAGCATTCATCTAGTCTGGTGGATTTTATCCTGGAACTACAAACTGTAATGGTAAATGCTGGTGACAAATGGCATGTTTTATTCTTAAGGTATTAGCATGTTCGTGTTTAACAGTAGTCATAAATGTTCCAAGCAATGCATAATATTACAAAAATAAGCTTGCTCTTCACACTGATTGAATAAATGCTTCTCATCACAAACGTCTCCATTATCAGGAAGTGGCGTTGAAGAGCCAGCCAGGATCTCAGCCATTCTCACAACCTCAGTACTATTCCCAGCTGATTACAGAGATGGAGATCTTAGGATGGGATAAGTATGTTGTCTCTGCATTAAACTCGTATAGCACTGGGTTCTCTTATATTTAAACCTACAGCAGAGCAAAAAGTTTGTATTATTATAAATGTGTTGGTCATTACAAGCTTGCACTTCTGTCACAGTTACCTGAAAACACTGTCACTTCTCTTGCTTCATAATAGGGAGGGTTAATTCACTGTGTGTCAGCCATGTATCAAGCTGTGATTTCACTAGACGTCTCATTTTCCACTTTCTATTAATGTCCAGAGATATAATTATGATATTAGCAAATGCAAATTGGTCTAATTGGAGACCCTCTCTCAAGTTTAATGGGCGAATGTAGGCTGAAAAGTTGGGTTGGAAATAAGGTGAGTATTTCAGACCTGAATTGCGGTCAGAAGCATTATACATCAGCACTATCTGTAAATGCACTTGAGATTAATTAAGATCCTTAATTCCTGTCTCTGTTAATAGCCCCAAGTCTGGCACAGTTGCAGACCTTGATTGGTTTAGGATGGGGGAGGTGCCGCAGAACCTGGTCATTTTAATGAGTTTTAGTTGCCTTGAAGAAGCCACATTTACTGTTAATTACAGTATAGATGGGGTCAGGTCTGATATCCCCTCTTATCCTTGGAATGGTTCCAT
This sequence comes from Danionella dracula, assembly GCA_900490495.1. Lineage (NCBI taxonomy): Eukaryota > Metazoa > Chordata > Actinopteri > Cypriniformes > Danionidae > Danionella > Danionella dracula. Next base: position 6,855,770 of record UELW01000778.1, on the reverse strand, counting down.
CGGGTCAAATTGACTGAAAAAAAAATGAGTCTGGGTGCTTGAGAGTGTAGTTCTTTAAGTTTCTACTTGGAGTATCGCAGCAAAGCATTGGGTCATGAGAAAATGAAAGCTGAATATTTTGACTTTGATCCCACTTTGCTTCCATTTGACTGTGAGATATTGCATTTGCTCAGACATCTTCATCTGAAACTGTTCAGAATTTTTTAGGCAATTGGTACATGGGAGCCATGGTGAGAGGTTGTCACACCTTGCACATGTATGAGATAGAAGCATGGGGCCTCTCACTGTAGTCTTTTAACACCCCACCAAGATAATGACACCTGAGCAGGTTTCCTATTGGCTGGTCCTCTCACCATCTCACTCTAGCCAGCAGTTATATCTTAAATCTCATGATCCCTGGTGGCACCTGCGAGAATGGAATAACTGTACTATTTTCAGCAGCTGGCTTTTTGCATATGTGGAAAGTTGTGATGAGACGTGGCCTTGGCGGTAATATGCTTTGTATTTTCACTCTTATTCTTCCGTTTTAAGGCTTTTTTTCTCTTCTTTCTGCTTTCATATGTGGACTGTTTGTATGCAAACATGCCAAATGTTCCTTTTCCGTTTATGAGGGGAGCTGATTTTCTAGTTGCAAATGTAATGCTCTCATCAATCCTCCCAGCATGACATCAAGCCATCAAGCTGTTTCAATCAACTGAGGTGAACGCCAGCAAGGCCTGATACTGTGGTGGGAGATCCCTGTAGAATGCAGAGTGGCTGAATAGGGCTCCAGCTCAGAAAAGAGATCTCAATTTTGAGGAAATGAATGATTGGTGTGATTTAGTGCCAAAAGCTCATGTAATTGACTGTGATGCAAAAGATTCGGCCTGTTGCTTCATGGGTGAGAGAAATAGACTGAGCATTAAGGGGGCCCAGGAGATCAGGGTGTAGAGTCTTTTCTGCGCTCAAATAAAACTATCAGTGCCTCACATAGAAGTTGTGATGTACTTTATATTAAAGAAGACTAGCTGGAATTGAATTTTGCATTCGCAATTGGTTGATTAATTGTGACCATTTCATTTCAGCTGCTTGAATCCTTACTTGGATATTTCAGTCTAAATTCATAATTTGAGAATGGTTAAATTGTAATATTTTTTTTCATCCTCTTTTCCATTATAAAAATTATTCTCAATACATCCCAAAGGTGTTACATGAAGTTGAGCTTTGATGACCATTGAGGTTTTATGTATAGTTATGTTAAACATTTTTAAAGTAAAGTTAAAGTTACCTATTGGCCAGATATGGAGTGACACATACCGGAATTTGTACTCTGCATCTAACTCATCCCAGTGTACACACACAGCAGTGAACAAACACACAGTGAACACATACCCAGAGCAGTGCCCAGCCATAGCTGCAGCGCCCAGGGAGCAGTCGTGAACTGGTGCCATACTCAAGGGCACGATAGCTGTGGTTTTTGAAGATGGGAGAGCTGCTTCATCACTCAAATCACCTTCAACTACTGGGGATCGAACCAGTGACCTTTCAATCTCCTTAACCACCAGAGCACAACTGCTTGTAAATTGTGATTAACAGCATGGTGACATGCTGAATGAATACAGACATTACAAGACATTACATTCCTACATTAAAATAGAATTTCCACCATGATTTTCCATAAATTAATTACTACATAATCACTTAACAAACCCAAACCTTAAAGTAGGTTACAGTATACAACAGCTGTAACTTATTGAACACAAAGGAAATAAAAAAATATTTTTACTGTAAAATAATACACTTAAAATTATTTAAGCCATCAGAATTGCTCAGCATTCAATATAGACTTATTTGCTACAGAAATGACTACTGTACGGGATTTAGATTTTTTTTTCAACAGGAACTCGATCCTTGTTTTAGATATAAAAAAATGGAGGACATGTGTCTGAAAAGCAACACAATTCCTCTAAAATAAAAAATGTATAATGCAGAACTTCATGGTATTGTACATTTTAAAATAATGTTATTACAAGTTTGATTGTACTTTTCATGGTACTGTCTAGATTTTTTTAAGAAAAAATCCTAGGTGCAAGTGTGAAAAATGTATGCAGCCAAAAAGAAGTTATCAAAAGTCTTCCCATCTAGCTGAAGATTTATGAGGATATAAGAAATCTTGGTGTATTTTTTTTTTACACGAGATAAAGAAATTTGTGAAGTGTGCGCATATAACTGGGGTATGCCTTGTTTTACAACTCATAAATAAGCTGTTGAAATATGAGTGTGTCATGTGAAGTGCTGGAACATTAGCAGACATAAATCTGCTCAGTCGCTAGACCTCCAGCTCTGTTTCCTCAGAGTATTTACAGCTTGTCTATTGAGCATGCTTTAGGTAATTAGATTATATATATATATATATATATATATATATTTATATATATATATATATATATATATATTATATATATATATATATATATATATATATATATATATATATATATATATATATATACACACACACACACACAGTGGGGCAGAAAAGTAATTAGTCAGCCACCAGTTGTGCAAGTTCTCCCACTTAAAAAGATGAGAGAGGCCCGTAATGTTTATCATAGATAGACCTCAACTAGGAGAGACAAAAGGAGAATTCTATCACATTGTCTAATTTTTAAAGAATTTATTTGCAAAATATAGTGGAAAATAAGTATTTGGTCAATAACAAAAGGTCATCTCAATACTTTGTTATATACCCTTTGTTGGCAATGACAGAGATCAAATGTTTTCTGTAAGTCTTCACAAGGTTTTCACACACTGTTTTTGGTATTTTGGCTCATTCCTCCATACAGATCTCTAGAGCATTGATGTTCTGGGGCTATCGCTGGGCAACAGGACTTTCAACTCCCTCCAAAGATTTTCTATGGGGTGGAGATCTGGATACTGGCTAGGCCACTCCAGGGGCCTCATGTATAAAACTTTGCGTATATATAATCCTTAAAGTGTGCGTACGCACATAAGGCAGAATTTGCATACGGACAAAAGTTTTCAGATTCATAAAACCATACGTACGCCAGAACCTGCGCAAGGTTCGCTTTATAAATCAAAATTATCTGAATATTGTGCGCAGGTGCACGTGCATATTGCTTACCCCAATCTCCTCCCGAAATAACCATATTTGGAGGTTAAGGCCGCCCATTTTGAATATGTATGATCTCCCTGCATATTAATACCACCAATAATTCGGTTAACAAAAGCAAATTCATTCTCAAATGTTGCCTTTATTGCTACATGAGCGCAGTCAATAGCACCGATTACATTGGGAAAACCGGCAATTGCTGCAAATTGCATTTTGATGTCGGCCTGTTCAGCTTGCGTGTAAGGAAAACGGGGTGCCATCCCCACTATGGCATCCCATACATATGGCATGACACGGCTCAGGGATGACTGCAACATACCTGATCGATCTGCCAACTCTCGCTGGAAAGTACCAGTGGCCAAGTGGCCTAATGTGGTCAATATTTGCACAGGAACACACAGCGCATGGTTTCTCCGCAAGGGTCTTTCCAATACTGGCCGTAATTCAGAACACAATTCCAATAGGATGGCTCTTGGAAATCGAAATCGGCTCATGAGCCAATCATCATCATGAGCAAGGAAATCTTCACGGTCTCTGAAAACACGCTCCCTCCGTAGAGCGTCATTAGCAAGGTCTTCTAACAGCGCTAGAGCATCCATTAAGATGATATGTTTTATACGCACATACCTTTTTATAGCCCATTCATTAAAACAAGTATTTGCACCTGGTTAAGAATGCTAATAATGATAATTCAGGTTGATACAATTTGATTTGTTGGGTGATGTAATAGGATAATTTAGAAGTTTTTCATTTTAAATAGCTATTGCTATTTAGGGCAGTAAGTGTCGCCAAAACACATACTCTTCTAAAAGAGTGCGTACGCACGGTCAAGAGCATCCGTACGGTGCACACTTATTTACGCCAAGTTTATTTTTTATAAATCCCGATATGTGCATGGAAAAATGCGTACGCATATTTCTATGCCCATTTTGTGCGTACGCAACGTTTATACATCAGGCCCCAGGACCTTGAAATGCTTCTTACAAAGCCACTCTTTCGTTACCCGTGCGGTGTGTTTGGGATCATTGTCATGCTGAAAGACCCAGCCACGTTTCATCTTCAATGCCCTTGCTGATGGAAGGAGGTTTTCACTCAAAATTTGACAATACATGGCCCCATTCATTCTCTCCTTTACACCACAGGTGTCAAACTCAATTCCTGGAGGGCCACAGCCCTGCATAGTTTTGAGCTAACCTTAACTGAACACACCTGATTCCTTTAATAAGCTACTCTTGGCTTGTTTAATGCTACTCATGTCTTTCTTGGAATATGGTTGGAACAAAAACCAACAGTGGCTGCGGCCCTCCAGGAATGAGTTTGACACCCCTGGTTTACACGGATCAGTCGTCCTGGTCCCCAAAAGCTTGATGTTTCCTTCCCCATGCTTCACAGTAGGTATGGTGTTCTTTGGATGCAACTCAGCATTCTTTCTCCTCCAAACACGACGAGTAGAGTTGTTACCAAAAAGTTCTATTTTGGTTTCATATGACCATATGATATTCTCCCAGTCATCTTCTGGATCATGCAAATGCTCTCTAGCAAACTTCAGACGGGCCTTGACATGTACTGGCTTAAGCAGGGGGACACGTCTGGCACTGCAGGATTTGAGTCCCTGGCGGTGTAGTGTGTAACTAATGGTAGCCTTTGTTACTTTGGTCCCAGCTCTCTGCTGGTCATTCACTAGGTCCCCCGTGTGGTTCTGGGATTTTTGCTCACCGTTCTTGTGATAATTTTGACCCCACAGGGTGAGATCTTGCGTGGAGCCCCAGATCGAGGGAGATTATCAGTGGTCTTGTATGTGTTCCATTTTTTTTGTATGTGTTCCAATTGCTCCCACAGTTGACTTCTTTACACCAAGCTGTTTACCTATTGCAGATTCAGTCTTCCCAGTCTGGTGCAGGTCTATAATTTTGTTTGGGGTGTCCTTTGACAGCTCTCTAGTTTTGGCCATGGTGGAGTTTAGAGTCTGAGTGTTTGAGGTTGTGGACTGGTGTCTTTTATACTGATATTGAGTTCAAACAGGTGCCATTAATACAGGTAATGAGTGGAGGACAGAGGAGCTTCTTACAGAAGAAGTTTCAGGTCTGTGAGAGGCAGAAATCTTGCTTTTTTGTAGCTGACCAAATACTTATTTTCCACCATATTTTGCAAATAAATTCTTAAAAAATCAGACAATGTGATTTTTCTAGATTTTTCTTTCTCCTTTTGTCTCTTCTAGTTGAGGTCTATCTATGATGAACATTACGGGCCTCTCTCATCTTTTTAAGTGGGAGAACTATGCACAATTGGTGGCAGACTAAATACTTTTTTGCCTCACTGTATATATATATATATATATATATATATATATATATATATATATATATATATATAGAGGGCAATGCTTGGTTTGGTAATTTCAGAACAATAAATGAAGAAATGAAGCACAACTATCTACAAAAAAAGAAATATATACGTATTGTTGTAGATAGTTGTGCTTCATTTATTGGTCTGAAATGACCAAGCATTGCCCTCTATATAATTGTAAAGATTTGTCTCAAGTCTTTATGAATGTGATGTGGGTTTTGTTTATGTTGTCTCATATCTGCTGCATTTGATCTGTTTGACAGGCTGCTTTTTATTGATGCAGAGCTCCACACTATTCAAATGAAGGCAAAAGATTCTTCTGGGCGACAACATGTCATTACTGTTAGACTCAAGTCCAAGGTAAGGCCAAGAGTCAGATTGTGCCTGTGTCCCTTTTTCCACAGGCGATTATCGATGACATGATTATATGTGGAAAAAATAGACATTACTATTTTATAGTAGTATTACTAATACCAATACATTCTCTGGGCACACAACCATCTTCCTCTAAAAAGTAAAAACAAGCTCAGTGGTAATATACAGATCTCTGTTAGTATGCCTAGATGAAGGCTATCATGTAAGGGTCACTCATTATCATAAAGGGTGTCATCTTCCCATCCCTAAGCATGGCGTGATTGGAAGTAAAGGATGCCTGTTTGTTGCAACCTGATTGGTTTACCAGGAGATGGGCAGAGCTTACTAATTTGTTGATCTCAGATCCTTTGTAAAGCAGCACTTCATAAATGCACAGCGAGAGATATACAATTGCACAGCACAAGGTCCACAAATCTAGTGTAACAGATCCACAAATAAATCAAAAGGAACTTGTACTTGTGACTCTTGAAAACATATTTTTGGAATGTATTTTAATTTATGAATGTAAATGTATTTGTTTGTGAATAAAATTTATATTTGTTTATTTACATTTATTTGTAGATCATACACCTATTTATTAATTTATTTTACTCAATTATACCCTGCTAGTTTTATGTTTAGAATTAGCAGGCACTTCGGATTCCTTGGAACATCAGAGTAAAATATCCAGTTGAAAGTTACCAGATAATCACATTTGGCATCACACAAATGCCATTCACTAAGGAAGTACACCTTAAATTAGCCTTAGGTGTAAATAAAGCAAAATAATTGGAATGTGAATGATATTTGTTATAATATTATGACTGTTTTCTTCAAATCTCATCTTTTTTTAAAGACCTTTTTTTGCGACAAATCAGTCTGGCAAAAATGTTTACAATTCTCACTTCTCTGCTCCAGAGAATCCCTGATAACTTCTTTTAGTTCCTCGATGACATTCAGATCCAGAGACTGTGTCTGTTCTATTGAAAACCCACAAACCCCCTGCACAAAAAGCAATCCCACTTCAACTGATAAATTGTAAGGAACTAATTTCACAGAGACTTTATTGTTGACTTAATTAATTCAGACCAATCATCTTCAGTGTTTCTGTATGCATTCTGAATTAGAAAAAAAATATCTTAGTGTAAAAAAATACCTTTGTCTGTGTAAAAAAAACGCCACAAACACAAACCGACTCAGTGAAAATGTATAATAAATTTTATAAAGTGTAATTAGAATATTTGTAGTCTGTTGGGTAGCGTTGGATCCTCCTCATTTCAAAACCTGTCCTAAAAAATGTAGTATCTTTTTCCCCAATATTTATTTAGGTCAAAGATACAAATACATCTAGCTTGGTTGACACAGCTTTCAGAATTTCATACTCAGCTGGACTGAAAAATCTGCAAAACTTTGGTTTTAGCACCTAACTTTAAGTAGGTGGCACTAATATTGTGTGACTGTAAGATATTGTTGAAAGATGAAGCTGTGAGATTGTGGCAGGCCCCGAAGAAGTGAGAGAGACTGCCGACATGCGGTGGCATAGATAAGACCATGAGTGATCCTCATAAGGTGATTACAGTGGCCACAGAAGAAGCCGAACATTTTGAGAAGTTTATATTGAAAGTGTAAGTGAGCTCTGCTTGGCATTGGATGTAGCTCTGTGCTGCAAGTGCCTGTGGCTCCTTGTGGATGCTGCATGGGGTCTTGATGAAATGCAGCAGGGCATGAGAAGCCCCTTGTGCCCACCTGTCCATAGTCCTGCTGGGTACTAAAAATAGCCATGATCAAGCCATCTCACATCTGCTCATCCTCCCAGGGTCGGGCACCTCTTGCATGGCCCTCGGTCACCCGGTGGCAGCTTATGCAACATGAGCCAGTAAAGGCAGCTCTTCTTGGTTTTGGGGTCATAGCCACTGTTGTATTGTTGATTTTAGCGTAGAAACATATGTTCTTGAATTTCATGCTACTTGTCTTATATATATAATATATTTATATATGTATTGTTTTATATATATTACCTAACATGTAAAATAATAAGTAAAAATACAGGATAGATGTTGTGGTTATTTTATGAAGTTTTTAATTTTAATTTTTAAATGTATTTTTATTAACACGCAGTGCATTCTGGGTAAACCTGCTAAGTTTGTGACCTGAGAAGGTGCCCTTATTTTCAGAACATTTGCTGTCTATACTTATCTTTTTTCAGTTAGTTTGTGGATTAGGTTAAACTTGCTTTTCATAACTTAAATACGTTGTTAAATGTGTTTCAATCTAAATATGGTCTGTGTTGTGTTAGAAAACAGGAGGCTTTCCAGGTGCAGTAAATAAAATTAGGTATGCATTGTTATTGTTATTTATGGATATATGCTGGTCTACCTGACTTTTTAGCTTGTCAGTTGAAATATTCTAGAGAAAAACAGTTCTCAAACTAGGTATTTGGAGGGTGAGTACTTGGTCTTTTTCAAGCTGAATATAATTATTTAAAAAAACGATCACATTTAGACCTTGCATAGAGAGATAAGATATTACAAGATCTGGCTATATTTTAACACTTTAGAAACAAATAAAAAGATTTTGAAAAATCAGTGTTTTTGAACAATAGTATTAATTAAATTTAAGTGTTAAATACATCCCTTTTCATATATTATCATAGTAAATTGCAAAGTAAACTGCATGAAGTAACTTGACCTTATACTAGCTACCACAGTAATCCCTAAACATGGAGTTTTTGAGGTAAGGTTGACTCATTGAATATAAATATTTATTTGCATTTTCTAGGGACGCATCGAAATGAAAATTCTTGTCCGAAACCAAAAAAGAGAAAACCATGGCTGAAAACCGAAACACAGAAATAAATTGAGCCAATTATTGGTACCATTGCATTTATGGCTATGACTTTGTACTAACCTAAAATCAAGGCATTGCAATTGCATAAATTATAATACAATTATATGGTATTTTATATAATATAAATTATAATATAAAATTATATAATAAAGTTTCAAAGAATAGATCAATTAGAAATTTTAAAAATATTTTTAATTTTGTAAAAAAATCAAACTTAAATGTTTAACTTTACCCCTCGTGCGTACACTCAATAATAATGTGCAGGCCTTCTCCCTCTCCATCTCTCTGCAGGTTCTCCGCATTCACTAGATTCAGGATCATTTCTTGTGCGCGCTGCTTTATTTCCGCATACAAGTAATTATCTTTATAACGCGGTTTAAGTAGGCACTATGAAGTGCAAAGGATCCGAATAGTGTGCTGATAGGCTCTAATAGTGTACTTTTCATTGCTTTCATGCCATGGTCTGTCTCAACCTTTTTGCTTAAGGGATGTTTTAGCGCTGCAATTAAAGGAATAACGTCCACTACAGACGCATCAGAGGAGCTGATCTCTGTAGTTAGCTGCTCAAATCGGGCTATAAGAGAGAATGTTTTCTATTAAGAGGTGTGCAGTGAATGTCGCGGGGCGCTCGTGATCTGTGCTATCTGCAGCCAAGACTCACTTTTGGTCAAAGAGGCTTTGCAACATGTAATAAGTGCTGTTCCATCGCATACTCACATCTTGCTGGAACTGTTGCTTCTGAGCAGCACGCGCAGGCTGGGATTGCGCCATCACTGTTTTGGCCGAAAACCGAAAATGCCCTTTTAGGCCTTTTCCGGTGAAAAAATTTCGGTGGCCAAATATTCGGTGCATCCCTAGCATTTTCCCTTAGCTGTATTTTATAAAACAAAACATTCATTCTGCTTACTTTTGAACACATTGCAAGAAATAGAAAAAAACATAAATAACAAAGTGGAGGAAATGTTTTATTTATTTTATCTATTTATTTTTTAAACAGACTTGTACAGTTGACTTTGTAAAGCATGTATTTTTCTACTGAAAGAAATGTAATCATGGCTGCATCCAAACCTGAGTGTGATTGGATGAAGAAAGAGTTTCACCTCATCAAAGAAATGCAGTGCTATCCTGAGAACTTTACTTTAGGATGTCACATTTAAAATCAGATAACGACCTACTTAATGTACATTGTTAAGTTTACTTAGTCTGAGGCTTTAAATTTTAAACGAGTTTGTTGTGAAAACAAATGTTAACAAAGAGTACAATTTTACAGTAATTCTACTGTACATCTGTAAAACAGAGTCTGTCTGTCACCTATATTAACATAAAAGGAAACACTAACGCACCCTCACAGTTACAAACCCTTTAAACGCCTGTAATACTCAATCAAAATCAAAACAGTTAAACACCAAAATACAGTTAAAAAACTGTATGGGCTGTAATTTTGTTTTGCAAAATTATGTAACTCTAGTCTGGATTTTATCGCCATTCTACAGAGAGTTTGAACCTGAGTATTTCTGTTTGCTTACACGTTGTTAAACACCGTGTGCCACTTCCACGTTGGCATCTGAACTGCTGTACAATGTTTTAGTATCAGGTGTGCTATGTTTATATGAAGTTTTTAGTCATTAGACGTTAAAGTTTAAAACGTTTCATCTTTCGTTATTAGGTTGCTAATATTCAGTACATTTCGAATACTTCAGCTTTATATGTTTATATGTGGCTTTTAATGTCCAACAAATCGTTTACAGTTCGCACTGAGAAAATCAGTATCTTTGCTCTATCTGGTGGTCAACTATGGTAACACGGATTACTTAATACTGCCGCATCTCCCGCACAAAGACCTGCGGTAGGCTCTCACGGTTATCTGAGAGAATTTGACTGGTCACCCTCTGTACATCCTTTTGAATCATATATTTTAAGGACTGAGTGTAATAAATACATTTGAACAAATATTGTCAGTTCTGTCCATAAACTCATGTTTTAAATGACGTGTTAACTTGTTTATTATGTACATCATATTTTAAATGTTGATAACATTTCTAAAACTATTCAAACCCTTTACAGCATCCATCTGAGGCCCCGGAATTTTCTGCAGACCTTCCAGTTCCATTATTCATCACGTGGACCGATCAGGTACAGTTTTATCTCAGAAAAAGTAGTTTGTAAACAAAACAGATCATTGCCATAAAAATGTGAGACCTGGCTCTTTTGAAATAACTAGTGCAATATTTTAATTAACAAAGGTTTTTGCCATTCGAAGGGGAGTCTTTTGTTGATGAGAGGTGCTCTGTTGTGGTGCTTTGATGTTGCTCCATAAAGGAACAATAACTCCCCTCATAAAGGCTCAAACTGTGCCAGATAAACTGAGAATACAGCGATCTGGAAAGCTACATATGTTTGTGGCCACTAATGAGTCTTCTCTTACGTGTAACAATTAAAAGTGAGAATGAAGACCCATTTTTCACTTTTCTTTTTATCATCAACCGTTGTTTGTGCCTCCTCCTCAGAAAACAGGCTCCTCTTCAGTCACACGCATGCTCCAATTACTTTGAGCTGGATGAAAGGCACTTGGCATATTGCACAGCACTGGTGTGAGTTGGGGAGTGTTTTGTTGTTTTCTGTTGGGTGAGGGATGGCAGTGGAACATGGCTCTCTCTCTCTCTCTCTCTGAGAGGACCAGCTCAGCACACAGAAGCCTTCTGTCGACTGAAACCCTGCTGAGCTGCTGATGTCTTGATGCATCTCCTCTGTTCAGAAAAGAGAAAGACCTGTCTGCCTGCCTCTCACCTACATCTGAATGACTAATGATTAGCTGTGTGTGTGCGCGAGCGTTTGTGAGTCCGTGAATAATGTATAACATGGATGAGAAGATTTGGTGGCATGCACACTCTTTGATTGGTGGCTCACACAGCAGTACAGGTGTGTCTCATCCATATTTGCACTCAACCGGCCACCCGGGTTGACTCCTAGAGCTCAACATCATAAAAACAACCCCCAAAATATGGATTTTTACTTCGTAAAAAATGAACTGAGCTGTTTTTGACTTAAAGATGAGAAGCAGTACTTTAAAATCGATTGAGAATGTAACTGGCTGCCACTGTAGAACCAGGTTCTGGTTAGGGCCCGGACAGACACATTCTAAATGAGCTGATGTTGTGGAATGTCCTTTTTGAGAAAATCAGCGAAGAGACTGTTACAGTTTTCCACCCCTCTAGTGATGAAAGCCTTTGAATGGTTTTTGCTCTTGACTGGGAAAAAAATGACAATGTTTCTGAGATGATGTTAAGCTGAATTAAAAAGTTTATTGAAGCCAAGTTAATGATCAAGATTGTTAATCTGATTTTTATTTACCATGTTATGTCCCTTGTGGTCAATTCTAACAATTCTTCAAAAAAGTAACCTCTTCTGTCACTCTTCGGTAAATAATCTGCTTTTGCAAAATTTTGTCACAATTTTTGTAATGTGATGTTTGGTTTTATTAAGTTATTAATTATAGCATCAGTCATTTGCTGACACATAAAATCACTTTCTCGTAAAAGCTACTACAATTCACCACCTACCGGTGAAATATTACTTGGAAATTGGATCAAAAAAATCCATAAAATGGTAAGAAAAAAATACATTGTTGTTAAAAATAAAATATTTGGATACAAAGAGAAACTAAGATTTTTGCTTTAAAAAAAGCGCACACACATTTTCATCAAGGGTTCAATAAAACATTGCAGCCGTTATAAGCCTCACGAATATTCTATGTGTTCATATACTGTTTATACCAGTATTGCTTCAAACTGCCGAAACCCTTCAATATTTTCTGCAGTTTTTCTATTAGTGTGAACATGCAATTTATACACATTAATTGTTTACAATACACTAACCAATAATAATTATAGGCAAAATTAAGGAATAAAAAAATCTCGTGTTGTGCTTATTAATTAATTTTCTTCACACTTTTAGGTTAAAGGACTGAAAATGCACCATTAAAGGTAATTTTTAGGGACTGAAATAACAGAACAGCACACATCCTACTACCTCACTGGGGAGGCATCCATTGTACCATTCCACATTTCAGGCACATTTCCAAGAGAAATTTAATTATGTGAACACTTTGCCTGTGCCATATATTTAAATAAAAGCATAACCATAATCACACAACTGGCATTAATTGGGAAATAATTGCTGTTTCCGTGCACCTGTGCAATGCTAAATTGTGTGTGCTGGATCGGCACAATGACCCATCACATTAGTTGTTATGCTGTCCCTCATCCAATCATGTCTGCCATCACAAAGGCTTGTGAACATTAACATTTTAAAAATGTAGGCATCATTAATTTTTAAGTACAAATGTTATAACTTTAATACATTTATGCAACTTGCTTTGATTCAACTTCTTAAGAAATAAATACTGCTCTTCCATTTAACGTGCAAATGTAGCAGAAAACCAGATGCATAACCACCCTCAACAAACACACAAATTAAGTCTCAAAAGTAAAACTAAAAAAGGTGGCTAGTCATCTTCTCCTTAAAGTGGTTAGACTGAACCTGTTGTGTTTCTTTTACTTTCCTTTAATGCATCTCCTGAGTATGCCAAGTTAAGATTTAGTACAATATTTACTTTGTATTTTTATTATATAAAATATTTAAATATTAAAAAGCTCGAAAAAGTATTCATTTGGGTAATATCGTGTCCATGCTGTTTTAAGAGGTGTGATCACTAGTTGAAAATTATCTGCAGCAATTTGCTACTTTTGTTATCATTTTTTATACGCATTTAGCAAGAATCACTGATTGTTGGTTTGTTCGATAGAAAGCTTTAGATATAGAGGTAAGTGCATAACTATCAGTTATTGCTATTATGCAATTATTGCATAATGATTAAACAAATGTAATAATTTTAGTTACATTTTACAATAACTACATTACAAAAATGTTTTTGTGAAGCTGGTTTATGCGTGAATGCACAAAAAATGTGATAATCTGAGTTCTTTTTTTAAGTGCTGCTTTCTTGTTTTATGCACGTAATTAATTTGTGCACATTGTATTAATACGGGTAAAGCTTGTTACCATGTCATAATGCAATTGGCTTCAAAATGCCTCAGAATTGATTGTGTTATTTTACTTTTAAGGAATGCACAAAGCCAACTTCATAAATTGTATCCGCTTTAACAAGAGCATGTTCACACCGGTTATACACACATTTACGTTCAAACACTTTTCAAAAGTTTTCACTTTTTATAAATGTTAATACATGTAACATTATAGTGTTATTGATGATATGTATGGTAACACATGGATGTTTAAAACTTCACTAAAGTAAAGTAAAAATCTTCTTCAAAGCTCAGGTATATGAAATACGTTTCTACTTAGTTATACTTTATATTACTTCAGATAATATTCTTCTTTTTTTACTAAACCTAGTGAGGGTTACAGGGGTCTGTAACTTAATTTGAGTCTGAGGCAGGAGTACATCACAGAGAGTTCACAACTCCATTGCTACACTCACTCTCCATCAACACTCCCATTAATGCATACACAAATGCAAGGACAATCTCATCGTTGTTAAATTTAATGCACTGCACCATTTAGACTTTATTGTAAAAAAAATAATAATAATTTGGAAAGTTTTGACGATAGCGCTGTCAACGTTTTGACACCTAATAACTTTATTTATTTAAAAATAAATCCCTGGCTGTGGCTTTAAGCAGAGAATCTGGTGTCCAGACTAAAGTTTTGATTCATGGCTGAGATTAAAGACCCTGACTCGGCAACCGGGTGGAAAGTGTGCAATGTGGGTCTGAGGTCAGTGCAGCATGGGCAATCTGTGCTCCCTCACTTTGACAGAATGAAGTGAAACTGGGTCTAACCCCATCAGCCGTCAATCATCTGCTGCGATGTATGAGCGGCCATACTCAAATCATTAGTTTAGCCTCAGCAATGGACAGCTCAAAGGAAATGAAGTCCTGCCGTGTTTGTGTATGTTAGAATTTAAGGAAGCTGTTATGCTGAACCGCATAGAGTCTTCTGCGGTTCTCCTTGATCAAACGCTATTACTGAATTTCTCTTGTTTGCTGATGTACGTGTTGTGGTCTTTTCCTGTTCAGACGCTTTTTATTTCTGATTCATCCTTGGTTGGTGCTTTAATCATTGGTTTGTTGACAGGTAGTTGATCAAGACTTGGCAAGACTTCAGTTGGAATGTAACTTTTTCTTTTTCCTTTCCTAATGTTGATGGCAAAGGACTGAAGATTTTGTATAAAGCAATGATCTGAAACCAGACATGTGGATTGTATCCACATCTGCCATATGCAGACTTGTTCAGGCGTTATTAAAGACAGCCTATAGCCACTTCCATCATAGGGAAAACAATTTTAAGCATATCGAGAGGTGTGTAAGAATATAATTATAATTTCAAAAGTTTGTGAAGCGGATTTCAAGGTGGACTAATAAAATTTTACTTTTTAAATGTTACTTATTGTTAAATTGATAAGTTTTTAATAAAAAGTACTTTATTGCATTACTTGCACCACATTCAAAGTATTCCTTTTGACATGTCAGCTATTTGCAAACCCTGCAAATTTTATTCTTGGTGTGAGATGCAATTAGTGTGATAGTATGCTATCTATGCAGTTCATTCCAATCTTGAAATATCCTCATAACTAAATATTCTGAAGTCAACTGTCAGTGGTATTGTAATGTAGCTCAAATAACAAAGAATGACTGCAACCTAGCCAAAACGTGTGTGAAGTTGAACATTTGAAATGACAGAGCAGGTCAGTGTTCGCCAAACCTCATAGTGTGGTCACCAACTTACAGCAGTTGACTTCCAAACTTCATGTGATATTCAGATTAGTTTAAGAATTGTTTCTGAGCTTCATGGAATGATGCTCTCTATACCACTGGGCTCTAGAGCTATAGGGGCATGTTTCCTGAAGAGAAAAATAACACTGGAAATATGGTGGACCTTTCTTGGTTTTGCAGGTGATGGAAACATGCACCAGATCAAAACGTATTTGGTTGCAGTGTGGCAAGTTTGTTGGAGGAGGAATTACGGTGTGATGTTGTTTTTTGGCAAGGATGCCAAGCTGAAGCTTTTATGGGTGATATCAGTTTAACATAATAGTGTATATAATGCTTAATCCCAAGGGTCTGACATTACTACTTGCTGGCTAAAAGATTCGCTTGAATGATGACTCATTTCAATGACTCTTTCTAAACAAAAAAATAACAGAAAGTACTTTCCCATTTAGGACTCTAACTGGATAGCCATTAAACTTTAAAGCTTTTTAATACCGAATGAAATGTAATTTTCCAAAACTCATAATAGCATCTCTTTATCTTTGCGAACGTTGTTGTGAACGAATATGTGGGTCAATCAATTTTATTTGGATTTTTATTTATTTTAACAAAACATTTACAGCCATTCTAAAGAAGTAAATTATGTTTTGGAATTGTGATTTCATTTTGGAAACTTATTCTTCATTCTCTTCTTAGTCTCTTGACTAACTGGATGTTTGGAAGACTGTTTTGGAATTGTGTACTTTAAAATGTAATGTTTTACATTTTGTAAATGTCTTCAAATTTGTTGATCTTGACCATTAAACAGTGAATTACTTAGTCAACTTTCAAGCATTATGTCATTTGAGACTAACATAATACATTTCTTTTCACACCTAGAGCACCTTGGCTAGTGTCCACAGTCAGTTTCTGATCATTTTGGAGTCTCTCTCTCAGTTTTGGTCAATGCTGGATGAAATTGATGAGAAGACTTGGGTGCTGGAGCCAGAAAAACCAACAAGAGCTGACTCCATGAGAAGGATTGCCATTGGTAACATTGCACGTTCAAATTACCACATTTAAATCTCTTTACCTGCAGTGCACCAGATTTTCCCTCAATCTATCTAACTAAACCCATGCACAATGATTTCATATGATATTAAGCTGCCGTATTCGTGTCTTCCCCCAGGAAACAATGTCTCAATAAAGGTACAAATTGACCCCAGACATCCGAAAATGGTACCAGAGTGCTGCTTGCTTGGGGCTGAGCACGGTAGGCATTTTTCATATCTGCAGATCAGTTTATCTCCGTGCAGTTTTTATTACACCTTGGTGCATGTTAGAGGCAGCTCAGATCTGAAGACTCGCATCTCACTCTCGTGCTCTTGTTTTTCAATTACCTTCGTACATAAGTGCGCATGTTGTAAATGCTTTACTGCATTTGGACAGGACGGCTGCATCTGGAGCGGCTCAGCTGACAGCCCACAATATGTTTGCGGCACAGCATACTTTTAGATTTCAAGTGAGATGGTGTTAGAATGGAGGTCAGTTTGCTCTATTTAAGCCGCCGTGATCGTTTCTTTAAATCCAAGGTCATGCTTGGCTGACAATGGCTCACAGAACACATTGTCAGTTGCCTAGCAATGTTATTCATTGATATTAAATCCACACTTCAATAGTCAAGACGTTGGCAGTCCTGGACCCTCTGAGCGTAGGGTCAGACAGAAATATTGCTTTTTGCATTTACAAATGACAAACAGAGAGTGCGGCTATCACGTTCCTCCCAGATTGATCTTTGGGGTGGAACAGCCATGATGAGTGTGTTTTATTTGAATTATTTGAATATTTCCCTTTCTGTCAGACTGTTTGTCACTGTAGGAAATGCCCTGTTCTCTTAGACGCTCAGTTGTGGCATTTCTTGGAGAGAACAGAGATTAGGCGAAAGAAATGACGAGGCTGTGCATTGTCTGTCAGTGCTAGGCGATCAGGTGAGAAACACGGAATGAGAGATGAGGTAGAGTTAATTGAAACAGCTCTGTGAGCTTGCCTTCATATACTACACTCCCTCGGGCTTGTTTTTACCATGCAGATTGATAGATAGGATTCATGCTGATGGTGTTTTTCCCTGTGTGCTTTGTAACCATTTTGTCCCCCAGCATAGATTGCAAAAGCATAAAAAATGTTTGTTTTAATAAAGAATAATTGAACATGTGTAAAAATGATTACAGGTAAACATGTTAACTATTAGGTCAAGTTAGGTTATATATAATATTTTGGTTTGTAACTACAGCTTTCATTTCAGAGGGCGTAGCAAATTTTTCTTTTTTTCCCATGATTAATTGAAGATTTCTTGAACAGATTTTTTATTTTGTTTTGTTGGAATCCTTTTGTCTCTAAGAACAAAATGATGCTTGGCTAGCGTTTTTAAATAATGACTATGAATAATTTTTTAAGAATTAGCAAATAGTTCATTCAATTTTTTTTAAAACATTGTTTCTATGTTAATAAACATTTGTAAGCAGTTTATAAATACAGATTTAAATTTGTTATTCTATAATATATAGCATATTATATAGGTGTGAGCAAACCAAGAATAAAGCCTTTAAAGTTATATTTATAACCTGCTTACAAATGTGTATTAGTATACAATCAATGCTTTATAACTTATTAATTAGTTATTTTCTGATCTGATGCTTAGTTAATAATTACCGGTAGTAGTGTGTAGTTATTGTAAGGTGCTACCAAAGATTTATTAATTTTCATTGTACTAAAAATAATTAGAAAACACACGCCCAGAAATGTACAGTTTAAAAACAAAATGCATATAATTAGCAAAATAAAGCAAACTGCATTTAGTGCAACATCACTTTGTCCTGCTATTGATTTAGTGTGAACCACTCCCTGAATAAGACTTTTTTTTTCTTTTCTTTTCCTTTTTGTTTGGAGAGGTCCGGCCCCTCTAGTTTAGCTCTCACCAAATTGAAGTTTATATCCAGGAGCAATTCGGTGCTTGGATAACTATCAATAGCTTTACTCTGAATTGTCTTAAGACAAAAATATAACTATTTTAATGACAATTTATGTTAAAAAAAAAGAAAAAAAAAACACTGTTGTTTTTCAAGATATTTAAAATTACATAATATAATTTATTAGATATTTTTTTTAGTAAATCCATCCTGTTCTTGTTAGAATAAATATAAAGATTTATCAGAAGGAGCTATCGAAATCTGGATTATGCAAAAATGTATCTGTTTTGGTGTGTTTTTTGTCAGTTACAATTAACAATGAGCAAATCAAAGTGAGAAATCATGTACTGCACCTTTCAGAAATATTTTAGAAATTGATATAAAAATTTTTTAGTAACTATTATTTTACATGTATTATACTTATTTAAACTCATTTAAAAATTACATCAAGAAGACATCTCGTTCCATTACTCACGCTTTTTTTTTTTAGTGGTCACTCCATTAAGGAGCAAGTTGAATGCCAACGTCCATTTGTGGTAAGTAAATAAAAATTTTTTTTACTATATGGCAGATACATCTTGTTAGTAATTAAATACACTGTAAATTCATCCTTACAATCTTATCCACTTATCCTTATTTTTTAGCAGCATCGACTGAACCACTTTATTATTACTCTGTGATTTTATTTGTTTAATTAGTGTGAGGTGGTCAGATTTTTCTTCTCTTCTCATAGGAACCCCGAATGCAGTGTCCTAGAGAATATGAAAGATGTGTTGGAGATTGAATTTCCATCACCTACCACCCACGAAAAATCTGTACGTGGCATATTTCTGTCCCATACTCTGTCACTTACAATTAGCTCCAGAGCACCATTACATTTGAAGCATGGACAGTTTGTGTGATTGTGTGTGCTGTTTCTCTACCTCCTTTTCTCTTTATGTTTGTGTCTTTGGGAGAGTTGGGTATGGATATCCTTTAATTGGGTTGTTTACAGATAAGATCGTTACAATAACAAAGGTGGCAGAATCTCCAGCGCTATCAAGAGCTGTTTAATCATAGCTCAGCCGTTTATTTTTTTTTCAGTGTGCATATTTTATGCTGTCTCTCTTTCAGCTCGTGGGTTAAAAGGGCACGGTGTTTATTCATAGTCTTTACGGCAAGTTATTCTTGACCATTATTAACACTTTGAAGCGAGAAAACTGTACTTGACCAGATGCTGACATTTTTATCTTCCGTCTCCTTTAATCCACGGGAAATAAAAATAATAATAAATAACTAATGATCAGGTTAGCAAACATGATGAGTGGAAGAGAAGCAGAGGAATGGGGGGTGTGGGTAAAGTATCTTGCTAAGAGGGAAGATTGTGTGAAGTGCAGGTCAAGCACATAGAGCCCACCAGAGTCAGTTAGACTCTGTGGGAACAAGAAATAGCTGTCCTGCTCTGAAAGCGGTTTTACTTCACATTTGATATTTTCTATCTCAAGGCAGTTTAGCAGTGTAGCGGGCAACATTGGAACTACTATAGTAAATATTTTATTTTAATTTAAATCTGTCTGGAATTTAGACCTGAAAGTTATGTTTCTTTTTCAGAATTTTAGTGTGGAATGTGGAATCTGCTACTCTTATCGTCTTGAGTCTGCCATTCCAGATCAGTTTTGCAATGACCCACGCTGTGGCAAGCCTTTCCATCAAGTGTGCCTATATGAGGTGGAAAACACTTTAATTCAGTAACTTTGAGTTCAAAATAAGTATCTTAAAGATTTCTGAATGTAGATTACTTTTCCAACAGAAATATTACATGGTAGAGAAAGATGCAAGTCTACGTAGATGATTCTTTTGTTTTACAGTGGCTAAAAGGTCTGCCTACCAGTCGACTAAGCTTCAGTATTGTGTTTGGTGAATGTCCCTACTGTAGCAAGGTACACAAAATCTAGCAAGAGCAAATTTTAAAAGCCACTTTATTAATTCAATAATGCCAACATTTTGACAATTGTGCTGTTATATTAAGTAACATACGTGTCTATTTATTTCAGCCCATCACCGTAAAAATGGTTACTGCTTAACTTCATTCTGAGAAGGAACATGTGGGTTTCAAGATCTAGTGAGCACCATTAAAAAAAAACATTATTAATATCAGAACAATGAAAATCAATAAACCTTTGATTGTCTGTTTACTCTTATTTTTAGATTTCCCAGATCCATGACCCTTCACATGATGCCACTCCCTCCATTCATTTTTCGACTTGCATTCCTCTTCCCACTGGTTTTCATTATCAGTTTCCTCCCATTGGTTTGGCTTCCAGCATTTCTTCAAGGTGTTATTTCTGTAGTTGTTTAATTCATTTCTTGGAACTGAGTGTTCCTCTTTTTTTGTTTGATGATTCTTTTTCTTATTCTCATAGTGAGCATTTTGTCTTCCCAGCTTGGTGATTTTGTTCTCGTACTTTCCAGCTTCTTTTGATTTATGTTGTACAGTAATATCAAATTGTATTGCTTAAAAATTAAATGTAAAATATAGTATATATTAAGTCTGTGGTTGTGGTAAAGGTGAGTTTTTTTATGGTTTATTGTATTTCTATTTGTGTTATTTTCTATGGTCTAATTATTTCAATTGGTTTAATAAGTAACAAGAAATGCAATTTAATTTAATACAATTAAGTTTTTCTAATTTTAGCTCAACGTGGTGTCAGTAAACTGTGGATATTCACTCTTGTATCGGGTACCAAGGGTCCCATGTGCAAGAATAATCTGTAAGGATTACAATGTGCCAATAAATCATACACCCTCCAAAGCTAAATCTGAAATAGTTTCCATATCATTGAACCCCTATGTAAATATACTATTCACAACACGTTGTTTGGAAAAAATACTACATGCTGTAACTTAAAACTCCTTCATATTTTCTTTAGGTAAATGAGTGTTGCCACAGGTCTATTTTGAACTTTTCTTTTGTTCTGCTTTTACTTGTTCCTGTTTCAGTCGAGCTCCTGCTCTTGTTCTTGGATGTGCTCGAGGAGGGAGTGGTTCAAACTCATCGCTTGAATCCTCCTCAATTTCATAAGAGGCAGCACTGATGTTCTCTTTAGGAGCCAACTTTGTTTTATGTGATCTCTGAAAAGATAAACAAGGTAGTTTACAATAAAATAAACCAATATAACCAATATTTTACATACCAAAAATAGAGTAAATAATTAGAACAAAGAATATTCAGACAATAAATTGTTGTGTCATTATTAAGCATTTTCATCATGTGTATTTAATTCCTTTACTGTGTTGTTTACACTTTTGCTGGGTTTACTTTGACCAACCTCTGCTTTTTTGATGGAGGCTTTCTAAAGCAAATTTGTCACGAGATCACCAATGAGCCTCCACTATAGTCCTTTGTTCTGCACCAAGCTTCTCAAGAATTGCAACCCTGAACTGTGGTTCAATCATGTTTCCTTGAAACATACCTGTTTTTGAGTCTCTGCTTTTGTCTTGCTCCGGACTTTATTTGGTGATGATGACTGACCCAACTGTTCACCTATTCCTCCCTCTGCTGCCACCGCAGGCTTAAATCGGAATGTTTTTTTCTCTGTTGTCTTTGGTTGGCTTGCAGGCTGTGGGACGTCAAGTTATATTAGATTACATAAATTTACTTACTTTCGTCTCTGAACATTTCTGAGAGAGAAAGTGCTCCCAATGATCCCTCCCTGACCTAGTTCCTGAGAGGAGAGGACATCTCCTAACTAATGATATCTACTACTCCCTCAAAGGTGGCAACAGTCCAAACAAAATTTGGCCACAGATCACCGTGGAGGTTAGCTGAAGGCAACATTAACTGCAGGAGAGGTGGAGTGACACAAGGAGCTGCTGGCCTTATGCTGTCTGACGTGGTTCCAGCAAAGCTAAAACACGAGGGGGACATTGATTCTGTTGTTTTAGCATTTATTCAAAGGAACTGAAGAAGATGAACGGAACCACTGAGAAAAATATAACTTCAAAGAAAATGCGATTCAAATCATGATATTCTTACAGTTGATGCTTTCCATCTGTGCAAAGGCAGGGTGGTCAAGATCAAAAGAATAAAAAAAATCACACCCAGTGTCACTAAATTCTTTAAAGGGCCATGGCACCTTTGAGGTAAATATTACATTTGCATGTGTTGAACATGAGACAAATTTTTATTGTCTCATACATTTAAACTGGATATATTCTATTATTTCTTTTTCTAACTGCCTTGTTAAAAATAAAACCCAATTTTTCTAGATGTGTTGCCGCCAGTGTTGGTATCTTAATTAATTATGAGCCTGAGCTCTCATCCTATAAGAAGATGCCATGTATTAATGACTTGAAATGCCCTGTTAGGTTTGTGAGGCCATGCTGTAGTTTTGAGTACAGCGTGGGTTGCAGTTGTTTGTTTGCATGTGCTTTCCAAATGACAAACAGAGCTACAAGAACTGGTGCTAATCATTGCTAATCAATGGAGTTGGTGATGTGGTACCAGCTCTGGAAGTTTTTATCCCTCTTAAATGGAAGTAAAAGTGTATTTTATTCACCATTAAATGCAATATTATTCTTGTAGTTGTTGTACAAATCAAACACTCATTCAAAAAATAAATGATATCAAACCTTCAACTTTCATCACTTGTAAATGTGTTGATAAAGTTATCGGTCCGTTAACTTCAAATTAGAGACTTATGAGCCTGCCAAAAACCCTCTCCTCATACATAGCTGTTTTTGCCTGTACAGCAGGTAAAGGCAAGATCTGATTTAGGTGGGCCTCATGTCCCCTTAAAAATGTAAAAGATGAACTTTAATATTTTAGTGATGTTTCGATCTTGATTTCTCAATGCCGATTCAGAAACAAAAACAAGATGCTGCTTTCTTTACATTAAATAAGTATCCAAAAATGTCTGAACCATACACATTTAAGATTGTACCAGCTTCGTCTAAATTTAAATTTTAAACAAACCAGACCACGCATTAAAAAAATATATTACTTTTTATTGCCATTTTTTATCCTTTTACAATATAATACAGTATGTCTTATTCTGTATATTGTTCTTGAATAACTATTAATAATTATTATTATTATTATGTTATCGTTTTCAACACAACCTTTTGACTTTATGAAAGATTTTAAAGATGAAAGTGGATATTATGAACAATTTAATGAACTAATAAATCAACAACCTAAGATGATACTTCTCTGCATTTAGCAATCATGTTTGTTATTCAGTGCAATGCTATAGCAGATCAGTTCGGATTTAATCTATTCTTCATAAAACAAACTGCATGACAAATCATGCAGTATACATTTGGTGAGTTAATAAATTTATGGTCACAAAATATTGTTGCTTCTAATAATCCTTTTAACCAACTTTTCCTACAGCTAAAATGTGTAAATTTTTTATTCAAATACTTGAAATCACCATTTGAACTGCATTGTTTTTGTTGTTTTTATCAAAAAGATGTCTGAAAATGCAAATGTCTACTTTGAACTCAGATGCTTTCAGAGTGGTTTAAAATCAAAGAGTAAATGACACACCAAACACTGCGGGTATTTACAAACCCTTTTCTTAATCCTCACCACAAAGCCTCCTTCATTGAACCACGGATCAAATGGCTGGACAGCTTCACATAAAAATGAGAACCAATTGGAACGGCTGATCTCTTGGCCTCTGCAAAATGTGTGTATTCAACAGCACCAAGCTGGTGATCATGAAGTTCAGTGGTTCAAGTTGGCTGTGATCAACTGTGAAGTGATTCCAGAGGAATTAAGGTCTTTCCACTCCAGCCTCTTGAGAACCAATAAGCCTCTTGGCAAGTTCAGCAAAGGTTAACCTATGACTCTATGGTCAATATTCTCCATCTCATTCTAATCTCAGTGAAAAGTGCCATTATTTTCCCTCACCAGTGTAGTAGAGCACAGACATCAGTTTTTCTGCTCATATTCATTTTAAAAATTCCAATAAATATGATCAGTTTAAACGGCTCTCTTCCTCGCTTTTGGCTTTGAGCTGTGACCGTAGTGAGTACCTTCAGTAACTCTGAGCCTGTCGCCACTGCATAAATCTGGCATCCACCAATTCAATCCAACTCCAATCCAGCCAACGGGCCAGTCAGACAGGTTTGAACAGCAGTGGGAGTCTGTAGCTGAGAAAGGGTCAGAGGAGGGTTCCCAAACCTGAACATCTCTCTCTCAGACAGATAAATCTGCCGCAGCCCACAGGCTGCTTTGAATGCTCCAGCCCCAATTCATATGGTCCCTATTAGAACGTTTTGGCTGCAGTGTCAAAGCATGTTATACTCACCCTTGTGGTTGGCCTGGCCATCGCATACTCTCCCGGCTTGGAAAGGTCCAATGGGCCCTTAGGCTCGGTTGCTGAAAGAACCTTTCTGAGAACCTGATAGTCAGGTTTCTCGCTGTACCCAAGGTCTTTAACTCTGGACAAGAATGTGGCAATCTCTGTAGAGGATCAGAAAGAGAGAACCCTCTTCGTTTATTCCAAGTGTATTCTTGTTCTTAAAAAAAAAACACACATACACAAACTACAGTGGAGTTGAACTATAGTTGCATATTTGCACAGACAAACCCCAACTGAGCTGGTCTGGATGTTTTATGTTGATGCATTCCGCGGTTGACCTAGATGCTTACCAAAAGCACACACAAATGTCCGGCCAGGTGAAAACCAGCATCTGCAAACTTAATTCACATACCAAAGGGAACAAAAACCACATCTTCCTAACAAATGGATGATGGCAGGAGCACAATGTGCAGTGGCCTCGCTGTTCATACGTGAACACAAATGTGTGTCTAATATGGGCACCTTCCATTCTTCACTGTAATAAATATGCTGGATGCAGGGCTATACCGGTGCGCATTTTCTTTGTGGCAGCCAGCTGAATGTATACACATGCGTAGCCTTGATGCATGTTAGAGGTCTTATCTTTCTGGTCCAGCTGCAACCAGCCTCTCAAGGTTGGGGAAATAAGGCCTCATCATAATCATAGATCACAAAGCCCCCTTTCACAAAATGCACGTGCCCTCACTCCCTGTGGAGAGGGAAAAGATACTGCAGGGATACTGCAGAGAGTCAGTTGATCAAGGAGAAGCAAAAAGATTGTGCTTCTGGGGATGCTACGGAATCTAAGTCCCTGTCCCATACCTTGTTGATCAATGCAAACAGTCTGCAAAGCTCACATGCACCTACCCATGATGGACGCAGAGGTAGAGATACTTAGAACTGAATCTGGCAAGCTAGACATCAACCTGCGGTCAAAAGAAATATAGGGAATGGTTAACCAGAGGTCACGTTGAAAACCACATAATAAAATACCATTTTAAAGAAGCATTACGTAAAAAACACAGCACAGGTGAAGATAAAACCAGCACTGATGTTTCAACACAAATATCGATGACAGTAGAATTCAAAGCAGAATTTTAACATTTAAAAATAAAGTCGCCACAGACAAATGTTCATGTTTGGTATTTGTGTTTGCTCTGCTTCTACTCTCCTTTTCTCCAATCACAGAGTCAGAAGCTTTTGGAAGCTTTGGTTGGAATTTGCATGATAAAGATACATTGTAAACGGCTAAATAAGATTTATAAACTAGTATATGCTTTAGTTTATAGCTACTTTAGTAAATAGCCAATATATATATATATTATATGTTTTGAAATTATTTTCAATTTGAGATAAATGAAGGGCTGGATGTAGATAGTATTATTTTACTTTACAGGTATGAGTAGATATGTTTGGCTTACTTTAGGCATGGCCATTTCAGATATTCTCTACAGTCAAATAACATTGTCAATGCCCGCCTGTATTTGACCCGGGTTATCGGTTTGAACCAGTAATAAATTGTTTTCTTAATAATGAAGGTGACCTTTTATTCCTAACATTTCTTTTTCACAGAACTTAGGCTTACTTGGTATTGGCAAGTACTTAAATGAAATTGCTCATATTGTATTCGCACTGAATAAATGGGCTATTGGTGCATCCCTTGTTTCCAGTGCATTCTGGATGTTTCCTCTTATGTGTATGCAAGTCACATCGAAGGCACATTTCGTTCAGACAAAAGACAGATAACAGACACATATTAATATGAATTAATATGGATGTAAGTTGCAACAAATTATCAATGAACAAGTAGTAAGGGAGCTGCTTATTTATTATGTAACACATTAGGCTATTGGGATCGATAATTAGGCTAGTTTTATTATGCGCTCCTCCTGAAGGTAGGTAATAAAAGGTTTATTTGTATTATGCTGTGAAAATGAGGCAAATTGAGATTTTTCATCAATCAAAGTACTTTTTAGAATTTTGTGTACTAATCATATGGAGCTATGATGAGGCATCATGTGTTGACTGGGCTGAGCCATTCCAGTAAATGTTGCAAGTACTGGACTCGTTGTCTTTATGAAAATGTTCCTTCATGTACTTTTATGCAAACCACCACAAGTAAAAAATAATTTACAGAGTAAATAGTTTCAGACTATTTATATTTGCTTGCAAAACGTTGTTACTTTTATAGACACTGTTGCACTGATCCAACAACTTACCTGGCAACATGTAGTCTAGATGGAATTTAAGCTCTATAGCATGTTTTATTTGAATGTCCTACCAGTTTTGGCAGCAACATTACTGCTCTGTTAAATGCTGTTAAACTTACAATTTTAAAATTGTTTTGTTCAGTTTTAATCTGTGTTCAGTTTTAATCTGTGTACCCTATAATAAACTTGATTAAGAAAGAAACTCTTGCTTCATGTGCCTTCATTAAGACTTCTCTGATCAGCAGCCACTGTACACAGCAGAGCTCAAGGGCTTAACCTGTGGTGAAGAGGGAGATCCCCTTTAACATACTTGGCCTTGGCCTCCAGGACCTCAGCTGGGTTTCTAAGAGATGAGAGCCATGGCAGAGTTCCACACTGCCAGTGAAGCAAGCAGTAGCCCAACACCTCCAAGTCTCCTCGTCTGGACGTTGCTGTTGGAAAAGTTAAGATAAGGTGAGCCTCAGTTTAGACTCTTTGATTAACTCACCCTTCCATCAACTACTGAAATATGCTTTTATAAAAAAGGTGGATAAGAGGAGGTAAGGGTGATTGAAAGGAGCATTTTGTTTTCTCAGCTGGTTCCCTGGCCTGTGTTATAAGTTAATGGGACTCTTCTAAGAGGAACTGAAAGCTGAAAGAATGGGTCAGTTCCTCCCAAAAGAACTCCTCGCATCTGTCTCTCACTCCCTCCTCCTCTTTTTTGGTCTGGCGACTCGTCCAGGAACCTGATCCTGACGGCCTCTGACATGATCCAGACAGCCTGTGTCCCTGCCCGACACTCTTCAACAGAGAGCCAGGCAGTAAAACAAAGAAATAAATGTCTGGGCCTTAATAGTTTCCACATGTTTCTGGATTCCGTGGGGTCTTGCTAGGGCTTAAGAGAAGAGTCTGGGAGCGTGTGCAAGAGCTCCCTAGACCTCCTTCATCTCTGTCTGTGCTTTACCACATTGCACAACTGCCATCTAGTGTAAATGGATTTTGAAACTAAAAACCTCTTAGTTCTTGAGAGTTTGCATTTATTACAAACAAAATATAATCTTTACATGTGTCTACTTTTATAAAGGTGCACAATCAGTTAAATCAAACTCATTAGTATTTACAGGTCACATTTTATAACCCAGTTAATTGTTTGAGTAATAATCTACACATCTAAACAAATATGGATGACTTGCCACCATATCCAGTCTCCGAAGCAATCAAAGGTAAAGTCACAGTTTTGCTCCAAAACTCACTTCCATGTCTGAGCCTACTTCTCTGAGCTGTCGATCATGTTATTACTCCTACATTTATAAAAGCAAGGTTAAAATAAGCTAAAATAAGAAAAAACTAAATATTTTCTGAAGCATCGACATTGCTAAATATCTATATGTTTAGATAAAAAATACAACAACTTTCTGAAAATTAAAGTAAATTTAGAAAAACCCATTTAATGGCATTTAATCGAACATGTTTTATTGTTAAATTTAAATGTCACAAAAAACTGCGACAGACATTTGAACAGTAAAATTTGGCTATTTGGTCACACAGTGTTTACAATAACTGAGAGGTAAAATTGGAAAAAAAAGCACAGGTTTCCCACTAACAAAAGAATCTGTGTAATTCCATTCAGATTTTTTTTACAACTGTTATGTTAATTTAGCAGAAATAATATACATAACAATCAGCCGACAACGCATGCACCGTTGCTTTTACGTTTACAAAAAAATTAGGAATAAGTATAATTCAACATTAATTATTAACATTTAAAATGACCATGACCAGCAAACTCCACACAGAGGTGGGGCAGTGGGTAGCAGGGTCGTCTCACAGCAAAAAGGTCGCTAGTTCGAGCCTCGGCTGGGTCGGTTGGCATTTCTGTGTGGAGTTTGCATGTTCTCCCCGTGAGCGCGTGGGTTTTCTCCGGGTGCTCTGGTTTCCCCACAAGTCCAAAGACATGCGGTATAAGTGAATTGAGTAAGAACGATTGCCTATAGAGTTAAAGTGTGAATGAGTGTGTGTGAATGTTTCCCAGCGATGGAAGGGCATCCGCAACGTAAAACATATGCCAGAGAGTTGGTGATTCATTCCGCTGTGGCGACCCCGAAAAGGAAGAAAACCGACATGAAGATGAATGAATGAATGACCATGACCAGCCTTTCAAATCAGTTCTTTCCCTACACTACTAAATTTTGGTTTAATGTGTACTTATATAACTTTATATGTACTTTTGATATGTACAGTGCATAACTAGTAGCACTGATTCACATAAAATTCATTTACTTAAAAAATATTAATTTCTAGGAGCTTATTCAATGAAATGAATGGTTCATTTATATCAGTGATGGGTTAATCAGATTTTAAAACGTCTAAACGTCACCCCTTTTAAAAATTCATTTGAAACGATGTATGTTTTCTGTTTAATATAATACACAGACTACTGAGTATCTCATGCCAACAATCAAATTAAAAATAAGCTCTAGAGAGTTCACACTCAAGCTCAATAGGAGTCCAGTTTTAACAACATTACTACAAAGGCACCTGACTGAGCACTGGGTGTGAAATGCCTTCATTCATCGATGTGATTAATCTAGTTAGAAGACAGATATGATACAATCATTTTCAATCCAAGCTATTAAAATAATGACATTTTGGGTCAGACTGGCCAATTACAGCTTGACCTGAAACTGAGGACCTTCATTGAGTGACGCTCACCTCCATTTCAATATGAATGGTTTGGTTATGTCGGTTTTACTCTTATACAAGAGCTAACCTCCTACTAAGACTTTCCCTCCACGGAAAGCTCCAGCATCATCAATAAAGGTAAATTAAAGCACATCATTTGTTCGTGCCAAGAGAGTGTATTAACTCAATACAGTTACTGCAGTCCATCTCCTGAGAAATTACCTATTGACTGTATGCATCAAAAGAGAAAATCTCTACCTAAATCCATGACCAGCATTGATCCTGTCATGCCCATTACGGAGGCAGCCTCCCTGCCTGCCAGCTAGCTCCACCATTAGGACATGTTTATAGGTTTTCTATATTTTCTTCAACCTTGACCAAACTAATTTAGCAAGCACACAAATTAATAAAGCTGATTTTAAAATCTTTTTCTAGTGACCTTGAACTCTTTTAATATAGGCAACTTGAAAGACCAAAATGGAGAAGATGAGACATGGTATGTTAACATTTGTAAGCCTTTGAAATAGGAAGCTAAATGGGTGGGCTACCTGGCCCTGTCCTGACACAGATTCACAGATAATTCCCACAAATAAGCCCAACCAATAATACAAACCAGCCTAAGAACAATGGCATTCTTCAAACAAAAGCTGTAGTTAATTATAGGCTATTGTTATAACGATTATCCAAAGCACCATGTCAAACTCTCGAAACTCTTCCTCTGAATTTCAGCCGGCTCACTTAAACCCTACAGGTGATAATTAGGCCTTTAGTACAGGGTTCAGCGGGACACAAAAGTGGCCATCTCTGCACTCCTCACCATGGTAACAAATCAACTTCTACATGGGGTGCAAGAGGCCAAAAGAAAAGAAACACTCATCTTCAGGGCAGAAGATGCTAATGACCTACTCAGCTGTCTGCATCATCAAACAGGAGTATACTTTGGTGATGTCAGTTTGACAGTGGTGCAAACAAGCTTTTTCACATTCACAGCCATATTTATGACCTTAATGCTTTGGGTGTGGACCAAAACCGGTGCAGTGAATTAAAGAATCACCGCGTCTGTGTTTCTATAACCTCTCATGTGTTGTATTACTTGACACATGCAATATGATTTAGTGTACAACTGGTCATTCGTTTACAAGGCTGCAAGACAGAATCAGGACCATATGTAGAATCAAGTACATAAAAAGTTAAAAAATTTTATAAGGTAACAACGCAGCTTAGTCTAAACACATTCAGACTTATTTCTGAGACTTATTTTTACTTAAGAGCATCCTGAATGTGTTACATTAGGCCATTCAGTGAACTCTAGAGAACTCTATTCTTTTTCCCAGTGGAAAAATACATTTTAATTTCATGTTTATGCCCCCTCTTTATAAAACAAAAAAAAAACAATATTTGTAACAAAATCAAATCAAAAACTTTATAAAGATATTTTTTAACATATCTTTTCATATATAGGATGTGTCTCCAAGTTCAAGAGTTTCAATTTGGATTTTAAATGTGACAGTGCTCTGTGTCTTTAAAATAAGTCGACACACAATCTGTGATATTGATCATTCATTAAACTAATATTTTTCCCGTTTCACATTGATGTACATATGACACAGATTCCCCCTAAAACTATTGGTTGTGCAAGCCCACATAGAAAGTTTGTATCATGGAAAGTGCAAATGTAATTGCATTCAATTGAGATATGTTTTGTCTTTTAGTAAAGTGAATTATTTTAATACTAAGGGCCTAGGCAACTCACAATAACCCCTCCAAACTGAGTTAAGAGCTGTGTTTTGCACTGTGGATTACACCTGATTGTAATCTGCAAGCAGCAAGAATAGCCAATAACAACAGATTGTGTCTAACAACCTTATAAGATCACATAAAGGAAGGATTTTGAACACTCTGAAGATCATTTGGAATTCCTTGGGATGAAAGGAAAAGTAAATGTTTATTATAAGACAATGGCCTGTATGTTTGTTAACCTCTCACTAGAGACCATATTAGGCAATTTGACACTTTTTTGGACAGAGTAAGTCTGTTGGTGTTTAGATTTTTTCCAGGAGTCACTTCCCAGTTTAAAGCAAGATTTATCGGGGTTTTCCCATGGCTCAATTTGTACCAGAATACTGCTTTTCCTTCCCAACAAACACCTCGACCAGAAACAGGCAGAGAAGTGGTTACAATTGGAGGTGCTCACCAAAAACAGGAAACACTGTACACAACTTTTTATTAAACTTCAACCTTAAAACCCTTACAGCTTTTAAAAGCTATTATAAATAGCAGCAAATCTCTTTAATAAATACAAGAACCACAGATGAGATTATTGCGTATTGTGTATTAGATTCAAACTTAAAATCTTTTGTCTTAGCGGTAACACCCCTTACCACTGTCCCAACTTGCTGACCTATAGAAAAGTTTTGAATTACCAATGCAGACTTATTTATTTACTATTGTTATTGTAATTTTTAGTCTGGAAATTAAACAATTACATTTATTTATAAATTAGCATTACATTTGTATAACTTATATAATGTATTTCTATTTTTACTTGCTAGACTTTTTTTTTGTTTATTTTCTATAATTTATGCTAGGTAAATCAACAGAAACGTAGCCATTAGCAACTTTGTAATCAATATTGAACATGTGTAATGTCCTACAAACCAAACCTGGCAGAGCCTGTCCCTGTTCAACATAGCACCAAAGCTTTAATTAATATAAACCGCATACAAGATGCAGGTTATGACTTTGACTAATTACGGATTTCTTGTATTATTTCTGCCCAAGTGAGCATGGAAAGAACAATCAATATCCAATAAAAAGGACTGTACACAATTTACAAGCTAATGTCTTTCCAATAGTGAGACCAGAGTTAAGAGCAAGATACTCCCAGCTCTACATCGAATAACTCAATTAAGAAGATGAGTTTTTTGTATAGTTAACTCTTAAGTTTTGGTCGTTTTACTTTAGAGAGGACATAAAACTGGCCCAATTTATTTCCTTAAAGCATCCTTGTTGTGTATGCAATGAACCGCACCAGGATAAGACAATTTTACTTCTTATCTTTCCAAATTTTCTTTCTATAACTACAAATAGACAGGGTTCTAATTTCACTCGTGAGTACTTCTGAATTGAAGACAACATTCATGAATGGGAGACACAGAACATTAATGCTATGCATCTATATAATGGAATAAATCTAAACTTGAATTAATAAATGATGTTTCACATTACCAACTCCTTTGTGAGCATCAATGCTTGTGTACTCGATAGTACCATTGTGTCCTTTCTTCGGGTTCTCTTGGTACTCTTTATGCTTGCCATTGGGACAGTATCTGTAAGAAAGACCGTAGTCAGCCAGGTACACCTGCAAGAGACAAAGTGGCCATAAATCACCAGAGCATTTTCCCTTCCATCTCAATTCCTAAGGCAAGGCAAGGTAAGTTTATTTGTATAGCACATTTCGTAGACAGGGTAATTCAAAGTGCTTTACATTGGAAACAAAGAATAAAAAGAAAGTACATTTAATAAAATCAAGTATAACAAAGCCATATAAAATCATAGTGATTAAAAACTGAAACAGTTTACGATAGTGAAGTGCAGAGGTAAAATAGTTCTTCGGACATTGGTGCTCTGTCTAAAAAAGCACAACTAAACAGGTGAGTCTTTAGCCTGGATTTAAACGTGACTAAAGTGTTGGCACACTTGATCTCGTCTGGAAGCTGGTTCCATCTGTGGGCTGCATGGTAACTAAAAGAGTATTTACCCTGTTTGTAATTTACCCGGGGTAGATCTAATTTATTTGATCTGAGGGATCTCAGCTCCCTATTTGACGTATATTCACTGATAATGTCTGTTAGGTATTTAGGTGCAAAATTATGGTTGGACTTGTATACGAGAAGCAGAACTTTAAAATCTATTCTAAAAGATGTTTTGCATCCAGTTTTTAATCTTATCAAGCCATTGGCAGAGAGAGTTTATGGGATGGTAGTCATTTGGGGAGATAGTTAGATAAAATTGTGTATCATGAGCATAACTATAGTATGATATCTGGTTACTTCTCATAATTTGGCCCAGTAGAAGCATTTACAGGTTAAATAGCTAAGGATTGAGTCTTGATGGACTCCACAAGACACTGCAGTACACTTCGACATGTAATCACCTATGTTTACATAGAATCTTCATCCTTCTAAGTACGATCTAAGTTCCTGAAAGACCGACATAGTTTTCTAGTCTATCGAGAAGGATTTTCAGGCAGCGCTCGGATCGAGTAGAACCAGGACAGTCACTTTTCCTGAATCAGTGTTTTACCAGATGTCATTGACTATCTTCAGTAGAGCTGTCTCTGTGCTGTAATGAGCTCTGAAACCCGACTGATAACAATCCATGTGTTCCTTTTGGGTCAGGAAATCAATCAGTAGTTTTGTCACAATCTTTTCCATAATTTTACTAATAAAAGGGAGTTTTGAAATGGGCCTGTAGTTGCTCAGTAAAGTATTATCTAAGTTTGTCTTTTTCAGTAGTGGCTTTACCAATGCGGTTTTAAGGGATTTGGGGAAAAAGCCGGAGCACAAGGAGGTGTTTATAATTTCTAAGAGGTCCTTTTCTAGACTCTAGAACCATGTTTGTAGAGTGTCAAGACCGCATGTTGATGTTCTAAGGCTCTGAATCGTCTCTATTAATGTTTTGCTATCGATTAGATTAAAGGTTCACATTGAGAGTTGAGGCTGAGGATGTCTAGGAATAGCTTGCTAGTTTAAGTAACATGGAAATAATAACAATAGATAGAGATGTATACTCATAAATGTAACTACGATATATGAGTGTATGATCTTAAAACTCTTCCATGTTAAAAAGATTGGTAAACTCACCTTGCTTGGATCTTTGTGTCCCAATAAAAGATTGGCAGCCTTAATGTCAGCATGGACATACTCGTTGTCATGAATATATTCCAGCACATCCAGCTGTTGGGTCAAAAGGGGCAAAAAGGAAGGTTAACATGAATAATTTAGCAACCTCATAATGACCCTCAGTAAAGACTACAGGCAAATGAGCAGGGCATATAGAACGTTGATTTGAAACTCTTTTATTATGGAATGGGATGTTTAGTATTTTTGTGCAGTGATGCCAATCACCTTGATAGTATGCATCTAGCTGTATATTTCTTAAAATACACTTTTATTAAAAAAAAAATCCCCATTTTTCACATCTCCCACAATAAGGTTTGTCTTGATGAACTTTCCCTCTGTACCCAATTGTTCGGGTCAGTCCCACAACAATGCTGTTTATACTCAAACAATGGCAACACTATTGCAGTTAGAACCCCTAGTTCAAAAATTTTAGAGATATGATTGGTAATTTTTCTGATGCAGGATGACACTAAAAATTATTATATTACACATTTCATCTGTAGCTTATAGTGCTGTATTTTTTTTTATTTCTTTAACATTAAGGCATAAAACAGCAATTTTAACATTTAGGGGGCATCTATTATGCAAAATAAACTTTCGGAAGATCTGTTGCTGTAGATTTTATTTAACAATCCAAGTGATTTTCCATCACTTCTGCTTGACCCAGGTCCTTATCTGGGTGTTCATGTACAGTTGAATAAATTACTGGCCGCATGGCAAGTCATTTAACACTCTTTAAGAAAAAAAATATTAAACTTATTTAGAGATATGCTGTTATATATTTCCTACTAGTGCATTTAAAATCTAGTTAAAATATATTAATCACTTGTCAGAATAAATTATTCTTACTTTATGTTTAAGTACATTTTACTGATAGTTAGGTCAAAGGTTTTAATGTTAAAACTGCTCGCCATACTGCCTAAAATCTAAAATTGGCATAAAAGTTGTCCTTCAAAGGAACATTACAGTGTATACACATTCATTTTCTGCACATCATGAAAACATTATTTTTTGAAATGCACTTTTATTTCATTACAAGACACAATATTTAGGCAAGTTGCTTTACTTTCTGTTAACTGATTGGTTAATCAAATGTCGATTAATACACTAAATACAATGTCAAATAAAGTTTGAAAACGTCTTCAGAACTAAGAGACACATCATTATTCTATTAAATAGAATCTCGTTTGGAACATTCAGGAAAAAATATTACACAAGTAAACTGCTTTAAACAATGACTGAGAAACTTTTCCTCACCAAGATCACACCCAACTGTAACACTGTGGACTTCTTCAGACGTCCACCATTCTCCAGTAAGACCTTTTGTACATCTGTGCCCAAACGATCCATTACCATGAATCTATACCTACACAGAAGGATTTTTTTACACTGTTTTGTAAAGTAATGATATCTTCTATTCAGAGAAAGACTTATTTGATGTAATTTACTTTGTGTTTTAGGGCTAATAAACAATCAAATGAAAACAAATATTATTAAATATAAGCAATTTATTTGTGATTTTTTTCTAGCATTTTCTATTTTCACATTTACTGACCATCACAACTTCAACAAGATATTTTTTATTTATTACAGAACTGTTAGACCCACCTAAAAAATATTTATTTTTATTGTAAAACTATTTCTCAAATTGTATTTTTAAAATGTAAAATTATGCAAAAGAATCTACAGTATTTTTTCCCAGCAACAACCAATCTACATTTTGTCTAATACAATATAAATCAGGAGTTAGAATGACCAACTATTGTGTATGTGTTTTTATCACTATATAAGCCAAATTCTAAATTCAAACCTTATTTTGTTAACTTCAGCCAATCCAGACCCCCAATATGTTGGAATCCCCAAAAACTGCAGCTGTTTTCTCTTCATCCAGCATATCACTGTGAAAGTTAAAAATACAGTTTACCAACAGAGGCAAGCTTACAATTGTTCAATACAATTTTTGACAGCGTACAGTAAAGGTGAAAAACACAACCAAAAGGACACTCTATCCAGCCCAGCAATAAGAGGAGACTGTCTTGGCTGGCTGTGCCCCAGACAGACAGGTGGTCAGGGGCCCTTAGGAGAAACTAGCGTCATTATCAACAATTTGGTTACGCTTTCTGAATTACAGCTCAAACAAGCTAGGACTGCACTAATGACCACAGAGGAGCATGTTTGCTTTGGTTATTAATTCGCCAGGCTAATTTACATCTATAGCCACTTCATCAGTGACATGCACTCCATCTTTGAGAACTCTCCCATGAAGATGAAGGTCTTGAGCATTTTCATTCAACATTACTCATTGCTAAAACTGAATCTCCTTTAATTTCATATATAATTGTGTTTGTTTCTTAAATAAAATATATTTTAAAGCAGCATAAATAGTATTGTATATATATTTTTTTTTCCATTTCAGATGCAAAAGAAGTCTTACTTGATTCCGGCTTTGCTGCTCGCTGGTAAAATTTCAACTCTGAGAATAAAGGCCCATTCTCATGATATTCCTGAAATTTAATGAAACAAAGAGTGTGCCTTTTTCATCTGCTTTTCTATTGTATTCATCAACATTGGCTTTAATTTCTTACCACTTTTATCACAAAATCTGTGTCATCTGGAACGGGGGCTTCTACATCCCGAGAGGCTGGAAAATGAGAAAAAACTTGAAAGATGCAAGCAATTGTAACTTTTTATTAAAAGAAGGAGGTTTAAATACACCTTTTACTTAAACAAAAGTAAAACAAAATGTGCTATAACGTTTCTGTATATACTCATATTTGTTGGAAGCTTTATTGTGGTGTTAGATTCTACATTTTTACAGTATAACACATGAAGAACTAAAGAAGAAAATACCTACCTAAATAGATCAGTCCACAACCCCCTTTTCCAATTATTTTACCGATT
The DNA here is from genome assembly GCA_900490495.1 of Danionella dracula. NCBI lineage: Eukaryota > Metazoa > Chordata > Actinopteri > Cypriniformes > Danionidae > Danionella > Danionella dracula. The sequence continues at coordinate 6,818,370 of UELW01000778.1, read as the reverse complement.
CGCCAAATGTTCTTGTCAGAATCTGTCACAGTACTTCCTTCAGGGAGTGGAGGGGGAAGCGTATATTTCTTAGGTGGCATAACTTAACTCTAGTAGCCAACCTTGTTTCTCTCGAGTAACGTCTGAACTAAAGCTGCTGATTCACAATAAAACGGCGTTTTAAATATGCTATATAGAAAATTAAATCTTTATCTAAAGGACAGGACCAGAATTTAAACCGCTCTCTGTCAGTTTCACTTCAGGCTTCTCCCTCACTGTAGCTTCCGGAATGTGACAGCCGCTCTCACCACAAGTGTTTAAGACAGCCAATCGGAAGCAGCAATATGCTCAACTTTCATTTTAACTGCCAATCAGACACAGAGGCGGGACAACGCCTTTGCAGAGTGCAGAAACCCATTTAAACCCATAAAAAAGTTATCATGTGAGCGTGTTTTATCTGGAAATTTAAATAATAAAATATTAACTAAATAACTTATCAACCAACAATTCATCCTAACCATTATTTGTATTTTTGTTGAAAATTCAAGGTTATACACTAATGAGAAGTTTATACTATGTTTGGTGATTTTTTAAACACCCAATAGAACTGAGAAGAAGATGTACAGATCATCTCTTGAACCAGATTGATGCCATTGTCAATAGTCTTTTTCCCAAAGCGCTGTAAAGAGAACAACAGTAAAACAGTACAAAAATGAACTTTAGCAACAGAGATAAAATAAAGAAAAACAAGATTTAAAAAATAGATCGCCAGACAAGAAAATTAAAATCCAGGGCTCATTAAAAGAAAAATAAAGTATAAAATGTCAACAATCATAAGCCAGTTTTAAAAAGTGAGTTTTAACATGAGATGATTGTTGAAATCTGTTGATGTAAGAATTATTGTCTGAGCCTCTTGGGCCCAGTATCTGAATAGACTTTGGTTAAGGTTTCAGAGCCTCCTTGAGTCACACATAACACAATATAAACACAGGCCAGAGAAGAGCTCCTCCATAACAATGATGCTTTGAGAGACCCTTTTCCTCTTTTTTTTCAGAACGTTCCTCTGCAGAATCCCTAACGAAAGAAACCAACATGTAGCTTGTATGGCCACATACAAGTGTAGCTTGTATGGTTTATACTTTTAAGTAAGCTGAAGTTCAAACATCTGATAATGTACATGAGTTGTAGCTACTAATGGATTTTGCTTAATGTAGTCTGCAGTATCTACCAATACCGACCGTAAAATATCTTCATGTCACATTCAACTCATAATCACTGGGACATGATGAGCAAATTGGGCTCTGAGTAGGCTGCAGGGTAAATCTCCTTGGCTCTCTTGTAGTCCAGGGTGCACTGACACCAATCTTGAGAGGCCGTGGCACCATTTTCCATAAATGCCCCTTGTAATGAAGATGACATAATTGCTGCAATTACAGAGAGCAGCTTGGGATGGCATTGCAGTGACCCACCTCAGCCCAGGTCCATATGGTCTGAAATAGATAATGAATCTTTCAATGTGCTTTATGCTCAGTATAAACTGTAAAAAGGACACAGTGTATTGTCACGAAGGCCAGTGACATTAAACCATTCCCATCAGTATTAAATGGTATTGCATATTTTTGTCATTTTAATTTTGATACTTCCTCAAATATGAGCTTACCACATTTAAACATATGTTATTTGTCATTCATTTGCATTCACCCTCAGATTCCTGATAGATTCCACAAAATCTTGAGTTTGCTTTGGGCAGAGGACAAAGTACAACCCTGGACATGACCACAGAACAGCACAGTGTCATAATCACAGTGTCACATTGACTCAATTTAGATACTTCAGTTGGCCTGAAGCTTGTCTACAATCTGTAGGAAAAAACTAGAGTAGACGGACACTCGCTCAAGCATCAGGACCGCATGCCAACATCACACAGAAAGAACCTCAGGTGGGTCTTAACTGATAACTTGACATTTACTATTTACATTGGACAGGCTGGTCTTCAGTGTAAATCCTGCTCTAATGTGCATGCTGTTTCTGGAGGGAAGGTTGCACAGTTTTGACCGCTATATTTTTGACCGCCACCTTGAGAACATTGAATAGCAATAAACAGACATTTACCATCAAACGCCAGAGTGGACAGTCTGTGACTGAATTGTGAGCTGTTCTAAATGAAACCATCAGAGCTGAACATAGCATTCCAAACTAATGGAAAAAAATGTAAATGTCAGGATTTAACCTTACTCCATGAAAAATATATGTGTCTATGAATTAATTCCGAAATGCATATGGAAAGGTTATAATGAACTGACCTATAAGAGATCAGTTTGTTGGCATTAGTGGCAGCTAAGAAACAGAGCTACAAAGATGTCTTTGTTGGCCATGCAGGTTTTTCGTGCCCATTTAGTATTCTTGGTGTATGTGCCTTTATTAACTCATAGAGAGGGCAAAATAGTGAGCATGTGGAAATTTTCTCTTATTCCCAGTATGGGTCTTATTGCTTCAGTTCCATTATCAAGTGTTCTTTCTGCATGCTGAAAGAAGCTATTTTAATATTGTCTGCATTACATGTCGACTTATCATATTGTATCCCCAAGGCATTGCCTGTGAAATTGTACATTTCTCAGAGTCAAGGTGTGCCCTTAATGCAAGATTATTTCAGTCTGCTCATTTCTGTGCTGATTGCTTGAGTTATTATACAAGAGTTGCACGTTAGCACTCTATACAAGCAAACACCCTCTATGTTACAATTACAAACAGTTTTACCTTTGTACTTTCTTTTTTTCACTGTATTATCAAGGTCTTTAAAACTAGTTATGTTTACAAGATGTATTGTTATTTCAAATACTTGTAATATGAATCTAATGACCAGTAATGAGAGACTGGTTTGCCATTATAGGAAGGCCAGGGACTTGCTAATAAAGCATGCAGAGTGCTTCGGGGAATTTGCACTGACCAAGATATACATTAGGGCCTTAATGTCTCTAAAGCCTGGGGCTAAATTGAAATGTAAAACCCAAACCAAATATCATTTAGGGGTAAATAGTGGCTCTTCGTGTTGTACCACTATTTGTGCAGATTGGTGGTTATGATGCTTTTTTTCTTTTTAATGGCTGTGAATGCTGCAGTGGTCTTCATTATGTTCTTGCCCATGAACTTATAATAAAAAAGAATGTGGCAAACATATGAGAATATTGCTCAGTAGCCAATAACCTACAAGGAGTGCACCTTATTTAAATCAATAGACAGAGCAAAACATTTGTAGTACCCTGATTTGGTTATATGTTATGGCTCACAAGTTTGTAGACAACTTGATAATTTTATTTAATTTTAATCTATACAGTATAATTTATTTTCAGTTGGTATCTGTAGTTATGTGCTCATTGTGTGTGGCCAGGTCACATCTTTTAGAGAAAGAACCATCGTGGTGTTCAGAAAGATTGAAAGGTTGACCAGGGTTCTAGTAACAGTGAAGGGAGTTTTGAAATATCCAATACAGCAATTAAGTGACCCATCCAGGTTGTGTTATGCTGTATTTTTCAAATGTGAGATGTGTTGGGGAGACCTTCTGTAACCCAGAAATAATAAGAAAAGGAATGAGTTGAATGAAGTAACAAAATTTTGATTATTAAAGTTATTCCATTATAACCATTTTTTGCTAACAGTAACTACATATTGCAATGTCAATTTCAGCAAAGGTTTCCAGGGTAAACTGAGTTGTCTCTTGCTCTCTGTGCTGGCCTTGATGACTGTATGATTGAGACAGCAAGAAGGCCCTTTCATGACTTAATTTTCAGGCTTCATGTCAGCCTGCTGTCCAGACTTTACTTCTGTGCCACTCATCGAACTCAGGGTCAGGAGAGAGCAACAGATAGAAAGAGGAAGACAGAATCGGAGTCTGCTTTGACATAGTCTCTCCTGACATCGCTCTCCTTTGCCCTCTTGGACAGCCAATTAGAACCCCAGAGTGGTGGAAGTGAAGGACGTCATATCTGACATATGACATGATCTTTGATTCTGAATGTGGGTTCCAAAGTTTAGAATAATTTATTTGAATGTTACATTAAAAAATGTAGGGGTGTAACCCCTGCATCCTCTCCAAATAAGCCAGCTCCTTATAAATCCTAATAATTTCTTGTTATTCTTGTTAAATTTTCCAATTGGTTACAGGGATGTCCTGTTTACAAGCAAGTGTCTGGCGTGGAATGGCAGCTGTCACATCATTCAGGAGGAAGCTCCACACTGACGAGGGGTTAGAACGTAATAGAATAGAATAGAATAGAATAGAATAGAATAGAATGCTTGTTATTGTCACTGTACATACATACAATGTAAAACATATATATGGTCCATTAGACTCCAGAGCAAACGTCACATAAAAAGATAAATAAATAAGCAATGTAGTACAAAAATATTGTACAGAGAGGAATTTACAACAAATAAACAACAAACAAAGTACAAATAGTGAAAAAGTAATTACAACATATCACTTTCCCTATGAAGATGTTACTTTTCTTACCAGATAATGTAGATAATAATGAACATAAATAGATATCTTTATAAAATATGTAGATGATAATAGATATACTTAATAGATAGAAAGATAATAATTGAATGAATAGTATATATTATGTGTATGAGTTTATATGTTTTTATAATATTAAGGAGACCCTTTAAGATGTAAAAGGCTTTTAGTGTGTAGAAAATTGCAACATAAATGTTAAAAAAGCCAAAGCAACATAAAGGTTCAGAGAAACTCAAATGATTCATCTTTATACTGTTTTAACACAATGGTTTCCTCACAAAGCAAATGTTGTCATACAAAGAAAAAGGGTACCACAAGACATCTGTAAACATAATTTTCACTTCTACTCTCTAAACTGGTGAGGTTTCACACTGTTTCGATCATACTGTCAGTGCTGCTTCTTGACAGCAGCATGCTCGATCGCTATTGTGGTGCAGTTTATTTTCTGATTTGACCACTTGTGACCACTGTTGCATCCCACTGTTTCTCCTCTTTGGCTCCCTCTCCCTGACCACAATAGTCTACTACTCAGAAAAGTCTTCCTCTAATTAAGACTCATCAACAACACGCTGCATCTGGGTCAGTAACCTAAAAAAGTTTTCAACATTTTATGTTGAAAGCAAAAACAAATGCATTTGTTTCTGCAAAAAGCTCTGTGTTGTCCGACATTAGAGGGCATTGGAGGTTTTATTTGATTTAATTTATTGGGCTGAACAGATTCATAAGCATAAACATAAGCATGCACTTGTGCATTAATTCACTCAATTGTACATTTGAAACACTGTAGGAATGACGGTTAACTGCAGAGGCAAATATCAGTCTAGTGAGAATATTTTAAACCTTCCAGAGCAAAACATAAATGTATTTTTCTATCAAGTAAAAGATAATCTGCATACAACATTGTTTCATTTTCTATCATTTGTTTGTTTGTTTTGATCTGAGAAAGTAGGCTATTTAAAGAAAAAAAAATCTTGGAGCAGAATGACAAAGACACATAGCAGTCTTCCTGTATGCATTAGGGAGGTTAGCAAGCTTTGAAAGCTATGCTGAATAATTCACCTGTGTGCCAATTAAAATAATAATATTTATTTGGTGCTACCTTTTCCTTTTATCTTCTGGCTTGATAACATTAGATATCGAGTCCCTTAAGATCTTGCTTAGGTGAGCAACTAGCCATTTTTCCACCCAAAACTTGCCTATTTCTTCGGTCTGAGTCTGTCCATGAATAAAGCACACATGCCTTAGACACACATTTGTATGTTTAACCATAAGGAAGTAATTGTTGAATGTTTATATAGCAAAATGTTTATTATAATTCTAACTTGAAAAAAAAAAAAACATTGCATGTTCGTGGCTTTTCAGCATTGAATGTCCATCTGTGAGGGAACAGTCTCTGACCTGCCGCTCTGGGCATTAATTTAGCTGTTTTAACTGCCTCTCAGTATCAGTTTTAGGTCATGTAAAAGATATTATCAAGCATTAGACTCTGTGTGGTTCAGTTGTGAACCTCATAAGTTAACAGTCCTTTTTAATTTGGTCTCCAGTGGGTTGTTAAGAGCAGAGAATGACTATGAAAAACACAGAAACCCTTGGGCGATATTAATTCCTCTGTTATTCTCTCTCGGTGTCTATTTTTTCATGCTCTCAGCCTCCATTTACTTCTCTTCGAAGCCCTTGTTCAATCGTGCGTCAAATGAAAAAATGCTTTTTCTTCCTCTGTTTTCTCTTTTCTGAAAAAGTGTGGTGTGTTTGCTGTTTAGAGTGTTGTTGTGTTATCTTTTTGAGACACCATTTTCATGTAATTGTAAGAAAAATAGGATCTCTGTTCATCCTCAGAATAGTTTGGTCTGATTAGCTTAATATATCTCTTTAAGCTTCCAACATACTAATAATCCAAGGCTATAGCACATCTGTACACCTAAGAAGATGAGAAAAAGAGGAAGAAATCAGTTTTGTATTCATGACAGTTTCTCTGCACCGAAAAATCAATCTCAATCAAAGCAGCTACAGAGTTTATCATAAATTATCATGAAAAGGGTTTCCACTGAGTAGATGCTTAATTACAATCTCATTTGAATAGTTTTGCATATTAATGAGTGCCGGATGAAAATCGCTTTTGGAGTTCTTACTTGAGCCCGGGTACCAACAGTGATAATCACAGACCTTTAAAATCTATGTGATCTTATTACCGCTCAAAATCCAGCCATTTCTCTCAGCACTCAGTTGTGCTATAACTTGATTAATGGACTTGTGTCTTTGACATTAATAAACTATAACTGAATTAGAAGACTTCATTAGTTTTAGCTTGGACCACATGTTATGCCGCATCATGAATTACTCTGCTGTGATACGAGCAGCTTCAAGCAGTTTGTTTAGCTGATGAACATTTTTTTTGTCAGTGGCACTAGAGTAAAGAGGAATAATTTTGTTCTTGTTGAGCAGCTAGTGTATTTAGCTCAACTGGTTGAACAGTCTTTATTTATAGTCTTTTTTTTACAACTTCATCCATTTTTTATTGGAAGAATTACCAAAAACCTTTTTGTTTGTGTTTTTACAAAACATGTTTTTTATACTATCTCATCAGTTTTTATACTATCTCATTGTGTCTCATCAATGATTTAACTGAAAATATGACAAATAGGAAGAAACAGGTAAAAAAACAATTATTGGGATGTCTTTGAATCTATTAAAAAAATAACAATGAATCAAGGAAACGTTTTTTTTTCTTTTAAAAAGATTCTAATTTAGTAGTTCTGCATCTCTCTGAGTCAGAAGGTTCCTGTTTGAAACCATGGTTTGTTGCTCTATGACAGTTTTTTTTTCACTTGAATGTCTGATCTATTGCTGAATTACCCATGGGAGTAAAGGTGAGTGAAATATGTTGGTGAAGTATTTTTCCTGATGGACAGGTGACTTGTTTAGGGTCTGTCTATGCTGTTTGCTTGCAATGAGATACCAACCAATCCTTGTTGAACTAACTAGACTGAAAATAAATTAAACAAACAATACAAAGATTAACATAAAATAATAAAATATATAACTATAAGCTGTTGTTTTTTTAATAATGACAGATGGTATCTTTTACATGGAACATACATAAAAAATCTGCTGAAGTTGTGATATGTATCCCATTTTCTGGGATGTATTTAAAATTGTTTTAGAAACTCTTAATCTCTTAAATGTTTTAAGGTTTTCAAAAATGCAGATTTATAGTATTTTAAAGATATATCTGCATGATTTAAAAAAACCCTCAAAAGTGTTTATAAAAGATACATGAGGGATGAGGGACAATACAAAGGATTTTCTTTTTCATTTAATGCAAACGTTCCAGTGTAGGTAATTATTCTTGCTAGCTGTGAAATATAAAGTTTCATACTGGTTTTTACACAGAAGCAAACATTTTAAAGGAATCACACAATCTCAACCTTTTAAATCATAATTTGCTTTTGTAACTCATTTTCAAGGCAGTGAGTGTCTTGAAAAGTGATCCAACAGCAGTGACTAGTGGTGAAATCGAGCTATTCTGCTTTTTCATTTTTGTAACTTTCCCCTATTATTTTAGTCTTAACCTTTCCCAGTGTTTGTTCTATGAACTCAGATACTTTTACAACAGGCTCGGTTCTAAAATGGGGATGAGTAATTCTGGAGATGTCTCTAACAATATGCACGAAAAATAAACTTTCTATACTAATGAAAATCAGAGGAGTTTTATTCCCTTTGTTAAAGTTCTTTAGTGAACTGTATTGACTTGCTTTCTATGAAGAGATATAATTAGCATTTCAATATGTTGGGTTAAACCTATGTGAAATATATACAGAGTTTGCTATACGACTCAGTAGCAAGTAAATGAAACTTTTCTTTTTTGAATAAAGTGTCAAGTGTCACATCTCTCTTTCACGATCTCTCTCTCTCTCTCTCTCTCTCTCTCTCTCTCTCTCTCTCTCTCTCTCTCTCTCTCTCTCTCTCTATCTATCGCTCAATCACTCTTATGCAAACACAGGAGATAAAGTGAGGCTTTAATTAGAGATGTGTCATTAAAATATCCTCTCTTTTCAATGGTGGTGGGGGTTTGCTTCTGGATGCTTGGATGAGTATTAACAAGTTCATGGATCTTATTACTTTCTCCCTCCGTTTCATGCTGTCAGCTCCCAGGGATATGATATCCGATGGCTGGGCTCACATTTACAACAAGTTCATTACAGCACGACTGCCGTTCTTTCTGCTTGGACCCAGCTGGTTGGAGGGGTCTGTGTTTTAATTAGTGCTGAGGGTGTGCATATTAATTACAACATGAGTGATATTTACTGTACCTAAGGAACACAGGACCGGCTAAAGACACTGGCAGCTTCAGCTAATAAAGCTAGTCAAGTTAATGAGCAAAAGGAACCAGAAAAATGGATGGTTGAAAAAGAATTCATAAACTTTACTGATCTCAGAGTAAAGACGTTAAGCTCTGATTAAGTTCAACAAAAAGAAAGTCATCACACTTTATCAAATAAACAACCAGAATGGAGAAATGTGTGCATTGAGACTGATAGTCATTAGGTAAATCATGTAATACTTTTCTCCAAAGGATACCACATTCATTCATGTAGTGAAAAGGAAGAAAAGAAGAGTCGTTGCATCATTTGTCATTCATTTATTTGATTTCAATTTGAAAAAAAATAAATAAATAAATTAAAAATATATATATGTTTATCCACTTTTATTTTCAAAACAATAATTATTTTTTCCCAGATTTTGTTTCTTTGTTCAAATAAAAAAAAAAAAACAATGCAAAAACTAATTATGACAATAATGAGTTTTAATTTTCTTTTAGAAGGCATGACCAAGAAATTCAATGACATCACCGACTGTGTTTTTGGTTTGTATGGAAACAAGCGATGACAACACTTGAGGAAAGTGGGAACATAGTTAAAAATTTATCAACACTGGTCATACTCATACGGTAACTTCTGAGACGTTTGAGCAAATGAGCATTGAGGGATACTCTGAAATGAGTGTGAGAAAATTTTCTGTTTGTCATCATATAGAGTTGACAGTATTAAACAGGTTTAACCATCTTATCCAAAGACTTTTTGGTCTCATCAGCCGACCGTTGGTGTGCATTAACAAACCAGGTCACGCTAAGCGTCCTCAAAAGGAAATCTAAAAATTAAAATGCAATGTTATGTTGCTCATAATACCTTTTTTCATTGTTGTTTTGAAAATAAATTACAAATTAGCTTTTCATTTTTTTCCCGTTTATAAAATTTAAATCAAATGAACGAATGGCACACGTATTCAATTAAAAAAATGTATGTAGTTTTATTTTAGTTGTTATGATTTCTGTTAGCAATAAAACAATTGGATATACGAAATCTCCAAAACTTGCAAATGATCAAAAGAAAAGATCATGTTCATGTTTATGTTTTATGTCTCTTAGTTTGTTCACATCTGTTTATGTATGACTTTCATTGTTTACTCAACACAATGAGTTGATCTTGATTGATTAAAACCCCTCAGCATTCTCACAGTTGGCCATTATTTCATCTCAGTCATGTCCATCTCCAATCCGTCTGTATACTTATAACCAGTCCACAGTGGGCTTTGCCCTCACAGTGTGTGCCAAGCCTGTGCCAGGATGACACCATATGTCCTTCACACAACAAGGCCAGTAATGTGGGAGGTCTGGCTCTTATCCAAACCTTTCAAGGTGTCTAGACAGGTATTTGTTGAGTAGTCATGAAATCTGCCAACATGTGTTAATAAATGTATAACTAAGCGCAGAGGAGTTGGCACAAAGCAAATCCCATATTATAATCATTCACTATCAGTATATACATGTCACTTACGATAAAATCTTGGATTATCTGGGAGCGACTTCAGGATCGTTACGGCTCTATTTACAAAGCAAAGTGCATTGTTCTCTGTAATCACAAGTTCGTTTGCGTGCAGCGGAAACCTAAGGGCTGATTTTATAGGTTGATAAAAAGTATCTGAAACAGATGCCATGTTAAATGGCTGCTATGTGAGAGTGCACACTTATGCAGCGGGTGAAAGTGGGATTGCATTGGCAGCACTCCAAATGAAGGTTGTTCACCGGGGGGAGTGGAAGAGATGGCGAAACAGACTGAGAGAGTTCATCACGCTTCATCTAAAGTCATGTCTGGTATCAAGGCAACACACTTAAAACAGCAATTTGTTTCCCTTGCATCCAATAAAGAGCTCATTCTTTTTTCAATCAATCACCTGAGGAAGAAAGATTAAAAGTGGGGGAGAAGAACCCCATAGTGCAGGTCACTCTGCAGAGACATCTTCAACTCATACATGAGAGTTTTTCTCCTATATAGCAAAGCTGATCTATGGCCAAAAGAAAGGGGCAGTCCTGGGATTATTGTGGGAGATTTTACTGAAATAGCTACTGTATTGTGGTCATATTTACTGTATTGCAATGATATTGATTGATACTCTACAATGAGTTTTAGTTATTTAAAAGGAGAGAAGGACATTCCATCACACACTTAAGTTTCATTAAATTGTGACAGAGATGTATTTCCAAAGTTATCGGGGCCTTGATGGAAGTGAGATCAAAATGTGAGGTATCAGTCGAAATGAAAATCTTATGAACTGAAAAAAGACAGGGATACAAGCAACTATCAATTTGATGTACAAAAAAAGATGCAGATTGGGAACAAAATGTAAATCCAAATAATTACTTGAGTGATTTCTGAGCAGGGATACAGTCCACCTGTGCTTTTAAGCATACTGTGAACAGAAAAGCTGGTGAGCCACAAAAACCAACTCTCTCTCAGGTGTATCCAAAATGGAAGGCACTTCCAGAACTGGACTGGAAAGGAATAGACAGCAGGGCTACCTTCATAGATATTGTGAATTCTCTTGTACAAGACAGAGCAGATCAACTAAAACTGGACTAACAATATGTAATTCTTTTGATACTATGGCTTATATTGTGTACAGTACAGTTTCTAAAAAGAACCTGCTATCATTGTTTGGAGTAACTCATTATAAAACGTATTAAAAAAAAAAAAAAAAAAAAAAAAAAATAATATATATATATATATATCATATAATATATAGGAGAGAGATAGAGAGAGAGTAGAGAGAGGAGACGAGCTATATATAATATTATATATATATATATATATATATATCTATCTATTTATACTTATATGTATGTATGTATGTATGTATATATATATATATATATATATATATATATATATATATATATATATATATACATTATTAGAATAGCATTTTAAAGTACAGCTTATCACACTCAGGTGTCCAATGTGTGAAAGGTCCTTATAGTCTTTTTTTTTAAATATATGTCAAAATTACCTCATTGGTCCAAAAGAGGTAATAGACTCTAAAGAATATGCAGGTTGTTGAAATTATGTTGATCACATGAGACCAAATCTGTGCAGGTAGATTCATACCAAAACATTTGCTTATGTCATTCTGAAAGTTGCATTGTGGTAAGTAAAGAGGCTCATTGCATCTATTCATGGACATGATCTGGAACATGGTTTTATCTTAATGTTAAACTCCTTATGGTTGTGGTTATAGCCGCTAATGAACACTAATTGGCTAAATTAATTATTTTAATGTATTTTAAAGCATGTGAATTGTATTCAAATGTACTTCAATCAATTGTATTCCTGTGAAGGGACTTGTAAATGTAGTTTTTATAAAGATCTTGAAAAACAACAAAAAATTACCCCAACAAAGATTTATTCATCTTCATGTCGGCTTTCTTCCCTTTCGGGGTCGCCACAGCGGAATGAACCGCCAACTCTCAGGCATATGTTTTATGCAGCGGATACCCTTCCAGCCACAACCCATCGCTGGGAGACATTCACACACACATTGACACTATGGGCAATCGTTCTTACTCAATTCACTTATACTGCATGTCTTTGGACTTGTGGGGAAACCGGAGCACCACGCGATCACGAAGAGAACATGCAAACTCCACACAGAAATGCCACCTACCCCAGCCGAGCCTAGAACCAGCGACCTTCTTGCTGTGAGACTACCGTGCTACCCACTGCGCCACCGTGACCCCAACAAAGATAATTTTCTATAATAAGCTGAATGTAATGAATTGCATTTTGCAAGTCTTATCGAAATCTACTGCATCGATCATATTTACACAATGCTGTGACCCAACCTGCATCAAAAGAATCTCACCTCTCATTTACTTAGTCTTCTTAGATCAAGTAAAATATCTGATAATGGGGTAAGAACTTTTGAATTCTTAAAATAAGACTCAAATGTTGCGAAAAGAAAAGAAGAAAAAGAATCTACAATATAAATCAATCATCAATACCCCAAACCTTAATACCCCATTCAATTGTGTACTAACTTTGATGGAAGAGATCTGTACTTTCAAAAAATTAAGTAAGCAAATTTGACTTGGCAAGATTTCTTAAAATTATCAAAAATGTCTAGCCGGTAACAAATGTTGTTATATCTTAAAAATAGACAAAAACTCTCAAAACAAGCCTTGCCAAGCTGTAAAAACGCATTGAAACTAGAATATTCCAACTTGTATCTAGTCACTAGTGGTCTTACAACTAGACAATCTGTTTTAAAGCTAGAATGTTTTATCTTTTTTCCCATTTTTTGCTTGATATAGGAAGAGTTTAACTTTATTTGAGGGTTTTTTTTTCTTGTTCCAAGGGTGCTCTTTTGCTGTGCAGTAGAAGTCTACCTCCCAAGTACTTGTATGTTATCTATGTATGTTAAATTTGCTAATTAGCCAGTGTTTTTGTAAACTCATATTCCTTTTATGCATCATTTCAGGTATAACCAGCTAATAGCCACCATGTTCTAAAATGAATGATAAGCCAGTATTCATCATTAATCTTTCAGGAAAAAAGCCAAATTGATATGAAATATGAAATGTACCATTTGTCATTCTGGATGAGAAAGTAACGATACAGTATCTCTTCTTTTCCCCTTTCTCATATCATTCTTTTCCTGCATCATTCCATCTCTCTCTCTCTCTCTCTCTCTCCCTCTCTCTCTCTCTCTCTCTCACACACACACACATTCTCTTTTCCACCCTTGTTCCTTCTGTTTCCTTAATGGCTATTCCAGCCCCAGTGTTGACAGGACAATTAGTCTGAGCACCAGATCTCTAAACTTGCAACAACAATGTCATTCTGCAGTCCGTCAGTTCATCAGCTGATTTGCATTTCAACAAAGCAAGTGCAATAAAGTTGGACAATGAGGCCTTGAACTTGAAAATCCTGCACATGAGGATGACAGGTATGTTTTTAAAGCTGGAAACTTGCTAGATGAAGGAGTGTCGAAGATTGGTTTATCAGCAATAAAGTCTGCATTTCTTCTTTGGCATGGAGGTACGAGGGCTGTCGTCCTTGTCAGAACACCTGCTGTCTTCTCCATAGCCTCAATCCAGTCCTCTCAACATGTTCTCTATCCATCCCTGCCAAGGAGACATAGAGCTGCCCCAGAGTGAATCACATCCTTCAACAATGACAACATTGACTGTTAATCCATTTTTGACTCATATCATTAAACAAAACCAACACATTTTATTGAGTGTTATTTAAACAAAGGATAATTGAATTGTGGCACTCACTTCACTGTTTTAAAAGTGGGCCAACAAGTTCTGTTGTGCATTGTTTGTTTGTTTTGAAGCACTCAAATTCAAAAAGAGATGTCTGCATTGGGGCAGTCCCTCCCGCCAATCTTATCCCTCATTCAATCAAATCTCCAGACTTTCCCCCTCATCGTCTTCTTTGTTTCTATCTTTTTGCCTAATTGTATCTCTCCCATGACACATTTCTCCCCGTTCCATCTCATCCAGTTTCACTTTCATTCATCTTCCTTTCTTGTATGCTTCTCTCTTTCTCTCTCTATCTCTCTTCATCCCTTTCTCTCTCTTCCTCCTCCTCGCTCTCTCTTTTTCCCTCAGCGGTCCGACCGTTCATTATCCTAATTAAATCCAGCAGCTGAACATCCTCTTATCTGTAGGGGAGGAGAGAGAGGCCATGATGCAATAGGGCTGATTTGCATATCCAAAGTTAATTAGTGTGGAGGAGCAGGTGTACAGTAATAATAATCATCACACATGACAGTCACCTGTGCCCGCTTTGCTCTGCCCTTCCGAGATGTGCCCCCTCCCTCCACTGTCCCATATCCCCCATCATCTCACCCCTCTGTTGATGGAATTCACTCTCCTTCCCTTTTAATCTGTCATCTCTATCTCTCTTCTAGTTTTTGGAAAATCTTGCATACATGTATGTGTCTACATACAATTACTTCTGAATTTATGGCATAAAAGTTATCTATGATGCTTCGTATTTCCGAACTGCAAATTACTCTCAATAACACATTTTAGGATTAAACACTGGTGATGAACACAATTAGTAACTTATTAGTTCACTGACCCCCAGCTCTTAAAATGTTTGGCTATGTTAGTTAGTTTAACTGTAAAACCAACACTGATAGTTTTGATGGCTTAACTCTTTGATGCATGAATTATGAAAGCCTGGGCCAATATTTTTTTCCTAAGTGTTTTTATTGTTCTTATGGCATAAAACTAAATGTTCAAAAACAATGTTCAGGAAGTTGTAGACTCCAACTGCAGGACTATATGTACCTGAGCACTCAACACAAAACGCTATGAAATTATTGTAAATTCGAATGAAGTTGTGTTTTATGGTAAATTCATTCATTCATTCATCTTCATGTCGGCTTTATTCCCTTTCAGGGTCGCCACAGCGGAATGAACCGCCAACTCTCTGGCATATGTTTTACGCAGCGGATGCCCTTCCCTGCCGCAACCCATTGCTGGGAAACATTCACACACACATTCACACTTTAACACTATGGACAATCGTTCTTATTCAATTCACTTATATCGCATGTCTTTGGACTTGTGGGGAAACCAGAGCACCCGGAGAAAACCCACACGATCACGGGGAGAACATGCAAACTCCACACAGAAATGCCACCTGCCCCAGCCGAGCCTAGAACCAGCGACCTTCTTGCTGTGAGACGACCGTGCTACCCACTGCGCCACCGTGACGCCAGTAAATTCATGAACAATAATTTATTTATTTTATAAAAAAACGTTGCTTTGCCAAAAATACATTTTTACATATTTTCACACATTTTTACATTTTATAGACCTATTGTTATAAAATTAATGATAAAGCAAATGACATTCACAATAATTGGTGAACATGGAGCTTACGCCTAAGTTAAGTTGATGTTTCAAAACATATCCAGCTAGAAGAACATTATTTTAAGTCTCCTTACATTTAAAGCATGTAGGACTGGTATTACCATGGTGTTATTCTAGAATTATAATGTTTTTAACAACAAGAACCAACATATTAGCCTTTGCACCTTTGAAAGTGTCTTTTGGAAAAAAATTATTTGTAAAATGCTCAGTTTATCAAAACTAGGCTGTATGATAGTTAGAAAAGCATTCCGGATTGAGTGGCACACCACACTGCTTACAGATGTATTAGGTCTTCCTCGTGCCTGCAGCATCATGGTATCTTCCAGGTTCTCCCTCTGCGTCCTTACCCTCATTATCCTGGACCTCATCATATTGACCTTCTGTACCCTGACTTTATCTCAATAATTCTCAACTCTTATATCTCTATTGTTCTCTGGCAGCAACTCATCATCGTCTCAATAAGAGGTCAGAGGGAATTCTATAGGGACTATTCTTTTAAGTTACATTTTTTTTTGCTGCACTTGCGTTCTACAAAATATGGCAAACTAATAATTGTTACTCAAAACTATAACTAGTCTGCACAAAACTGTGTTTTAAATGAAAACACTATACATAACGCAAATATACACTGAAAGTTACAAGAATAAGTGTGAAAAATATACCCTATGATACCCTCCACTACATTGGGCACATGATTAATTGTAATCGACCACAAATTTGAAATAAAAATGTATTTTAAAATAATATTATTACTTAGATGGTACAATATGTCATCATATTTTTTTTTACCTCTAGGGTTCTTATAGAATAGAAGTATTAAGTGGAAATGCCAGAAAGGGTCAACAAGTATGGTTGTTTGGTGGCCATCTTGGATTCAGAAAATGTTTACTCGCAGTAAAAACGTCTCAGGTTACGTAGGTAACCAAGGTTCACTGAGGGAACGAGACGCTGCGTCCAACACTATGGGGAACGCTTGCTGCGTTTCCGGCTCTGAACTATGTGTTAAATCTCGTCCAATCGACAGGTGTGATGTCATCCGAGCGTGACGTCGTACCCGGAAGGGTGCAGTATAAAGGATGGAGCGATGGAGACGACAACCAGCTTTTTGAAGCCAGTAAGCGCCGTCAGGAACAGTGAGCGGAGTGGCCTGGGGACGCTGCGTCTCGTTCCCTCAGGGAACCTTGGTTACCTACGTAACCTGAGACGTTCCCTTTCAGGAACTCGAGCTGCGTCCAACGGTATGGGGAACGAGTGTCAAAACACGCCATACAGCCCCGAACTGATCTTATGTGACAGCCGAATGAAGGACTGCCGAAGCCGGGAGTCATCAAGGTCCAAACTATAGGACCGGACGAAAGTCAAGGGCGTGGACCATCCCGCTGTTACATATCTCAGCATAGAAATGCCGGATGAAAGGGCCTTAGAAGCCGCCATACCTCTAGTGAATGCGCTCTGACCCCAAAGGGGGCCGGGAGACCAGAGGCCGCATAAGCCGAGGCGATAGCGTCCACAATCCATCTGCTCACCGTCTGCGTGTTAGCAGGAGAGCCCTTCTTGTGTGGACCATAGCACACAAAGAGCTGATCCGAGCTCCGAAACTGAGCCGTGCGGCGGACGTATACAGGTCCAGGGCCCGCACCCGGACAGATGTTATGCAGGAGCTCCTGCACCGAGGACTCAAAAGGAGGAGGAAAGAACGCCCGTAACCTGACCGTGCCCGGGGTGACGGAAGGCACCTTCGGGACATAGCCCGGTTTAGGGTGCAGCGATACGCTAACCATCCCAGGGGAAAATTCAAGGCACGAGGGAGCCACAGAAAGTGCGTGCAAGTCCCCTGCCCGTTTAAGGGAAGTGATGGCAGTAAAAATGCTGTCTTAATAGACAGAAGCGCAAGGACACGTCACCCAAGGTTCGAATGGAGGCCTCTTCAGGGCCTCCAAACGATAGCCAGGTCCCATGCAGGGACTCTAGGACGGACCAGGGGCCTCAGCCGCCTGGCACCGCGAAGAAAAGAGATATAAGGGGGGACCTGCCCAAGGGAAGCCCATCATGGGGCCGTGGTAGGCTGAAATGGCCGATACATACACCTTAATGGTAGACGGCGAAAGCCCCTTGGCGAACAGAGCCTGCAGGAAGTCCAGTACTGACCCGACCGGGCAACGGGCTGGATCCAGGGTGTGGGAAACACACCAGGCTGAAAACCGTCGCCATCTCGCGGCGTAAGATCACCTCGTAGAGGGAGCCCTGGAGTGGAGAATGGTCTCAACGACCTCAGCCGAAAGACCTGACTCTAGGAGCTGTGCCCCCTCAGGGGCCACAGACACAGCCTCCATAACTCCGGACGGGGATGGACCACCATCCCCCCGTGTTGATAGAGAAGATCCCACCTGGTCGGGATCTCCCATGGTACGCCATCCAGGAGGACCAACAGGTCCGCAAACCAAGGTCTCCCTGGCCACCGTGGGGCCACAAGGAGGAGAGATAGGCCCTCTAGACGTACCCTCTCCAGGACTCCTGGAAGCAGTGCTATTGGGGGAAAAGCATACAGGGGACGCCTCGGCCACTCCTGTGCCATGGCGTCTAACCCCAGAGGCGAGGGAGGACCGAGAGAGAACCAGAGGGGACAGTGCGAGGTCTCCCGAGTCTCAAAAAGGTCCACATGAGCTCTGTAATTCCTCTACCAGATCAACTCCACGATCTCCGGGTGGAGACGCCATTCCCCAGGTGTCGGTCCCAGGCGCGACAATGCATCTGCCTCCACATTCAACCGGCCCAGAATGTAAGATGCTCGAAGGGAGCAGAGCTGCCTTGGGCCCACAGGAGGACACGGCCAGCCAATCTGCACAGCCGTTGCGATCGTAGTCCCCCCTGACGGTTGATGTAGGCCACCACGGACATATTGTCTGAGCGTACCAGCACGTGGTGGCCCCTGATCTCTGGCAGGAAGTGCAGGGGAGCACAAAATATTGCCAGCAACTCCAAGCAGTTGATGTGCCACGAGATGAGGTCGATCCCACCGACCATGGGTGGAGCGGTTCCTGAGCACTGCCCCCCAACCCGTGCAGGACGCGTCCGTGGTGATAGTCATCCGACGGTACGGCGCCCCCAATACGGGTCCCTGGGACAGGAACACAGGGTCCATCCCTCCAAGGAGAAAGGGCCCGCAGGGCCTGACTCGTGGTCCTAATAAGACGGAGCGGATTGCCCCGGGGAGAGAACCCTGCACTCCTCAGCCACCACTGAAGGGGCCTCATATTGGACATACAAGTCCAAGCGGAAGAATCGTCGCTGCGGATGCCATAAGGCCAAGCAGTCGTTGAAACTGCCGTACCGACAGTGAATGGCCTAGCCTCGCCCTCCTGGCCGCATGTAGGATCACAGAGATCCTGGTCTGAGACAGACATGCCCGCATAGTGGTGGAGTCCCACACCACACCTAAAAAGGTGGACCTCTGGGTAGGGACCAGCACACTCTTTCGGGGATTCAGCCAGCATCAATAATAGATATAATAAAATATTAATCAAATGTAAAACCTGGCTTTACAAAATGAAAAAGTTACAAATTGACCCTGAATGACACTCACTAATTATCTTTTTTATAGCTTCTTAATTTTTTTTTATAGCAAAACACAAAAAATATCATTGTTTTGATGACAATTACAGAAACTAATA
The DNA here is from genome assembly GCA_900490495.1 of Danionella dracula. Lineage (NCBI taxonomy): Eukaryota > Metazoa > Chordata > Actinopteri > Cypriniformes > Danionidae > Danionella > Danionella dracula. The sequence continues at coordinate 6,798,980 of UELW01000778.1, read as the reverse complement.
TTTTTTCTTGGATCATAACATGTGTTAAAATTCAAAACAAAATGTGGTATGTGTGTGTTTTTGGCATTTTGCAAATGTGTGTATGTTGTGAATTTACATGAATCAAATCCCACACATGCACAAAAAAACCACTTGAATGGTTTCATTAATCCTTGGTGGATTATTTTTAAACACTACATTTTCAGTAGTTTGTTTAAAAATAATCAAATCCTTTTAATGGTTCATCTTTTCACTCTGATTTTTTTAGATAAAAAATGAATCCTGTCATAGAACGTTCTTCTTACTAATGTTGTTAACAAGAAACATGCTGAAGAACTGGACTTTTGGCATTTCACACAGCTTGTTCTCATCACACTTGTCATGGAGCTGTCAGTCTGCTAGATGAGGCTCTTTGAGGTCCGGCCTGCTCTGCTTCGTTTCTGCCTCATGTGGAAATGCCACTAATTGCTGTTGCTAATTCTGTATGGACATTTCACAGTGTTTCTGCTTCTCAGCCCGATGCGTGGTTCACACTTCCAGGTGTCCAGGATAGTAGTGACGTGAGTGTGTGTATGTGTGTGACAGTCTTTGAGGTGTGCTTCACTGGGCATATTTAACACTGTCACTGTCACCATCAGCACCATTTTAGAGCCCCCAGACTGATGTGGTTACCTAGATACTGCTCCCTTGGGATGCAAATTAAATTCTGTGAAGAGATATTTTGTTGTGGTTGATTTCCACTATAGAAATATTCTTTCAGTCATCGTTAGAATTCATCCTCGATGAACATTTTTCACGTGTTAACGCCTACCTTTCACAACATGAAAGTGAGACTTTGGTCAGCATGCATTCTGTATATGTTTGTGACTTGTGTCTTTAAATAATTCATGCATTTCTTTTGCTGGATTGGGACACATTTTTACCCGAGACCCTAAAATTGTTAGATAAATGTAGAATAGGTTCATAGAAATTGAACTAAATATTGAGTCTAAAGTTCAGTAAATGCATAATTCTTAGGATAGAATCAGTTAGTTCCTTTCAGTCTTTTTTTAAGTTTGCTTTGAGTTTTCACATGTTGAGTGATTTGAAAAAAGGTCTTCTGATGGCATCCTTAAAGTTCATTATTTGGTTTATGTCAGCTGTACATTGAAGGCCATCGTATTGTGGGCTATAAATAAATAAATAGATAGATAAATAAATAAATAAATATTTTCCCAGTTATGGGTTGCGGCTGGTAGGGCATCCGCCGCGTAAAACATATGCCAGAGAGTTGGCGGTTCATTTCGCTGTGGCGACCCCGAAAGGGAAGAAAGCCGACATGAAGATGAATGAATTAATAAATAAATACATACATACATACATAAATAAAAAAATCTGTCCAAAGTAAGAAAACCAAATCTATAGTCGATTCTTGTTCAGGGACTACTGATCTTACATTGCTTTTCCATTGCTTTTCCTTTGAAAGTTTTAACTCTAAATGAAAAAAAGTCCAAATATCAGATTCAGAAGTGTTTGATACAGTTGCCTCTTAGTCACACAGGTGGAATAATTTGTCTGTGAGAAATCACACAAGGCACCAGAATAAACAAGGCCTGTCTCCTGTAATACATTATTAATCATTACAGTCAGTCTTGCTGCTCACATTCACTCTCATGTGCCTTTATGGTTTATTTATGCTGTGTCAGTCACTTGGATCATTTGCATCTTTCATATGTTTAGAGGCAGTGTTTCTTTCATCTGGGCCAAGGGCTGGGACGGTTGGTAGGAGGGCCACTGATTGGGGAAGGTGGACAACAGATGCACATGTGTGTTTCAAGGTGACATGAGTGAAAGGATGATTGGCTTCAAGGTGTTGTAAAATTGGTGCCAGTGGAGTGTTATGAGATTTTGATGTCTGCATGTCTCTTCTATATCACTTGATGGACCTATTTTACTTCATTTAGATTTCTCAAATGTTAACAAAACAATGAAATCAAAAGTATTCAATCATAGTTCATTTTCTTGCAAAATATTTGTGTTATAGTTTCCTTTCTGGAAAAAAAGTGTAATCACTGTTTCTTTGGTGACCTATGACTGATTACTATAAAAAAAATTGTAATCAGTCTACATTTCTAAAAAAAAATCAGCTAATTATTTTACGTTTGATTCACGGTGTCTGTCATCCATTTTATCAAGGTCCTGCAAAGCTGGTAATGTGTAAGACTAACACTGGTTCTCTATCTCAGTGCCAGTAGATAAAAAAAAACTGCTTAACCTACCTAAAACCAACAGCCAGGCTCCTACACATTCCTTAGCTGCAGCATAAGGATTGTTTTCCAACACAACAGTTGGTTAAACATTCTCCATTCAAAAAGAGAACTTCCCATGCTCTATTTCAACACATTATTGTAAGCTACAACAATAAAAAATGAAACTTTTGCTTATTAATCATTAATATAGTCAAGCAGGACAATACTATATACACATGGCAATAAAGCATACAGTAGCACGCTTAAAATCCCTCTTTTTAATTGATTTTAATTGCATTTAAGAGATAAAAAGACAAACTGTCATGCTCAGATTGATTATCTTGACTGCTGAAGCCAACCATGCCTTGCTGCATTTATTCCATTGGTAAAAAAAATCATTATGAGTGTCATCGCACTAAGATTCTAAATAACCTTCTAAATAAACCTAATGTTTCATCCGCTTGCATTTGTCATTATGGATGTTTGTTATTGTAGAGTAAATCAAAAGAACATCCACACATGAGCCTATTTGCTTTGTGTTCCTTGTCTCCTCCCATACTTGGCCTCTTTTCTTTTCCTTTAAATCAACCAGCTAAATGAAAATATAGGTGGAGCCTTTGTCTTTAACATTGTCGTCTGCCATCCCAGCGCTGATTGAAATAGATGGAAAGACACATGTACTGCATGTCCTTGGGTTTATTAACAATTCTCCCCCATGTGCTTTCGTCTTCATTGGCACCTCCTGCCAGTATGGCCTGGACTCTTTTGAAGGAAGAAAGGAGGAGATAGCTGTCTGCTCTAGGGCTTTGAATGAAAATGTGGAGGTCTTTGATATCATTAGCTCTCTGTTGACTCTGTATGAGCTGGTGAGCGGCCAGTAGTTCATCCAATGATGGAATTAAAGCTATTTACACAGCTGTTAAAGTAATTCTACCTCATACAGAGTCTCTCTGTGACTCGTGTCTGAAGCTGGACGCCTCTAATTCCTCGCTTTCCCATAAAGGATGCCCTCATGAGAGAGTGCCAAGAACTGCTTCCCTTAATAACCATACATCCTGAAATCTCTCTTTTTTTGGCTCTGTCTAGGGGGAACGGCCTGCCCTCACCTCCTCAAACGAACACAATTTAAGACTTCACTTTATTCCCCTGCTCTCAAACATTTATCACACCTTAATGCTCTTTGTAGGAAAATGTAGGTCTGTTTCGAATAGGGACACTAAGAATTTTTCTGCTGTGTGCTGTAAGTCAATTAGTTTAAGATGAAAGCAAGTTGAGAGTCAACAGCACAACTGTGAGCATGAGTTATGAAACAGAACACACACTCACACAATTTTGAAAACTAAAGCGTTTTAGATATTTATCTCCAGTTTCTCAGTTTTTTTTTCTCCCACAACATAAATACATGCAAATTGGGGAATTGGCTACTCTACATTGTTCAATCAACACCCTTCTCAATAAAATTAAACTATGATATTCATTTCATTACTTCAGTAGAAAATCTATAGTATGTTCAGCATTGAATTACTGAAATTATAAAATGAATTAATGATTAATTTTGTCCATCAAACAATGGACAAAAAAATTATTAATTGGTAAATCTATTTAGGTCATTTTTAAAGTGGATGTGAAAATATTCTTAAATACATTTATATATTGATTTATATATCAATATTGTTTGATTGATTGGTTGTTTTTGATTGGTTGATTGATTGGTTGGTTGATTGATCATCAAATTAAAATAAAAGAAGACTTGAAAAAGAAATAAAACTTCTGATATATACATTTCAATTAGTTAACTGTCTTAATTGAACCCACTTATAGTAGATTAAAGTACATGCACCTCCCATAAAGGTTATACATTCATTCATCTTCATGCCGGCTTTCTTCCCTTTCGGGGTTGCCACAGCAGAATGAACCGCCAACTCTCAGGCATATGTTTTACGCAGCGGATGCCCTTCCAGCTGCAACCCATCGCTGGGAAACATTCACACACACACTATGGACAATCGTTTTTACTCAATTCACTTATACCACATGTCTTTGGACTTGTGGGGAAACTGGAGCACCCGGAGAAAACCCACACAATCACAGGGAGAACTCCACACAGAAATGCCACCTGCCCCAGCCGAGCCTAGAACCAGCGACTTTCTTGCTTTGAGACGACCGTGCTACCCACTGCGCCACCGTGACGCCAATAAAGGTTATATTTACCTTTTAAATCCTATCATTTGACTTCATTGTGTGCAAATCTGAATTTAGTTTGAATAATTTTACACAAAACAGATTATTTGACCACCCTCTTTTATATCTATGGCTGTTAAGGGTTAAACTGGTTTTGCCTCAAAATGCTACTTGTAAATAGGGATGAGGATATATTAAAAAGGTTTTTTTTAGTCTGACTGTCATTATCGTTGAAACAAATTTAAATATTGATATTAAGCATGAGAGCCAGATTGAAAAAAAGGCTTTTAGTTAGGTGGATTTAGAGAACGTTATTTAGATGATAATGACCTACAGCATTAACCCATCAGCTAATATATGGAGCAGTTGCATTGAATTAAATGGTGTTGACAACAATTCTTAGTGATTACTAGATGAAATGATATCATTCATAGCATCAAAAACATGGCTAAAGTTCTCAATAAGGATTACAGCTTAACAGTTCCAAACCTTCCTATTGAAACTAGTAAGACTGGCACTTTCACAGTGTGAAAATAACTAGCATTTCCTGCATAATAGGAATCAGGGAAAGAAAAGGGATTGACATGGGAAAACAACAGCTCAAAGAATCAACAACAACAGACTGTGTCTAATTCCTTCTGTTACTTCCTTTTAGAGCAGAATAAGCAGGGCCATCTCGTAAATTCCTCCTGAAAAGTATTATTGCTGACAGGTCTGACCTCGGCGAGCCTGCAATGTTTACCCATAACTCACAATTAACAGAGACATTAGAGAGTTCCCCTGAGGATTGCCATCTTTATTTCTCTCTAACTGGGCAGCACTAAATCTGGACAAGATCCCAGTTCTGCCATTTACCATCGACGGGGTGGATTCCACAACGGAGAGAAGGGCTCCACAGACTCAACACACTTCTGAGCTTTGGGGCTGTTATGGATATGGCGGCTGTAATTATTCAGCCCTTGTTATTGCCCAGAACACCACACCTGCGTCCAGCTCACCGGCTGTTATTAGAATATCAAAAAAGCCATGGAAGAAAAATGTCTTGGGCAATCAGAGCTAAATGCAAATTTGTTTTCCATGATAAGAGTTTTCAGAAAATAAATCACAGCTCTTTTTCTACATTATTGTAATGAAATAGATACAATCTTGATATTTTTCTTCCAAATAAATAAGCTCCTGTTCACAGATAAGTCAAGAGCAATAAAACATCCAATAGTTTTTAAAAATAAAATTTGTTAGTAGTTTCCAATTAATTGCAGTTAGATTTTGATAAATTATGTACTGTAGTTATTTATTTAATCTCATTATCTCATTGGATCAGTAACAGTTGTGGTGTTTTAGGAGTAAACAGGACTCAGTTACTGAATTAATGAAGGCTCGATTGGAAGATAATCTGTTGTACCACTACCCTTCCATTGAATATCAATGAGACAGAGCCGTTTCTGCTCTTAATGGACTAATCTTTTACGTCTGAGTGTAGTTTTCCAAAATCATCCATGAGAAACGCTGTCAGTGCGAGGGTCTGCTTGTCAAAACATTACGCCGCCATGGCCTCAGGAAAGGAACGTTTCCATGTAATTAAACACAGTGTATGATAGAAGCAAGGTCTCATTGCTCAATGCACATCAGATTCTGGAGAGATACTAAAATATTTTCATGCTACCAATCATTTCTTTTTACAGTTTTGATTTAATTTACATAGTAAAAAACATAAGCAAATGCACAAAGATAATCTCAATTGTAGCCGATATTTGTGTATCTGCTTTGTATTCCACATACACACAAGTGTTCATGTCCATCTGTTCTCAAATTGAACACTAATGGAACATTGTCATGTACTGGTTCTGTTTTTGTCAGCGGGATGTAAATATTCACAGTACACTAATGGTCAATTACATATGTGGTAGAGAAGATAAAGCTGTTCAAAAAGGCAGACTGCATCTGAAATCTGAATAATTTCCCTAATTCACCTAGATTGCTGAATTTTATCATCTTTGCATTTATGAGTAGCCCTTTGCCTTGGCAGCTTGGTTGGAAACCACACAACAACTTAAAGCATGTTGCATAATGTGTACCAACAAAGTTATTTATTGCTGCTCAGTTTTTGAAAGCATCCAACACAAGTAAGTATGATGCATAATTTATACAAAATGTGTTTTGTGTTTGTTGTTATACAAAGTGTGTTAAACCAATTTAAGCAATATTCAGGCCTCATGTAGTTAGATTTTTTTGTAGTTATTGTATTTGCTAGGACGGGAACAGCTGCCCTTGTCACCTCTCCATTCGCAACAGAGCTGTCACGCACTTTTAAATAGATCTGAGTGAATTAACACAGTGCTCCAGGTCCCTGCCGCTGGGGGGCTGGTGACAGCAGCGGTGCCCTCCACTAACGCTGGTAGAGAAGGCTTTGGCATTGTTGGCATGGGTTCCCAAAGTGACTCTACAGGGGCTGGATGCCAGCCAGTCAACTGAAACCTGGCTAGCAGCCCCAGCCTGGACGAAAGCGAAACGTGGAGAGGCCACTAGAGAACGCGGTAGCCAGCTTTTTCATTTAGCCGCCCAACTGCTTTCTCCTCTCTTCTCGATTGATGGAATAAATGCACCTGCCATTGTGTGATTTTGGGCAGATTAGTTTGGGCTGTGATTGAAGAGTTGGTGTTAGAATGGGGCATCTCTGAAGGGACCCACCCAGGGATCTGGGCAACTGGGAACTCTCGTTTGTACTGAATAACACCATTTTGGCTAGTCGTTGGTGTACTAATATTTTAAGATTTAGTGTAGCCTGCTGGTAAAGTTGATTGGGAGATGATACCGGAGGAGGTAATTTTGTCTGGAAGGATGTAGTTTGAAAAGCTATTTTCAGCAAAGATAATAACCGCTTTGAAAAAAAAAGTTTTTACAGTAACTAAATGGGAAACTCTGTTAGTCTCATTTTTCATTCAGTTTGAGTGACAACCAAATCACTCTGTAGGCCATTGTGAGGTCATCTGTAGCTTTTTAAAAATACAATGATTCATGTCTACTCATATTTTATATAAGGAAATAAAGCCTTGCTGATTCCGTCCAGTGTTTTAGATGGGTGTGCTTTGTATGTGTAACATCCCATGGAGCAGTTGAAAGTTTTACAGTTGTCTATTTATAAGAGTGAAGGTAAGCCACAGATAGGATTAGTCACAATTTCATAACAATGTCGCGCTATGAAGCTTCGATTTTCATCGGAAAACTGGATTTTGTTGTGACTGCTAATCCAACATTATGTCTGAAATTAAATACTCTACAGTAAATCATAATTTATTTGTGTTCATACATTTGCTGGCTTGCATTTTTAAAACAATCAACTGAAACATCTACTGTGCCCCAGGCTTGCCTTCCTTTCTATTCCACCAAGCAGTAGAAGATTCCGCCCATCTTTAGTCATTCAGATTTTTGTTCTTTCATATTTATGTCTGATCACTAATCTCTGGTTAATTTTTTTTCTTACACAGATGTTTTTTGGCAGGGGCAGCAAAACTGGACAAAGACTTTTACTAAGACAAAAAGGATCAATCTAATAGTAAATTCATTTGAAACATTATCTCTACATTTTCTAATTGTAAAACTTGGCACAATTGCTTTATTAACAAAACTATTCAAATACATTTGAATCCACTGATTATAAATCAGTAGACACTCTCTTAAACTGTTAATATTTTTCAACAATCTTTGAGGATAAATAGTCAAATTAATTTTATAGAAAAGCTTTGGGACGTTAGAGGGCAACAGGATTGTTAAAGGAACTTGAGAACAAGTTTGAATGCTTGCCATGTGTTTCCAAAACAGAAAATGTGCTATCACTTTATAATACCAACACACTACTAATTATTAATCAAGCAGTTACACATAGTTAATTAATATTATATAAAGCATGTATGTTTGTTTGTATGTTAATAGGAATTTGTAAGCAGTTTCGAAATATATGTTTAAGGGCTTTATTCTTGGTTTTGAAACATCTATATTATGTGCTTATTAACATTCACTTCATGAAAATCAGTTAAAGTTTCAAATGAAACTTTTTACTTTGTAAAAACCAGTAAGTTATTAGTTGTAAATGATTTCTGAGATAATTTAGAATGTGTTAATAAATGTTTGTTAAACTATTTGAAATTACATTCATACATCTTATTATTCAGACAATCAAAGAATAAAGCATTTAAAGTTATATTTATGAACCGCTTACAAATGTGTATTAACATAGATTACATTCTTTGTATATAAAACAAGACTTAGAGTAAGAGTTTTCAAGTTAATACAAATAAGTATGATGTACTTTATATCATACAGCAACAACAATTAAAACAACTTGGCATGCACGTTGAGAACGCTTCCTCTGAAAGTCTTCATCGTGCATATTGTTCATACCAATAAAACAATTAGACCTTCCTGTCCTGTGACATCTCATTCTAATGCAGAATTTTCTGCTGCTTAATTTAAATTTAATTGGACTGTACCCAACTGGATCAGGTCAGAATAAAAAGAAAATCAGGAACATTAATCAAGGTAAAGTTATCAGCTGATTAATCAGTGTTCTAATTATGGCACACAATGTCTCTCTCTCTTTGTTCTGTTTTAATTACTGTACTTCATTGTCTTCTCCATATGGCCAGCATGTTTCCACATAATGCCAGTGTCTTAAATGTACAGACAGCCATTAGTATCCTGCCTAGTGCTGCCATAATGCTACCATTTTCATATATTAGTCTTTGTGGACAGTTCTATAAGGAACTGCATCAGCATCATTGTTGTTCAAGTATAGCTCGCTTGTCTAAAATGTTATTTAGATGTTCTGTCAGTGATCTGAAATGCTGACTTTGAGATCCACAGAAGAGTATCTGTAGACACAGTGTATGATGCAGCAGCGTGGACTCAGTGTTAAGTGCCAAAATGGATGGGGATCTAATAAATTGTTGAATAAAACATGCTCTGTTGCCACGGGGGTGCAAAATTAGCAGGGTAAAGTGGTGATTAACCATCCTATCATACTTGCCATTCCTATTCCCACTTTCCTTTTCTTTTTTTACCTTTCCCTGAATCTATTTTTCAGCACCACTTGGCCAGTCTTCTCTGTTAAATGTTACAACAGTGTATTTAGAAATTATTAGACCAGAATATTATTCTTTGAAAAAATAATTACTGAAATTACAAACAGATTATTTTTAAAAAGCAGAAAACAATATTTATTTAATGGAAGTTAGACGTAAGTTTAAAAATATTTGAATTAAGTTATCATAGTTTAGCGAAACATGAATGAATCTGAACAGTTTGAGATGCAATTGTTCTAACATATCGACATTTTCATACTTAAAGACAAAAAACTATTATAAAAAAATCTGTTTATTTGTATATCACAAGCCATACACATAGAAAAATTGAAATAGTTTTATCGAGTAAATACTTAAAAGAAATTATCAGTGTATCATCAAGAATCCGTGCACATTGATTCAAATTTAAGAAGTCTATAAGCGCTGTTCGGACAGCAGTGCTCGGTTTTGTGAGGAAATTAGTTTTTAGTCTTTACGTATTTAATCTTAGATGCTAAACCATATAGTGCTAATGCTTTAGCAACTATAATCTTTTCTGGAAGCTGGTTCCAGTTGTGGGCAGCATAGTAACTGAAGGCAGAGGTTCCCTTTTTGGAAATGAACCTTTCCTGAGCATAAAAATACTTTGCTTTCTGCACACTTATAATTTTTGTGGAAGCCCTGGTTCTCTTATTGTCTAAAAGCAATCACCCTCATTGGCATGTTTAAATTAGTCATCACTTAAGAAATACTTACGCCAATGTATCACTAGCACGTGGATCTCTTTTTTCGGTATGTAATTACTGCAACCATACAAGTGTCTCATGCATATTCATGTGGATTTTAATTAAGCTCATCTCCTCACAGTTTGTACCCTTGCCTCCTGAAAAGTTGCTTCCTCACACTCCACAGGATTCACACATACAGGCGTGCTCACTGGAATATTAGTATGTTTGTCCATCAGCCTAAAATGTACTAAATTTACGAGGACGCTGGAAATTTGCATGGATTCACTCACGAAACTTGCTGCTTTTGGTTTTGTCATCCTTCATGCAGTCTGCAGATGCTCTTCATCAATGCTTTTTTTCACCATCTTTAGTCATTTTTTGGTGTCTACAGCTGTCCTGCTTGGGAAATGGAAGCATTGATTGTGCAGAGCTTGTAGCCCTTAGAGAGCAGACAGTCTCAGTAGCATATGCTAGTCAACAGATCACAGACAGCATAGCACCATGTGACACATCAACGATTAAAATGCCCATAAATTATTTTAAATGGCTCAAGTCAACTCTACCCATAAAGAACCATAATCGTTTTTCTGTTGGATTGTGTAAGGATACAGGAATTCCTAAATTAGCGCTTGTTATAAGTGAGCCTAGAGCTGTGATGCTGCTGACTGTGTAGTCGTTTGTTATGTTAGATTTGCCAGAACAATCTTTACAAACACTTGAAGGACTCTTACACTTTTTCTGAGGTGAAAAACACACACATACGCTGATGAAGAGGACAGGAGGGAAAAAATATGCTAACATAAAGGCACTTGGCTTTAACCATACTAGTGAGGATTTCTGAATACCAACAGCGCCATCTACTGAGAATGTAGAAGTCCAAGCTTGAAAGGGAGAGTTGGACAAACACCAGCTCAGTAGGAATCCTCAGATAATAATCAGCTTCTCTGGGCTTTAGAAGCTGGCTCATTAAGCCTACTTTTTAACTGGAAATATAGGGAGTGATTAAAGCTGTATTACTGAGTGGGCACAAAATAGCTAACCTCTGGCCACCCACTGCTCCTAGGTGTCTGGCACAGGGTTTTGCATGCAGCGTAATGTCTTCACTTTGAGAGCGGCAAATCCATCACCTGCTTGTTTATCTACTTTGCTCTGGCAGGTTTATCAATCAGTGTTAAACCATCAAACTGGCATGTTTCTCATTTAAATATTATTATATGCAGCAGGGCAAGACCTCAGAGCCCTTTGGAATCAGCTCAATTTTGATGTGTGTTAAAGCAGGTTAAAATCTGATGACTTCCATTCAACCTCCAACTGACTCGAGATGGCAGGGGATCTTTGCTAGAAAAATCTCACTCTTTAAGCATTCCACGATTTAAATTAGTGTTGCTCTCTAAGAACTCTTTGCTCTCTGTGCAGGTATTTTGCTTTCATCTACTTGAAAGGTGGTTTCAAAAAACATGGTGTCAATCGAGGTGTTGGAAAATGCACCAAAATGTTAATTTCCGAAGTGCTTTCCGTTAAGTAAAAATGTTTATTAAAATAGGTGATTTTTTTCCCTACAGGCAGAAACAGATTTAGGGGTGCCATTCGGATTTGGTATTAGCAGACATAATTAATGCTGGGGAGGGCATCTGGAATGGGGCAAATCTGGTGTCATTGGGCATAATTGCTTCAGGAGGACATAATTGGGCTGCTGGTTGATTTTCAAAGACTCATCCCTCCGTTGTCGTGGACACAGCCTGTGGACTTTGGCCTGATGCCAAGTAGGCTCTTAAAGAACACACAGTATCTCCCTGCTTCTCTGTCTCTACATGGAGGAGGAACACAATGAATCACTCAAGCAGGTGCTAAAGTCAACCTTGACTTATAATAAGCATGCAGAGGTAGAAAAAAATACACGACTGTCGGCGTGTGGAAGGTTTTATACACAAAAAATAATATTGTGTGAAAACATAGTTTTCCTGTCCAGTATGTATTCCATCTTTAACCCAATTTGATGTGGAGATAGGCCCCAGATACCATGACCCAAAGTACGAAAAAGTAGGAAAAGTAAAGAACGAGAAAATCAACCTGGTAAATTTAAATAAAATCAATGTCAGTGAGCAATGGATGTTGGTGACAGATCTATTTCATCATTGATCTGTTAAGAAATATGGGACATTTGACAAGACCAGTGCTATGTAAAACATAACAAAGAACAAATTCCATGTCAGTAATTCAACCACCACATTCAGAAGACTGAAATTGTGTGCAGCCAATGTGAATAAAGAGGATTGATCACCTTATAGAACAGTTATTAACTTAGATTTACTTCCAGTACATTGGTTTGTCACCAAAACATTACAATGGGAGATTTTAAATTTGTGTAAAACACAAATGTGTTTATGACCATGCGGTGATAGGGTTGAAGCATCTTTCCAGACATACAGTATGATGTGAGAACATGCTAATGCTGCAGATTAAAACACTCATTGCGCACGAATCATGCTTACAATACAAGGCAATCACAAGCAAGAGCCAATTGTTGAACTGAATTGCATTCAAATTATTGCCAGAAAATAAAATTCAGAGCTTTATCTAGTAGCTTACTCTAGGTAATTAATACAAAAACAGTATAAAAGATGAAAAATCATAATTTATTTATTTATTTTTTGTGTAGACTTGAACTTATTGTGAGGCTATGGTTTTCAGATATATTCCACAAACACTTGTCTGATCTGGATGTTCCTTAAACTGGCCAGGGCTTGTGCATTGTTGAGGTCTTCTTGTGTGGGTGGAATGTTTTATTAATCTGTTGTCACATGCATTATGATGTTATCTATGTTTGTGATAGATGCAGTAGAAGGTCAAGGAAAAATGAAAAGATCAGAGAAGAGATTTGTTTCGGGAGCCTTTAAGGTGAGTCCGATTCCTTGATCAAGCAACCTGATAAGGCCTTGTCTGTTTGCTCACACGTGTACAAATCTTTGTGTTCTGTCCACCATGCAGGGCTTTCGGATGATGACCTGGTCCAAACATCACATCCTGACATATTTATCATCCATCAGCGCAGAGCGAGATAAATCTGGCCTTGCAGCAGCCCTGGCAGCCTCTTGCTATCTTGTCACATTCCAGACAGTCGGGGTCGGTGGGCTGAGCCAAGCTAGTCCGGGCTGGGAGTGGAAGCAGGGCCAGGTAATCCATTACTGTCCGGGGGCACGTCTCTGTGCATACGGATTTAATATCAGCCAGCCGAGAGTTATGAGCCACCCTCTTCCACAAACACATACTTCTTTTATGCAAAACGACAGGCTCACAGGTGGGGGATTTGAGCCCTTTGTATATTCTCTTTTCGTGAGGTATCATGAGGTGTTTTTCCCTCTTTTGGCTCTGATGGTTTGTGTCTCACCCTCTCCCACACTCTCAAACACCTCCATGTTCTCAGGAGGCAAAGGCTGAACTGTGCTCCTTCCAGAGTGCTTTCCATCATGACCCATTTCTCCTGGAGAGGCAAGGTGACCTGGCTCCAGAACTGCCCTGGCAATCACCTCTGAGAGAAAAGGTTGTTTGGCAGATGGAAGAAGTGTATTGAAGTTGACATATGACCCTGTGATGTCCCCCAAATGGATATTCTCTCTGGAGGAGAACAGAGCTGCTCAGGCTTCGTATACTATGCTGAGGTTTCACTTATTAGTCCTTCATAGATAAACACATGCCCCGTGGCCATAAGCAGGGCTAGGCATGTCCCATTTCTAGCCTTTTTGTTTTACAGTGAAACGGTAAACCCTTTGCAGGAGGAAGCACTGGGGTGCAGGGTGAGAATGTCTCAGGCGGAACATTTGTCCAACTCTCACAAAAAGGACACGGAGGTTAATTTTTTTGTAATGCTTCAAAGTGAAAAAGTTAAGCGTGCAAAAGTAAATTTTTTTTTACTATTTCTACAAGGTCACTTTGTACATTGTGTGATTTATTGTCAAGCTTCACTGGACACCTTTTTGTTGTGAACAATACAGTACCCACTAAGTGTATTTTACAGATTTATAGTAATCAGCAGTTCCAAAAATCCAATTCCAAAACCTTAAATGCTTTGTTCCTCCTATGAACATGTGTTTTGGATCAACACTAAGATGTAGACAGACAAGTAACTGCCCCATTCATGGTTCCAGAAAAGCATCAAAAGCATAGTGTAGGTGCTCAACATGATCCGTTGCTATGTCTGTCATCAGGTGCATGATGAGTGTGTGTCACATGAGGTAAATGGTTGAAGAAGAATCGTTAATGTCTTTATTCTCATTACCTAATCCAACAAATTAAATGTTTCAAAGAGGAGGGATGTCAATTGAAAGATGGGGAAAAGGAATAACTGGTGAAATCATTTCATAACTGAGATACATGCTCTCTGTATTGGCATTTAATAACTGAGCTGACCATTTGAGACCAAAGGTGCCATGCTAAATCACCTTGGTCCAGAAAAAAAAAAAAACGCACCAGCAGCAATCAGAGGGTCAGGGTCTGACTGCAGCTCTGGGACTTTGACCTGTAGCATTAGAAACTGTTTATAGATTTCAGCCAAATGTCAGCCTTAATACCAGTTTTTGACTTCACAAAAGGCCAATAAATGTCAAGGGGCAGAAAAATATAGGTAAGACAGAGATAAACCCCCTGAAGTGGGAAAGTATGCCCTCTTATTGTAATGAGATGAATGATAAACATATGATACTGAGACTGAATACTTTTATACTGAAAACATTCACTTTTATTTCCTCTTCAAGGATGTCAAAACTTCCTTGTTTCTACTCCTAACTAAAAATCTAAAAGATGCATGAGGTTACAAAGGGTGGTAAATTTATCATAGGTCTGCTGGACTCTTTCCAGCACCCTCGTAACTTTTTCTAGCGTTCATTGAAAAAAGGAATGAGAAAGGAAAACGCCTGAGTAAGCACACCCTGCTGGGAAAAAGTTGGCTGATCCATCAAACATGCTCTCTGTATTGGCGCTAGAGCCTTGTTAGCTAATTGGATACATGAAAAATTGAGATATCACCATTAGAGAGGGATTTTCACCAACCTTAGTTTGATCTTCCCTATGTTATTTTAGCTAAACTCTGTGTTTAAGCCATTATGTTTAGCTTTAATGCAAACATTGTGAATGTGCCAATTTGACCCCTGAATGTCATTACAGTGGTTCCTGCCTCACTTCTCTCATCTATCTTCTCTGATCTTGCTTAATCATTCTTTTTCTCTTTTTTTCCCATACAAATTTGTCTTTTCTCATCTTTGACTGCATTCTCTTTTCTTCATAACTTCAATCTTGCCCAATTCACAAATCACCTATTTCACATGAGAAGATCAATAACATGCTTGCTAGGAAGCGCCATTTAAACAATTAACCAACTGTATAATAATTACTTTCCAGCACTACTCCAGTGAGAACTTAAAATGGCATAGTTTAAACTTGTTTTTAGATGAGAATAATTTTACCAAAATGTATAGTCACAAATTAAAAGTTTATCTTACATCTTAGTGTAAGACCTTTTCAGGAAAAAAAAAAACCCACACATCTACACCATTTTTAAATCTCATCTTAAAACTAAAAAAATAAAATGTAGACTATTATTATTATTATTACAACAATTTTACTTGGCTCTGCTCAAGGTTACGGAATTTGATTTGAAAGGCCTAAGTACTAAAATGAGGTTCAATTTGATCTTCAAGTTCCAAAGGGCCAAAGACAGGCCTCATCTGGACTATAAGCCAAGTTTGCTTTAAATGGTATGTCTGGTCCATGTTTTTTTTTTTTTTTGATACATACAATGCCACCTTTTCCAGACTTGGAGAATGCAAGGTAACATTCTGTATACCAGCGCCAGATGAATGCCAGATGTGCTAAAGGAATAGCAAACTTGGCACAATCTTTGTTTGCTGACTTTGAGGTTTCTTCATTTTAAAAGTATCTGTGGGCCTCTTCAAACATTAAAACAGCATAGATTAATTAGGATAGAGACCTAAAAAGAGACCAAAGTGACAAATCTTTAAACAAAGATGTGTCATTGACATTAGTAGTCACAGTGCAATTCTTATGAGACTTGTAGGTAAATCTTAATGGCATTTTGGATATTGTTTTATGAATCTGTCCTAATGTCTGTAGTTCAAGCATATGTTTACTTGATTGATTGTTTAATTGTCATGTATATTGATAAAAATCAGCATTTCTTTATTGCTTCATTGCCCCAAATCTATGAAACAAGAGTGTGCCACCCAAATGGCATAATTAAATGTGACATCATGCCTAGTTAAAGTAGACAGTATGGTTTGATCTTACATTTACAAGCCATGAAAACCTGTTAGTTGCAAAAGTTAGTCTTTTGCATACTTTGCAACTTGTAAGTTACCCAAAAAAAGCCAATAAGAAAATATATTTTCACTCATATTTCAAATAGGTAACTGTGTGATGATTCATTAAATATAGTAATTGTAAATGTAAAACGATGTAAAGAAATCTTAGGTGGACCTTTAGCTTTCTTTTTATTTTCTTAGCAACTTTTCACTGGAGAGGTTGGATTGTTATGAGAGGGATCTATAGTTTATGTTGCTGTACGAAAGGTCTTTCTAAATAATGAATGAGGTGTGGTGCTGTCACAAAAGGTTCATCCTGCTATTAAATGGTGCATGGGTGACTGCCACAGCCACTTGTTACTGTGTTTAAGGACAAAACCTCTGCTAGAAATGTATTAAGGTTGCAGAAACATCAATTGATCAGTGGGCTCTTCAAACTGCTGGTTGTACTATCTCTCAAATTTAAAATTCCCACACTCAAATCTTCTGGTTTGTGTCTTATCTCACTTATTATCTGCACAGTTCATTCTTCTTTCATGGTTGCTTTAATTTCGTGGAAGTATCCACAGTCTACCATTGGCATGCATACCAGAAAAGAATGGCAAGTCTTTGAAAAACATAAGGTTAAAATGATAAAAAAAAACATAATAACTGTTTATATATTATATTTCATTGTTATCTTTTTACCACTAAATGGCACAAGCATGTTAAATACCTGGTGTATTTTACTGAAGACAAAAACAAAACCCTGAGTGAAATGTATTAGTCATCTAAATTTGTTCTTTGGAAATACATTTTCTAGGTTCTAAATGGAGAAGCCCAAAACCATCTAAAACCAGAAGACCAACTGTACCTATTCGACAGACATTGGTAGGTGCAGTTGGTCTTCATCATCCCATTTTAAACTCCAACTCTGTGCAAATTTTTTTGTGAAAATGTAGAGAAAACTTTAAAATGGGATGAGAGCGAAAGAAAGTTGAAGCGATTTCTCTGTACCACATCAATCACAGAGCTTGCCACCCGCGAGGCTAGCTCTAGATAGGTAAACATTTTCATAGGCATGCAGCAGGTTTCACAAAGTTATGTGCAGACTTCATAAGGGGCAATTCGTAGGTTTGAAGCAAGTATTGCTTGGCATTAACCCTTGACCCCAATGCTATCTAATGACATACATATACATAACAAGCAAGTATGCATTTGCTACAATCATGCAATATGGTATTGAACTATTTACATTTATGAAAATAAACAAACTATTCTAACAAGTCCCCTGCCAGAATCCTTTAGAAGAAACTATCTATTTTTATATAAATACAAAGAGTGAATGATATAATGACTGAATCCCATTTAAAAGGTGAAGTGGAAGAGCTGTAAGGGAGCCCTTGTGTACCTGAAATCCTTTATATATCCTGAAGAAATAAGGGTCAGGAGTCAGTCAGAGCACAGCAGCTAATAGAAGATTTATGACTCTCTGAATATGCAGATAGGCTTGCAGTGATCGACCAGGAACCATGCATGCCCTCGGGTACACCTTTGCATTTAGAGAAAGAGATATCTTCTTGAGAGGGAGGGAATGAAGGGTAGAGAATCTTATAGAGTGAACGAGAAGAAGTGTGTACAATAGAGAGAAAAATGCACTAGTAAATTAGGCTGCCTCTCATTTTTGAATGGTCCGACAAGATTGTACGGTTCCCTGGCAGAAACAGCTATTAGTCATTTTTCCGGGGGGATGAAATCTTCCATTTTTCCCCTTTCTTTGTTCTCTCTACTCACTTCGTCCCTCATTTCAGGCAATTTGAACTCCATTTGCAAGAGTGCAGTTGCTGCTCTGGAAAGCAGATGTGTTTTACTTTATTTGAAATATACATACAGGCATAATGAAACTGAACCCTGACCAGGGCTTTGTCATCATGTAAGTGCTGGTAGTTTACAGGCTCTCTGATGAATGTGTAGGTAAAAATGCAGCACGTGGCGTCCATGCAGCTTGCCTGTCTAAGACCAGATTGTAAAGATGGAAAAATTATAGAGCGGGGCCTGCTCTGCCAAGTGAAAAGGCATACTGACATGTTGAATTGAGTTGCATCAAAGGGCCTCCATTTAATCTCCTAAGTCTTTTAGCCCATTAAAAAAGCCATTCAGTGCCCATCACCGCTGCAGATCTCACTTAGTTTTGCCACCTAAGTGTTGTGTCTCAGTGCAAGCAGTGTTTTAAAGTGTCTCTGCAGATATCTGTTTGTGTTTGATTTAATATTTTGCAGTTGAATTGAAGTCCTATGTCCTCATAGACTGTGCTCTGTGGCATTTTCAACTACAGGTATTTAATGTCCTAGACTGGAACCATTAAATCTATCGCATATTTATGGTGTATTCTAAAGTATGTGTTATGTTTCCAGTCTTAGAACATGATTAAAAAGTGTTCCATAAGAGTTTTAAACGTTTACAGGAACAAATTGTTTACCTGACAGTTGACATGCACAGGGCTTTACTGTCCTCTACTGGCAAGTAATTTGATAACTGTGTTGACTTTTCATGGTAAAACAGACTGGAGAAGAAAACACTGTTGTTGGTGAATCTGTGAAAAGCATGAAATTATTTGTATAAAGGATGTATTATTTTATTACTATGAACATTTGATTACACCACCTTATTATGTTAAGACATTGGATGCTAAATGTTTTCCTTTTGTGGTAAAGAAATGCAAGCTCTGAAATAAAATGCAGGAAATTGTTTCATCTACTGAAAACATCACATCTTCATCCTTTCTCCTAATGGAGACAACACGAATGGCTCTGACATTTATCTCACTCTAACAGCATTCTTGATTCCTAGCATCCATAAAAGTCAAGAAGGTAAAGTTTATGTGGGTGGCTTAAGTGTATTACAGAACATCTTTAAAAATTGCATTAGTGAGTCATTGTCTTCTATCTGTTTTCAAACTGTCATCTCTATTGGTGATAAACAAGCCATGTATTGAGCTAGGTTCATCTTGGGATCTTTGCATTGTGGATGGAAGGAGAGTAGCCTAGAAAGCTAAAGAGGATCACATCAACGTAAAGGGGATTATATTAACATTGTGTTTTTTTTTTATTCACCTTACATGTTCTTTTTAATTTTTGCTTTTATGTTTACACCCAAAAAGTGATAACATTTCTAGACGACTATTTACTACATCAGCATTGTTTCCCTGGTCCTTTAATATTGAGTGTTTTTATTAATTTCTACTTGGATATGACCAATTATTTTGAAATATAAATGATCGAATGCTAATATTATATTTTGTATGTATTATAATGTTTTTATTTTTTAAATAATTGTATTTATTTATTTATTTAACTAAACCTGGTGAAAACACAAACAATTATAAAGAAAAGATTTATATATGGTTGTATGTGTTTTACCCAATTAAATGGAATACAAATAATTATCTTCTTGCTATAAAACACATTTTAAAATACAAATAAACCAGCAAGTTAATCGCACAAAAAAGTGAAGACACATTGCCTTGATCTTTATGCTTCACTGTACTTTATAGAGAAAGAATTTCTCATTTGAATTGGATGCCCCTTTAACCATGAGTCTGGCCCAATGAAGCCACCTTGGAGCAGTGACGAGCAAGCTTTGATAGAGTGTCAGGGCAAATTAGCTTCTGCGAGGAGGTGCCCTGGCACACAAAGCTGCTTTCACTCCTGCCATCAACCTGCATATGTGCACAAGATTATAATTAATAAGCAAGCACGTCAATCACACTTTAATAATAATAATTTAGCATTTAGGGGGCGGAGTGAGGTTACTGGCATCTGTGTATTTGATGTGGTATATAAGCTCGCTAATAGGAAGGCACCAAGGAAAAGAAAGAGAGTTAGAGACAAACCTCAGTCAATCGATATCTGGATAAGACTTTTAAAAAGAGAAGTCTGATGGAAAATGCACTTAAAGGGTATTTGGTTGCATAAACAGTTTTTAAATAATAGCATACTCTAATAAAGTGACCATTCTTATAGTGCCTCATGATCCTAAAACTTATTGTGCTCTTTTACGTTTGGATTCTCACAAACATTCTTCAAACTGTCATATAAGAATTTGAACCATGAATGTCATGCAATTATTGAAATATGACTAGTGGGGGACATCCCTCGAAAAAATAATTTGATTTCTTAATTAATTCACACACGGTGTCATGGTGGTGCAGTGGGTAGCACTGTCATCTCACAGCAAGAAGGTCGCTGGTTCGAGGCTCAGCTGGGTCGGTTGGCATTTCTGTGTGGAGTTTGGATGTTCTCACCATGATCGTGTGGGTTTACCCCGGGTGCTCCGGTTTCCCCCCACAAGTCCAAGGACATGCGATATAAGTGAATTGAGAAAAAAAAACAATTGTCCATAGAGTATGAGTGTGTGTGAATGTTTCCCAGCAATGGGTTGCAGCTGGAAGGGCATTTACTGTGTAAAACATATGCTGGAATAGTTGGCAGTTCATTCCGCTGAGGTGACCTAAAAGGCAAAATGCGACAAGATAATAGATGCAGATAATGGATGGTTTAATCCGCATATAAACAGTTTAATATATAACTGATTATGCAAGTCCCCTCCCCCGCCCAGTAATTTAACATGTAATCTTTTATATGCTTTTGTCTGATTTATACAAAAAAATTATTATGATAATTTATTGCACTATGCTTCATTTAAGTCACCTATTTTTTATTATTGATGAAATATATATATATATATATATATATATATATATATATATATATATATATATATATTTTTTTTTTTTTTTTTTTTTTTTTTTTTTTTTTTTTTTTTAAGGCTGCGCTTATAACAATTCGAAGTAGATTTTTTTTCACAAGTGGTAAATATCTTTTGATTTGTTTGGACATCATTTCAGAAAGAACTTATTTAGCATTGACAAACCCATTCTTTCCTGTTTTTTTTTTATTTCAGAAAACTCAGAAAACTTTTTCCAGTGTACCAAAATTAACAAGCCCCCCCGTCTCTCTTCCTTGTTCCCTGTACTGACCATATTGCCATGGCCTTGTTCCAGCATCCCTTATTACTCAGACACATCCGCTAATTGCAATCAAAATAACAAAACAACATATGTCAACACCCCAGAGACCAAAGCACTGGTGTCCTGCAGTCACTGAAATGAAGAGTGATGGTTGACAAATGAGCGCTTGATTGCTTACATAAATTGCTTTCAGAAGATGAAACTCCTCACCAAGAACAGCAGAGAGGAAGTGCTGGAAAGAAAGAGAAGATCAGGTGAAGAAAAAATGACTGGGGAAATGACAGAATGAGAAGGGGGTTTAAATCCAGTGGACCAAGATAGCATGTCCATGTTGTATTTATTTTGCATATTTAAATGGTCAATCAATGGAATAAAAAGAGACAACATAACATTAATTTAAAAACTTAAGTCAAAAGTGATTTTTAACTTATGATTTAGTGGTGCCATAGCCTGTAACATATTTCTATTTGTTTTTTTGCGGCTACAGTATAAAATAGCATTTTTTGTATAGTTTACAAAATACATTTTATCACTTGATTTAAGTTGACATACATGTTTATAATGTTTACACTGTTAAAATACACACAGACTGTTGATGTACTAAATGGAACCATGTGGCTACCAGTTCTTTGACCAGCATAATCCACTTACTAGCTATGCATTTTATTATAAAAAGAACAAATTTAAACTAGCTTTGCAAATACACTATTTGTTTGACGTTCACCAGAGGCAGTTTTGCTATTTTCCAACAGATGGCAGCAATGTATTTGTTCTAAAGGAAACATGGCAGAGGAAATTCACCCTTCAAATGCTATATTTGAAATGGTGCCTTGTGTTAGCTGTTCTTCTAGCATGAAAAAGGTGTTAATATTTTTTCCACTGTGTCTAGTCTTTTCAAAATTCAACCTGTGTTTTTACAAAATATATAGGAAGTCCAAGCAGACATGAATGTATTTATAAATATAGGCCTGTTACCTAACAGCAAATCTGAAGTTTACTTGATATTTGCATATTTAGTGAAAACATAAACTCATAAACAAATAAAATGTTTTTGAACAAACTATTTTCAATATAAATCAAAATAACTGTAATATATCTAAACGTGGACATTTTACTTACAAAATACAGTGTAGTCCAAATTTGGATCAAGAAGTTGACTAAAAAATCACAATACAAACTGTTTTAAAACATTGATTGTGTTTTAAAACGGTTTTATATTTTTTACTGATATATTTACTTTATATTTTTAAAATACTTTTATATTTTAACTGTTTTATACTTTTATATGTTACTTCAGATAATACAACCAGTCGAAGTATTTACAGAAATATTGATCCAAAGTGTATGCGTTGTAGCATGACTTGGATTGGATTGCCCTGGTGATTAGAAAAGATGATATACAGCAGTTTAACAAGAAAACAATTGTACAAGATGGAATTTCAAAAAGGATAGAAAAGAAGTGGCAGCTGATCCACCCTGTCTGTTAGAGGAAGAATGGCTGACAGTTACAAAGTTCTGGGGATGTGCTGCTCCTTTTTTCAGCTGATTTGAAACAATGCTGCTTTGTCAAGTGATTATTAGAAAATCAAGTCATTGTTTAATTGTAGTTAATATCCCCACAGTTGAGCGTCACGGTGGCGCAGTGGGTAGCACGGGCGTCTCACAGCAAGAAGTTCGCTGGTTCTAGGCTCGGCTGGGGCAGGTGGCATTTCTGTGTGGAGTTTGCATGTTATTGCGTGGGTTTTCTCCAGGTGCTCCGGTTTCCCCACAAGTCCAAAGACATGCGGATTAAGTGAATTGAGTAAGAACGATTGTCCATAGTGTTAAAGTGTGAATGTTTCCCAGCAATGGGTTGCGGCAGGGAAGGGCATCCGCTGCGTAAAAAATATGCCAGAGAGTTGGTGGTTCATTCTGCTGTGGCAACCCCGAAAGGGAATAAAGCCGACATGAAGATGAATGAATCCCCACAGTTTAGGCTAATTATTTGAATGTGGTTTTATGAGTGTCCAGTAACCTTATGTTACTGTCTCTATATTAAATTGTTTATATTCTTAAATGTATAGTTTTATTGTTTAAGTTTTGCATATTATTATGTTTTTTCCACATTTTAGGAAGACACTTTTAGTATTTACAAATTAATTTTAAATAAATCCGTTAAAACCTAATTTTATTCAATATGCTAACTCAGACAAAATTCATAAAAGCCAAAACAGATTTGAAGTGATTGGATTTTCCTCTTTGATGCACTACCTGACTTCTCTATCACTTTGTCATGCTTTCCCCCCTAAATGTGTTATTGAATTGTTTCCTAAATATGTTTTGAAAATGTTTACATGATTAAGCATGTTCAATTTAACATCTTATTTCCCAGCGATGGGTTGCGGCTGGAAGGGCATATGCCGAATAAAACATATGCCAGAGAGTTGGCGGTTCATTCCGCTGTGGCGACCCCGAAAGGGAATAAAGCCGACATGAAGATGAATGAATGAACTTGAGAAGATTTCTGCTTAAATTAATGAATTTTGGATACTAAATTAAATATATGGCACATCTTTAAGTATATCACGGTGGCGCAGTGGGTAGCACGGTCGTCTCACAGCAAGAAGGTCGCTGGTTCGACCCTTGGCTGGGTCGGTTGGCATTTCTGTGTGGAGTTTGCATGTTCTCCCTGTGATTGTCTGGGTTTTCTCTGGGTGCTCTGGTTTCCCCACAAGTCCAAAGACATGCAGTATAAGTGAATTGAGTGAGAACAATTGTCCATAGTGTGTGTGTGAATGTTTCCCAGCGATGGGTTGTGCCTGGAAGGGCATCCACTGCATTAAACATATACCAGAGAGTTGGCGGTTCATTCCGCTGTGGCGACCTCGAAAGGGAAGAAAGCCGACATGAAGATGAATAAATGAATGTTTAAGTATTTTTAACATTTCTACTACTTCCTAATTTGCTGAATATTGTAAACAAAAAACAAGGTATACAAACATATATCTGTAAAGTAATATGAGTTCATCTTTATTTCAATCACTGTGTTCTATAGAATTTTAGGAGGGCACACTTGCAGAATTAGCCTTGTTAGCGCAAGCAGAAATTGGCATGTATAAATGCATACCTGGTGAGTTGTCCAGGCTTCAGGTTCGGGAAATAATTAAAGCCCGAAGATCCCCTCTAAAGTGAGGAGAAGAGGTTTTGCTGTTCCTCTTTCAAAGAGACCGCGTGAACTGATGCCTTATAATAAATGGTGATACTTTACCGCCCTGACATGCTTGTGCTACTCTTGAAACTTTGTATGTGAACATCACTTATTTGGTTCATATGAACTATTTAGAAATAGGTGATTTTGCTTCCACTGCTCATGTGGATTTTCACCAAAAAAAAAAAATCACCTGGCACTGTCTGTGAACAGTAAGTTTGTGAATCTGGACTGTGTAATTTAAACTAACTAAAGCTGTAATAGATTGAAGCAGAGAAACTTACATTTGGGGTATTTCAAAAACGCCTTAAAGTACTCAGACTGACTGGATTGGTACTAAAAACAAACTTGTAACCAGAGGTGGGTAAAATATCCCAAAAAAATGTACAAGTAAAAGAACAAGGAAACTACAAAATTATTTTCTTGAGTAAGAGTAAAAAAGTATATAAAACAAAATTTACTCAATAACTTATTTTCTAGTTAGTTACTTCTGATGCTAGCTATTACATAGTATTTCCTATAGATTAGTGTTTTCCCTAATAAAATAATGTATAGTCGATTGCAAACTATAAACTAACCTACTCTACAAATGCAATACACACAACAAAAAGATGTTTTGTATTTCTACAATAGTATTTCATAGAATATGTGCACTGTAAAATCTACAATTAAACGCTCAGGTGTCCTATGTCTGTCTGCGGTCTGTGTGTGCTTAACATCCGCGCAGAACAATCTGCAGTGAATCTTCGACTCGAGAAGCTGAAAAACTATCTGGCATCAGCCTCATCAATATCTCACAAAGACTTGCTAATGTCAAAAATAGATGGCGCTTAGATTTATTTTCATGATATTAGTAATGGGAGAGCACAGCTGAAATATAACTAAAGTGTAACTAAGGTGTAATCAGATGTATCTAATTAAAAGTACAGATATTTCACAAAAGATCAGCAAATTTAACTAGCTGCTACCCACCTCTGTTTGTAGCCAATTAGCAAGTGTTGTAAAAAATATCAAGAAAGCACAGTTGGTCTTTGTGTCGGCTTGGGGGTTCTCAGAAGTCCACTCTAACACTTTAGTCATGTTTAAATACAGGCTAAAGACACACCTGTTTAGTTGCACTTTTGTTGACCAAACAACTATCTTATCTTTGCATCTTAATCTATGTCTTATTTTTTTCTGTTTTTAATCAATATGCTTTCATATGACTTGTTTTATGCTTGATTTTGTTAAATGTACTTTCTTTTTTTATTCTTTGTTTCTTTGACCCTGCTGCATGTCAAGCTGCCGCTGCCCTGCATGCCATGGCAGCCTTTTAGGTGTTCCAGGCGGTCGCCGTTGGGTAAAACTGTGACTGTTGAGTGTGTGGTATGCTACAAGTTAATCCGTAAAGTGTTTAGTTTCCTATGTTTGTACGAACAATGATCTGCCCAAACACTCCATTTGTACATACATTGAAATAAATACACTCACACAGTCATTTTAGCACAACATTTAATAGAAAATTAATTGCATTTACTTACCGTTGTTACTTTCAGAACCAAACCTATTCAGTTCAAAACCTGGTCCTTTTATACTTTGCCAATACCATGCTATGCTGTTCGGCCATCTTGGATGATGATATCATCAGGATCACCATTAACTTTTTTCATAAATTTGTTTATTTTGCAATGTTTTGTCTGAATTGTGTTGGGAATAAGTGTATTTTGAGTTTGTAAGTGCTTTACTGTTTTATTAATTTTTGTGATGTTTACCCATAGCTGTCAATATCTTCACCATCTGAAATAGTATGATCCATGGGGGCGGAGCTTGGAATATATAAGGGCTCCCAGGCTTCCATTTCATGTGGGTTGTTGTAGAAGTAGGATGTGTGTGGCACAACTGCAAAAGTTTATTCCTGTATATATTGTAAATATTGTCGTGTCTATTTTTTTGTTACCTTTTTTTTTTTTTTTTTTTGATGTTTACCGGGATTATTGCGCCTGAGCACAAATAAACATTTTTTGTCACAACTGCAAAGTTTTGTCACTCCAGCCTCCTACCGTCAGGCTACCTGGTAACACAGGCCAAGGTCCTGAAAGAAATGCATGAGGGAGTTGTGTCCCAGGTCTTATGGATGACCTGAGAGCAGATACCAACTTTGCGCTCAAGGCGATAAAAGCTACAAGTTTGCTTTGCCACATGACATCTACATTAGTAGTCCACAGCTGCCATCTTTTGTTGAGCCAGGCTGAGATGTTCCCTTACAACAAGAAGCATTTCCTCAAGGCACATGTGGTCCCAGATGGCCTCTTTGGCATCGCCATGGATGACCTTATGCTGCGGGTCTCTGCGATCAGGAAGCAGACAGAGGGTCTTGGAGAACTCATGACGCTGTGTAGGAAGAGACATGGGATGTACCCTTCTAAGTAGGCATCCCACCGCCTGAGTGATGCCGAAAAAAACCTCATCAGTCCTACCCTATAAGTCTGCTCTCACATTCAGGTTCATCAGGGTTCTAATGATCTGTGTCTTACCCACAGAGGCCTGGTCATCCGCGAAGAGATTGATTCAATTTTGCAATCAAGCCAGTTCCTTCTGCCTACAGAGAAAGAGGATTTTACAGCCCTTAATATCTAGTCTCCAAATACACAGATGGGTTTCGTCCAATCCTCGACCATCATCATCTGAACGCTCATCTTCTGAGACTTCCATTGAGGATGATATCTCTCAGACGCATGGTCAACTCAGTCCGTCCAGGGTATTGATACGCTACAATAGATCTGAAGGATGCATACTTTCATGTGCGTGTACTCCATCTGCACAGACCCCTTCCTCGGGTTGCCTCGAAGGTTGAGGTTATCAGTACTGCGTCCTCCCCTTTGGCTTGTCTCTGTCCCCTCTCACCTTCACAAAGGTAATCGAGGGGGCTTTAGTACCGTTAATATGAGAAGGGGTTTGAATCCTGGCTTACTTGGTCGACTGGCTGATACTGGTCCAGTCGCAGTCCATGTTGATTCATCACAGAGACAGAGTCTTATTTCACTTCAGCCATTTAGGGCTTCAGATAAACTCTGCACATGATTGGGGGTCTCTATGAAGATCTTCCAGAGGCTCCTAGACAACGGTTATATATTACATATGAGACCATTGCAGCTTTAGCTCAAGTTTCAGTTTCTATTGCGAGTAAGGCGTTCAGAGCAACTGAAGGTGAAGGTGACACCTCGTTGCCACCTTCATCTCCGTCTTTGGAGTTCCTCCGGTTCCTCCATGCTGGTGTCCCCTCCGCATAGGAGTGACTACAGATGATTCAAAGACTGGGTGGGTTTGGAGGACAGCAGACAATAGAGATGCCTCCTGCAGTTGAGAGCCCACTCTATCAGGGATGTTGCGGCCTCCGGGGCACTAGCAAGACGCACTCTGCTGGCAGAAATCTGCAAGGTTGCGTATTGGTTGACGCCCAACATCTTCCCCAGGTACTATAACCTGAGCGTTGAATATAGAGGAAAAGTGTTGTAGAGGAAAGCAGACTCCTCACCCGTTGAAGCTTCAGACTTCAGTGCTTCCTTTTTATTGGTGTTGAAATACAACTCACTTAAATATAAGAATAGTGTCCTTTATAAGTGAAAACTCTATTACCAGTCTTTACCAACAACTCTTTCACTCTCAAAATGTTCTCATTTATCTGAGACTAAAATGGTCCCTAAGTATATTGTGTTGTACATGTTTAATAATTTTGACTGTGGTGCACTTATGTATACTCTAGATGGCAGCAAAGTCTTTCTTTAGTAATGTACAAAAAACTGCACCATGATCTGTTCCTGTGTCAAAATGGTAAGCCTCTACTGGCTTCATAGGAATTGTAAAGTATGATGTCATCTATATGGTGACTGGAAGACTGGATTCACAGATTTTCACTTATCTACATCCGTAACAAGGCTTTGGAAACCTTGATCACAATTCGATTTTATCGCTCCTCTCACCTAGAAAAAGAACATGGTTTAAGAATGGTTAAAAGAGACAGTGAGTAACTGAATCAGAAGGACATAACTCACAGTACATTGTGTGGAATAATAAAATAATGTTGGCCGCAGGGTGGGCTTACTAAATTCATATCCTACCAGCTGAGTTCGACATGAACTTAATGCCACTACTCACCTATAAGCCACCATAAATAAGCATTTTCATTCCCTTTAAGCTCTCAACAAGATTGATTTTCCCTAGTGCTTCATTTGTCATTTCAAAGTGGAACGCAGGGTACAAAATCAGGGAGCAGATGCATTAATGCAGTTTAGGATTACAGTTTAGGAAACATCTGAGATTCTTCTATTTCTTTCACACTTGTTTGTTTCTAAACTGTAATTTTTCTGTACATTTAAACATTGACTGGATTTAAATTAAATAATTAACTTTGTTTTTGTTACTCTAGAGACAGTAAGTGAGTTTGATGGCTGACCGCATGGTCATTTCAGACCAGACAGAGAGGTGGCCTAAAAAGCAAGAGAAGAAATCTAATCCATTGCGAAACCCATCTTTTCAGGTCAAGAGCAGCAAATCCCAGACCTGTTCTGGCAGAGTTTCTCTCATCTGTCGGTTGATTCCAGGTTGGAATGTCTGTTTCAGGCCAGGGTGGAAGAAAGTAAGCCGACAGCTGTTGAGTGATGGACCATTATCCCAGATCAAAGGGATAATGTGAGAAGAGCACAAGAAAACACTATAAGCCTGCAAAGTAAGGTAAATACTGTAAAGACAGGCTTATTCTAAATTAAAATGACCAATGCCTGTGGCATTTTTACAAATAATGGCACAGAGAGACTAATAATGTTAGCACATAGCTTCTCTGTATTTATGAAAAACTGCCATAGTACAATCAAGTAGTAGTTTGCCATAGTACAATCAAATTTCAATTGAATAATTTCTTCAAGCAATCCAGGAGCGGAACAAAATAACAATAATAAAACATAATTATTCCATTAAAAACATGTCAAAAACCCTGTCATAGTTGGTTGCAGACTATTACCTGTACTACTAAGAGCATTTTCTTGATGCTCCCTTGTGTGTTTATGTTTCAATCATATCACTTGTAACCACAATTGTTTCAATCTCCTTTTGCTATTTGCATGGATCAAGGTTTGTTGAGTCTGCTCTGAAGCTTTTATCGGTGACATTGCAAGGTATCGGTCAGTGGTATTGACATACATTTATGAATATGAGTACCTGAACCTGGTATCGTACAAAACTAAGGTGGAAACTTAGTGGGAAAATAATCTGAAGGTATTTAAACCATTACTCTCAATTGATTTGGTTTACATGAAATGTAGCCTTTGATTGGATTCTAAAAAGGTGACTGACTTAATACATTTGAATTAGTAAAAAAAAAATTGGTTTGAAAATAATATATTATCGATAAATGGAGATTCAGCGGAAAAGGATATGTTAATGATTTGTATTAAAAATGTTCAGAGCACAGGTGGACAAAAATTAGAATCATAAACAGAAAATATAAAGTCAGAAAAAATACTACAGTTGCTGGTTTCTGGTGTCTTATTTTCCGGTATGAATCTGAAAGCTAAATGTTTCCCAAATGATACACAACAATACAAAAAAACCCATTGCAATTAACATTCAATGCATAGTGCTTTAGCCCTATTGATGGCATCTTCTGTTCTGTCAAAATCTAAACTCTTAAGTTTCCTCTCCCCTCAGTTGAGTCAAAGTTGACATCAATTTGGGTCTATTTCTTATTTTAAATTTGTTCAAAAAGGCCAACATCACAAAGCTTACATTATCTTTTGACTAGTCGTTGACTTGGCAGGGTTGTCACAAAGTATGTGATTGTTGTAGCGTCATGTTTGTTTTTCGTGATTTTTTAAGAAAAATAATACTAAGAGGATTCACTCCCCTCCTTTCCAAAATAGAGGTTATGCCTTGTAAACTTTTTGCAATGAAAGGTGAGTGATCTGACACTTTCTCAAAATGTAAAAAAAGAACATTATTTCATGTCTGCAACCCTTGTAATTATTCTGTCTGGACTACACTTTTCTGTGACATACGTGCTTGAAAGGAATTTTAAAATTGGACATCGACGAACTAGGGACATTTTATGTCATTGTTACATTTCTCACATTTAAACACTGTTTTATTTTTGAAACAGTGAGGATTCCTATTGTGTTTTTTATTAATTGTATTTTAATTGTTTCAAATAGCCACTTCTGTTTGGTTTTGCATGACTGTTGCTTATTCTTGTATTCCTCATATTGGATTTTCCTGTCATTTTCAAACGACCTTTAACCCCTTAAGGGAATATTCCTATAAGACAGACAGGAAGGCATTCAGGTACCCTGGAGACTGTTGATGGATGGAATCTTTTCCTGACTTGGCAGCCATGAGTAACCAGTGTTCCACTACATGTATGTTACAGCAAAGGGGTTTTAGAACTGTTAGACCTCCTGTTTGCCAAATTCTTTATGTTAGTTACTCTTCAGATGAGCTGGAGGACATAACCTTGACACAAGTCTGTCAGCATTCCAGCATGTTCACACAATGTAACGTGAAGAGTTGGTGAAGCGGTGACTGCAAGGCACTGGAACAACTGAGCCTGAATTGGATAGAATGATTTGATTTGTCTCCCTCATGCCCACACTGACCTGTTTTCATTCTATCACTCATGGGCTCATGTCTGTCAATTTGCTATGTCTTTTGCACTTGTGTCTTTTAAGCTTATAAATGATCAAATAAATCTGTTTTGGATTGGTGATTGTTAATGACACATTGAAGTAGTTTCTATGTGTCCGTGTAATAAGAGACTCAAGAGGGCTACCAATCAGAAGCGGGGGTGTGGCACATTTCCTATTGTACTACATTACTCTACCCCCCAGTAGATTAGTGTAACTTATGCAATTAGACTAGCGGAATGTAAACAAAATCACTATATAAATGCTTAATAATACTATACATTAGATTAGCAGTTCTGCATTTAACTGATTTAACAGCCTTTTCTTGCTTTTCTATTGTGTATGTAAGCACTCAGATGTACTTTTATGAAGAGGCAGCCAAACCTCCTTCAGCACCAAACAGCAGCATGACATGTGTAGAGAAATGCCATTATATTTTCATTATATCCAACTAGTGTTGCTTTAGTCTAAACTTACTTTTTTGTTTTTGCTTCAGAGATGAGTATTTTGTCTAAATAAAAAGTAAAACTGCTTGCCGAGGAGCTAATGATTTGACTGCAAAACACCATAGACCATAGAAAGGCATTGTTTATGGCATAGACTCACAGTTTTTAAAAATCCATTTTATGACCCCTTTATAAACACATATACAAGTACAATATTCCAATGATTCCATACATATTTTGTGTACCTCCACAATGATTAAAGTGCTAGTACAGTGTTTTGGATACTGGAAGTTAGCATTTTCATGTTTCTTATCCAAGATAAAGAAACACCAACAGTTACCCCCCAAATGACTTTAACCCTTGTATCATGTTTGGGTCTGTGAGACCCATTTTCAGCTTTCATCAAAACTAAAATTATACAAGCAATTATTATATTTAATCTCTGATTTACTGGGCTTGGCTTATTTTCTATGAAAAACATATATGAGTACACATTTTTTTATCACCCCACACTGTATACCCCCTACACATTGGTCTATGGACCCGGGTCATGCAAAAGCGAGGAAATGGTAGATTCTTTACCTTTATTGTCTTCCCACACAAACATAAATCACACATAAACAAATACTTTTAGATTTTTGTATAACGTTTGTTACGTTTCTTTTAAGATGGGAAATGACTCTGGCCGTAACATTTATTTTGCAAAGAAAATGGAACAGTTTAACGGAGTGGAGAAACCAAAAGAGACAACAGCACAACAAATGACTAAACAGAGTGATGGATTTATTTACAACTATTTACAAACAACAAGACTAGTGTACAGACAAACATGAACAGATAAAACAAAAACCCAACCAACCTGAAGAGAGAGTCCCTCCCCTTGATGGCGCAGGTTCCCTGCAATATCCCCAGGAAAATAATATCTCTAAACTAGCACAAAGTATAAACATAAATATCAGGCAAGTACTGTTTAACTTCTAATCTACTCTAATCTTAGTTACAAGTGCGCTCATCACCTATCTAGTGTACTAACAAAAGGTTTACCTACACCTATCTAGTGTACTAACAAAAGGTTTACCTACGTGTAATGTCCCAGAATGTATATCACGTGATATCTATCTTTCTCTCCCTTCAGAGGTTTAGAAAATGTTTCTGGAGAACCAGAGTAGTCAAAACAACTGGCAGCGTGACAACAACTCAACTTATACAAAAGTACACAACTCAACATCAAACCGCACAAGAGCCTACAATCTTGATCAGAGCTGATCAATGGTGGTGTGTCGAGACCTTTATCCAAATCAGGTCGTTTTGGAGCAACCGGATTGGTTGGTGATGTGGTGACGTCATCAATTTAATGGTGATTGACATCCCTCACGACGTATTGCAGAGTGACTGGAGCGGTGGTGAGAGGTAATGGGTGGAACCTGGATTGGGAAACAGATAGGACAAGCACATGCACACAACAAACAAACAAACTCTAGAAAACAAGACATTATATGTAACACTCCCCCCCTTAAAATTTTACCTCTGACAATTATATTTGTGATAATGCATCAGCCAACACATTCTCAACACCCTTTTTATAGTGAATATCCAAATTATAATT
This sequence comes from Danionella dracula, assembly GCA_900490495.1. Lineage (NCBI taxonomy): Eukaryota > Metazoa > Chordata > Actinopteri > Cypriniformes > Danionidae > Danionella > Danionella dracula. The sequence goes on along the minus strand of UELW01000778.1, from coordinate 6,765,596 downwards.
TTGAACCATTAGAGACCATCTCATAAGTCGTTGGTTTTGATTGTACATGCGTGACAAGAAAACCAACGGATTGTGATCCGTGAAGACCACAATAGGCAAGCTGCTGGAACCAACAGACTTCAAAGTGCTGTAATGCAAACAATAAAGCTAAAGTCTCCTTCTCTATGGTAGAATAATTCAACTGATGTTTATTGAGCTTTCTGGAAAAATAGCTTATTGGATGATCCACACCTTCTGCATCTTCTTGTAAGAGCACAGCTCCCGTTCCAACATCACTAGCATCTACCTCTAATTTAAACGGTGAGCTAAAGTTGGGAGCAACCAAAACTGGGGCACTACTCAACAGCATCTTGACATTTTCGAAAGCATGTTGGCAAGCTTCACTCCAACAAAAATCATTCGATGGGCTAAGGAGAGAAGTCAACGGATGAACAACAGTGGAAAAATTCTTACAAAACCCCCTGTAGTAACCTGCCATTCCTAAAAATCTCCTCAGCTCTCGGCGAGTGGTTGGCACAGGAAACAGAGATTGCAGTGATCTTAGCATCCAGTGGTCGCACAGAACCATGACCAACTTGCTTTCCTAAGTAAGTAACGGTGGCTTGACCAAACTCACACTTAGCGAGATTGAAAGTGAGAGTTGCTTTAGCAAAACGTTCAAACACATTTCTTAGAGTTGCTACATGTTCTGCCCACGTCTTTGTATAGACAACAATATCATCAAGATAGGCCCTACAATTGGACACATCAGCTAACACAAGATTTACAAGACGCTGAAATGTGGCTGGTGCATTGCGTAATCCAAATGCCATCGAAGTGTACTGGCAAAACGAGTCTGGTGTCACAAAAGCGGAGATTTCAGATGCACGAGGAGTCAAAGGCACTTGCCAATATCCCTTAAGCATGTCAAGCTTTGTGACATAACGAGCGGAACCAACTCTGTCAACACAGTCTTCCATTCTTGGAAGTGGATAGCAATCTGGCACTGTTATCGCATTGACCTTTCGATAATCTGTACAGAACCTGAAGGTTCCATCAGACTTGGGAACTAAAAGACACGGTGAACTCCATGGGCTGTAACTTGTCTTGGCAAGACCATTATCTAATAAATATTGTACCTCATTCCTCATTGCTGACCGCTTCACTGTGTTCACACGGTAAGGATGCTGCTTGATGGGTCGATCAGTGGTCACTTCGAGGTCATGCTGTAAAACGTTAGTCTGAGAAGGTACATCTCCAAACAAACAAGAAAATTCAGTGATCAACTTAGAAATATCCGCCATTTGGGCACAAGAAAGATGACTTAAATGAGTAGAGAGATCTTTCATTATCTCAGAATTTGTTAGTCTCACACCTGACTCAGGAATATTTTTCAAGGTTAAACCATCTTCATCACTTGGTTGCAAAGTAGTAGTTTCAACATTAGCTAATTCCACAACAGCAGTAACAACCGGAACAACACCTGTAGGACAGGTGACATACTCTTGTTTTACGCTGACGATCAGGTGTGTGAATGGCATAGTCGGTTTCACTTATTTTTCTTTTCACGGTGTACGGACCGGAGAAACGAGCAGAAAGAGCAGAGCCGACAACCGGTAGAAACACAAGAACCTGATCTCCTTTCTGAAAAGAACGTGCTACTGCCTTCTTGTCATATTGCCTCTTCATGACTTTCTGTGAATTTGTTAGCGCCTGTTTTGCTAACTGGTTGGCAGCATGGAGACGAGTTCGAAACTTCTCCACATAACTCAAGATATTTGTTTTAGCAGACGGCTCAGCATTTAACATGTGCTCTTTTAAAACTTTTAAAGGTCCTCTGACCTGGTGTCCGAAAACTAATTCAGCCGGACTAAAACCTAAAGACTCCTGAACAGCTTCTCTTACAGCAAATAAAACTAGAGGAATTCCCTCATCCCAATTTCTGGCAGAGTCCAGGCAATATTTTCGAAGCATGGACTTCAAGGTTTGGTGAAAGCGTTCCAGGGCCCCCTGGCTTTCAGGATGATAAGCACTTGAAACTCGGTGTGTAACCCCTAATGTCTGCAACACCTGTTTAAACAGTGTTGACATAAAATTTGTTCCCTGGTCACTCTGGATGACTTTAGGCAGGCCAAAAGTAGAGAAGAATTTTGTTAAGGCAGTAATAATATTAGAAGCAGTTATTCTTCTCAGTGGAATTGTCTCTGGAAATCTGGTAGTACTACACATAATAGTAAATAGGAACTGATTACCAGATTTAGTTTTAGGTAAAGGGCCAACACAATCAATTATTATATGGGCGAATGGCTCCTCAATGACAGGAATTGGAATTAATGGAGCAGGTGGTATACTTTGATTTGGTTTACCTGCTAGCTGGCAAGTGTGGCATTCCCGGCAATGGTTGGTAACATCTTGCTTCAGGCCAGGCCAAAAGAAATGTCGCAAAATTCGCTGGTATGTTTTTGTTATCCCCAGATGGCCTGACATTTGATGATCATGGGCTAGGCACAGAACATGAGCACGATAAAGAGATGGGACAACAACCTGAACTACAGCATTTTCGTCAGAATCTAAAGCTGCATTTGGACACCACTTACGCATTAACATGTCATTCTCAATAAAGTATGCACTCTTTGAATTGTGAACCATTTTCTGTTTAGATGCATTGAGAAATAGAGATTGCAATGACTTATCTTTCTTCTGAGCAATGAGGATTCTTTCACGAGAGACAGGTAATCTGAGATGTTCTTTGTTCAATATCTTACTTGACTCAGTCGAGACTTCCTTCTCAGCCTTTGCAACAACGATTTCTGGAACTACACCAGCTAATAAAGGTGAGAAAAGAGTCAGACAAATCAACCTCATTTTGAGATCTACGAGATTGGGCACGAGTAACAGCACAGGAAGTGAATACATTGGGAAAAGAGTTTTTAGTGACATCCTCAGACACTTGTGGGTCCTCCACAACTTCCAACAAAGGCATCACTTTTCCTCCTGCCAGATCATTGCCCAATATAAAATCAATTCCCTTGACAGGTAGAACTGAACGTACAGCTACCTTAACCAATCCTGAACAGAATTCACTCTCTAAATGTACCATATACAAAGGAGCTTTACTAATAGTCATATCAATACCTTGAATAAGTACACTAGATCCACAGTAGGATTCGTCTGGCAATGTTATTTTGTCACTCCGCAAAAATGACTGTTGTGACCCAGTGTCACGCAAAATGTTAATCTCAACCTGCTCCTCAGGCTTTCCAGTCATTGAAATTAACCCCTTCAAGGTGAATGGATGATAACTCACATCAACTTCATTTTCCTTTAAAGTTTTGTTCAGAGCTTTCACAAACGCAACACTCTTTGGTTTGTTTTTCAAAGCCAAACAATCCGAAATTAAATGACCTCGTTTGTGACAGTAAAAGCATTCTCTGTCTTCACGTAAACGTGGTGAAGAAGCTTTGGGTCTAGAAACTGGATTTGGACCTATGGTATGTGAACTAGTCAGGTGGGATGGAGTAAAAACATTCTTGTGAGTTAAAACAAATTCATCTGCAAGAACAGCAGCATGACTCAGCGACGACACTTTCTGTTCATTCAAATGAATTACCAATTTCTCTGGTAATCCTCTTTTAAACTCCTCCAGCAACATTAACTCTCTCAGGGAGTCAAAATCATGTACCTTGCTGGCGCTACAACATTTATCAAATAGAAGTCCTTTTTCCCTTGCGCTTTCAACAAAAGTTTGATCTGGGCTTTTCTTATGATTACGAAACTTCTGTCGGTATGCTTCTGGAACAAGTTCATAAGCACGAAGAATAGCACTTTTTAAACATTCATATTTCAGACTATCTTCTAAAGTTAAGGATGCACATACTTCTTGCGCTTTCCCTACTAACTTGCATTGCAGCAAAAGAGACCACACATCTCTAGGCCAGGCAAAAGCTGTAGCAATACGTTCAAAAGCATTGAAATAGGAATCTATCTCAGCTTCTCTAAATTGAAGAACCAACACAATGTATTTGCTAACATCAAAATTTTGCAGAGTACCTGATGTCGGTGGAGAGACAGTACTCTGAGTAACAGGCAGAAATGGGTTTGAGACAGAAGACATAGTGCTCCTCGCTGCTTCCAATTCAAGCTGCTTCAATCTTATCTCCTTCTCCATGTCCAACTCAAGCTTTCAGATCTGCAGCCGTAGCTTCAACTCAGCTTCGCGGGCATCATCTTTTTGCTGAGCCTCAATCTGCAAGCGAGCGACCCGTAGCTTTAGACGTAAATCCTCACGGACAGGAGACCTGTGTGAAGACGCAGGACTTTGCGCCCCTTCCTCATCGGTGTCAGCTTTCGTCTCAAAGTTGATGAACCCATTGCCACTTTTACTCGCTACAGCTTCTCTTCGTGAGAGTGGAGTACCTGCCACATCATCCGGATTGTCTTTCGCCTCAGCACTCGGCTGTGGAAGAATCTCTAAGACAACCAGTTCCTGCACAATAGCTGCCCTTAAGTCTGCTTTACGACTTTGCCGATTCACATTGAGCTTAAAGTGCGAAGCAATCAACAATAACTCATCCTTTTTACACTCAAAAAGTTTATCAATGCTAGGATTGTCTGCAAACTCTACCAAGTTAAATCCATCCATCCTAATCACTGCGAGTAACAGTCACAAGCAAACTGCCACGCCCAACGCTGCCAAACACAAATCAACTTTCGGACTCAACCACTCTGAAAACAGTTTGGAAATCTTTGCAAAAATTCAGAATCTTAACTCGTTTTGGATTTTTGGATTGTAAAATGAAAAAGGCAGACGAGCCCCCAAAAATGTTACGTTTCTTTTAAGATGGGAAATGACTCTGGCCGTAACATTTATTTTGCAAAGAAAATGGAACAGTTTAACGGAGTGGAGAAACCAAAAGAGACAACAGCACAACAAATGACTAAACAGAGTGATGGATTTATTTACAACTATTTACAAACAACAAGACTAGTGTACAGACAAACATGAACAGATAAAACAAAAACCCAACCAACCTGAAGAGAGAGTCCCTCCCCTTGATGGCGCAGGTTCCCTGCAATATCCCCAGGAAAATAATATCTCTAAACTAGCACAAAGTATAAACATAAATATCAGGCAAGTACTGTTTAACTTCTAATCTACTCTAATCTTAGTTACAAGTGCGCTCATCACCTATCTAGTGTACTAACAAAAGGTTTACCTACACCTATCTAGTGTACTAACAAAAGGTTTACCTACGTGTAATGTCCCAGAATGTATATCACGTGATATCTATCTTTCTCTCCCTTCAGAGGTTTAGAAAATGTTTCTGGAGAACCAGAGCAGTCAAAACAACTGGCAGCGTGACAACAACTCAACTTATACAAAAGTACACAACTCAACATCAAACCGCACAAGAGCCTACAATCTTGATCAGAGCTGATCAATGGTGGTGTGTCGAGACCTTTATCCAAATCAGGTCGTTTTGGAGCAACCGGATTGGTTGGTGATGTGGTGACGTCATCAATTTAATGGTGATTGACATCCCTCACGACGTATTGCAGAGTGACTGGAGCGGTGGTGAGAGGTAATGGGTGGAACCTGGATTGGGAAACAGATAGGACAAGCACATGCACACAACAAACAAACAAACTCTAGAAAACAAGACATTATATGTAACAACGTTCTATAATCATGTGAATTAAAAGGCCCAAAAGGCAATGGGTTTAGCAGACCTGCCAATCCTACCAAAGTAACAATAATGAGTTTGAATTGTAAATGTGAAGAAATAAGGTTAAAGAGCAATAAATAAAGCATATATGATGTTTAAATAATTTGTTTTCTGGCTAAAGCAAATATCTTTTAAGTGTTTTAACGTAAAATGTCTTGATTGGGATTAAAAATCAATGGGTCCACCAGACCCGCAAAACACTGAGTAACAATAATAAGAATACTACATAAGGGTTAAGTGACCTCTGTCTGATATTTGTGAAGTGCATATTATGCACATTTAAGGAGAGTTTTAGTTGTTTCCAGGTAGAATTCCTATCACAAAACTTTAGGGTTCTCTAGTATCAAACATTGAAGTTGCATTTTGCAGCTTTTTTAACACGACACACTGATTTCTGATTTCTCATGGACAAAAATTATGATGATGTACAGCTTTATTTAACAGCACATGAGCAATGGGAGAAATGTTTAAACAATACTCAACACATATGATTGTGACATCTCTACACCCTTGTGCATGTTTCTGTAGAGGTAGAGCAAAGGTATCCAAAACTATCTCGATTGGCAGCAAAATACTTATAATAGTTGCCAATCAAATGTAATCTGCTCAACCATTCTCAGAAACCCATTTGGAGTAAAGAATATTTTAGATCTCGTGCCAATTTATAAGCGAAGTTTTCTGTGTTAGACAAGTAAAACTTATTGAACAAAATCATTTTTGCCAACCATCTATTTATACTGTAAACTGTAGTACATTTTAGTTTTATATAGCGATATGAGTTTATAATAATCTTAGGAATAGGATCCTTTGGAACTATATTCAACTTGTGCACTTATGTAAAAGTGTTTTCTAAATCTCTTTTCCTAAACTAAGATTTTATTGAGTTTGAGCTATTTTTGTTTTATCCTTTGTTTGTGTTCACAGAGTATAAACAACAGCTTTCTCCTTTCTAGCTTGTGGCTCTTTCAGTAGTAATTTGTAGGATGGTGAAGTGACCTCTGTTGTCCTTTGGGACACTTGTTTTTGCTTGCTTTTGAAAGAATGTCATGCTACCATCTTACTCACAGAAGGAGCACTGTAGTGCAGATCTTCAGGGTGTCAAACCAGCATTGTAGATGTGTTTCTTTTAATGTATTATTCATTTAATTGCATCTCTTTTTCTTTTGTAATATTTAATGTCATCCTGTAGGCTAAGTGTTCTTGCTTCACACACAATGTAAATGAAAAGTGTGGGTTAAAAAGTGCGAGTCCCTTGAGCTTCTCCCTCTGTGCTTCAAGGGAGGCAGGGGAAGACGTGTTTACTGTGGATAGCTGCACCATTTTCTCATCACAGACTCAGTGTTTGAAGGATTAAATCACACCCAACCATTCAAGTGATCCCCATTTGACTGCATTAATCTGAATCCAAAGGTGTCCTATATTTTTCTCTGATGGATTATAGCTTCCCTAAAAAAATAATAACTACCATGATTAAAAATATATCATTCTATCAACACTTCTGCCATAATTAACTTTACAAATATTTAATAGAGCTCCATCATCAAAACTTCACAAACTGCTATAAACGTTCTAGCATATACATACAGTGTTTCTTGTTTTACTGTTCATTTAAAAAAAACATTTATGAATACTCATTTTTTATAAAAATTTAATCTGTTTTAATCCAACTTGTTTAGAATGTACATAATTATTGTACAGTCTAAAAAAGACAAGTGATTAAAACCAAATATTTTTTATTTTTATTTCCTCTTGCCTTTGTTGTAAAATCTGAGTAGCTGCTTAATTATAAAAGTTTAAAATTGAAATGATTAAGTACATTTTTTATCAATCAAATCAATCAAATCTATTTTTTTATCAATCAAATCTATAACAATTAGCTGTGTATGTCTAACCAATATAGTTTTACAGAAATTACTTTCGGAACGTAAAGAACAAATAAGTATACAAAATGCTACCTTCTCTTACTGTCCTTTTTCCAGCAATCGGTTTATCGTTATAAGCATTAGCATTTGGAAAACCTCATGTTTGAAATTGCTTCGAAGGATTTGTGCAGTTGGTGTACATGTGTTTTTATAACACACACATGCTGTTCCATGTGCTGTGTCTGTTCCCTTCATCAAAGCAGCATGGGAGATTAGATTTTGGATGCAGATGTACAAAGTTCATTTAACATTAGGCACTGATTGCATCACTTACTATGTCTATTAATTATAATGTTGAACTTTAACTCATATTACAGGTTCTAGATCTTTCATGGTTTTCAGTGTCTTTTTGCTAAGTAGTTTTCACCTTTGTGTGCCGGTATACATTTACTGTAGCCACTGTTTTCATGGTCTTTTCGTTAATGTGTTATTTAAGAATCTCTTTTTCTTCCCTTCTCCCATTTAACACTTTCTAGATTAGGTCCTAGAAAGTCATTTGTTAATTCAGTATTTGACGATGCACAGTTCTAGTCCAATTATGACCGTTATTCATGCTGTATCTTTTACACTGTGGGGAATTTGTAGCCCACCTAACATGCTTTGAGGGCAATGAGAACAGACCATTCCAGACCATTGAAGATATTCTGCAAGGAATATTTTCATTGTAGTATAACAATGTTCTTAACGATGCAATTACTTTTCCAAAACAGCTTCAAAATAGTTTTTCTACAATTGCCCAAATCAATTCATATTTAGGAGGTACTATGCATTACTCTGTTTACCAGGTACTTTGTGTAACTTTCTAGGCTGTTATGACATCATACACTGAGGTGATTCATGCTGACCTCTGAGAATCTTTGTCATTGGATGCTCCCAGGCCTAGCAGTGGTCACAGAATTCAGAGCAGCCATATGGCCACGCTGTGCCCTACCAAATGCTCAGAGAGCGATTTAGGCCCTGCTCCAAGAGCCTGAGCCAGCGACTCTGGGCATCTGACCCCTATATCAGCTCAACCGATTACGCTATTTGGTCGGGAGAACAGGAGGGTCACCGGAATGACCATGAGGCCCAGAGCTTTAGCCGGTTAGCTGTGATTCACTCATTATGGAAACCCAGTTTAGGCTCGCAGAGGGTAAGGGAAAGAGGGCGAGGGATGACCTAAAGCGAACACAGACAAAAAGAAGAGAGACAAACTGAGGGCACAGAGGAACAGACAGATGGGTCACCGGAAGGGCCACAGAATGCACAGCATTGACCTGTTTATTTATTTTTTTTCCCTACAACCAAAACACAGTCTAGTCTCAAAACTGATTTAAGACAGTGAATGTTTTGTAAGCATTCTGAAAGCTGCTAGTGATTATTATTGTGAAGTAGTGCACACTTTGCAGTTCATAAACTAAAGCAATATAATTCCTGGTAACAATGTTAGCTTCATTCCCCTGGATTTAAAAAAACATGCATTGCTAAAGTTATTCCAGGATAAATAAGTAAGCAGGTTTAAAATATTAATTTGGGTTGAATCTGAGCACTAAACACAACAGTAAACTTGATAGAGACAATACCAAACTAGATTTTAAACTCATGTCCAGAATGCAAAAAAAAACTTACTTGATGGTTTTTATCATGCCGCATTTATTCTTAGATGTCCTTAGAAAACTGGTTTAGAAAAAAATGTTTAGAGTGCTTTGTTAAGCAAAAGGAACTATCATCATGTAACGACTCACCCACTCTGCTTTCAAAACACATTTATGATGGAAACTTTCAGTTTTTGGGTTATAGATTTGACTTTTGCAGAAAAAACAGTTTCAGATAATGCACGTGTTAGTTAATATGTTGGTTTACTTTTACTATTATCACAGCGATACAATAACGATAAGAGTTAGTTCTGCATTGGGAAAAAAACTATTTTATTTACTTTTTCATGTTTGCATTTATGTGGAAAAATCATTGTTATGGATGTGATGGATATGACTGAAATGAAATGCCAGACTCTGATCACATACTTCAAAAGTTAATTTGTGAATTGGGTAAAAATATCTTCTTCACTTCAAAGATTTCTATATATTTTTTATATATTTGGAATCCAAATATTTCATATTTTGATAGGTAACCATATTTTTTTAAGTATACGTGTAAGCAGTAAATCTTGTCTCTACAAGGTTATAATTAACAGAATTTTACTTTTTATTTGAGTAAGTTTGAGGAAAAAATATTATGTAGGATTATGAACAGTTTGGAAAATGTTTCACTCCTATCCGAGAGCGGATTTCACAACTGGCAACTGACTTAATGCAAATATATTTTACACTTGCTCACTCAATGCCAACAAATTGTATTTGATTTCCAATTGTTACCAATGTTCTTATAATACATTGTATTTTCTTTTTTTCATGTGCAGTAGTTTATAATTAAACACGATTGTAAAAGTAACCTAATTGCTGCATAAAGTGTGTGACTCGTTTCTCGATCTAGGACAAGGAATAATAATAATAATATTGCTAATTCACAAACTGCTTCTAAGTGGCACAAAAGTATTTTTGGCCTAGTGAAATACCCGGGCACACAAACACACACACACACACACGCACACACTCCTTCCAGTGTTTTTGCTGTTGGGGAACAATGCTGTAAAACTCATGTTATACAGTTAGGCTTTTTGCCTCACTGACTTTCTCAGATAAGTGTGAAAAGTTCATGATTCTACCCTGGAGCTCATCTCAGCTGCTCAACTAGCATTTACCCTAAAATCTTCCATAGTTTCTTATAAAGCTCTGTCTTTTAAGCCCTACAGCTAGATAATGTATTTGTTGTATATATGTTATTAATCTTCCTCTTGGCTTTGTGGTGCTGATTATCTGTTATCAGTATGCTCTGGTGCTCCATTAACAAATGTTCACTCTGGATCAGTGATGGAACATATATAGCGGACATCTCCCGAGGACTGGATGGGGAACAGGGCTGGTGCATTGTGGGAACAGGTTGAGTGTGGTCAGGGGACAGCATGCCCCAGATCCATCAGTGATTTTGTGGAGAGCAGGGTGAAAGGCCAGTGAACATGCGCCACCACATCGGCTCCAAGACCAGATTAATGATATGAAGGTCTTCACTTTCAATTATATTGTGGGATCGTGAAAAAACATTGAAAAAAGGAATTTGACAAAATGACAAGTTTGCATTGTTAAAAAGAATTACGCAAAAAAAAAAGTATGGATGTTTTTTTAGATCACATTAATGAATATTAATATTATTAAAATGAAATATCTTCCAAGATGGAGATTAGCTGAAAAATACAAATGTTCCTAATTAAAAAATCCTGCAACATGAATCATCCCTCATTACCCACTGTGTCTGTCACAGGGTCAAAGCCTTGGGCCCCCCTCTCTCTCTCTCTCTTTCTCTCTCTCTCTCTCTCTCTCTCTCTCTCTCTCTCTCTCATTTCTTGCAGAGACATATAGTACATAAACACACTCATGGGATATAGCGCTGTGAAATGGCCCAGTAACTTTTAGAAGTCAGCTTTACTACATCAATAATTCAGTTATGTCTACTCTTTGTTTAGATGGTTAGTCGTATATTGCTCTTTGATTTGAGAGCTGAACAGGGACTGTGAAGAAATATTGAAAGAGAGGGATCTGACCCGCAGCTGAAAATTAAAGTTTTGTCCCAATTTTGAAAGGTTCTGCTTAAGCTGTTTAATAAATGTACTGTTCTGCTGTGATGCTGATGTGTATAGGTTGGACAGGGGAGTACAGTTTTGGGAACAGTAAATGTTGAGTTTTGTAAATCTGAATAGCATAACAACTAAGGGTAAACCTACCATTAGGTATAGGTAATCAATTGCATTGGGCCCCCAACTCATTAGGACTCCCTGCCAAGGCTCACTTAAAATAAAGCACCAATTTAAAGATATACATTAAATCTACTAAGTTTTCCTTAAAGTGCAACTTTAAGCATTTTACAGGATCATTAATTAAATTTTCTTTGTAGACAAAAACGATTGAAAGGAACTAAAAGATCTCTAAGTACTCACTCTCAGTCTGATGTTTTGCATGGTTCTGATATATTCATGTTGTAGCTATGGATGAGGTTAAACTATATTACAAAAACAACCTAATCAACGGATAGTGGAAGTTAAGTTAATATCGTTGTCTCAACTAAAGTTCTAGTTTGTGAGTGTTTGTACCTGTCTCCAGCAGTCATTGTCTGTGGGCTCAGTTATTGCTTTCTCATGCACACAGTGCTTTTCCAGCATTTGATTTATACTCCAACAGACACACACACGCACCTTAGCAGCTGGTCTTCTATCACTGGAGAGTTTATTTGTAGTCCCCCTATTATATAATAGGTTTTGATCTTTTATAGTTTAGAACCTATTATATTGCCAATGTGTGTGTGTATACACAAATAGTATGACTATTTGTACTTTTATAACAAATATGTCCATATATATATATAAATATATATATAATTGCACTTCATGGACAGATGCCATCATCCTTCTAGCAAAAAAATATGTTTGTAAGGTACTTCTGCAGTAGTTTAGCCAAAACATGTTTGTTTGTTAATGGGAAAGCCTTGGAGAGCTAGCCTACTGAAGCACTGAATTCTTACCTTGAGTAGAAAGTAATGGAGATTGATGATGTCATTAGATTTTAGAGACCTCACAAGGCTGATATGCTGAAAGAGTAGATCGATGAGGAGGAAATGGAACTCAGTTGAGTTTGCAGTGTAAATGTAGCTGGAATCTTTGAGATGGTGAAAATATCTGTAAACTGTTAATCCAAAAAGTGTTGCTGACATTCACTATTTACAAAAAGTCTTATGGGGTTCTATTTCAGATGATCTGACGGTGTAATTTATTGTAAAAATAAATGAATAAGCCAAAAAAATAAGTTATTAGTTGTGGAATTATTTTGTTTTCATTTAGCCAAATCTAAATTTCTTTTGTAGATACCTAAATGAAAATATCAGCATTTACGAGCACAACAGATAACATAACTTGAAATATCCTGTCTTTATCCGTGTAAGCTAGAGATCCCTTGAACCTTAATAAGATTGAACAGAAAATGGTAAAAGGACAAATGCTGAAAGTAAAAAAAATGTTTACACATTTTTTATTATATTTTATATGTATTTTGAGGAAATTTAATTAAGAAATGGACAAATTTTAGATTTGTTACAAATAACATGATATAGTTGAATAAAGGTTTACTTTTATGAGAAATTCAAGGAGTTAAAGCATGCCATTACATTAGAATGTATTCATGAATAATTTCATGAATGTGATACACATACATCACATTATAACCCTTGGGTTGAGGATACCATACTTTTGTGTTGTGTAATGTCCTTCGATATTTTAGCAGTTTTTCCAGAAATTCAGATGTTCATAAGAACTTTTTTTGTGATTTAATCAAATTTCCAATCAGTGCTCACAGAGCAGAGGTGTTAGGAGTAAGCTGTTGTCTGAATAAGGTCACTCTAACTAAGAGAGACTCAATCAGTCGTATGCTGATGTGTGTGTGTGTGTATATATATATATATATATATATATATATATATATATATTTATTTTTTTTTTTTTTTTTTTTTTGTTAGTTATTATTATTATTGTTATTTTATTTTTTTTGCAGAATGCATCTAATGGGGATCTTTCATTCATTCATCTTCATGTCGGCTTTATTCCCTTTCGGGGTCGCCACAGCGGAATGAACCGCCAACTCACTGGCATATGTTTTACACAGCGGATGCCCTTCCCTGCCGCAACCCATCGCTGGGAAACATTCACACACACATTCACTCTTTAACACTATGGGCAATTGTTCTTAATCAATTCACTTATTCCGCATGTCTTTGGAAAACCCACGCGATCACGGGGAGAACATGCAAACTCCATACAGAAATGCCACCTGCCCCAGCCGAGCCTAGAACCAGCGACCTTCTTGCTGTGAGACGACCGTGCTACCCACTGCACCACCGTGACGCCCTAATGGGGATCTTTTATTTTTTAATTCGGTCATGAACCAATAAGCAGAAGTATTACCTTAGAGCATGCTGTCACCCTTAAATCTTAATTTAAGAATAAATTTGTCTTGACTGATTGCTGACATTTCGCTCACTCCTGGTTTATTATGTCAATAGCTGTGCTGACCTGCTATTCAATTTCTTGTGACCTTTTCCAAACCTCAATCTTAATTGAGAGGTTTACAAGTACCATTTATCAGATAGTAAGAGATAAGCTCAAGAGAGTTTCCCCTCTTGGTGGCAGCTGAATAACACACTCATGTAGGATAAGCATCGACTGAAGCCACTGACATTTTAATTAGTACTGAACAGATGTAAGTGGTTTAAAGTTGTATATCTTTTTAATGTTCTACGCGTGTCTATGAGTGTTGTAAAGGTTATACATGGAGCAGATAAATGGCACTGTAAAAAAACTAAATATGGCACTATTTAATCTCTATGAATAGATTATTGTGTAAATTAAAGAACAGCATCATTTATAGACATTTTTAAAAAGTTATTGACATTTATTTTAATTCCACATTCTCTGTTTGTGGAGAACTGTTGATCACACTGAAATGTTACACTCTAAATTATGCGTTATACAATTTAAATGCTAACCTTCTCATTTATTTCACGCTCAAAAATAAATTATTATAAAATTATTACTTGAACTTGTACTTGGATTGCTCTTTTTTAAACAATGAACTGTTCAAAATTTATGCTTTTGATTTCTGATGCTTTTTTACTACCAAATGCATTTCAGTCTGCCCTTCATATTTGGTTTCTTTATTTATTTATTTGTAATTAAAGAATAAGATAAACACAAAAAAAATCTTTTTATGGCTGGGTCTCTTTCTCTATAGTTATTGAGATGGTTTAGTTTGTTTTGGATTGGAGAGGTTTGGTTACTTTTTTGAGCACCTGCCTGGTATCCAACAAAGCCTATCATTTGAGTTTAAAGTGTCACAAATCCATCAGGGCATTTCATATTTAATAAAGTGAGCTTCATGTTAGTTGAACATTATTTATGGATATTGCTATCTTAGTTTAATAGTAGATTTTTTTCTCTTTTCCTTGCTATTTTTGACTTACATTTTTTTAAATTAACCATCTTTATTGTGACTTAGTGCTGTGCATTTAATCAGATTTTGTTTTCAATTTTGGGTCTCAACAATTGTTCTTATTATGTATATTTACTTTTTTTTGTGATTAACTCATTTCTGAAGCTCCTTTTCTCAGCCGTAGTATGTTGACTGTATTTATATGGATTGTAATAAACTATTTCTAAAATGTAATTGATGTATCTAGAATACCTGTTGTTCAGCGATAAGCTAACAAGCACAGTAGCATTAATAGGAGTTAAGATGATGGCTTCACCCAGGAAATAAACAAACCATGAAACAAGTTTTCAAGTTCAAGTTGCCTAACTTAACTTTTGACTGTTCTGTAAAGCTTAAAGATTTCTATTAGGACATAACTACAAATCTCTCGCTCACATAAACTCCTCAGATAATGCAAGCTTGCGCTGCTAAGAAGCTACAGGGTAGTGCGAACAGGTATTGCAAGAATCTACTGCTATAATGACCATAATGATATCACTTGTATAACGATATTTGGTGATAAATTGAAACACTGACATGATTTTCCCAGCGGCGCCCAGAATCCCATGCTCAATATGACCATTTATAACAGGTAAATTAAAAAAGACAGAATTACCACTTTCAAGCTAACGAGTGTTTTATTTTTCACTGCTTGTCTAGATCTTAACTCAGTCTAATTTGACTTACCAAAAAAATGATGATGACAGCAGAGAGCCAGCACAGTACAGCAATTGGTTTAGTATCTGTCCATCACATAACCACATCTTGATTTTTTTTGGAGAAATAAGCCATACAAAAATAAACTTTAAAGTAAAAAAAAAAAGTAAAAGTTTGCTTCCTCTCTCATGCACTAGGGGGTGGAGTTTAATAACTGCAGTCATACTTAGTGTGGCGATCGCGATGCTGTGAAACCAAGCCACACATCATATAAGACACACCCAGCCATTATATACAAACCTTGCAAAAAAACATGTTTATTCAACTACGGCACCATAAAGATCAAAGTATCTGATGCCCCCTTAAAATGGGTAATATGCACAATAATTTACTAGTTGGAGCGGTTCCTGAGTGTAATGAAGCTATCACTCATTTAACAGGTGGTTACACATAAGTTCCTAGAGCCTGACAACAATATGCGAGGACTAAGGACACGGAGGTCATTAGGGGCTTATCAAACATCTCAGCAGGTTAGAGAAGGAGATATAATTATCCACAGAAGCCCAACATGACAACTGCTGCCATGAGGGCAGACTATATCCATTAGCTTTCCCAACTTAGCCCCATTTTAAAATACCACCAGCTTTTTAAATTGTATTACCTCAACACAATATCCGATATGCTAGAATAAAGTGCAAAAGAGAAGTCTGGACTTAAGGTTTCTAACTATTTATGAAAATAAAAATAAAGTTGAAGATGAATGAATAAAAATGAGTCACTTCCAGAAATTATGGACATCTCAAGGACGTACAATAAATAACTTGTACACAGTTCCATGTTTGCTTTAACCGCATCTGTCACTATTGATCAGATCTTGGCTCTTTGTTTTTGCTTTATTTTTCCCCTTGGAAATAATCCAATTTATTTTTTACTCCAAAAGAGATTGATTTCTTCTCAATCTTCAGAGTCTCAACTATTTGGCAGGAAAGTCAGGAAAGAAGAAAGATTATATTATTAAAGTTATTGGTTTTGTTTTGCCCAGGTTTTCGGTCACTTCTTGCCATTGTGCCTTTAAACTTTAACTCATAGTCTTAAAGACTTGTCAGTAAGGCTAATACATACTGTTATTTGTGTTTCAAGGATAGACTGTCAAACACATAAGAACATCAACACCAGTTACAAACAGTCCTGGGCTGGGTTTCATGATATTTATTATAAGTGTTGCAGTTTGAAAAGATGACAAAATGTGTTGTTTGCAGAATATGCATCATACACTGTCTGTATCACAGGTGTTGTAATTGTAAATGTAAATGCAATTTAGTTTTGTATATTTTTAAGGAAACTTATTATAAAAAATAATTTGAATTCATCAAGCCATTATTGTAAATTAATACAAATTCTGAGCTGTTTTTTTTTTGACTAAGTTGTTCATAACACCACAAACCTCTAACCCCTGCTATGTCTGCCAACCACTGATGATTGACAGGTGCATGAGTTTTCCAAACAATGGCCAAGTAAACAAAAAGACAACTGTCAAAAGTCTTTAAAATTCGGTAAATCGCTTTATAAAAAAATCCACATCTATATGAATACTTCAACAAAGAATCAAGGGGTTGCTCAGGTCCTTGAACCAGGAAGTCAAGTAAGTGTTGAAATATTCTATGTTACACCTAAAAACATTTCACAGTAACATCAAATGCAAAACTACTAGAATCAATATGGTTTGATTCATGAGTTTTTGAGAAGAGACAGTATCATAAGGGACTACTGGATAATCCAACCATCTCTTATTTTGTTTTACTCCACTGTGTAAGAAATACCCATGATGCACTGTGCTGCTGGACAGTTTACCGGAAATTTCCCAGAATTTGACTGTTTAAAAAGTACTAATACATTTTTTGATTTTAATTTTGATCTAAAACGTAACCAGGAGACCCATACTATTGATATTACTTTACACAAAAGGGGATATGTGGAAATAAGTGACATTTAATTATTTCATGAAACATTTTTTTGTCTTTTTTGAGAGTGGATAGTGGATAGAGAAAGGACTACAACCTTTGGGTTTTATACTCACATACTGTGCAGCTGGGCATATATATCCTTCTCACTGACTGCTAGGTTAGAGCATAGCTAGTTTAAAGTCAAACTAGTTTAAAGCAAGTGTTACATTTTCAATAATTCAGAGTTAATCTAAATATAGTCTTAACTGTTAGATAAAATATATCACATGTATTTCTCTTTCAAAAAATGTATATGAAGCAACTTATTTTTTTTCACAATGACAGTTAATAAAAAGTTGTGAGCATTTACACAGTAATTGTGTACCTAACATGCAATGTTCATATTTTAAAAGGCCTGGTATTGTTAAATTCATTTTTATATTTTTAGGTTTAGGCATACAAAACTATTACAAGTTGTTGTATTACACATTGTGGAGAATTGAAGAGCTAAGATCTGGATCTATATTTAGGTGTACTTGGTTTTTGCATTCAGTGTAAATGAAGACATTGTGTGAAATGGAGGTGAGAAGATGGAAATGTGTGACTAACTGTGGTAAGGATCAATGTAATTCCACGATTAAATAAGGAGACCTGACACTTTATTTCAGCTTCAGGAAACACCTTCAGCTTGGTTGTTGCAATGTAAGATGTGGTGTCTCTGCTGGGATCTTGTTGACACTCTTCCTAGCACAGAGGTGGCTCTTCTCACATCAGCATCAATCACGGTTGTTTAGATTTGACATGATGTTTGAACTACTGAGCTGCATTTATTGAAAGTGAACTTTACTTCACCTGTGAATCCAAGTTTAAATTAAATTGTACTGCAACAATGCATTTTCATCTTGGTAACACTGAGACTTTGATATTTAAATATAATAACTCCCAAAAAATGCTAACTTGTATTGAGCACCTGTTACTGTACTAATGAAGCAAAACCACATATCGTCATGTATCTTTATCTATCAAATTGTGTCTGCAGTATTTAATGAGCCTGACATGAGGTCAAAGAGGTCAGATTTGCACTGTTTATCTTTGTGGAGACTATTTAGGTGCTATCAGGATTAGTATTGTCAACAAAACACATTAAAGTTTAAATTAAATTGTACTGCAACAATGCATTTTCATCTTGGTAACACCGAGACTTTGATATTTAAATATAATAACTCCCAAAAAATGCTAACTTGTATTGAGCACCTGTTACTGTACTAATGAAGCAAAACCACATATCGTCATGTATCTTTATCTATCAAATTGTGTCTGCAGTATTTAATGAGCCTGACATGAGGTCAAAGAGGTCAGATTTGCACTGTTTATCTTTGTGGAGACTATTTAGGTGCTATCAGGATTAGTATTGTCAACAAAACACATTAAAGGGGTGATTTTGTTTTAGCCTCTGTACAGAATCACATGAGAAATTGTACTTTACAGCCTTTCTAATTGTAACAAATGCAGTAATCCATCTTCTGATCTCAGACTGTTAGTCTCCACCTCAGTGCAGAATGATTACTTTTCACTTCCCTCCACCTGCTCACTTTAGAGGAAGAAAAACGATGTTAAACCTGAATATGGCTAATGAATTTCTATACATTACAAAGAATATCAGTTGGTGGTAAAAGAGCATTTGCAGGTCAGCCCCATCTGCTTGAGTAATGCTGATAATGTGCCTCACATGCTGTTGTGTAATGAGAAAAGTCAGAGAGACAGGAAGAAAAAGGAGAGGGAGTGTGTAGAGAAGTGGCCCTAGGAAGTCGTAGACCTCTCTGCCCTTTAACAGCAGGCTGTTATATTTGCTTCAGGGTTCGCACATGGCTCTGCTCTCAAAATGATTTATTTTAACTCTGGAAGATAAATGATCAAAGACGATGAGGTGGGATTACAAATAATACAATTAGCAATGCATGTATGTTGGTGGTGCATTTGGTGACATTTTTGTTATATATATTTCACAAGTTCACTTATATAGAATTAGTTTCAACTTTGGCGAGATTGGGATAAGCGTACTGGTCGAGATGAATATGGAAGTGCCCCGGCCGGAAAGCACCCCCCACAGACAGAATCTCTTTCAGGACAATGTGAAGATGGGGTTGTAGAAAGGAATTTTGCATTTAATTGTAGAATTGAAAGTTGAGTTGCTACTGTTTTATATCTTAAGGAGCAGAAGGAGGATTGGAACCACCTGTTGATGTTAGTTATATGATCACTCTTCTCGAAATTCATGGAACTGCACTGGAGTTTTAAGAAGAATGTTGAAAAATACTGAATAAAAGATTGTCTAAAAATACCTTATACAGAAAATATTTTGTTGTCTTTTTAGTGCAAAAAAAACATGACAGAAGGCTGAAATGTATTTGTTTTGTAAAAATATAACAACGATAATTTTTTGGCAAACATTCTTCTAATTCACCAATGCCATATTACAAAGCTCAAAACCAATTAGTCCCAGCTGTTCCGTCTCAGTTAAGATTTTGCTACCCTGTGTGATTTGTCTACCATGCATGTGTAGATATAAACATTGTTTTTTTTTGACACTTTTTTCCACACCATACTTTGTCTCGTACTGGACTTAAGGAGGATAATCCTTTTAAACACTTGCTATGTTTTAATTTATTTATTAAAGAAAAATATTTCTATTTCATAATTTTATATATAATTATATTTAATACAAGCATGAAACATTTAAATGAAAGCCAATGCTGCAATTTGTTAACATTTTGATGTTAAACATGAAATAGTGTTCTTAATTTAAAGTGAAGGTGGGAAAATCTCACAAGGTAGCAAAAGTCATTAAAACATCTGCAGTTCTTGCAGGGCTGCGTGATAGTTATAACCCGCCCACAAAGCAGAGACACACTCAAAATATGACTCATTCAAATAATAAAATGTTCGCTTTAATCATATCAATACTGACATTTTAAAAATGAAACCTTAAATGTGCTATCTTTAAGCTAATGTCTTCACCTCCTCGTTCCGGGGACTTAAGCCCAATCACATGATGATTTCATAGGACAATCCATCAACTTCGTTGTGTGATCAGGGCATGAAGCTCTTGGACAAACACTTCTGCCTTTAATTGACCATTGTTTTGGTCCTGGGCTCATTAATATATAATGAATGACGATTTCCTTATTTTGTTTCTACTATCTTCAATACATTTCCTGCTTGTGGATGTCAAGACTATATTGTTACACTTGTGTCTTGATGAAGTACCCATTCCTATTTTGAAAGAAGAAAAGAAATGCCTCCCTGGATGTAGGACTCTGGGCTTTATGCATCTGATCTAAATCTTTATCATCTAGCAGCATGTCTATAACAACCATGCTCTACATGCCTCTTCAATCCATGGCATTTAATGCTCCACATTATTCCTGCATCTGCTGTATGCTGTAAAATATGCCTTTAAATCCTGCTCTGACACCTGGTTCCCAGCCCCCACTCACATCATTACCATGGCAACCAGTGCAGCTTTACACCCTAGCATACAGAGAGCTGGAATCTGTATCTCGGTTTGTAAAGTTCACTCTCTGAATCCAGCCTCCCATCAACTGATTTTAAATTCATTTTTAAAATGGGTTCATATTTTGGCATTTTATACTATTAATGCCCTAAACATCCCAAAGTATGTTTTTTTTTTAAATACTGTTAAGATCTTTATGAATTTGTGATGACGTTTTTGTGAGTTTATAGCTTCAAAATTCCTTTAAATTATACTGTAAATCCTAAATTGCACACTTTTCCCAGAGGCGAAATCTACTGTCCACCATGCTGGTTTCTTGTTTTCCTTTGCGTGACTGCTCAGGAAAGCTCCTTATTGGTTGCCTTGGCTGAAAATATCCACCAAAGTTTAAATATTTGAACGGTGCTGGCCACAAATTCCAAAATTTCTACACTGCTACAGGGCATAGTTTACACCTCAGTCCCAACAATACCAGCTCCACGCACAGATTTAAGATTATGCTTTCATATTGATTAACATCTACATCACTAAATAATCATACTACTTGGAGAGGAAAGCTCTCCAGAGGGTGGTGCGATCAGCTGAGCGTACCATCCGTATCGAGCTCCCTGACCTGCACTCAATCTTTAACATGCGGTGCTGGACCAAAGCCAGGAAGATGCTGAAGGACCTCAGCCATCCCAACAATGGACTCTTCTCTCTGTTGAGGTCAGGGAAATGTTTCCGTTCCCTGAAGGCAAACACATAGAGGATGAGGAGGAGCTTCTTCCCCGAGGCCATCCGGACCCTCAACCAGTACACATAGTACCTGGACTTCTGGACTCATCCCTGCACTTAGTTTCATACACACATTGACACTTGTCACGTTAACGCTGAACACTGACATTGCTGCTTATTGTAAATATTTCTCTTACTTTTGTAGTTTATATAATATTTATACTTTTTGTTGGACAGTCAAAAAACCTTTCATTGCATGTCACACCATGTATGTTTATGTATGTGACAAATAAAATTTGAACTTGAACTTCTTGGGTGAACATATGTTCACAAATTTTCTTGAAGTGAAGCAAGTTCTTAGATGGTTTGGATAAAATCTTTCACCAACAGTTTACTTAACAATCCTGTATTGTATTTCCCTTTAATAACATTAACTAGACCACTTGATCTTCATGGGGAGATGATGAAAGCTCTTGTGTCCTTAAATATTTTCATTCATTCATTCATCTTCATGTCGGCTTTCTTCACTTTCGGGGTCGCCACAGCAGAATGAACCGCCAACTCTCTGGCATATGTTTTTACGCGGTGGATGCCCTTCCAGCTGCAACCCATTCCTGGGAAACTTAAATATTTTTTTTACATTAAAAAAAAAAACGTGGGCTTGTATGTTGGTAAATCAATATTGATGGACTGGGGAACTGCATTCCTTTGTCACAGTGCTGTGGGTGTTAAATAGCTCCTAATTTTCACATTTATTTTTCACCAATTGTACAAAAAGAGGGCTAACAAGTTGCTAATTTCAGTTTAATATAATCCTACTGACCTTTCATATTACATCTATATAAAAAAACTTCTCAAAGTTGAATTTATTAAAGTAAAGTAATGGTGAAAAACAGATGAAAGGAATGAGGTGAGCAGACAAGGGATGGTGATTTCAATAATAAGTATTTATCTGAAAACAGTGAAAATCCTAAAAAGATTACTAATCATTATGAGAATATAACAAGTCAAAGTCAAAAGAAACCATATAATTAAAAAGGGGACAATAACAAGATTTATACATTTATCCTGTTGTTATTTTAAGGTTCATGAAATTAGACTCCAACAGGTTTTTGACTAATCTTTTGAACAATCAAGTGATAACAAACAAGCAATAAAAACAAATTCACCAAAATGTTTACCTTTTAAGTTTTTTTTTTTGCAATGTAGACTTCTTATGTTCCAGCCTTCTGTTCAGAATGCATTCCATGTAGTGTCATCAAGCTAATGGTGAGTGTTCCTCACAAGGATGCCCCATCTGGATTGTAAGGTTTAAACTCCAACATTCTAGAAACATTCTCTTAAGTATTTCTATGTACAAGAGATGATCAATTGAGTATTAGTATTAATGAAGGGCTGGCATACTGACAGCTGTTTGATTGAGAGCTTTAAAGAAGAATGCCACACATAAACTGTTGCATTTGACACAGTCAACCATCAGATTCTTTTCTCCACTCTCTCTGCGATGGGCATCACTGGCACTGTACTCATTCTATCTCACTGGTAGGTCTTTTAGTGTGGGGTGGAGGGGTGATGTCTCCAACACTCATAGACTACTCACCGGGGTTCCCCAGGGTTCAGTCCTTGGTCCTCTTCTTTATCTACACCACTTCCCTGGGCGCTATCATCCACAGACACGGATTCTCGTACAACTGCTATGCTGATGACACTTAACTCTATCTGTCACTCCCCTCAGATGACCAATCAGTAACTACCGCGCATAACTGACTCCCTGAACGACATCTCTACTTATCTCCAAATCAGCCCCTGTTTAACTCCAAAAGCTCATACACTCCTACATACCCTCCAGAAGCCTGCGCTCAGAGAAGGAACAGTGACTCGTGGTTCTGCTCCACAAAGGCAGAAAATCTCTTAGTAGAACCTTCTCTCTCACTGTCCTTGGCTGGTATAACAAACTATGTGATTGAGTCAGGAAAGCAGCAACACTTACACTTGTGAAAAAGCAACTGAAAACTCTTCTCTTCAGGGAACACCTACTATAAAAAATAATTTTTCCTCCACTGTCTTTATTTTCTTCCTGCTATGGTTTATTGATCAGTTGATACCACTTATATTATGTCTACAGATTTTGTGTAGCTAATTGTCTATTGTCTCTCCCCTTCTGTAAATCGCTTTGGACAAAAGGGTCTGCCAAATGCATACATGTAAATGTAAATTTCCTGCTCCAGATTACTCTATATAACAAAATTATTTTTTGGGCTGATGAAATCTGTCCATACCAAGCAAGCATCTGCTTTTTAAACAAATACAACAAGGCTGTGAAAAACCTTTGTTAAAATGCATCACAAAGTGTTGTGTCTATTTTATGATGCTATATTTGGCCAGGACAGCTGTTTCATTTACAGGACATGTGGTTGAAAGGAAATAGAGGTTTCAAAGCATTTAAGCTTCAAGGTATTTCGTTTTAGCAAATTCAATTTACAAAATACACATTTGGCCCATTTGAAAGAAACTTTCAAATCTTTTGAATAAGAAAGATAGAAATTGAGTTGGAAAGGAGAGCTTGACTGGCTTTGTTCATCAAATATTATTTTATTTTGCAAAGCCCTGAAGTAATTTGAAAGATGACAGTGATTTATGCAGAATCTGTGCATCGCTGGTTCTCATTTTAAGTCACCTGTATCCACAGATGTGTGTTGTGTGTATGTGTTTAAGTTGTAGTTTTTTTATGCAGTTTCCTTGTGTGTGTAGTTTTCGAATTACCATCCCAAATCATCAAAACAATGTTTGGGAATCTTCAAGGCAAAATGTTCATTGAAATACCTTGGGCCAGATTTAGAATTTATTTGAAGTAATTAGCAAATAGCAGCAAAATAATTGGTTAGCAGGCGGCTCAGCATGAACTATCCATTCATTGTTTGTATTTTAAACCAAACTGCAACCATAGATGACTTCTGCCGGTATGCATGCATCTGAAAATAATGTCTGACAATAATACATGTCTGAAAACGAGTTGCACTTATTTTAATACATTGAAAATGCATTCCTTTTTTGAATGCTTTCTTTGAGTAAACAATTGATGTAGTCTGTTTACAGTGTTTATTTGACCTATGTATACCTAATAAACTGGATTAAATCCATGAAATTATTTTTTTTGGAAGCAATAACATTTGACAGACCTTTAAAAAAAGTAAGAATAATAAATGCTTTTTTATTTATACTTTGAATAATATTTAATTCGGATTAACACCTTGAAATGCATCTGAGTTGCTTCACTATTACTAGCAGAATGGATATCCTTTACTTGTTCAGCAATTTAAAGCTGTTATAACTGTGTTAACTATCATTTTAAAAATTTATGACATAATGACATAAAATTATGATTCAAGGAATTTGCGCTGATGTGACTTGTGCTGGTGCCCCATTGGTTTATGAATAAAATTATTTCATTCATTCATTCATCTTCATGCCGGCTTTCTTCCCTTTCGGGGTCGCCACAGCAGAATGAACCGCCAACTCTCTGGCATATGTTTTACGCAGCGGATGCCCTTCAAGTCGCAACCCATCGCTGGGAAACGAATACAATTATTTATTTTAATTAACTACTTGCTATGGATGAAAAAGCGATAAAAAACCCTTATAAATAAAAATAGAAAAAAGAAAGTTGTATTTCCGTGACTTGACATGAGGAAAAATCTCTCACTGTAGGTCTGTTGACAAATGCTCTTCGCTCCGTGCCAGCTATTTAAATAGGACTCAACCAATAAGCAATGTCAATTCCTCAAGGGTAGCCACACAACTGATCAGATCCCATTCCAAATAATTTCTTTTCTCTGGAGTGAGCATTTTCCCTATGCCCAGCATTTAGTTTATTGACCTTCAGATTCGCTGTATAAGCCGTTTCCAGGGTAACCCCTTCCATACACTTGCTCAGACCTCATATTTTCTCATTCTTAATGTGTCTTTAGCACTGTCCTGACTGTCTAGAGATGTTGAGTCTTTAACAGAAGCTAAATAATATAAGCTTTTTTCACTTTGTATGACAATCATAACCTCAAAAGCCTATCAATGCAATGAAATCATTCTAATCTTTGCTTTCGTAATCCAAAAAAAGAGTGTATACCTTTTTTGTCAGAAATACATCCCTCCATACTACTATCACTGTAACAGCATTACTGATAGAGTGATCAACACAGAGAACTTGAATAAAATAAAACAGCTTGAATATCTACTCTGTTACATCATACAGACATTCTAGCATTTCAGCTTGCTCACATAGAGCCATCGATCAATTTGGATGAGTTTTTGTAGACAGAATGAAGTAACACCTCTGCCATTAAATTAAAATGACCATACTTCAGCTCATGCCTCATTACCCCATTCCAACAATCAAAGGATGGTTGAAAAAAAACTCCTCCAGAGGCTAATAACCCTGTTGGACACCCCCTGGGACCCGGTTTCTTCAATAGGAAAGGTCAATAATGACATCAGGTCTGATTCTGCAACAGCTTAATGCATTTAGCCATTGCTGGCTGGTTGGATAAAATGGATGGGTTGGGCCTTGAGATTTAAGGTTTTGGATCACCAGCAGCAGAACATGAAGGATTGTTTTATGTCTTCAGTAGAAAAACAAACTGTAGAAGTTAAACATAGGTATCAACACAAATGTTTGTATTAGAATGTAATCCTCGTTTTATTAAAATATTCTGTTGCTTTATAGTTGTTATGATAAGAATTTAAATGGGTTTCCTTGGACTGGGTTAAATGGGTTACTGTTTCATTTGTTCTATTAAAATGAATTTAAATTTTGACCATGTATTTTTTATGCTCTTTTTTATGATCTATGCCCATGCATGCACATGTGTCAGGCTCAGTTTAGCAAGCCAGTTGAGCTGTTGACTCTGAAACAGCAACACAAATGTAGATCCACTTAAACTGACTCAAAAAGATAATCAATACATTTCGGCCTTCGGGACTCTTCACTCAAATAATCTATATTTTCTTCATTCCTGAATTTCATTTATCTTGCTCTTGTGGGGAGGTATAACAAAAAAATGAACGAAGCCATTCAGATAGAACAGCCACTTGAGTGGTAAATTAAATATTTTTTGATTTAGGATGGATTTAGCTGTCACTGCTTTGAATTGTTTTATTTTGTTGCCAGTGAAATGCACCTCATCTACTGTAAAGGGTCATTAGGATTTATTTATGTTTGCTTGCTTTGACCTTCCATGTTTCAGAGGGTGAAAAGGTTAACCTGTCATCATAAGTCAGAGCACTGAAACCTTGGAGTAATCCAGTTTGAGGTTCACTAGGGTCTCCGAGCTTAAATCTGATCAGGCAAAGCAGTTACCTTTAAAGTAAATACATTACAGATTAAAGTCCCCCTCCCCCGAGGAGACAGACGTTGCTCTCTCTGCTGAACTTTTTGTTCTCTTAAATTAAATAAATGTTTGTTTACAAATTCAAAGGCTTGATGTCTATGTGGAGTACAGAATAGAATTCATTGCATATATAGATAGTGCACTTGCATATTTGAGTCAAACTTTTATTAAGACAGTTCAATGTCATGCAAATAACGGAGAAGGACATAAATGCAGTGAGTTCAAAAGTTTATTAACTTAGAACTACAGAAGCACCGTCTTCTGGGTGTCTGTAAAGAAATCCACACTGTAATAACTAAAGGAGGAGAAGGGAACTGAGAAGGCAGGTAGACTGTGAATTCTCTAAACCACATAAGCAGTAACGTGAACTAATACGTCAGTAAAGCAAAAGGGAAAGGAGGAGGAAATAAGTAGTGTGGCTAATGAAGAGAACGAGGAGCAGTGACATTCAGGAGTGACATTCAGCATGATAAGAAACTCTACTAAGACAGAAACTTTTTTTACAGATTTAAAATATGCATTTTTTTTTACAGATTTATTAACAGACAATTTAATTGGTTGAGAAGTTGTTATGATGGTCCCTCAATATTTGCATGTAATCATGCACTGACAGACACGTAAATCAGAATGTATGGGTTATAGTGGCTTTGAAAAAAAAACATCAATCACTTTCATTTTCCCTTGGTCTGCAGCAGGAGTTTGATTATTGTTTTTAAAGGACGAGTTAAATAAGGAACCAAAAGGTGACAAGAGCTGCAGCGAAGGTAAATAACTGAAAGTTTAAAGGCTCAAAATATTGTTTTTGAATTTTGATCGCCATTTCTTTGTGGATAGGAGGACTAGATTTAGATTTTATCTGATTGAACACACACACACACACACACACACACACACACACACACACACACGCACTTCTTTGTATTTGTACTTTTTATACAGTGATATTCAAAAACAGATGGAAACTTCTTGTTAACGTAAAACATTACATTTAATTGCATGCTTCTATGAACCATTGAATTAAAATGATCAAATGTTACACAGGATAGTTGAATGGATAGTTATTATACAGACCTTATTTGAAGTTCAGAATGTTTTTAGTATTTGTAAAATTAAATGATACATTTTTCAATATTTTACTTTCTATGTGTTGTTTTGGCATATGAAAATAACTCTATCCATAGTTACATCCTCATTTAAGATTAGAGTAGTGTCATTAAATTAGTGCAGCTAGTCTTGTGTTACATTTCTCTGATTGTAATCTTCATAAGTTTTGGGGAAAAATTCCTCTTTATCACCAGTCTTTGTAAAAGAGAGTCACCGTGTTTTCTGAGAAGGATCTTAGACAGGGAGGATTGCAGGCACCAAGCAACATATGTCTGGTAGACTAAAATGTAATCTGAAAGGACATGACGATAGCCCAGGTTTGAATTATCTTCAGCAATTGGGACAATCTGAGTAGCTAGCAACCTCCTTGCATTTGCTGATCTCTCAGGGTTGTTCTCATCACTGCAGAAAGTGTTGGTACACAACTAAATCAATATCTCTCTGGGTCTCAGTGCCCGAACAAACCCACACTGGATGATTCTGCTCTCTTTCACTCGTTTACTACAACCTTTAAAACATTCCTTAATTCAGAGAAGGGGAACAACATAAATCATCATAAGCGACCTTGGTTACACGGATACAATTCCTGTATCTCACAATAGATTGTTGTGTTTCTGTGTTTGTGTATGTGTTTGAGTGCCCTTTACACAAAGACAAACAAATAAATATGGCAGCATTCGGCTGCTTGTAGCAGAGACAAAATCAATAACTGGATAAAAGTAATATCTTTTACATCTCATACAGGCAAATCAGGACATTGTCACTGTGGTTTACAGAACCTTTTGGCTAAAATCACTTCTTAGCGTTTTACCTTTTAACATTGTATATTGCTGTAATAACGTCTATACGTTGCTATCAGTTTGTCTGAGGCCAGGAGGTTTACTGTTAGATTGAGTCACAGAGCTATTGAAAGGATTTTCATATTCTCATACTTTTACAAATGTAAACTTATTGACCGGAAGAACCATTCAAAGTGCCTTTTGCTTGTTTATTTTTCGCAATGTGGCCTTCATACTCAGTGAGTCCCATGAGGTGGGATGGTAAGCTTAATGGCTGCAGGGAAGCCATTAGTAGCAGGTCAAATGGAGCAGCCACACCGGTAAATAAAGCACTGTTCTGAATGATAGAGATAAAATTTACACTTGCAGATTCTGTGGTGAGTTGAAACAGAGCTCAAGTCATGTTTCTGAACTGAACTGAATTGTATAAGTATGAAAATGAAGTTGATTGGTTGACTCCTCCCTTAGAGGACAGACAGCTCACCCATGCCACTTATTCAAAAATGCTTGTTTTTTTAAGGGTGGGTAAATGCTTTCTCAACTTCGCTTTGACAAGTGCGTTTCGCTGAAAATGGGCTATTTGGAGGACAGGAGTACTTGGGAGGTAAGGGGAAGTACTCGGGAGAGTAAGGAAGGAAAACTAAGGAAGAGAAGTGCTTGAAATGAAAGATAAGTATATGGAGGTCAAGTCAGGGAAGAGAAGATGGAAAAGGACACTAAATATATAATGCAAAACAATTAGTAATATTTAATAATGTTAGCATTGATAATCCTGTTTAAAATTTCACCAGCAAAACTGCAAAAATAAAGTCTACATTTGAACGCCTGCATTTGGAAATTCCCACAGTAAATAGTTGGAAATCACTTAACTGCTTAATTCAAACTTTTGCATCATGTTTAATTAAGTAGCGTGTCAAAAATTTAAAACTTAGTACAAATCTCCCATTCTGCATTCTTAAACAAATTTTTTATCAGATCTCTTGTAGCTTGTTGTGCAGTTATCGTCTTTATCTGGTGAATAAGGATATTGACTGATTTGGAAGGTTCCCAGTTTGGTCCCCAGATCCAGAGTTGAAGGTTGAGTGAGTGATGAAACATATGAGCAACGCACCAGTTTACCAACTGCTTGCCTGGTGCCACAACCATAGCTGTCCACTGCTTCGGGTGAGTGTTCACGGTGTGTTTGTTCACTGCTGGTGTGTGTGTACACTGGGATGGGTTAAATGCAGAGCACAAATTCCAGGTATAGGTCACTCTATATCTGGGCAACTTGTAACTTTCACCTTTACTTTCATTTTCACTTGATTGTGTGAGCGTCAGATACACATTTCTGAGGTATAGGTCAAATAAAATGCTTTATAATCTTTGACCTGTTTTTTTGAAGCAGCTTGTTAAAGGAATAGGCCTATCAAAGCAATCTTAGTTAATAAAAAGGAGAAAATGGACAACAGTTCCTTTTTTGAGAAGGGCTAATTCTAGGTCTATACTCCAATCCATACTTCTTTAATGGCACAAAAAATTATTTAGTCAACGCTGAAAGATTGACTTATACCTTTATTGTACCCCCTTTCATTTTAGCTCAAATGATGTGTATTGGTTTTTCATGCAATTTGAAATTTCTGGTTGAAAAATCCATACACATTGAAGCAAACAAACTCTTGCCCAGATCTGCTCCACAAGGGAAATTACATTATCCCTTTCCTAAAAACCTAAATATTCTTCGGGTGAAATTTTTTAAGTGCTTGCACCAACACATTCTGACTTCCTCATCTCCTCCTGCTCTCACGTCTTACCCAGAGCTCTGCGCAGTTCTTCATTGATGTGACAGAAATCCATCTTCCATCAAGATTGATCTGACTTAGCTCAAATCAGTGACATTTGCTGAAGCACGAAACCCACTGGTACTGAAACCTCTCCGACAGCTGAGAATGTGAAGCTGAGGCCTCTGGTGATGGGGGTTCAAATCCAGCCTTGGTCCTTCAGTGATCTTCTCCCCTGAGCTCTACTAGGTGTTCTTCCTGTCTCATATCTGAACTGTACTACCTAAAAATGCATCAATAGGCCTAAATTATATATAATATAATAAATTTAAATTCATTTTTTAAGCTAGAATTTCTAGTTTTAAGAACTCGTATTTTACTTTAAGAACTAAAATTAAGCACAAACTTTCTTAATTTAAGGTCATATATACTTATTTTAATACAAAGTTAGTCTTAAATAAAAGAGTTTTAAGACCACTAGAGACTAGAAACAAGTTGAAATATTCTAGTTTTTGTCTATTTATCAGCTAGAATTGTTTTCTAATTTTAAGAAATCTTGCCAAGTCAAATTTGCTTAAAACATTGGCAGATTTTTTTGCTTGATCTAGGAAGAGTTTAACTTTATTTGAGGCTTTTTTTTCTTGTTCCAAGAGTGCATTTTTTGCAGTGCATGCACTCATGTTCCAAACCAATTGCAGTTAAATTTGAAGGAAAACCCAATTGTCACAATTCAAATTAATTATCCAATAAGATTGAGTTTCTATGTCCTTAAGTTTACTTGGGATGGAACAGGAAGTGATGTAGAGGGGCGGGATTTATACTAAAAGGAATCTCAAGGAAGGCCCTGTTGCCAGTCTCTTGGCTCCCGAATCTGCTAATAGGAGGGCTGCTCATTTCTTTCTCCTTTCTTTTTTCTATCTCTCTCTCTCTCCTCTCTTTCTTCTTTCCTCTCCCTTTCTCTTTCCATGCTGCTTGCACTGTGATCACATGCTTCATTGATATCAAGGTATGAGCTTAATTCATGTTTGGAATAAATAATAAATTGCAGTTTGCGATTGTGTTCATAAATCATGCCTTATGATTATTAATATTTCCATTAAAGTAATGATTCACATTTATGGAAAATACAGGCCAGGCTGTATACTGTAATTTCGTGTTCACACCTGGAATTGGTAAGCATGTGAATCAATGCTGAATGAATGCTAGCTAATTTAATTTAAGCGAGCATTAAAACAAGGGGGAAAACAGTGCCAGACCACACTGGACCAGAAATGTTAGTGCTCGGAGAGGAGCTTATAAACTTGGCCGGCATTGTCATCTCTGATGGCATAAAAATGTAACATATGCGTTTGCTAACTACATGCTTCTATTGAGTAACCTATCAATCTCCCACGTATCAATCTCCCCAGTTATGTAAATCTTTTAACTTGGCCGCCTTGACTTTTTTTTTTGCAACCCTCAAGAAAAAAACATGTCAATTGAAAAAGCTCTGAGTTGGCTGGCAAAAATCCCTACATGAATTTTGTTCTCAGTGTGAACACCTGGTAAGACCTATTCTATAGTAGGACCTATCAAAACCCGAGCAAAGTAAGATTTGTCTAATTATTTTGTGGATTTCAAATGTCTGAAACTACCTATTAATCCTTTAATTAGGGATTGAATCAAATGAGTTATTTTATTATTTGAGGGGCATGTCTATTGTAATGTAGCAATTAAAATTGTTTAATGGTGTGTTATATGAATACACAGACCTACCAACATCTTCTTAAAATGTTTATTTTTTTTATTTTTTTTACTTCTCCTCTCTTGGTCAATTGCTCTTTTGCGAACCAGCCTACACATTGTTAACTTCAAATGTCAGTTATGGCTCTGAGAAACCTACAGCCTACAAAATGTCTGTACGCATGAACACAAATAAAAAACTATCTGATTGGCTAACAGCCACAGAGGCCATTTCTAAATATGCCCTGCTGGTTTAATACAAAAAAAAAGGTATATCGTGTTTTTTAGAGAAACTGGGAGCTTGATTTTAAAACTAATGATAAAATGATGATAAAACTAAAGCTATCAATCTTGCATAAATCCTACATAAATATACATTTATTCTGTAGAATAATGTATACACATGTCACTCTCAGACAAAGACGACAACTACACAAGCAGATGAATGGAAGTTATTGTGCCGGCAGAGGGACTGTTCTACTTGAACATCTAACAAGGAAGAGTGGAACCTCTGTCTTGTTGTCAGCAATAAGCCGAAACGTCACAGGGCCTTAATTCATCTTTGTGGATTTGGTGCTGAATGTTTTATTCATACATCTCTGTGAGGGCTGGAGTAAAACACTCTGACTAGCCTCTAATGAGGTGCTCTAGTCAATTAATGCTGCATTCCCTTATACCCGCACCCTGTAAGGGACCGAACCATCCTGAAGGCCATAGCAATTATTTTATTTCCTAATAATGCCATTGAAGTAAATGGATTAGAGACTTCAAGATTAGAAACTGATAAATTCTCTGTTTTAATTGTGTACTAATAATCGCTGTGTTTTTTTTCAGTCGGTTTACCCATCAGCATCAGTTTGTTAATGACTAATTGCTAAGGCTTTTAAGGCCTTTAATTAAGTGAATTCTGAAATGTGGGAGTTAGAGGGATAATGCTGTTGGAGTCACATAAACAGATGCAAATTCATCAAAATACTACTTTTCCACTTTATTGGTGGGATCCTGTTATTTAATTCTTGAAAGAGTCATAAAGCTTGACCTTTGTCCAAATTTTGTTCACAGAATGATTCAGTAGTTTTGTAACTTTTAGCCTAAAGCATATAATATAAACATGTTTAAGTGTCAGGCATCATTCGACATGAAACATATATTTTTTCAAGACGTTTCAAATTATTATAGACTACAAAATATTGTTGTTGTTTTTAAATAGTATAGAATAGTTTAGATATATCGTCTTGTTGGAATTATACAGTTCTGACAGCAAATCAGATGAGTTTTGAGATATTGAGTCTCAAAGATTTAGTATTGTAATGCTCTTAGAAGTTGGGATAGTCTTTGCAAAGATGCTGACAAGATATAGTGTATAGCCTTTATTGTGGATCACTGCACAAACAGCATGGAATCATTATCACTGTAGACGTAAAGAATAATGAGAATTGTAAGAACCCCACTTAGTGCAACTGCAATCTCATAGCCGGTTAGTTCTGGAAGCCCTCATAATGATATGCGTGCAGTGTCCCGCCCTCGTGATGTCACTACACCCATCCCGAAAACGGAGGTTCAACCAGCCGCTACAGTATCTTATATAACACATGCAGATGAAACCTTTTTTTATACAAAGTCAAAAGATTTAAATACCTCTACAAACACATCACATAACGTGATAGAAAAATCTGATTATTCGAACTAAACTATTTTAACCAGAAAATCATATAGAACTTTTTAATTCCAAGGAGTCTGAACCCAGTTTGGGAGAGGTGGGATACTGTAACATCAAATACATTTTATTAATTAATATTTTTGTATATTGACTATAATTGCATATAATGGTGACAATAGAAAGTGTTCCCTTGGGTTAGTAATATATTGATTATTGAAGACACAAATGTATGTCTTGTGTTGTAACTTAAGAGGATGGCAGTTGGAGCTGACAAGGAGATGACCTAAGGAAAACTTTCAGAAGAGAAGAAAACAGAACTGTCCATAGGAAATTATTGCTGGAGATGTTCACAGGTAAGTCATTTTTTTAAATGAATGAGATAAAGTTGTTGTGAAAAATGTTGTAATGGTGTTTGTGTTACAATTCAGCAAAACGTCTTCTGTATGCCAAGGGTAAAATATGTTTTTTTTTTCTCATTAAAAGTGGTATTTAAAAAGTAAAATGAAATTACACACTTTGCTTAGAATTGTATTTGCTTCGTGCAAGTTTGACTTATATGGAAATATTCAAGCTCAATGAGGTGATTTGATCAAGTTTTTGTTCCTAATTTCTTCTCATATTTTGCTTGCACTCTTAAGAATTTTAAAATTCAGATTTCTTTGGGAATTCTGTTGTGCTCAAATAATTTTTTTTAAACTTTTTAAAATAATCCTTCAGAATAATGCAGAATGTGATACAGTGGCTCTGGCATGCACTGCGATTTCCTCATATCTCTTTTAGAAGGACAAAACTTAATTAAGAAAACACTTATTTCTTAAGCTGTCCTGTAAGCTTCCAATCACAGCAATGCTCATCCAATGGCTCAAAAATGTTAAGTTAAACCAACTTAACATGAAAGATGTTCAATTAAACCAAACATGTCAAAACGGTATAAAAAGAAAGCAAACGGTTTGAAAAACTTGATCAAACACGTAATTTAACCAACTGTTTGCTTTGTTGTTATCACTGAAACATGAAACATTCTCACAGAAAACTACCAGTCTTTGGTTCCATGTTATCACATTGTAAAACCATAAAATTATTTGGAATCACAAAAAAATTACAATCTGATAAGTATCAGTACATTAGGACATTTTCAAAGCTAGATTTCCACTAGAACTAGACACCTAATCTGCTTCTATTCTGGAAAACTAATATTCATTCATTAATTTTAAGTCGGCATTTTATGCGGAATGAACCACCAACTCTCTGTTTTACCACATGTCTTTGGACTTGTGGGGAAACCGGAGCACATGCGATCACAGGGAGAACATGCAAACTCCACACAGAAAAGACACCTGCCCCAGCCGAGCCTAGAACCAGCGACCTTCTTGCTGTGAGACGACCATGCTACCCACTGCGCCACCGTGATGCTCTGGAAAACTAATATAAAATATCCAATTCAAGCAGCAAATATTTAAAGAGACAGCATTTTTTCTCCCAATCACAGGACAAAACATTTAGCTATTAAAAAAAAACTAGCCAATAACATAGTTATTATAATTTTATGAAAATAGGTAAAAATTTAGTAATACAATCACAAAAAGAGCTAAATGCATGCACTAACCCCCAAGCATGGTTTCAGAATTAAAGCGTCTATGTTTATTCTCAACTCCCTCACTGCAAAAAGCTTGGCTAGATGTCAGGTTTTGTTTTAAAAAGGGTCAGTTTAATCTGACCCTAGATCTGATGATCCAGATTAAAGCAATAAAGCAGCACACTGCCTCAAGCGCATCATTTTCCTAAAGCTCATCTGATTTCCACTGCATGCTTACTGAATGTAATCACTGCATCTTTATACTCAGCCCTTTACCACAGTAATGACCCAGCTCGCTAAGATTTATAAAGTAAAGAACAGATTTTGAAGAGATTTTGGTGTACACAGCCTCCCTTGAATTTATACCATTTATTAAGTTTCATTTATCACTGTCAGAGTCTCACGATCCTCATTGCTCTTACAGAAAAAAGATTTTAAGGTAAAGAGATTTTTAGGTAGAGTAGACTTTGTTATTAAGGAAGCAAAGGGATATTCCTTCAAGGACCAGGAACCCCTACCCTTATTTCAGTTCATGAAAGCTTAAGATTCTTTTTGGTCCTGAAATAAACACAGACTGTGGCCAAGGGGCAACCCTCCGTTACCTAGTTACCTAGCCCGCCGCAAGGGGGGTGGGGTCAAAAGTGAGCAGGTTGACTTTCACTCCAAAACTTTGCAGCTGAAAAACATGTTTACACCCCTGATGTTGTAATGTTTTTTTGTTCAGATCTTTTGTTTTGATGAACACTCATGAACACTTCATGAACACTCTGATGGGGTGAATTGTTTAAAATTACTTTGTTTAAGATTTTTTAAATTTAAACATTCAGCCAATCACATGTCTTTGCTACGTCCACACGAAACATTGCACATGCTAAGTCTATGTTAAATACAGTCTATGACTGCGTCACAGAGAATTCAGAAGTGAGCCAAGTCTTAGTTTTAAAGAACTCTCTTTGAAAGTGTCATGTTAATGTGTTAAAAAAATTCTGGCTTGTGAATACCTATGGGATACTATCACATCATGGGGAGATGTATTCCAAATTTGGGAGTCAAAAATAGCAATAAACATTAAAATAACAATAAAACTAACAAAAAAGAGGTGGATGTGTAGGGGGCAGTTTGACACAAAATAATTTAAAGAACAATGTTTACCTTGAATGTTTTGCTAGTTAAAATACATGATCACATGACATTTGACTGAAACATTGTGTGGCCAATGGTCCACCAGATGACAACTGCTAAGACAGCTGTGGTCTGGTGGATAAGGAGATCAACAGAAGATCCATCGAGTTGAAGGTGGTGTGAGTGTAGAATCACTTGCCATCTTGAACAACCACAGCAGTGGTGCCATTTCGCAAGGCACCAGTTTTCCGACTGCTCGCCGGGTGCTGCAGAAAGGGCTGCCCACTGCTTCGGGTATGTGTGCATCATGTGTTTGTTCAGTACTGTATGTGTACACTGGAATGGGTTAGATGCCGAGCACGAATGGGTCACCTGGTATGGGTCACTTCATATCTGGCCAACTGGTCACTTTCACTTTCTTGAACAATTCTGCTTCTACAGTCAGTTGATTAGTTTCAATTTAACATTCCAAATGAAAAATGAAACTGTAATTTCATTTTATTTGTCTGATTTACATTCACCCAGTATTTTACTTGCAGAATGACCTGAGACCTTGCGTAGAAAAAGTTAAAGTCACTCCTGTTGAACAAGAATGCCGTGTTTAAACAAATATTACAGCGAGCTTGTAATCACTCAAAATCTGTAAAAAATGTTTAACTCTTTTTATTATCTCTCTGTCCGCAAGTGTCTTAAATAGACAGGATGTTTTTGTGATTTATGGAAACTTGTTTTCAAAAACTGTAGGGAAACCTGCACTGGGGACTGTTTGTTCTTCCAGAACTCATGACTCTGCAAACTTTTTGTATGTCTATTTGACTTTAAACGTAATTAACTTTTTTTGCAATTGACGCTGATTTTAAATTATTTATAAAAATTATTTATAGTTTATAAAAGAAAAGCCAGATTAAATGTGGTTAAAGAATGTAATCATCTGTTAAAATGTCTTTGATTTGATGCATTTCAAATGGGTAGTGCATCATCACTGTCTTATTTTATATGTAATTTTTAGTATTTTGTCTAAGATGGTGATCCACAACAAAATATTAAACACAATAAAAGGTTAGGTTAAGTTTCACTGTAAAACTTAATACAAATGTAGAGTGGTCTATAAGATATCATTACACAATCTTTTGGAAGTTGTTGTTTATTTCATGCAGTTTATCATTGTTTTATGTTTTTGTCAGTATTACTCAGCGATCTGACAGAAACAAAAGTTCAGATCTCTGTAAGCATTTTTGTCCCTGTGAGGATAAAAAGTGGTCCGAAAGACTAGTTTAATTGAACATGAAGAATTAAACAGACTTGATGACCATGATCTGTTGTGCAGTTTGATTTCTCACCACAGGGGGATTGTGTTGCTTAGAGACAGGGGTTCAGTATTGCTTCTAATCAGGGCAAGATTCCCACTGAGCTTTCCTGTCAACTCGCAGTTCCTGTGGCGACAATGTGCCCTTCTATATGATCCCACTCTTCCCCAGAAGATTGTGATGGGTAAGCAACTTAAGATCGGACATTTCAGTGGCAGACAGATCTCAGAGACCCTCTCCCTCTCCAACAGTGCTTTTTATTTATTTATTTAGGATTTAGTTACATTAACTGGGGTATTACAATAATTACAGTCTAATTTTAAAAATCCATTGGATAATATGTGCATTTTTAACAAGTATTAAAATAATTGAATAATGTTTGAAGATTAGTTCATCACATTTAATAGAATATGTGTTATTTAATAACATGTAATAGAATATGTAATATTTCATTAGATTTTATTGAGATTAAAGGCAACTATTCAAAGTTTAGCAGAATGCAAATGCTGCAAAGATAGGATTTGGTGTATGAAGTTGTGTAAGTCCAAGCATGAAGAAAACATCTTTTCTTTCAAAATTCTGAACACCAACGGTCCCTTTGTTTTGCTTTTCAAATCTGATTTTCATTTGTGTTTCAATGGGAACCTAATATGTAAATAAAAAGAAATAAAAAAGTCCAACATTTTTAAATACATTTAAAGTTATCCTCATTCTTAACTGGTCAAGGTTGTTTAGGATCACCATTACTAATGTAAAAATGAAAATTGTTTCACATGTGTGTACTAGTTGTTCTTAATTATAATTAAGTGAAATAGTTAACCAATTAAACAGTTAACAGACCTTGATAACATTTTTTACAATACATTTGCTTAAAATGAGTTTGGAGATGCATTTTGTATCATCATATATATTGCAGTCGATCAAACTGTCTGTTGTAAACAAATGTCAATATGTGATGGCTATTACATTTAAATTTTAGGGAATTTAACAAACAGAAAAAGTGTTTAGAGAAAGTGAAGAAAAAGTGACATTTTTGAAGTCTGCTTGTCAACAGTGGGGTTATTCGTCCAGACACAAACACTCTTGGCTGCCAACAGTTTGTGATTAGTTCTACTTCTTACTGAATCAATCTCAAAGCCACAGTCAATACTGGACTCCTCTGAGGGCTTCTCAGTCCAATTTACTGCCATTTGGAACTTGGCTTAAAGGATTTACAAATCAACTGTTACAAATCATAAAACTGCGCAATACTGTCGACAGAATGTATGACTTCTAACCATTCACCAATACTTTTTCACATCTGTAATAAGTGGAGTCGATAAAGGTTTGAATATTCTTTCTCTGACAGGTGTACTGATGTAGACTGAAGGTGTTTCCTGAGCATGTGGCATCTAGTACATTTCAAACCAAAGTTATAGTGACATAAGCAACAAGTAAAAAAAGGTTAATTAGCAGATGCTATCATTTGCCTAACAGCAACTCAGTACTTTTTCCAAGTCATAACAATAGCAAATAACATCTATATTGTTTGAAACTTTCTTATTCATCTTTAAGTTCTTTTGGCATTGCTCAAAGTACAAATTCAACAGTTTTTTTTTTAACAAAACAATACGCTATTTCAAGTATGGATCACATCCTTGTTTAAATAGGATTAAATTGAGCACCAGAATCCTCAAACATGTTCTTGAAACATGCTTGATATCAAAAACAAGACAATTATAATGTGCACATTCATGTGAATTCAGACATTAGTCTTGCTTGATCTAATCTCAATTGATTACAAAAAAACATCACAATCTATTGAACTTCCTTCTGACTAGCTCAAAGCTAATTTGATTAGAGATCTGTATGTTGTGTCCATTCATTTTTAAACATTTTTCTCCAGCTTTGATCTCCGATTAGGTAAGTAAGGTCACGCAATTCTCTTTTATTTTACAAAGCGAGCATCTAACTCATCCCCCGCCCCATCCTCTCATGTTAATGAATGTTGAATGTGTTCAAAGATGCCTGCATGACTTTGCCTAATTAGGGCTGAGTTTGATTTATTGCCAGAGCACTATGGAAAGGTAGGAGACATTTAAACGGACCACTGACATCAGGGCAATGCAAAGACGTACTCCATATCAACTAAGCACTCTGTTTATAGAAGGCTACCACAACTGAGGTACTTGGATCATGTCGTTTTGCATAATATCATGTTTACAATTACTTTTGGACAAGTGCTGTCTGAATCTGTTTCCATCAAAACCATGTGTTCTCTGCATGACATCCAGTTCTTGATCTAAAAAAGAAACCTATCTAAAGCATCCTTGTTCTGATTTCACCTAAACTGTGTTTCATTGGTGCAGAACTAATATCAAAGCTACTTACACACAATTAATTGATTGAGGCTATTTATAGCCAACAGAGATAATACATCTACTGTTGACTGTGGTAAATGCATAAATGATTCCATTGTTTTCATTGCTGTGATCAGAAGAGTGGAAGAAACAGGAGGATGCTCCACTGCGCTGCCAAAACAAGTGCAGATTCTTCCTAACACACTACCCTGTAGATGATGTCATAGCATTCGATGCCTTCCCTGCCCTCATTTGCTCAAATGTCTTAGACACAATGGCAAACCTTTTACGGTTCAAAGGTTACATTTTTATTGTATTATTGCATTATTGCTGTGGTTTCAAAACTACGGATTTCCTGCATTGCATAAAGTAAGCATAGTAGCATTTTGTATTGTCTGGTATCAGGTTATTATTTTTTAGATGCTAATTCAAATTTTAAATACCTCCTACAATTATTTATTTATTAGGTTGGTTTTGTTTATCTAGTAGTTCCATTTCAAGTTGTTGCTGTTGTTGTGCTTTATCTGGGTTCACTGTCTCACATCGCATATTTTTCATACACTATATTATACATGTTTGCAAAATAAGTTTTTTAAATAAATAGATTTTTAGCGGCTGTTTTTGAGTGGCGGAATATGAAGTTCACCACTCTAGGAAAGTCTGTTCTAGGCTGTGTTTGCAAAACCAGAGCTGATGGACAGATATATCAATGTCTACAGTTCTGAAGACAAATCATTGTAAGATTATACAATTTACCATGAACTAAAAGAGATTCTTCTTCCAGACAACACACACTACTGTTGAGTAACTGTCACTGCACTCCGTCATTCATTAGGAATTATAACAGAACATATTGTAAGACTGAGAATTGCTAGACTGGAAACTGAAGGAAGCAGATTTTTACATATAACAGAATAAAATGTATAATGATGTATGTGGGTGGACCTTTTAGATTCTCTAAAGTACAGCTTTATAAGCATGGTTATGAAGTACTGCTTTACACATGAAACAGAGCAGATCAAAAGACGCTATTGATCCAGGGAGCTTTGTGTTGTTCTGTGTTTACTAACAAACTGAATTTGGCACTCAGCTCTGACACACAATCCATTAATCATTTAGAAACTGCAGAAAATGCTTTATGTTTAATGTTTTCATTTTGATCATTGGTTTTAACACTATTTAATTATATATTTTTTATGTATTTTTTTATTCTGGGTTAAATTGTTAATCTAAGTTGTTCATCTTTTTATCTATTTAAAAAAGATGATCATTTAATTTGGGGTTTATTTGTTGAGCCTCCATGCTTTTTAAAATGTATTTATTTAGTCAGGAACGTGTATTTTCCTTGTGATTTTAGGATACCTAGCTGTCAAAATGAGGCCAGCTCTCTGAATTATTGCAGGTGTTTGTCAGGTATATAAGGAGTTGAGATGCCTGACTCATGATGTTATATCACCTAGGACAGATTTCAAGGAGAGTCTGCAGTTATGTAAGCCTGGGGGGGCAGTTTTGTGTCCATTTGAGAAGTCTTTATTCAACACTTTCTGTTCTATTAAATGTTTCTTATATGCACTTATTGTTCTACAGATATATTGTTTTAAGTAGCAATAACGCTTTGTCTGTAAAAGAAGTATGATTAGTATCTCACTTTCACATCCCTTCTCTCTAAATAATTTGCATACTTTGGTTTAGTAAATTGTTAATAGAATAGGATAGTAAATGATAATATAATAGGATATGCACATATATATCAAAATGTATATATTTTTATTCTCAAATAATAAACAACTGTTAATTCACCCAGTGTGTTGTATTGCAGAAGCTATAAACCACCAATGATATGCACACAAATTATTAAAGTGTACCAGCTACTTCTAACATTGTGAAAAAAGACTCTGAAACATACACAGGAACAAAAAATCTGTTATGGAACATTGGTTTGTTTTCAGTTAAGTATGCACCAACTCCAACTCCAACAACTTTATAAAAAAATAGGTCTTAGAAATCCTTACATTTAGTTACTCTCAAGAAGCAGTTCAGATAAAGCTATCAGAAGAAACTGTTGAATTAAACATGTACAGAACATATGAAACATCCTCCCACTTTTGTCCTTGAGCACTTCCTGTTCAAACAATGAATTCAGCCTGCCCCATCAGATGGCTATTCGTTCTAGAGAGGAATCCATACTGACCCCTGTGACAAATGAGAAATCTAATAAAGACAAGCAAATAAATAAATGACTATGGAACAGTGGCTTTGATTGAGCATGGTGTTGATTGGTCTAATGAATACTCGTGATTCTATTTGTTATAAACATTGATGAGAAGCAGGATTTATCTCTGAGTGTAATACATTACAGTCAAAATATTGAGCTTTTGACTTTTGCTTGTTAAAAAGATTAATTCCCAAGTAAAGTTAATCAAGAGATGATGGAGTGGTGATGCTGGAGATTATGAGATTATTGTTTGGCCTTATTCTATCAGCAAGAATCAATTTATATTGCTGGACAATCAAACATTGAAAATACTTAATAACAGAGTGCATTCAGTCCCTGGATACTGTTACAGTTACACTGTTACTCTGCAAGCTCAAGCAACATGGTAAATTAAAGAATTTATCAATCAAAGAATAGGTATACATAAGCATAAGCATTATTCATTTTATCAATGGACATTCAAATCATTAAATGTTTTTAATTTCAGCTGGGATTAAAAGCTGGTTTGAATCAATCAAGCCAAAATAATTGTCTGGCGCTTGTAGAATACTCCTCTTGAGGCATGCCACTGAAAAGCAATTCCAGTGCTGCCCTGAACTTTTGGACACATATATTGATTATCTAAGCTGCTTTGGTATCGAGAAGTAAGCTTTCATTATAGCATTGTGGTTCCAGAGTACAGCAGGTCAGACTCATTGAAACATGAGATCTTTTCAATGGTCTTGTGTATGCCAATCACATGACTGTTGAGTACAAACGTGTTGTGAGCGCAAACAGAAGCAACACCAGTGTGAACACCCCACACTCTTTCTAGCTTTAAATAAATAGGGTTTTAGCACTTTTTAATGCTATCAGATCTCAATTTTAGCTAGTAGATTTGAAAGATTTAGATGGTATGTCTTTTAAAATGTGCTGAGTACAATTTTCTCAATTCTAACATCTAAATCACAGATTCCTTAGAATTGGAATATTTGGTAAAGTAAAAATGTAACTTCTTCTGTGATTTGAGCAAATGAGCAACCTTTTTCATTCATCTCTTTAAATTAAATACTCCAACTGAATTACTCCAAGTTTTGCACACTAATATAATAAAATCTTTTAATTGGTAAGAAAACACTCAATCTAAATGGCAGTACTGTGAGTATTTGATTATAAAACACTTCAATTTAATTACAACAAATTTAATTTAATTTATATTTAATATTTTATTGTAGCCTCTATACATTGAGGGTGGAGTTTACAGAAGGAGTTTATGCAGCCAAAACACAATGTCAGTTTTCTTCATCTGTCCTGTGTCATCAATGACTTGTTTCCCTCTTCTTCATTCCACTCGATTTTTCATCCACTGCCTCAATTGAGCTGTGCCACAAATCTCATTTATCTCATTTCCTGTTTGTTTTACAATGCAAATGAATGCTGGGCTGCTCAACACATTCTCCCAATCATTCTGCCTCACAGGAAGAGACACTGGCAGAAATTGAAATCCTACTCTAATATTTGTCTTACACTAGACAAAATCAATGGCTGTCGCATAACATTTACGATGCTGAAGGACTCAATAGTACGGATTTAATGAGGAATTTATGTTACTTAGTAATTTAATTTGGTGTGTATCTTTTGATTGCATAGTTTCAATTAATCGATAGTTTTAACTATATTTGTTTAATTTAAATACAAGAATTTATCTAGTCATCAAGAAAAAACTGAGATGAATATTAATGCTTTTAAACAAACACAATATTGGATTTGTCTTGCTGTCAATCTATATTTTACACTGATAAATGATAATCATTTTTGTTTATTATCCTAAATACAGGGATTCAATTGAGGTTCGTAAAAAACTTTTCTAAAGCCATCTTT
Source organism: Danionella dracula (assembly GCA_900490495.1). NCBI lineage: Eukaryota > Metazoa > Chordata > Actinopteri > Cypriniformes > Danionidae > Danionella > Danionella dracula. The sequence continues at coordinate 6,721,204 of UELW01000778.1, read as the reverse complement.
TACTAAAAAAAATTCTGACATATTTAGAATTGTATTCAGTTTCCATCCATCTGATGTGTTCACAAGAATAAATAGTGTGTAGCAAACAGTGACACAGTGACTTTATAGATAGTTTGAGAACAGTAAGTCTCAAAGTCTCACATAGTCATGTGTTTGAAAACTCTCTTTGGCTAAGGCAAATTTTTTACCAGTCTGCCAAACAACCAATCCAATGTTGTTTTGTACAGCGTCATGTTGCGGTGCTTAAAAATATCATCCCCACATCAACTGACCAACATGCAACAAGTTAATCTTTGAAAAAATGTGACAGAAGATGAAATATATTGCAAAGTTACAAGAATAGAACAGCTTATTTTTTCATAATCGATATGAGGGGGCACACAACTTGCACCAAATAGAAGCAACACTCATTTCTCCCACATGAAGTCAACCAATTAAAATGAGACTTCAGGATTTTTGAAGGGTTACCAGAAAAATGAACCAGTTCAATCACCCAACATAGTATAGACAACATGGTATAGGCAAAAACTGAGGCTGAGACTAGGACATCTCTAGTGGAGTTTTAGTGCATGTTTTGGCTCATGTTGCTTGGGCTTCCTTCCACAATCTATTGACAAGCTTAAACATATTCAATATTTTTCTCTCTTTGATTGAACTTTGTGTTTCACTGTGATATATCAGGTCTTTGTTCATTTAATGTTATTTCTAGCAAAATTCTGTTTAGGGATAAAAAAAAAAAATTTCTGACTATGGGAGGGATCTAGAGTACCTGGATAAAACTTGGGAGGTAACACTGTAATAAGAACACCACACAAAGATTCAGTCAACATTATGGTTAGCAAACCCAAGTAAATTTGAAATAGAGACACATTTAACAACGCAGGTTCATCACTGAAATCATTTGGATTTGACCAATGTTGATTGTTTTTTATCAGAGTCAGACTAATTCAATTGAGATGTTGGTGCTCCATCTTTATGGGACCTTACAGAAATTTTCATTATAATGAGTGTCTACAAGAGTATGCTATTTTCCTTTGAATGTGTCGTTGTGGTGAATGCACTCGAAAACCCACTGCTCTGCCACATGTCTGTAGGTGGGTTCTTCATTGAGATGAGACCAATCACTGTGGAGTAATACGTAAACTTCTGAATTTTCCTGGAGTACTGATGAGGGCTGCAGTCAGTTTGTTCAAACGCAAAAAATAACAACCCTTTGCTTACACTATTATTTTCTATCACAGGTTCAGTCATTTTTGTAGTTGTAGGTGAGCCAAATCACTAACTGAGGAATATTTTGAAAAGTGAATCATCAAATCCCAATTGAAATGAATGCACCATATGATATGTGACAAACAGTGAGTCTATTATTTAGTTATTAGAGTTGAATTTGCATTGGTTGCTCACAAAGCAAATTGCTCATTAGCCAAAAATAGGATTTTGGAGTGGCAGTGGTAGATAAATTCATGCAATGACTCTTTTTACTGTAACATGAGAGTGCTTTTTCCCCAATTTGCCAGCTGCAGGGCCATTGGGATCTCTAAAATCTGAAAAGTTGGGGGTGGGGATAAGCTTCTAAATGTTTAAAGGGTGTTAAATAGGCATCACATTAATTATGTACGAACACTTCTGACAGAAGATTTAAATTGGTGAGGCACAAAGATGTGAAATATTCAGAAGAGCATGCTATTTTGCTGCCATTTTTTCAAAAATAAATATTTATGGTGGTGCACATACTAATGGAGCAGTCAGTCATGACAGAGCAGATATAAAGGGCTATAATCCTCTTCTCATCTTGTGCTTAAAGTCTGTTTACCTGACTATGACATGTTAAAGGGTTTCGCCCTCTCAAAACTACAATAATAGTCAGTAATAACTTGTTTTAACTGTGTAATTCCAAATTACATCCTAGGAAACCAATACTATTGACATATTTTGTATAAAAAAACAAGCGTTAACATTCAGGTCATATGGATTGTCGAGTCCTAAAAAGTATTGAACTCATGGTAAAATTACTCCATGTGAGGTTGGGGTGAGATAATAAAAAAGATACAGGAAGTTTTTTTAATTTAAAAAAAAAGATGTAACTCCGCATCTTCTCCTCATCATCAAAAGTAAGCATGATGCACTCAAAGCAGAGTACATTATGTGGGTGTTTTATGTGCTTGATGACCACCAAAAGAAGAGAAATCCTCTGGGGAGAAGATTTTACTTTAATTTTGGTGGTTTCTCAAAAGTTGTTCAAAGCAACCTTGACTCATGGGTGTTTTTGCTTGTTTTTGGTTCTAATTGTGTTTGCGTCATAGTCCTCTCTCGTCATTAGCAGTTTTCCTCTCATCACCTGTCTCTGAGTTCCCTCAATTAACTCACGTGTCACTGCTCGCTCTCTGATTAGGCTCTCTATTTCAGACTTCACCCTCTTCATGCCATTTGCAGATAGTTACTTGTTAGTGTGCTACACTCTCTACCATATTACTCGGCAGCTGTCTATATATTCCCTGTGTTGTCTCGTGCCATCCAGACCCTTGGTGTTCGCTCATTTTCTTGTGGAGGAGAGGGAGGAAAACTCTTACCTGTGCTCGGTTGGTCGCATGGATAGCTGTCTTTTGTTGCGGTTCAGAAGACCTTGCGTCTGATTTCTGTTTTCCCTTCTAGTGACTAATTTTTTTCCTGTTCAGTTGAACAGTGGTTTTTTGTCATTTCCTCATTAAAACTTTAACGGAGTTCTCCTGTGGAATATGGGTCATCCTTCCGATCACAGTTTGGTTCAGAAAAAGTCAACCTCAGATAGCTTCTCCATCTTGTGACCCGAGGGTGTAAGGCCCCCGCTGAGACTTAGGTCTCGATTAACTAGAATTAGAACACTCAGGATCGCCCACTAAAGGATAAATGGAGGCAGAGACCAGAAAGCTCAAATTCAATACAATAGTTTATTTCAATTTAGACACCAATCCACACATCGTTAAAATAACAGTGTCGCTCAGCAACCAGCTTCAAAGAGGAATAGAGGAGAATACACACGCCCGGACGGAAAGGGTGGAGTCCTAGCGGTCGTAATGGAGTAGCTCGTCATTCAAACCTGTTGTTCCCAGGAGTGGTAGCCTAACCTGGAGGGCCAGCGCTACACCGCACTGCACACTACAAGAAATCACTTTCCCAAAGTGCTCGTACACTTCACAACCTCACTCTTGCAGGTGGTTCCCACACACAGAGCCCAGCACCCCTAAAATTACTACTGCGCCCTCCAAGCCTAGCGTACCTTTAACGTCAGACAAGCAAAACCAGGGTAACGTGCACAGCTTGGTTAGTGTAACTCCTTCCCCCCCCCCCAGAAGAGCCGTTGCACCAGAGGACCAATCAACACTTAAAATAATCCCTGAGGGCAGGGGAATGCCCACCCACACACACACACACACCCACTCACGGTTAAACACAGTATAATAAATAAAAAAACACAGTTTTCCTGTGCAGAGGTCCTGCACTTGCCCGGAGTAGTTTGTTTCAATAGTTAGGGAAAGGGCCGCAACCTGGTCGGGCCGGTGCGATGGGTAACCGAGCCGCTGCCGCAGCGCGTTAGGAGAACAGTCGCCGCGGCTGAGATGAAGAACTGGCTGCGCTCCAAGGGAAACCCCCGATCAAAGCGGTTACGCACAGCTTCACTGTGGGCGTCGCAACCTTCGTTCCAGCGGAAGAATCCAACGGGGAAAAGAGGGGTGAAAAAGAAAGGGAGGATGGAGAATCCTAAGAAACAAAAAGTACTTAAGCTTACGGGTTCCTGTTCCCTCTCAAATAATAATGTTCATACACGGAGGGATTTACTCACCCGAGTTATAGTGCACGACCAATTCCTCTCTGCTTCGCGAAGCAGCAGAAATAATCCCCAGCAGCCTCCTAAAGCCACGAGTGGACGTTAGAGCTGCGCGCTCACAAACACAACAAACACTCGACTGCTCCAGTAACCCGGAAGCACCTCACCTGAACACCCAGTTCTGCAGAGTGCTCCCACTCTGTCGAAGATCATCGACCGGATCCGGCTCCCGCAGAAGTGACGCATACCCGACGGTGATCGAGGGCAGTCTAAATACACTAAGAAATGCCACCGATTGGTTAGCGCCTGATTAGAGACTGCCGCCCGCTTGTTAATTTATGCGCCCGGTTACAATCCACCCCCAGGCTCTTTCACCGGCGCCCCGACGGTGCATTCTCTCACTACTGGAGCCCCTAGATCCAAGGTCGGAAGCAGTTAACACTAGCAGTACCAGAGGCGGTGGTCCCCGCCACCACAGATCGGGGAAGATGGTACCTATTAGTATGCTGCCCGGCATTTTGCCGGCCTGTTCGTCGGACAGCCCCCTCCCCAGTTATGGATGGTCCCTCCGTACCTGGGGCTTCTTGCGAGGGCTCACCTATAGCAGCATTTACAGGGTGTGTGGAGTCCCTACTCCCCTGCAGGACTGGTCCTAACTCTGCTGGGGTATCTGGGACAACAACAAACAGATCCCTGTTGGCCTCTACCTCCTCAACCTGCGGCTGAACTAGCTCCCCACCAAACGGTATTGGTGATTCTGCTGGGCTCGGATCCTCGCTTCTGGGCTTCAGCATAGCACAATGCACGTGTTTAACTTGACTCGGGTCTGACACGGGTGCAATAGTATATACTACACCTCCCGGGCCAGGTGCCCGAACCACCATATATGGCACGGCACTCCAGATGTCATGGATCTTGTGCCTTCCTCGGACATTACAGTCCCTAAGATAGACCCGCTGGCCCTGCCCTAACGGCTGCTCACGCACACGCTGGTCATACCGGGCCTTTCGCTGCTCTGCTGCCAACCGCAGGCGTTCCCGAGCCCCTGCAAATGCAATCTGCAACCTGTTCTGATGCTCGAGGACCCACCTATGGATACTACCCGGCATTGGCTCTTCCACCCTCCCCAGCAGGAAATCCACTGGCAATCTAGGCTCCTGGCCAAACATTAGAAAATGGGGCGACTCTCCAGTTGACTGGTGTGGGGTCGAATTGTATGAAAATATCACTTGGGGAAGGCATGTTGGCCAGTCTGCCTTTTGCGTCTCCGGTAGAACCCGAAGTAAGTTATGGAGGGTTCTATTATACCGCTCGCATTGTCCATTGCCAGATGGATGGTAAGGCGTAGTCCGAGTCTTTTGCACTCCATACAGCTGACACAGCTGACTAATAAGCGCAGACTCGAAACAATGCCCCTGGTCCGAATGGATGCGAGCGGGCACCCCAAATTTGGAGAACCATTCCCCCACTAAAACCTGAGCCACTGTCTCTGCTCGTTGATCTAAGGTGGGTACTGCCATTGTGAATTTGGAGAAAATGTCTGTCAGCACCAGAACGTTCTCCAGCCCTGTTCTAGATGGCTCCAACAGGGTAAAGTCAATGGCCACCACTTCATTGGGCCGGGCAGCCATCAGGTGCCCCATGAACCCCGCTGGCGCGGCCGGACCATCCTTAGCTTGCTGGCACCTTTCACATGCCTGGCACCATTGGGCAACCTCTGAGGTCATCCCAGGCCAGTAGCACCGCTGACTCACTAGCTGGGTCGTTCTCTCCACCCCTTGGTGCCCATGGTACTGGTGCAGCTGCCGGAGCACTTCATCACGCAGGACTGCAGGAAGCACCACCTGGAAGACCTCCTCTCCTCCATCTGGTCGAAACACCCTCCGGTGTAACAGGCCCTCACGAACCACCAGCCGATTCCATTGCCGCAGCATGACCTTTGCAGGCCGAGATAGGGCCATCCGCTCTACTGGGCCAGGATACGACCCAGACCTCAAGAATGGTCGCAATTCCTGAATAACTGGATCTGCCTTCTGTAGTTCCTCAAGTTCACCATTAGGGGTACAAGGGAAGGAAATTATCTGGGCAACCTGCCCCTCAGTGCGACTGGTGACATGCCGCAACACCTCAGGAACCGAGGACCCAACCTGGAAGAGAGGGACGTCCTCCTCACCATGTGGCTGCCTGGATAGAGCATCCGCATTGCGGTTGGATCTTCCTGACCGATACTTGATCTCGATGTCGAAGGAAGCCAACTGAGCGACCCACCTGTGCTCTAGAGCCCCCAGCTTAGCAGTGGCCAGATAACTTAAAGGGTTATTGTCAGTGTAAACTATACACCGATGACCCAGGAGATATTCCCGAAATTTTTCAGTGATTGCCCATGTAACAAACTGGTTATTACACATTTAATACTTAATACGATGAACGATAATCATTCCATCTGTCATATAACAAATCAGAAGATTACCTGCGTTGGTGACTGGCCAGTAGGGGAATTAGAAACATTGCCAGGTCTCGGAGGGTCGAATCAGATGAGATTGCGCCAGATCATAAATTCGGTTTTAATTAATTTGTCCACCAAATCATTCACCACCATGAATTTTGACCTTTACTCAAAAGAATCGTCCCGAGACAGTACTACCCAATCTGTAAATCGTATTATGTCCGATCTTTAACCACAGTGAACGGTGTAACACTTTATAGACCATAAACAAGGGAAATGTCTTTTAAAGGCTTTATTAACTCTATTCTAGACACACAATTTGAATAAAAGTGAATTCTACTAAGCTAAACTAACCTAACCATTCGCGCGCACACACACGCACACACACAATCACCGAGAGAGAGAGAGAGAGAGAGAGGCTGATTAGAGCGAGAGAGGCTGATTAGAGCGAGAGAGGCTGATTAGAGCGAGCGAGCGAGTGAGAGAGAGAGAGAGAGAGAGAGAGAGAGAGAGAGAGGCTGATTAGAGCGAGAGAGGCTGATTAGAGCGAGAGAGGCTGATTAGAGCGAGCGAGCGAGTGAGAGAGAGAGAGAGAGAGAGAGAGAGAGAGAGAGAGAGAGAGAGACCAAGAGAGACAAGTTTTGACCTCAAGTTATCCTTAAATATCAGTTTGGGCACGTAATCAATTTAGCATTCCCACAATCGTTCTGTTCTCGTTAACCGCGCTGACGTGATAGATTATCGCAGTCTACCGTTTAGATCTTTCGAGCCGATCTGGTCGAACGTGGTCCGTGGCAGAACGAGCAGATTCCGGGAAGACAGCTGGGAGGTGTGCTCGGGTTGTGATGAGAGGTCTTTGTGTCCCAGCAACTTTCTTGAGAGTCCGAAAAGTTTCCCGTTGGATTCGACAGTCTTAATTTCAGATCACGGCTCTGTGTCTCTACGAGCCGGGTTTCTTTCATTGAGCGAAATCGCCAAACGATAAAAGTAAGTAAGAGACTATACAGCGAAGAGAGCTTCAGAAGAAAGAGAGGAGACTATTCAGAAGAAAAAAGACTCTACAAACTACAAGACAAAAGAAAGACTAACGAAAGACTAACTTCTTCAGGGGAGCGCGCCTTGGTTTTAAATGGGAGGCGGGTTCTTTTCACAGCTCTAGCCACTGAGAGTGCTAACTTGCCTCGGATTGGTGGTGACGTCACACTTTGGTCCAGCCCAGTGAGGCTCTTCTCTTGAAGAGAGGTTTCTTTGATTTGCACTTATTAATAAACGGAGTTATATCTCCTCAAGAGAGTACCGGATAATCTTTTACACAATTAAATCCTTTCCGCAACATTATCCGCATTCCAACGAGATCAAACATTAGGGGGCAGTTACAGAAATTCATTCATTCATTCATTCATTCGTTTTAACTGACTAAACTATTAACTGTACAGTACGAATTATTCCATAACATGAAAGTACATTTCAGGAGATATTTGTATGAGCACAAAAGTGTTCTTAAAGCAAGTTTTAGTCTTCTGAAAAGCAGTTTTTGGGTGAGCACGACTTTGAGTGGAGCCAGGCTTTGTCCACTCAGTGTCTGATCCTGGGGTCGTGGAGAGTTCGGAGCGTTCGCAGGCTTCAGGGGAGCATAGAGGTGACGCGGGGGGGGTTATCTGATGACCCCTTAATCTTTGAAAGGTAATTAGTCCTGACTTGTTTAAACAGAGTCAGAACGCTGGCGCCATTAGATCGGGATGTGGTTTTTTTCCAGAATTAAAGGTGCAGTAACTGAATCTGGGTTGATAGTTCTTACACCCACTTCAGGGCTAAGAATTCCAACCTCATTGAGCTGTAATTGATGGGGTTACGCTCCGAGGGTCTTAGACTACGGCTGGCATATGCAACAGGGCGGATAATGCCCAGCTGCTCCTGGGAGAGGACAGCACCCAGCCCTCCATGGCTGGCATCGATCTCCAACACAAACGGCAAGGCAAAGTCTGCATATGCCAAAACGGGTGCAGAGGACAGTCGTGCTTTCAAAGTCTCAAAACTAGTCTGGCACTCTGCAGACCATGCCTGTGAAAAGCTCAGTGCGGAAGGTCTTGGCCCCTTTTTGGGGGTGCCAGCCGCCACCAACACATGCAAAGGGCTGGCCAACTTGGCAAAACCCTCTACAAAACGCCGATAGTAGCTTGCGAAACCCAAGAAGGACCGCAGCTCAGTGATGTTAGAAGGGCGAGGCCAGTGGGCTACCGCCTCGATCTTACCAGGGTCTGTAGCTACCCCCTCGGGCGATATCACGTGACCTAGGTATCGTACCTCCTGCCGAAAAAATGCACACTTGGCCAGTTTGGCCTTCAACCCCTCCCGCTGCAACCGACTCAGGACAACCTCCAGTCTTGCCAGATGTTGTTCAACTGAAGTAGCGAATACAATGATGTCATCAAGATACAGTAATAGAGACCGGCACTGCTGATCCCCAAACAACCTCTCCATTAACCTCTGAAAGGTGCTTGGAGCGTTGCAGAGACCAAAGGCCATCCGGTTCCATTCAAACAGGCCGAAGGGTGTACAAAACGCCGTCTTTGGCCTGTCCGTCTCTGTCACTGGTATCTGATTGTATCCGCTGGCCAGGTCTAGTGTGGAGAACCACTGCGCCCCTGCCAAGGAGTCTAGGGTCTCCTCGATACGTGGCAAAGGAAATGCATCCTTCCGGGTTTTGGCATTTAGCTGGTGATAGTCCACACACAGCCGCAAACTCCCATCCTTCTTTTTCACCAGAACGATGGGGGCTGCATAGGGGCTACTGCTCTCTCGGATGGCCTGGGACTCAAGCAGCTGGTTGATATGGGCTTTGACCTGCTCATACTCGGAGGGAGGGATCCGCCGATACCTTTGCCGCAATGGAACCTCATCAGCTAGAGGAATGTCATGGGAGATGAGGCTAGTACAGCCTAAATCCCCATCGTGCTGGGCAAACACAGAGGAGTACTGCAGTAATAATGCCCGCACTCACTCTTGGTCTCTAGTTGCCAAGCCCGGCAGCTCCAACTCCCGGATCTGTTGGACAATCGGCGACACTTGGCTTCCCTGCGCATTCACCCTAGCAGTAACAAGGGGAGACTCTGTAATAGTGACCATGCCCACCATAGTGCCAGGATGTAACAAAACATCATTAGTGCCCACGTTGACTATGGGTACATAGGCAGTGCCCTGGTAGACTTTTACCAAACCTGGGGAGGCTAGCAGCCCGGCAGGTAAGCCAGTGTCAATAGGTTCGAACAGGGCGACTGTCCCGGCATATTGAGCCGAACACGTAGCGGCACACATCCGCAGGGTCCCCCCTGGGATCCGACATATTTGTCCCCGACGTAACTTCACCCGCCCCATCCTGCCATCACTGGACTGACCCGATAGGTGATGGCAGTGTTGCAGGGCTTGAAACAGTGGCCCTGGAGCTGCTGAAACTGACGGTAACTCGAACAGTTGCATACCATGTCGGCCAAAGAGCTCCTGGTAACATCGGCTCAAGACATTCATACCCAGGACTCCTGGGACCTGGGCACACATGCCACCGGGGGGGTCTTTAACAACCAAAACACCACACCGTGGCACCAATCGACCGCATAGGCCTATGTCTAATTCTAAATAACCCAAGTAGGGTATATCGAGCCCATTGGCTGCTTTCAGCTGTAGCCAATTACATGATGCCAGTTGCTCCTGTCCCCATTTACCCATATTGGCTCGAAAATAGCTTTCGGTTAAGGTGGACACCATGGAGCCAGTGTCTACTAGACAAGGGACACTTACACCTCCCATCTCAACAACAAGAAGAGGGCAGGTCGACATTAAACGGGGTCGGACATCAGTTATCTTAGAGCCCAATACTTCCCCAACTGAGCTGTGGGCTTGCAACTCAGTGGGGGCTAGTTTTCCGTTGGCCATCTGGCAGCGGGCTGTCCATTCTGAGGTGCGATGGGTCCCCGGACTACTGGAGGTTGACGTGCCTGTCTGCGTCCCCCATCGCAGTCCCTAGCAAAATGGCCTGGTTGATGGCATCTCCGACAGAGTGGTGGGTTACCGTGGGAATGGCGTGGCCGAGGATCGTCATTCCGCAGCTGAGCTAACATCTGCGATAATTGGTCTAATTGCTGCTGCTGTTTGACAAACATTTCTCGGAGCTCCTTCACCTCAGGGCCACCTGCCCCAGGGGTAGCACCCCCTTGCGGATACCCCTGCACCCCGTAGTCGAGGCCGTACAATGTCGGTACTGACTGGCTTCGGGCTCGTGCACCCACTGGTGTCCCCTCACGTTCCCAGCGCAATGCCTCACTGCGTATTTGTAGCAGGGTTAAGGTAGGCTCGCGGCGTACAAGCTGCTTCAGCTCGCGCCTGAGGTTCCTGTCATTCACATGTTCTATGAATTGGTCGCGCACTAACACATCGGGGTTTTGTATCACCACCGGCGATTGGGCTTTTACCTTACCCAGGAGACCCATGAGAGCCAAAGAGAATTCTAACAACGACTCCCCTGCTTGTTGTTTGCGAGAGAAAAATGCCTCTTGCAAGGCTATATAGGATTTTGTGCACCCATATAGCTCTCTCAATGCTCCAATTACTTTCTCAGGATCCTCCCGATCCTCCCTTGAACGATAGCGAATTTCCTCCTTTGCCTCACCCTCTAAATGGTCATATAGAAAGAACGCTTGCTCTGTGGTCGTGAGGTGGCGGAGTCGCATACAGGCTCGGGCTTCCTCCACAATCTCATTGGTTTAATGTACAAGATAAAGCCCCTCATGCATTATTGACTTGTCAGTACCAGATTTTTTGCTGATTTTGAAATTTTTTGATTAATGTGCAATATCAATGTTCATTAAATAATCCTTACAGTTACTGACATTTACATTCTGTAAGTATTTTCTTATTTAAAAAAAACAATAGACATAAATGATTCAATACTGGAACATATTTCGCCAGTTAATTCAATATCACAACATCTCACCAGTATTCCATGTTGATCTTTCATAAAAATCGACTGCGGTAAGCTGATCAAAGATTTTTTTTAATTAAAATTACTTTTATTGTTCAACCAGAAACCTTTTCCTCTTGCTATCTAACTTAAAAGTTAAGGTAGAGAAGAGGGTCAATAATTATAAGTGTTTGTTCTTAATGTCTTGTGAACCACTGTTTAAGAAAAGAAAACATATGTCCTCTATTCTTTATTAAGGTGATATCCAGTGTCAATCTGTCTGTGCTTTTTATTCCAATTCATTTCTGCCTCAATCAAATTGTCTGGCATGTGTTTTCTGTTCTGGAGACAAATGAGATTTGTGATGTTGCTTGCCAGCAATTCTTACATTGAGGGATGAGATAGCAATGTGACCACAGTCTGTTCAGCAGGCCTGTCTGGGCTTAAATCAATTTACTCACTGACATTATTTTAGACTGAAAAGATTCTAAGATATCTGCATGTAAAAATGTTTCACTTTTGATAATACTATTGCACTTTACAGTGTGTCATGTCATTGAAAATCATTTTTAAAAACATGCATTCTGACAAAAAAAAATCATAAATTTCTATGGAACTTTTTACAAACCATTGTTTCTGATCTGTTCAAATAGAGCACATGCTGCTGTGTTGTGGGATACGATGTAAAAGGTGGTTGCAGTGATATTCTAACAAACGCAAGCTGTATTCCTGCAATGTTTATGAGTTAACAGATGGTGAGAGGGAGAGATTATCTTTGGAAGGCTATGAAAATGAGACTTTTTATTGTCATTCTATAAATTTAGATGAAATGGGCATTGCCGCGATGCTTCTTGGAGCACAGACAGTATTCTAATACAGTATCTACAATATAGTAACTTCAAAAAAGGACAGATGAATGACCATATTTATGGGAATTTGACTATATTATATCATACAGTAATAACATACTAAATGTAAAACTATAAATGTAGAGACATCACCCAAAAGTTTTATTTATGTAATAGTTTAAACTTACAGTAGTTGAATTCTAACACTTGTTGGCAGTGTGTGTCCAGTTCATCACTATAAACAATAATATCAACACTATCAGGTCCAATAATGAGCAAAATACGAGTGGTTCTCAGCAGACAGTGTAGAAAAAGAACTGAGAAACTAGTGAAAAAGTTTATTCTCTATTCAACAATGGCCATTTCCATAAATTTCCATTTATTTACATTTATGCATTTGGCAGACACTTTTGTCCAAAGCGACTTACAGTAGGAGAGAGACAATATGCAATTTGTTTCAAATGTCTATCTCAGCTTGCTCATAATAGAAGTTGTATCAACTGATCAATAAACCATAGCAGGAAGAAAACAAAGACAGTGGAGGAAAAAGTTTTTTCATTTAATTTTTGTTTTTAAAGTAGGTGTTCCCTGAAGAGAAGAGTTTTCAGTTGCTTTTTGAAAGCTGTTAGTGTTGCTGCTCTCCTGACTGGATCAGGAAGGGACTGTGAGAGAGAAGGTTCTGCTAAGAGATTTTCTGACTTTGTGGGACGGAACCACGAGTCGCTGTTCCTTCTCTGAGCGCAGGCATCTGGAAGGCATGTAGGAGTGTATGAGCTGGTGGAGGTAAACAGGGGCTGATCTGGAGATAGTTTTGTACGCCAGCATCAGTGATTTGAATTTAACACTAGCTGCGATTGGAAGCCAATGAAGAGTGATGAAGAGGGGAGTAACATGAGCTTGCTTCGGTTCCTTGAAGATAAGACGAACTGCAGAGTTGATTAAATACAGTTCAATTCAGGATGTGGATACATTATGTCAGATTCGCACAAGAAAGTACTAACTCAATACAGAAGATATTTAGACAGAAGCATGCCATTGAACCATGGGTTTAAGTAACTAAGTGCAAGCTTTTTATTCTCCACTGATCAACTGAAAAAGAACATAATAATAGGCAGCAGATTGTCTGAGCATAATGACATAATTGTCAGGCAGAAGACAATTTTTAAAATGCAATGTAACTTTACAATAAGTTTGTGCACAAACTCACACAAGTTTCAGATTATTATGACTAAAATCGCTTTACTTGAATTAAGCGTTCTTCTACCTCTCCATGGAGTTTTTTTCCTCAAGACAATTTACTGCTTGTTCTTTGGTGAAGTTACACTTTTGGACTTACGATTTGCCAAGGGGAGCTCCAGCCTTTCCCTCAAATTTGATCTGGGAAAGACAACCGTTGCAAGAACTTAATACAGATTAAGAAGTGATTCAGATTCATTGATTTGCTTCTCACAGTTCATCACTTGTGATTCTGTCACATATCTCACATTTCTCTACTCATCATTTTTACTCCAACGTTTTCTAAGAGTTACCATAATGATTTAGTACTATGTCAATGATTTCAAAATGTTTGTCCTATCAAATATGCTGAATGTAAGTGTAGGAGATGATGTCACAGTTTTCAACAACCGGAATGAATTTGTTCTAATGACTTTGTGTTGGCCTTCAGCCTAGTCCGGTCCACAGCTGGGTGCTCTACACCATGGGCACAGGATGGGAGACACAAGGCCACAGGTGCTCCAGGCTTTATCAGTGCCGTTCCAATTGGCCTTCTGAATATAGTGCAGTGCGTTCATGCCTAAATACGCACACTCCCTTGTGGTGCAGCCTTATTCTCTATGAGCTCAGCTGTTTGTGACTTCATTTGTGTAAAAGTGTATCAAAAATGGACAAAGACATGTATTTTACAATAAAAAAAGGTTGAAGCATATTCATTGGCATTGTTGCTCCAAGGAGTCATTTGCAGTGTTTTAAGCATGGGCTATTATAACTAAAGGAATACCGGCTTCAGTCATGAAACAAACACACTAGGTTGATCAGGTATTATCTAGGAGTAAATGCGAGTAATGTATACATGTTATTGAGTTTCACTAGTGACAAGTAAAATCCTAGTGACAAGACCCCTCTTCTTTGTCAAAAAATTTGAAGTTAATAGGGCAGGTTTCTGGATTACTTGTTTGTATGTTTGATTAATACAATTGAAACTTGTTGAAAATGGAAAACATAATTAATATTCTGCTAAGTTTGCTTGTGCTGCTGTTTCCTTTTCATTGTTAACATTTTCTTAAAAATGTAGTATACATAATTTAGCACTCACCATTTTTACCATGTTAATGTGAATTGAAAGAGAGAATAAATAAATAAAAAAGCTAAAACTGGATTGTAAAAGGGTTTAATTGACTTCTTCAAAGTCCCAAATCTTTTAAACTTTAAGTTAATCTTTTTACTACTTAACTCTTATATGCTGACAGGAGAAATGAAGATGTTTGCTAGGTTGACTCAGAACGTCTGTGAGCATGCCCGCCTTTATTCTGTGGAGAGTCACAACATCCCTCATTTCTGTTATTATCATTCCCTGGTAATTACAGAGACTTGTGTCTGCTGATTGCTTCTGTCAAGCAGTTAATCTGAAAATTAGAAGGTAATGAGAGTCTGGCCAAATATACTGGATATCTCTATCTGTCTGTCTGGAGGGAATACAAAAAGTGATGAATAACTGTTTTCAATAGCAAAGAGAGGAATTTGACTGGATTCAAAATATGGTGGAAAATTACTAAAATGTCTTCTGCATCTAAAAAATGTTTATCTCTATCTCTCTTTACTCTATCCATCAAGAAATCTCACATTTTCTATTTGGCTTACAGTAAATTTTTATTTTGCAACCTTTTGCTAAATTAAATGGGAAATATGGACTTTTTAAAACATTAAATAGCACACCTTACTTTTCTTAAAGAAGTAATCATGCTAACACATTTTTTCTGTAGTTGTATGTACTTGGATTCCTCAGATTAGAGTGTCAAACTCAGTTTTTAAATAAAACTGTAAAAGTCTTGTTTATTACTATATTGTCATTTACTGTTATATGACATAAGCCACCATAATGAAACAGTCAAAGTAATTTACAGTAATGAAAATTTGTAAGAGTTACCATTCTTTTAAACCCTGGCACATTAATGGTATTAACATGTGATAAATTTTTCAAAACAAGACATTTGTTGAAAAGCCTTTTTGGGATTTTTTTATCACTATGTAAATTACAGTTTGTCTGTGTGAAATAAGTGAGACTTCCACAAATCTCCCTCAGTGCAACTCTCACCCAAGAGACTATTTCATAGCTAGACAATATTAGATTATGAATTAGCTGTCGAGATGTGCACGTCATGACAGCTGAATGAGAGCCATTATAATGAGTCATTCTCAAATAGAATTCTGCTGCATTATATTGTATGAAAATGACATTAACTTAGCACTCATTTGAAAGAGGGTAAGACTGTTAAAGATAATGAAGTAGGATCCTATTAAAACTTTCTAATCCTGTGAATGGCTATGCAATTAAAGCATCTTACAGATTGTGTGTTTCATTTCACCAGAAGCTTTAAATTTAAGTTGAGAAAAGATTTTTTGTAGAGTGCAATCGTATCTCTACAGTAGCTTCATAACTTTGCATTTGAATTTGAAATTTTAATTTCTTAACATTCTTTATATAGAAAGATAGACTCTATATAGAAAGACTCAACCTTGCAAACATTAAGGTTCTCTGAAGAAATATGTAATTTTTTCTGTGATTTCTGAAAAGAACTGACTGTTCACTTGTGTCACCATGGATACGAGTCTCTGAGGAGCCGTGACTGTGTCCTTTTCCTTCTCACACTTATTCTTCCACTATCCATAATACATTGTGACAATCAGCACTTGAAGCATACACAAATTCTACATGCTCATGCTGTAGTTGTGTCCCAAACGGCTCAGTGTTAACATTACTGTACTGTGAATGTCAGCAAATGAGTGAGCTGTTTTTGAAAAATGTAAGTTTGAAAGTTATGCAAACATTATATTTTGATTCATGTTTTTGATGAACAGTGTAGTACCTGCAATCTGAGACACATTTAATTTGATTCTAAAAGTAAGACTAATTGTTTATTGTCCAAATGTAAGGTTCATGCTTTTCATTTATTCACCTAAGGAATTATGTTCAATCAATCAACACGCAGAAAAAGTACCTGATTCCAATTAATTAAATGTATAAAATGTATTACCCTCTGCCAAAACTAATTAAATAACTAACTGCAAACTAATAATAACTCATCTAAGAATTCAGTTTTAATATTAAGCTGTTTAAGGGTTAGCCTTTGTACTTTGTACATTTGTGTCATGCACCTTCAAACTTAAAACATCTTTTAAGATTAATACTTCCTAAAAAAGTGTAGTAATTAAAGCATGTGGTTAGATGCTGTTTATTTATGTATCTATCCTACATTTGCTCAGGCCACAGTCTGTAAAGAACACAGAGGCCAGGTGTCATAGCGTGGTAACCAAGGGTTTCAGAGTTGAGGAAAGAGGAGATGACACACAGGGTTTTGCAAAACACCAATGGTTTATTGATACCCCACAAGCAAAATAAACAAACCAATAAATGAATAAAACACACCTACACACAAAACACTTCGCTAAACAAAATAAAAATGCATGAGAGCAGAAACTGTGCATATCTCACTTGGGTTAGCTCCCTAGCTAACTACAACAAAAGACTCATCGCAGCCTCAAAGTTTATGCAGCTCTCACCCCCGAGCCTAAGGATTCTGGCCTTGTGTACCTGGGCCTACCCCTCTTGACTGGAGGTTTCTACCCCTCTTTTAACAGATCCCAGGCCTGCAGCCTTAATTGGACTAAACCAAGCACAGGGGTGCCATCACTAATAAGTCTTTGGGGATGAGGTCTCACAGGAGCCTCATCACACCAGGTTTAATCCAGATGTGAAATTAGGCATGTTTTATTTGAGCATTGGCTCTACATGGACTTTGGGGTCCAAAAGATTTATTGTATTCGTTTTCAAGGTACTACATAATCATACTATAGTCTGGAGAATAGTCTATTACTCTAAAATAGTATCTATTTAGCACAATCAATAAGGTACTATATCATCATTTACATTACACAGGTGTAATCATTCATTGTCCAGTATGTATCCGTCATTTTTTTAACAATTCATGTTGAAAATTTTCCTGTAAAGTTGGGCATTTTTAACAGTGTTGTCAATGAAACCTCATTTGTGGAGTGAACCTCAAGTGGTCAGAAGACAAACTGCAGTTCAGCTACTTCTTATTGTGCAATAATGGGCAAGCCAGAGGTTGTCCCATTTCTTAGGGATCTTTCTTATGTCTCTGAGCTGGCAACTTTTAGTCAAGTCTGAAGACACAACGTTTTAAACTAGTTTAACAGTAGAAGCAAGATTTCATTCATACCGAGGAACCAATCTCCTCCCTCAAACATTGCCATAACAGCTCTCCCTTGCGAATAACAGGCACATCAGTACAAATTACATTATTAAAGACTTTCACAGACATTAGTATGCAGGAAAGGAAAAGCTTTGTAGTGTATCTACGTCTGCTAGAGACTGAATTTATTTTTTGTGGAGTAACGTTATAAGGAGCAGAAACCATGATTTAGCTCAGTATCCTGAATGCTGAACACATTTATGAGCTTCCAGCTTCCCTGGTGAGCTCAACTTGAGCTCTTTATTCCATCGCGGTCAGTTTGATTTGGACTTTAAAAGGATGTTTTTTGCTGTATGTTGTGTTGATTGTACTCTTAATGTCATTTCTCTTATTAAAAAATGTGATCAAAACCGGGCCAGTTAGAGCTCATTCAGCAGCTCCTATTGGAACAGGTAAAGGAGAGGTTTAGCACAAATGAGTCACTGCACAAATCATCTAGGAATCATAAACAAATCCTGTTAAATTCAACCCATAATAAAATAAAAGCAGAAGTAAATAAACTTTCTAATTAACAATAGGGGCACTTTACAGTTTTTTACAATTGCCAAGACAGTTTTTACAATACCTTTAACAAGTTTGCTTAACTATTAACACGCCGAATCAGTTAAAACACACAATTGGCAAAACAGTTAATTTCATTCTCAAAACCCCCCATTGTAAACAAAACTCAGAAAACTCATTTTCAAAATACAATAATACAGTTTTCAAAACACTAACACATGTTTTCTACCAACAGCAACATTTAGTCAATCATAACACATTGAGAATAAACTTTGTTTTACAATGACATAGTTTGGTGTTGGTGGAGCTCGAGTGTAAAAGAAGTTCAAGCATTTCAAACTTGTGTTAACTGTATGCATTTTGTATCAAAGCAACAAAAAATGTGTTAATTGTATCGCCTACCTCGACGGATGTTCTGCTAATTGTGTCAAGAGTTTAGGAAAGTTGTTAAATGTATTGAAAAAAACTGTCTTAGCAATTGTGAAAAACTGTAAATAAACTGAGCCACTCCACTGCTCCAGGGTTTTTCTTGAAACTTCACCAAAGCAATCACTTCTTATGTATTATTTTATGTATTTCGATGCATTTAATATAAACTACATTTTAATTTCCAATTGTTGTTAAAGCATTTATTGAGTTTATTATTATGTATTAAGTGGATTAGTCTCCTTGACAATTTGGTGTTATGTTTTGAATCTCTATAAATACATTTCTATTTATTGACTATTGTACAGAATAACATTTTAATACTATACTTTTTGTGTAATATTAGATTTGTAATGTTTAAATAATTTAACCTCACAGTCAATTGGTTCTCAGTTCAAATACAAGAACAATGTGAATAAAGGAGATTAATTTGTTTAATTTACAATTTATATTGCATGAAGTTACCAAAAAACAGTATTTGTTGAATTAATCAGCGTTAAATCCCGAGAAAGAAAGCAATCCGTAGATCACATATTTTGCTATAGCATTAGCTTAAACTCATGTTCTTTTCTAAAAAATAGTTCCTACTAAGAATCTTACAAGAATCTCCATCAGAAATGTTAAGTGACTAAGATTAGTTGTGCAATTGAGAACAGAGACTTTAATTCATTTTTGAATCTCACAGATTCTCTGAGCCCTGCCAATCTGTGTTAATAACATGCAGTAAAGCTTCATTAAATACCACCTAAAGAGCATTCCTTTGCCACACTCTGCAAGAAATCCCTCTGGCAGATCTCCCTTTAAGCCAAGAGTAGAATGCAAGCACAGATCTGCTGCATTTCTTCAGCTCAGCATTTCATAACTATTTATTTGTCTTTGAACAGCTCTGCAGTTTTAAATCTCTCCATTCAGTAACTCCAAAGAGGCCAGAACCAACTTTTCCACTAAACATTGATCAGTTATAATTCTGAAAAGATTAATTTTAATGAAGTCATGAGTGAGCATACAGTATCAGGGACAGAGAGGAGAGGATTTCTAGGCCCTCTGCTAGCTCTCGCTCTGAGGTTTAGGTTGATGGATTGGGTGTTTGTGTTCAGGTATGCACTCAGGCCGCTCTCAGCAGGATCACAATGTTGCTGCATTGCAGTGAAAAGCAGAGACATTAGGATTCTGTGTTTCTGCGTATGTGTGATTGCATGTGTGCATGTTTTTGAGAGATAGAGAGGGACGCTCCCTTGATGATCATACGTCATAATCATAGGGAAATCTACACAATCTTGCGGCCCAAAATTTCCCAGGTGCCAGGGTGCATCTCTCTTAATACAGTAAATCATACTGCGTGTGTATAATCTACATACTCAAAACAATAACATTATTAACAGAACTTTTCAAGACTTTTCTGTGTTCATGTTTATACATTATGTTTTAATTTAATTTTGTAATTATAATCAGTAAGATTAAACCATGTTTAAAACCAGTATTATAATCAGAGCACACATTGCTGCTCTTTGACCCTTTTCCTTTTTTTGATATACTTCACTACTTGCCACAGATGAGAATGGCACAAACTGAGTTTTCAAGCCTTTGTTTAGTATTTGACGCTTATATTTAACATAAACAGTGATGTACAAATATAGACAAAATACTTACGAATTAGGGATATTAAACGGGTCCATATGCACACTGAAGTTTTAAAGTTTGAAGGATTCCCAAGCTTCATCGAATTGAAAGAAAAAACACACATGTGATTGCTCAATTTACTTTTATTTTGAAATATGAAATGAACAAAAATTGTGTTTCATATACATCAGTTCAACAAAAGTTATTGAGTTGTCTGATGTAATATGTTAAGTTGGTTAAAATAATGAATTAACTCTAAAACTCTGGAAACCTTGCCAGCTGCACTACACATCCATATTTTGACGATCTAGTCACCTATTTTGAGCACATCGTCTCAGGTTACGTAGGTAACCAAGGTTCCCTGAGGGAACGAGACGCTGTGTCCAACGCTATGGGGGAACGCTTGCTGCGTTTCCAGCACTGAATTATATGTCAAATCTCGTCCAATGGACAGATGTGACGTCATCCGAGCGCGACGTCGCACCCACAATGCGCAGTATAAAGAGCCCGCGATGGAGACGGCCACCAGCTTTGAGGCACAGTAAGCACCGTTAGGCCATGGGTGAAATGGCCTGAGGACGCAGCGTCTCGTTCCCTCAGGGAACCTTGGTTACCTACGTAACCTGAGACGTTCCCTTTCAGGAACTCGAGCTGCGTCCAACGCTACGAGGAACGAGTGTCAAAACACGCCAATTCACCCCGAATTGACAGTGTCTACAGCCCGGAGAATCATCCAAATCCAATTGCAGGACCGGAGCAACATCAAAGAGCGTGGCTCATCCCGCAGCGCTACCACTACTGGAACAATACTAGATGACAAGGCCCTAGTCGCCACACCTCTTGTGGAATGTGCCCTGCTCCCAAGGGGCCAGAAAGTCAGAGGCTTACACCTAAGTATAGGTGATAACATTTTTCCACAGTCCATCTGCTCACTGACTGCGTAATAGTCTGAGCTCCACTGAGCCATGCAGCAGACATAACAGCCCACTGGGCAGATACTAATAAGGACCTACACAGGGGACTCACCTGGAGGAGAAAGAATTCCTAGAACCTAATAAGACACGGGGTGACGTGAGGCACCTGCGAGACATAGCTCGGCTTAGGATGAAGGAAGACTTCAGAAGTCTTTTGCATGTAATCTCCCATCCTAATAAGGGAAGCACTGCTGTCTTAAGTGACAGAAAGTCGCAAGAACACGTCACCCAGAGTCTCATAAAGAAGCCATCAATTGGGGCGTGGCAGGCCAAACCGCCGATGCATACACCAAAAATGGTGAACGGTGAACCCCCTGAACTGACCTACAGAACTCTAGCCCCGATCTTGACCGGGCAGAGCTAATCCAAAGTGTGGGAACACCCCAACACTATGACAGTCGCTGTCTCGCGTCAGACCTCCTCGTAGATGGAGCCCTGGAGTGGAGAATGGTCACACTGACCTTGGCCTGGAGGCCGAACGCTAGAGCTGGACCCCCACTGAGGCTATAGATACAGTCTCCGCAACTCTGGACGGGGATGAACCACCGTCCCCCATGTTATTCTCCAGGACTCCGGGAAGCAGTGACAGCCCTGATAAAGCACGGGCTCAAGTAGACCCAAGCCCTGGTCACCGAGAGCTTGGGTGAGCGCAGGGGCAATATACGTTCCCTGAAGCACCGAGGGTGGCAGGGTTAGCGGAATAGTGGTAAGGGGTCACCGAGAGACGACAGCCTTTCATGAAGTGCGCCGCTCTAAGAAACCGGAGACCCCCCTGCCGTCAGCTTTCCTGGAAGCAGTGCTACTGGGGTGATGGCTCCTGATAAAGCACGGGATTCAAAAAGACCCGAAGCCCTGGTCACCGAGAGTCTGGGTGATCGCAGGGGCAATATACTCTCCCTGAAGCACCGAGGGTGGCAGGGTAGCGGAATAGTGGCGAGGGGTCACCGAGAACGGCAGCTTTACATAAAGTGTGACGCTCTAGGAAGCCGGAGACCCCCCCCAGACGTCAGGAGCACTTACCACAGCCTGTTCATAGGAATGATGGTCCTCAGACTTGTCATTCTCGGGCTGGGACTTCCCCCAGATGTCGGTCCCAGGTGCGACACAGTAACTGCCTCCAATTCAACCAGCCCGGGATGTAAGATGCTCTAAGGGAGCAGAGCTTATACGGGCCTACAGGGAGAGGCGTATGCCCCCCCCTGCCGGTTGATGTAGACCACCACGAATATATTGTCTGTGCTTCCGTAGAAGCACTGATGGCCTCTGATGTCTGGTAGGAAGTGCAATGCACAAAAGACGGCCAGCAACTCTAGGCTATTAATGCGCCAAGGAGATGGGACCAATCCTACCGACCATGGGTAGCGCGGTTCCCGAGCACCGCCGCTTCTCTACCCGTGCAGGGAAACCCCCGTGGTTATAGTTACTCGACAGAACAGTGTCCTCCCGGGCCCTGGGACAGGAACACAGGGTCTCTCCAACGAGAATGGCATGAAAGCGTTAGTCTCGTGGTTCTAATAGACCAGAGCAGGGTGCTCTGGGGAGAGAACCCTGCGCTCCCCAGCCACCACTGAAGGGGCCTCATGGAGCCGTCCAATGGAGAATAGTCGCCGCTGGCCCCACGAGGCAAGGCAGTTCCTCAAACTGCAGCCGTCAGTGAGTGACCCAGCCTCTCTCTCCTGGTCCCCTCTAGGATTGCATAGATCCTGGCCTGTTTTGCCAGGCACACCCGCATGTGGTGGAATCCCATACCCCACATACTTACCTGTTTGGGTTGGGGAAAACCCACTCTTGCGGGGATTACAGTTGAAAACCCAGCCCCTTAGTGTTTTCTCATCAGGTGAGGATGACATCATCTTGATGCCGACCTACCTCACTATTATTGAGAATGCGGGGCCCTTTGATGTCTCAACCGGGGACCCGTGTCCTACCCACACCCTATGTGAAGGTCCTAGACGAGAGCGAAAGGCTAACAGAAAGCACTCGATACTGGTAAGCCGTGCCCCCTACGGAGAACTGAGAACTTCCTGTAAGAAGGACAAATAGGGACCTGAAAGTATGCGTATTGAGGTCGATGGACGAATCAGCACCATACTTGATCTGCGCCATGATCTGCTCTACGACTGTTCATGAGCCTCAGATCGACAAAAAAGTTGGGAATAGGTCCCCCTCCTTCTTAGGAACCAGGTTACTTTCTCTTCACATGCTGAGCCCTGAGATCTGCGATGCCCGGGGACCACCTCAATGGCCCCTTTGCACAGCAAGGTGTATGCTACCTGGTCCCCGACCAGACCTTGCGAGTGGTCCACAAAAAAATCCCCCAATAAACGGAGAGCCCTGGATCGATACTCGATCCTGTAACACAATCTCACAACTCGCAAGACCCACTGGGAGGCGCCTAGGGGCTGAACCCAGCCCCATGTAGCAACTCAGGGGAGCCAACCTCTCGAGGCCGGCCTCTGGTAACTGGCGGGTGGTGACTCCTGTCATAGGCCCGGGATTCCATGGAAGCCCTATGGCCACCGAAAATCTGGGTGGACGCAGGGACAAAGTACACGCTCCCTGAAACACCAAGGGTGGCAGGGTTAGCGGAATATTGTCGAGGGGGGTGTGGGATTTATATTTTACCTTTTATATATTTAAAAGTACTTATTTTGTTAACCAACTTTTTACCTTCTAAATTCTGATTAAGAAAAACTGAAAGAGATTCATGAAGGTTTGTGTGCCTTTTGTGTGTCTGAAGGCCATAAGCACATCCTATTATTGAGCAAGAGAAAACATCTGGACTTAGTAGATAAGCGAAAATTCCTTGAATGAATGAAAGAACCATCTCAGCAAAAGGAGGCATCCTGTACCAGGCAGGGAGCTGACCATCCTACGTCAGAGGAGCCGCCTTGTACCAGTCGCGGAGACGAAAAATAACACCTGGTTTCGTTTCTCCAGAAACGGCTTGAGAGAAGATAAAGAGCTAGGGCTTTGGAAAACGGACTCAGAAGCTGTTTTAGAGCTTCTCCAGCGCGCTGTAAACTGCTGTTGATTTCTCCCTGCTGAGATCGTCATTAAAACTCGTTCAGTTGGCAATATGTCTCTTGGTCATTTTGAATACGCATTGGACGCCTCTAAAGTCCAACAGGGGTCATTGCGAGACGACAGCCTTACCCTGAAGTGCGTCGCTCAGGGAAGCTGTTGTGTCGCTGACCCTCGGGAGTGGCAACGGGCAGCGACACTCTGCTTCTGGGTCGCTCTGTACCCCGAAGCGGCAGCCGTTGGGATCTGCTCTCGCCCAGCAGATTTCCCAGGGTGACGGCGGCGGGGAAGAAACCTCTGGAAGGCCTCGGACTGGGTCCGGGCCTCCTGGAACCTGCCAACTACCGTAGCGACGGCGTCGCCAAACAGGCCAGAGGCAACTACTGGGGCATCGAGGAGGAACGACCTGTCTTTTTCAGTTAGTTCGGACAGTGTTAGCCATAGGTGGCGATCCATGACTATCATCGCCGACATTGACCTCCCTAATGCGCGTTCTGTTTCCTTAGTGACGCGGAGGGCGAGATCGGTTGTCTTCCTCAGCTCAGCCACCACTGGTATATCCCCCAGGACGAGGTCCCTCAGGAGCTCGGCCTGGTAAGCCTGTAACACTGCCATGGTGTGCAGGCAACCGCCAGCCTGCCCAGCTGTTGAATACGCCTTCCCCACCAAGGCCGAGGTGGCTCTAAGCAGCCTGGTGGGGAGCGCCGGGGAGATGCTGTTCTAGAGGAGAGATAGCTTGCCAGCGTCTGCTCCACTTTAGGAATCGTCCCATAACCCTCCTCAAACTGGAGCGGCTGCGCCGGTTCGAGCGCAGCGGCTACCAGTGGAGGGACTGACTCAATATCAACCTCCTCAGAGGAAGACAGGAGTAGTCCCTCGTCCATTGCGTGGGGGGAAGAAACCACCGGAATGTGTGCGACAATGGACCGGAGCTAACGAATGAGGTCGGCGATAAGGCTAAGCTCGTCCCCGTACCCTCCGCTAGCTCCACTAGCGAGCCCCAGGACCGAAGCGGCCCCTCTGCCTCAGCAAAAGCGACGGGCTGGTCACCGGAGACGCCGGGAAGAGCATTTTTCTCAGAAAATGCTTTTCGTGAACGGAGCGTGCGCATAGCCATGCGCTTACAATGCTCGCAGCCGACTGGGCATGCGCCGCTCCCAAACAAGCCACACAGAGCGCGTGTGAATCCTCGCCCATAATAAAGCGCGGGCAGGGAGGAAAACACGGTCTGAAAGTATGCTTTACTTTAGAAGAACACTTCATCCTTTCATACAACTTTAGCTTAGAAACCCACTTTAAACACGAAGAGACATAAACAGCGCTTACTGAAAGCAGAAAAGCTGGTGGCCGTCTCCATCGCGGGCTCTTTATACTGCGCATTGTGGGTGCGACGTCGCGCTCGGATGACGTCACACCTGTCCATTGGACGAGATTTGACATATAATTCGGTGCCGGAAACGCAGCAAGCGTTCCCCCATAGTGTTGGACGCAGCTCGAGTTCCTGAAAGGGAACTCTAGAAACGTTTCTCCAGGGACTCATTTGACATTACATATGGCAAATATATTTTACTGCTTTTTCAGTATTTCACACAACTGCAATTTCTTCATTTGCACTAGATTGGAACTTGATATTTCATTAGTTATTGTAATAAAGTTTATAACATTTTATAAAGTGTATTATGTTATCTGCTCATAATTGGTAGACATTCATTTTGCAGACCATAGCTTGAAGGTAGTCTTGTAAATTGTAACATTGAAATCTCTGAATGGAGTTTGTATGTTCTCCCCATAGTCGCATGGGTTTAATTTGGGTTCTCTGGTTTATTTTAGAAGTCCAAAACGCTGAATTGGATGAAAAAGAGCACATGGAATTTGAAAATAGTCCACAACAAAGGCTAGTTGTTTTAGTTAAGAAACATTATATAGGTTTTGTTTAAAACTTATATTTCTGTGATGGAGTTCATGAATTTTGAAATGTCTAAACTTTATTTAGGTTGTTTATCAAATTAACTGCATCAAGTGAGATTCGGGTAAACTAAGATTCAGCTAATAAATTGAAGAACATAAGACTAGATTATTAAGCTGAACTCATTTAAAAGTGGTATTGTTTTCAAAACATCTTTTAGATTTTTAAAATTATTGTATTTTTACTCTACGTACACACAGATTTTTATTTAACGTCCACTTCTGGAAAAGTAGGCTGATATTTTAGTTAATAATTGATTAATTGACTCTTTAATATGGCAGGTTTCCCAGCGATGGGTTGTGGCTGGAAGGGCATCCGCCGCGTAAAACATATGCCAGAGGAGTTGGCGGTTCATTCCGCTGTGGCGACCCCGAAAGGGAATAAAGCCGACATGAAGATGAATGAATGAATGAATAATATGGCAGGTTTAAACATGTTTTATGTGTCACTTTAAATTATGATAGTACTGTTTGTTACGGATCGACCAGGACAAGTGGAGGTCCCATGATAAAACAGAGTTTATTAAAAACACAGATGACTGATGATATGAAGGAAGATAAGGAAACACACACTGAGAACAGTCACCGATTCAATAGGTACTTTCCTCTTCTCTCTTGCTGGTAGCTTCGTGAAGGGAAGTCACAGAGTCCTGGATGGGTTATGTGCTGTGGTAGCAAACGACCGGACTAGGAGTGAAGGTGAGTGACTGTTTATATATGGTACAGGTGATGAGGCAGAGGTGATGGTGATTAGTATTCAGGTGATGGTGAACGTGGTGTGGGTTGATCGTGGGAGGAGCCAGGTGATTCTCTGACACTGTTAATGTTTTGGGGAAACCAAATTATAAAAAACTCTTGTAGAGAGTGTATTACTAAAATCAATATTTGTATTATATTATTTCAAGTAAGCAATAGAATATAGATGTATTTGCTGTATTTTTAAATACATGCATGTACACATCAAAACACAGGATTTATATCACAAACAGTACCGCCATAAAACCAGATGCATTGTCAACAGAGCACTCAGACAAAAAACCTTTTAAATAAAGAACACTTTATTGATTAACATACATCTCTTAGTATTGTAATAATAATAGATTTAATAATACATGACGTCAAAAATAAGACTCAGTTATCATATTTGTATATATATATATATTTATATAAAAAACTAAGCTTTAACTACTCTTATATTAAAAACATTAAAAGATTTCTATAACATTATTTGTTTTGTTTTGTAATGTTGTCAATCAAAAACTCACAGGTTAATGAGCTTATCAAGTAGTTGTTGACGTAATACTGACAATTACGTTTAGTGAGGAACAAATATAAGTTATAAAGTCTTCTCAAATGAAACAATACAACAACACAGAGAATAAGAGTGTTTTATAGTTTGCACCGTCACCCATGAGGTTGTTTGCAATACAGAAAAAAAGATTGATGGTCTGTGTAGGTCCATGGGATGACAAGTCTGTGCTTTGTGCCTCTCCATTACAGTCCAAAATGAGAACAAGAGGGAATTCTTTGCTTCTTCTATTGAGATGCAGTACATTTCAACTCTTATAAAGCCATGGCTTCCTCCACTCTTCCTTTTCAATCAACACAAGACAACAGATCTCATTTGATTGGTGAACCATATAATGTGTTTGGCAACTTCACAAAGCATCGTTGTAATGAGTATATGGTGAACCATGTGACTGAGTTGCTTGATTTTGGCAGCAGTGAGGGCAGAAGCTCCAAATACACAAAAAGTGGACACAATGGAAGTCTAAAGCAGGCGGCTACACTAGCCTCTGCAACAGCTTTAAATGTGCTTTTTTCCTAGTCATACAACACTGTGTCTATTGATTTATCTGCAATGAGAGACTGAGGGACAGGAGTGATTTAGACCACCACTAGCAACTATAGATAGAGTTTGTGGGTTAACCAGCGTACTTGTCTATTAGTCATCTACATAAACTACACTTAGACTGAAGTCGACATCAAACGCCATTGACGTCAATGTTGAGAAATGTTTTTAACGTCTTAAACTCAAAAGACTAAATGCACTGAAAATTTGTTTTGTTGTAAATCTCTGCATATTTGACAAAATTTGGCCAAATAGAAATCCATCTGAACTGAAAAACCACCAGAGCTCAACACCTTTAAAAACCTAATGGATCATATGAATTATGCATGAACATTGGTCTTGGATCAAAACAAACAATAATAGACATTTTGAACGACAAAACATTTTTCATTTGTAGATGTAACATTTAAACAGAATTTTTCCAAAATAATAAACACCTCAAAACACCAAATCCGCTAGAGAGTCAAGGCAATGCAGTTCATTTAGTGAAGTTAGTTTTAAGATTTTGTCAGTTGTTAAAATATTATAAATTGACATTATAATATTATCACTATATAGTTGTTATTTTGCTTTTGGCATTTGAAGGTGGGAGGGGGGATCTGACGTTTAGTATAAAGCAGTCAAATTCTATAGTTCTTGTAGGAGTTACAACCTGAAACAAGAAGTGTCATAATTCGAGTACAGGTGATATAGATGCTCTGGAGCATTGACAAGCATATCTAAAAATCAATTTTGAGAGGTTGTCCCTCCATAATGACTTAGAGAATACAGTTGGAAGTCTTAAATGCTACATAATATTTTCCAATCTAAAATCAAATAATTTTATAAGTTATGCTTTACAATTATTTTTACATTTTATTTCATTTTTTTATTTCCTTTCACCTGCATCCATAATATTGATTTTAATTGAGACTGACATCAGGAACACGATAAATAAAAACATTGGGGCATTGTTGAATGACTAGGTTTTGTCGCAAATGTAAACAAGCATATATTCATCTGTCAGTTCCAATTCATTCTTGTTTCATCTACTTTCATTCAAAAGAGGTAGTTCTATTTAGTTGGCAAATGATCAAAGTTTTAAACTCAGACTAGTAATACTTTAAGCAAACCCAATCCAACTCTTGAAATGTAAGTACTCCCTTCAGTCGGTAGCAGAGGAAGGCCATTAGGAACCACATCAACTGCTGCAAGATCCTTGCGTCTATCAATCGGTCTTATCTGTCATTTTCAATCTATAACAGTGCAAGATAATTGAAAGCAACTGGGATCTTCTTTTATGGGTTCCGCTTCAGAATCCAGTCAGGGCAAGGGTCAAGTGGTGTCAAAACTAGGAAGGAATAAAGCAGTGAATTAGAATTAAATTTTAAGTTTGATTTTAACCATTCACTATTTACTCATTGTTTATATTGCTTCAGCATTAGAGTTAAACTAACCTAAAATTACTAATCCAAACTGAAAAATGTTTATAAAAAATATATATATATATTTATAGGACACAATTAAAAATGTCAGTGTCGGGAATAAACATTAATTCCGGACGATGAGCCACAGCGGAATGAACCGCTAACTCTCTGGCATGTGTTTTATGCGATGGATGGCCTTCCAGCCTGATATTTACAAACAACATAAATATATTTTCATTTTAGTTTTGAAGTGGATGTAAAAATGACAAAAAAAACACAGCAACTCGGAAGGCAGTAACACCCGATTATACAGCAATCACTCGACAGCAAGCAGTAGGTAATAAAATGGTATATAACACAAATCCCTGAGATTAAAAAAAGAGCAGAGAACATGGAAGTGTACTGAGAAATTGATGGACAATGGGCTTATGGGAAGTGGAGTCTTTTTAAGGAGCATGAAGTTGGTGGCATTTGGATAACAAGTTGATCAGGTGAAGTGAGACAAATGTGGGGTGAATCAAAAAATAAAAACAAGAAAACAATCAACTAAAACAAAATGATAACCAAATTTAATGCAAACTAGCACCATCAAAAATCACTATGAACAAAATAAGAAAGAATACAAACAAATAAACAGGTTGGAAATCAAACCGTTTACAGCCTCATGGATATATGAGCTGAATGCTTGAGTGTTTTAGTGTGCCTGCATGTGTTTAACATGTGTGGAAATTTATGTGCACTCAGCAAAATAAAGAGGGCAAACCATTACGATGTTTTCTGCCAGGTTGAATTATTTGCCATTAAATCTGCTGTCTCATTAAATATTAAGCTTTATGCTAGTTTCTTACGATGGAGCAAAATAAGGTAAGTTACCATACAGTCCATACACAAGACCAATAAAGCGTTACACTGTACCCTGCTCATAAGTAATGATAGAATTACAAGGCAAATTTGGGAAATATTTAATTATATTAAAATGTATGTATGACTTTATTAAGGTTAAAAAAGCAACAACAACAGAGTTAGGTGTTTGGTTACCTGTCCCAAAGCTTGACGCTTCTACAGGAGCTGGAGCAACAGCCAGCAGATATCAGTGCTGTAGAGAAAAACAAGACAATGAGCCAACATTATCATAAATGCTTCATTTACTATTGGTCTTTAAACATGCTATTTAGTAAGAAAAATACAGGGGCTGACTCACAGATTACTGTAATTATGTTCTTGTTTGTAGAGTAGCTATTTAACTCAAAGAGGTAATTTCATCTTCTGTTCTTGTCTTTATGTTCATGGTGTAAGGGAATTAAAGATGTTGTTAATAGTATTTAATTATTATTAATATTTAAGTATGTAGAAACATTGGAGTTATGCTTTAATGCTATTCTTTTAGTGTAATCAATTTCAATATAGGTTTAGATAGTAACACTTTACTTTTGGTTCATATTTTATAAGTTTTTAATGTTGATTGAATTTGATATATTGTTTATTTACTACACAAGATATGTAATAAATTTTTTAATTCTCATCAGACATTCCTTGTTTAATAAGACATTTAAAGGTTAATTCGACCTTTATTAGTATACATTTTAAGTAAAATTAACAGTCAATTATTTAAGATTATCATTAAAACATACAATTCTAATTATTTTGGTTGAGACCAAGAATTATTTTAAAAGTAAAATCACAAATAAATTATGGTGTCACATCTAAAAAAAGTTATACAAATTATTTAAATCCTTTAAGCACAGTTTCAAAACAGAACACGTGATCCTTTAGTCTCAACTGGTACTCGTCATTGGGCATTGAATCGCCCTCCGATCTGATCTCTTTCACTTGACTTTACTTTATGTTGATCGTAGAGTCTAGATTAGATTCATTTAAATGTATGCTGAGAAAACAAAAAATGGAAGGTAGATACTGTAAATCACCAATTAACTGCATTTGTAGAAAAACACTGAGACTGAAATATGTACATCTGTTTTACTCTACTGAGGTTGGATGGTATTAACACATGCATCAAGCTTTTACTTAACAGACCTACTATCTATGACGTGAGCTAAAGAAGACTCTTTCAGGATTTCTAAGCACAATAATAAAGTGAGGTTATAACAAACGTCACAGTACAACTAAAAGCATTCAGACCTGAACACAAAGAGAGGCAACAAAAAGAAAAGGAAGAGCCTGTAGTCGGCTGTAATCTTCGCCATGTCCAGAGTGATTGCAGCAGAAGGAACTGTAACCCTGTGTACCTGCTGAGTGCTGATGAAAACTACCTTCTGTTAGAATCAAGTGGCACTTTTGCAGTCACTCTTACCCTCTGTCCCTCAAACACACACTCAAAAGCTTCAGATACATCAGACCCTCCATTTGCAGACTGTAACAGGTTAAGAGCTAATTTAAAGCCGGCCAAAGCTATTTGTTTCCTCTATTGATTTGTCGGGGTTTATTAAAGTAATACATCAGTAGAGCTAAAAAAACATGTCCAAAGAGCCATCCATCTGTCAAAATGAATTTTTGTCACTTTTTGTTTTATACAAGGCTCATTTTCCATACAATAAACCATAGCATACAAAATAGATAACAAACTGACTTTTAACAACCATATTTCCTAAGTTTTTTTTTTTTTGCCTTGTGAACATGCTGTCTGTTGCAGAGCAGAAAAAATTACTTCATGGTTTCATGACCTTCAGAATGGATAAATGTAGTTGCCCAGCCACTTTGTTATACAAATGAGTTCAGACCACAGTAGTCCTCACAAGAACAAAGAAATATTATCACATTGCACCAGGTCTGTCTAAGTTATCGTATTTATGGCCATAAATGGCTTGACACTTGCATATCTGAGCAATCTCGTATCACTTATACACTAGAGCAGTGGTTCTCAAACTGTGGTACGTGCACCACTCGTTTTACTTGAACACCCCCTATTGGTACGTTTTACTTGAACCCCCCCTATTGGTACGAGAATGTCCGTTAGAGGTACATCAGGGTCAATTCTGTTTGTGTGTATTCCATTCTATACTACTTGGTAAAATAGTATGTTTACCCATTAAGATAGAAATACCAGTGTACGTGTGTGTGTGGAGAAATATATTATTGCAATAAAACATGTTATTTTTGTGCTGCTGGTTTGTACAAAGCGTTGACTGTTTATAACAGGTCCAAAGCATGTGTAACTAGCTGAGAAGCTCCCACGTGCGACTGCAAGAGCCAAAGGTAGATTGAAATAAATGAAACAACAAGCTTCATATTACAAGTAAGCCCCACACTCTTCTGAAAATCCAAGAAATTGTGTGCATTATGTGCGGCAAAAAAGCAGCAAGAGTGAAACTTCATGGCACTTTAAAAAGGTGTGTCACTGAGTGTCAACATGAGGTGTTGAAATGGTGACTGACATTAAAAATACGATGATTGAGTGCACTATAAACACGTGTGAAATAAATAATGAAACAACAGATGTAAAAAGCCGCTGTGTCTCTCTGAGCACATGCATGTATTTCAGTGTCAGACGCAGGTGCGCGCATGCACCTCACAATCCCGCTTGCTCATTGCAGTCAGTCACTAATGAAACATGCTGTAAATAAAAAAATCTGTGATTCTTTGGTAAGAAGGAGAAAGAGACATGAATAACATCCAATGATAAGAAAAAGCGAAGATGTAACAGACTAATCAATCAGATACTAGTTTTAGAATTCAGGCGCTCGCTCGTTAACAGCTCATTCAGATGGAGTCTGACTGAAATCTCAACTTTAGTTGCGATACAGTATTTCGAGTTATTCATAATTCTTTTATCTTCAACCTGATGATGATGAAGTTGTTCTCTTTATCTGTTAAAATATCTATTTTACTCGCCACTATTGTACTTTGAAAGAGTGTGAACAAAAAATAAGAAATAAAAACATAATAAAATAACGCCAAAAATATTGTGCATAAACTATTAATGCAGCAGCATCTTTAAAATTTTATATTAAAGTTATTTTACCTATAATGCCTTTACCTCAACATTACTTGCTCTTACTAGCAGAAAAAAAATAATAGTAATGTAATGTGTAAAAAAAAAGAGAGAAAGACTGCAAAAGAAAGGGATGTTTTAATAAAAACTTGCATAGTGAACATAGCTTTCCTGGGTGTCTAAAGTTACACATTTAAAAAACAACTTCTGGGTCAGGTCGATCTTTAGCCTGGGTTCCAGGGCTGACAATGTGTCCCACTTCGGACCCGGTATATTCTTAATGTTCAGGATGTACAGTGTTTAGCATTGCTAAAATGAACAACTCTATAAATATTATAAATACAATATTTAACTGCACTTAACTATAGCTGAACAAGTAGGCTTATGCACTGTGTTTATACTGTACTCAAATGTTATTAGGATGGAACTTGAAGCAGCAATTTTTTTCTGAGGTGGTACTTGGTGAAAAAAAGTTTGAGAACCACTGCCCTAGAGGAAGACAAGCAGCTGGAGTTCAACTATGCTTATGTAGTATACATATTTGTATAAAGCATTCAACTTGTTGGTCCTGGCTAAGTGTCAAAAAATGTTATGGTGCCTGATCGATACACATTGAAACTGTTACAGCAAGGTGGTTCAATAGATTCATAAAATATATCAGCATTGCTATTCATACACTTTTATTGATGTAAAAATACTTTTTTTTCTAACCACTTTTTTGCCGTAGGGTGTTGTAGGGTTTTCTCATGAGCTGTGTGGTTAACTGCTTAACGATGGATCTTCAGGTTCGAAGGGTATTTTGTGGGTGCAATCCGGCTCCTCCAGTTATTTCCTCCCACAGGATAAAAACAATTACAATAAGTAAATATAATACTTTGTGTCGGCCACAAATTTGGCTTAAAAAACACAATTATTGATTATAACTCTCTTTTCTCCCAGTATTAACCTGCCTCCCAAAGACTGAACAAGTATAGTTTTATTTTATATTTCAAAAGGAACTCTATGGTTCCTAGGTTGGCCGTGTGTTTTATTTCTATCCTTACCACTAATGATTAGCCAATCTAAATTGTGTTCATCTAAGATAGGCTTCTTGTTTCTGAAGTTGCTTTGAAGCAACCACAAAGTGTGGTCATTATATTTTGCTTTATTATTTGGTAACACTACTGGCAGTACAAGTCCAATTCTCCCTATGATAAATATTC
Organism: Danionella dracula; assembly: GCA_900490495.1. NCBI lineage: Eukaryota > Metazoa > Chordata > Actinopteri > Cypriniformes > Danionidae > Danionella > Danionella dracula. The sequence continues at coordinate 6,686,740 of UELW01000778.1, read as the reverse complement.
AGTAAAATCATCTTCTAGAACACAGAGAGCTAAAATGTCTCCTTTGAACCTCTTTCTCTTGATCTATTTAAAACTAGATCATTTGCGGAACTCCATTAGTGAAAGGTAATAAGATTGTAATGGTGTGGAAGGGAGTAGAAAACAGAGGTGCAGGAGATGAATGAAGGTGCTTAAACCTCTGACCCGCTTCCTAACAGGTTGCTTTGTCAATATCTTTGCTAAACAAGCCTGAGTACGAACTGCCTCTGCCATTCCTGTCTCAAATGACTGCAATAAATTATACTTTTACAAACACTTAAACCCACCTGGCCTGTAGAGAGACACAAATAAAGTCTATAGTTGTGTTTTATAGCAAAATTGTGTTTTAAGAAAACGTCCATAAAACGTATACTTGTGCTCACGACATCTTCTGAAGAAACATTCCCTCAGGCAACCAAGAAGCTTTGAATTATTGCTATTGATAGAGCTGCCTTTGTGATCTTGTAAACACTGAGATCCAAACCAACTAAAACGAATTCTTCAGGATAGTGTTTGCTTATGAACTTCATTTGCATTTCCTAAAGGAATTCACAACTTTTCAAGTCAGCAAAAAGGAAGATTGTTAGGGTTATTTTAAGGCTTTCCTTTTCCTTACATTTACTGAATCGAACGTCATCAGAACCCTTTTATGTTTGTTGAACTTTCTAGCAATCTTCAGAAAAAAGGCTGTGATTGTCATGTTTCTGCCTTCAACAGCAAGACAGCTGATGTTCTGAGGAAAACAGAAAGCCCAAACATAAAAAGGACAAATTAAAATTACCCATGATGAGCAAAACACTGACCTAAAACTAATACAAAGCAAATCAGTTATATTTTGATGTACAGTAAAGAACATATATGTCTTTAAAACATATGCTTTTAAAAAAGCAACAACATTTAAAGACAAGTTTAACTGTTTAAACTGTTTTCAGTTGCCATCACAGGGTTGAATATAAAATATTTTTGCCAACTTACAACATTCTAAATAATGCTTTTCTTACTTGTATATCAAACTGCTTGATTTCCAATTTTTAACTTGCACCTTCAGATCCTGCACAGCCCTATGCCTTCAGTCTAGACACCAAAAAACATCCATGGGTATAAATTCTTTCTGCTGTCCTGTCCCTACACAAACAACTTACTATACAGAATAGTTCCACTGTCTGCTTTGAAATTGTAGCTAATGTCTTGTTTTATGAGTATATAATTGTCATATAAGGTCAGTTATTGTTGTTTTATTATTGCTTTACTCATGTATTGGTTTATATATTTCCACAACATTTTGTACTTATCTGCATTTTAACTTTGTAAAGTGCCCTTGAGGGATAAGAATGGTGCCAATAAATAAAATATGTTAATATTACTATTATTATTTATTATTAAAAGAATCAAAGGTCAAAGGCTAACTAATTAAAGGGCACTTAAAGTAATCAACTTAAATAAGGGGGAATAGAGGTTGGGAATAATTGCCAAACAAGATAAGAACAGGACACAAATGCAATTAAGTGAACACACTGCCATGTGCTCCAAATATTTGCAAAAGACACTAGATTCCAGCTACCAATGTATTTATAGGTCCTTTGTGGGTGGAATGAGTGGAATTGGGGATGTTTTACAATGTCGTAATAAGCATCTCTGAACATAAGTTTCCTAAGATTTAAGATCAGGTAATCTTTTTGAGGTCTGACTGATGCAAAACTAAAAAATCTACACTCAAACAGTTAAAGTCTTGTGATGAATTGTTGGTAGAAAACCAAAGAAAAAGATAATTCAGACAAATTCCAATATAATGTCTCTTTGTGAGGCTTTCATGAGAAGTGCAGCGTAAAGGAAGTGTCTGAGCAGCTCTGCAGTAGATTCTTGATTAACATTGGAGGACAGGTGTGAGGCAGCAGGAGATGCATACTGGGCATCCATTCTCACTCATTGCCCTACATTTACATCCTCGTATATGAAAGTAGATTTACAGATGTATGCTCCATCGTGCCTTGAACTCAACTTTGAAGTGTCTGTCTTTCTTCTTGATTTCCTCTTTTCTTTAGTGTTATCATTCACTACAGGGTTTCTCTTTTTCCCTTCACAAGGTCAAAAGCTGGGCCTCTCGTTAAACTATCCCATCAGCCTTCCTCATCATCTGTGCTAGTTCACACTGCTGTCTGCCCTTTCGGTTTAAAATGAGAACAGAATGAATATTCCTCAGAGAGGCAGGGCAGAAAACACAAATCAATACCACTCAGTCTCTTGAAAAAAGAAACACAGGGTAAACGTTGTGAAGGGAATTCCAACCAAGGAGGTAAATCCTCTTTTTTCTGCATCTATGCATCAACACTTGGGCCATCATATCTACATTATAGAGGTTCGCATTAGGTGGTAGCTTAATTCTCTTTATAATGAATGAGAAAAGGTAGGACACATTACAATGCATCATTCACTCAGGTGGGGAATTCACTCAAAATTATTACTTAAAATTGCCTGCTATTGCAAGCAGAGATAAAACGATAAGGAAAAGGGGACATAACCAGAACATCCCCTCAAAGGGGCAAGGTGGGATAGCCTTCACAAATGATGATTATTGCCTGTTGCTTTGTGTTAGTGTCAGGGAATTCAGAAGAGCTGTGTAGAATTAAAAAAAAATGTATTAACAAACACACCAGAGTTATACAAACACCCTGACATTAAACAATGATGGACAAAGAGTGTAAGCACAAATTAAATTAAATACAACATGTGAAACACAGGGATTGGTTAACAAAAAAGCAAGATAAAGAGTAACAGGTGAAGAGTTGAAACGAAGGGGCATTAAAACAACAAAACAATACAAGAGCACATGGTTATAGCAAAGTAAAACAATATGGAGGACTGGGACTGACTAACAATATGGACGACCATCACCGACTAAAATAAAAAATTATAGTAAATAAGTAATAGTATTAAGTAATGCAAAAACTAGTAATTAAAAAATAAACAGAAACCAAAATCATATGTATTTTATTAGTACTGAGCTAAAGTGAACACCTGACTATTTGGCCAATTATAAAACAAGTTCCTCATGAACAAATATGAATTTGTAAATTAACCTGACTTGTATGTTTTTTAACTGTGGGAGGAGAATCTAGAGCATGAAAAAAAAAATCACTAACCAAACCATATATCTAGAGTCAAACCAGTAGTAATTTAAAAGTAATAAAGCATTCTGTGTTGATAGATTTAATTATATAAAGAAAAAATATGTACATATTTTGAATCATTTACATTCACAACAGTCCACTAAACCTTTGACTTGGCTGTTTGTGGAGAAATAAACAAATGATAAAACAAATAGAAAATGAGAAGCTACTCGTTTGATGTCTACATAATAGACAAGCCATTCTTTGATCAAAGAACACACTAGTTTACACACAACGAGACAGAGAGAAAGAGACAGTTCATTTTTGTATATATTATTTGTTGAATTGGTGTTCTGGAGAGATCATCTAACTTGAAAATTTCAGGATGTACTATAATGTATGACATTTGTACTATAATGGTTATATCTGAAATGCAAAAAGCTTCAGAGCTAAACCAAAAAAAAAACCCCACCATAATTCAAGGATGTTCACATGCTTGAGTGAGTCATTCAAAATAGCGCTATATATAAGCATTTGAAATGTCAATGTGTCTTTACTTTATATGAATTTGACTATAGGAGTTTCTATTTATTATTTAGTAATAATGATAACTGTTACTTGGTTTTATGTAATTTTCTATGATATATCCGAACCAATAACACCGATCAATTATTTCAGCTCAAATGTTTAGGAGCAACAATAAAAAAATGTGATGAGCATCTATTAACATGGATTGAAGGAACAAAGAGACAAAACAAAGATCATACTAACATCAATACATAAAGCAAATAGAGTCAGTGTTGTCAACTCATCAATAGGTACACCTGAGCACCCGGAGAAAACCCACACGATCACGGGGAGAACATGCAAACTGCCCCACAGAAATGCCACCTGCCCCAGCCGAGCCTAGAACCAGCGACCTTCTTGCTGTGAGACGACCGTGCTACCCACTGCGCCACCGTGACGCCCCCAATATTATTATTATTATAAAAGATCCAATATTAACAATAAAAAATAAAAGCCCTAATGATGACAGAAAAATTACATAAGAAGTCGCTAAAATTTGCCAAACTGAGTTTGCCAACACTGGATAGAGTGTCTTAAAACAATAACTGCAATGTCAAATTTCTGTACTATTGAAAAATCTTACAGAGCATCTCCTCTCTGACCTCGTTGTTAAAATCCATATTTGCTGTGAAATCAGCCAGAAGTTCACCATCAGGTTTCAGGAGCATATAAATATTAATGCTTTAAACACTCTTACTCAAAACATAATGGGAGAAGATTGACTTCAAAGAGATAAGCTAATGAGAGGAGGAGGAATTGCCTGCTGGCCTACTTAAAGGGATGTTCTGGGAGAAAACCTGATCGCTAACCTTAAACGAACTGTGCTGCGTGCTGTCATTGCAAGGGATGAATGCTAATGAGCCACAACTTCCCTTCCCACCTTTGCTGGGATCCTCTGGTCATCCTATAGTCCCTGGTGGACAAGGTCAACCCTTAATGAGCTTCTTTTGCAAATAAATCTAGCATCCGGAGCTCACTGACCTCATAAGTTTCCTAAAGGCAAAACAAGACGTTTGCGTGACTTGCTTTTAATCTTGCTTTTAAAACCCCAGTGGATATGTTCCAATATGTTTCACTATATAAACATATACAATAAAGGAACACAGAATAAAAAATGGGGAGCTCAAAACCATGTTCAATGCGTGTTCCTGAGCTTGATTTTACATCACGCATGAATACAAAAAGAATATTCTTAGCTTCAAAAGATTTTAGATTTATTTCAAACATTAAACAGCATTACACACAGCTAATGTGTATAAATTGTTATCATTCAATCCCATACAAGACAATATGTTTGTCAGTTTCTGGTCCGGCATATACACAGTCTAAACTCTTTGTTGGTGGATAGGCTGCTCTACTGACCCAGCTTTTTAGAAGTAATTCCCCAGCATTCATCCCAAAACACAGTAAGACTTCAGATTTTCCATAAATCCTTTTACATCCACAATAGTGTGTAAGAATACACTGCACTTTAAAAAAATACTTCAGATAAAAATACCTCAACTAAAATCTCACAAGACAATCATTGTTCTCCTTGTGTAAGTTTTTTTTTTTTTTTTTTTTTTTTCAAAGTAACTTTTCAGAAGAGCTTTTTGTGGTGCCTACAAAAAGTATGTTAAGGAAAGTCAGCTTTTCAGAATAACTCTCACATTGAATCAGACATGATTTCTAACTAAAAGCTGAACCATGGGACCTAATTCAGATCACAGACTTTAACAAATGGACAGTGTCAGTGCCCCCAGCCAGAGGGCAAAACTGAAGCAGAAAGAGGCTGCACATGTTCAGAAGTGATAGCAGGAGGAGTATACGAAGCTCCAATTTTACCCACAATCTCTACTTCCACCACTCAGCATTCCAACCATATGGTTTTTCAGCAGTTATTATTTTTGGGTGATAAAACCAGCTGTGTCCAATCTTACAAAAAAATAACAAAATATATTACAATATTATAATAAAATATTTATCATAAAGCATCTTAAGGTTGTGGAACTGACGTATGTCACAGTACAGATAATACCATGTCCCTCCTGTGAAAATTAAGTAGCTTTCAGACACACACTTTCTATAAATATCTAGAAACTGCCTGAATCCCGTACAACAGTGAAGCACGAGAAGGCTAAAAATAGAAATCTCCAACTCCTGCCATCTCACATACAAAATCAAATAAATGTAACACTCTTAGTATTAATGATTTAGTAAAATAAGTTATTAAATTTATTTCAATTGCTAAGACAGTTTTTTTCCAATACATTTAACCAGTTTGCTTAACTCTTAACGCACCGAATCAGTTAAAACACGATTGGCAAAACAGTTAATTTAATTCTCAGAACCCCCCATTGTAAACAAAACTCCAAAACTAATTTTCAAAATTCAATAATACAGTTTTCAAAACACTAACCAATGTTTTCTTCCGATGGCAACATTTAGTCAATCATAACAAAAAATTTGTAATTTGTAAAAAATTTGGAGTGTGAGTGTAAAACAGGTTCAAGCATTTGAAATTTGTGTTAACTATGCATTTTGTATCAAATCAACAAAAAATTTGCTAATTGTATAGCCTACCTAGACAGAGTTTAGTAAAGTTGTTAAATGTATTGAAAAACTGTCGTAGCAATTATGAAAAACTGTAATATATACCTGAATCGAGTTTTGATTAAGATTAAGATGTGGTAAGAAACACAGCTTTGAGTTTAAAGTTAAAGCTCTGTGTTGCTGGCTGGTTGCTGGCTTTTAAAAAGAAAGAATCAACTAAATCGTCGTTAAAATGAACATATTCCTCTAGCTACACACACAAACACTTGTAAAATCATATCCCTCAGTAGATTTCACTAGTAAAGACGGTTATATTCAAATGAGTCACTCAAGTGAGTCTCTTTTGATTTTGAGTGAAAACTTAATGCAACAACTGTTAGAAGACTTAATGCAACCACTGAAAACCGCAATAAAAGTTGCGAGACAAGAAAAAAGAATGCCACTATGCTGTGGATTGCATTCTTGGACTTCTTCCTATCCATGATGCATGTAACATCAAGTCACCCCCGACTTGGGTCTAACTACTAATCTACAATTGGCTGTAAGGGGCAAACATGCTGACTCGCTGCATGAACAGTTTGGAAGCTGTTTGGAAATCATTTATTAATAATATTTCACGAGTTCGCTTACATATAATTAGCCCAGAAAACGCAAGCGTATGTGGCGAGATAAAGATAAGCATACTGGGCGAGCTGTCCACGGGAGAGCCTCGAGGCAAGAAGCGATCCGGGCCCTGCTCAACGCCGGAGACATGCACTCATCGACCCTTGCGGGCGAGAGCTAAAATAGCCTCCGATGGTGACCTGAAAGTACACCAACCTCGCCTTAAGTGCACTGCCGGACAGAACTGTGCCATCCACACAGCCTGATCCCTCAATTGCTGCGTCATCATGTCCATGCCCAAGACAACCGAGGCAATGACCATGGCTATCCGTCAATGCTATCGATCCACCGCATCCAACAGACATGCATGGTCCTGACATGTTTGGAACACGCCACAAGCAGTCGACCAGTAAAACAAGTGCTCTACTAAGAAAAGGAGTCTTGTTGTTGGAAGGCAGTGAAAGAGCTGAAGTCTGGGGTGTGCAATGGTTCCAGCCTCTGGATCCGGCCAAAAAACCTCGCTGGTTGCCGTCCACCAGATCTCCAATAATCCACACAAGGAATAATTTAACTTTTCTCTGTGGTTGTCTCTCACCTAGTCACTCGCATGTCGAGAGTAGGCTCCAGCGAAAAACGGGAAGAGCGTCACCCTTGCTTTTGCTTAATGCGTGACTACGTGATCATTTGACCATCAGCATGTTGGCTGATTGGCATTTTGAAATAGCGTGGAGAGAGTAGAGCGCTCCTAGCGGAGCTTCCAATAGTCGTCACCAACATAAGTCGTAGTGACCGACTAATCGGGAACTTTGTTTCCCAGTGGGATGAAAATAAATGCGACACTCACTTCTCCTGGAAATCTGAATAAAGTAAACCAATCAGATGATGACTTCAGGATTGTTGAAGTGCTGATAAAAAAATTATCAAACCCATAAGACATATCTAACATTCAGTGCCCGTGACGTCTGAGGCTGAGACTGACACAAAGTCTAACAGGGATCTAAATTTTGAAACTTAAACATTTTTCTAAGGAAAATATTTCATAGACAGATCTCTAAAATATAGTCCTATAATAGTTTTACGTAGAAACTTCTAATTTCATAACAGCCTTCATTTTCAGCTACTGTGAATGGCTTTTAATATTCCAGGCTACCATTTCCAGCATCGCATCTTCTAATGTATCTTCTGGAGCTACCTCGACAGTCTCCAATACATCTAACACAGCACAGTTATTTATATGTACCCATCCATCTATTCTTCTGGATATGAAGACTGTAATTCCCTCATATGATGAAGTATTTATGAGCCTAAATTGAAAATAGGGGTCATTCAAAATGGCTATATTTTCAAAACTCCATCGACACATTATGAATTTCAAAATGCATGTCAGGTCATGTGCTCAAATGATTTAGAAAGAGCACAACAGCCCTGTTTATGCTGAAGGGAGTTCATAAATACCCAGTTGCTGCCTGTATGCTGCCCTCCTCCTACAGAGAGCACTGCATGGTTTTGAAGTTCTTCTCTGAATATTACCTCTCTCATCTGCATAGAAATGTCATTAATGCGCATGCCTTGCCAATTACCTGGCTCCGTTGCCCAATTTCATTTTGTTCTAATGCCTCTATTATTGGCTCTGTAAGTTTGGATAGATGCAGGAATGGAATGCTAGGTTCTTCATTTATGTGCCTCTGAGCTGTGTTTCTGTGCTCGCCTGACTCTTCCAGCTTCCACCAGTTCTATTACTGTAGCTGCAAAATAGTAGGCTTCTGTAAATGGCTGTCCAGTTGAAAAAGTAGTTGAAACCGTGTGATTGATTTCAGACACTTCTCTTAAGGTTGGGAAAAATATATCCTTACCATACTCAAGAGAGGAGCAACTAAAAGAAGAAAAAAAATATAGAAGAGTTACTGTGAGCACACAAGGAAAATGACTGCATGCTTGGATAAAATCATCTTAAAAAAACTATTAACTGTTACAATTATTGTTACCACAATTAATGACAGAAGGATTTTAGTTTTTGTTGTTTTTTTGTGAAAAAAAATGAAGCCATACTGTAGGTTGTTGCACAGTACAAGTTGAGACTATGTCTAAGTGTTGGGAAGTTATTAAACTAAATAGTATCTAGTTACACTTACTTAGTTAAAAATTAGTTATTAAATTTATTTTATTTATTATTTAAACTAAAAAGTAAAGCATTAGTGGTTTAATTTACTTTTTAGTTTTGTTTGTTTGTTTGTTTTTTAAGAAAATGTTGTAATGCTCCCATTATTGCCCTTAATATATTTGTAGCTTTGTTTCAGTTCTGCATGGAAATAGTAATACTGTTTTAATTCACTTCTGGTGGTGCTTTGACAGGGTGGAGCTACTTTTTTGCATATTTCACCTTTAAGAAACTTGTATGTCTAATATTGATGACCACCACAATGTATACAACGTATACACCCACAATGCAACCTCAACTTGCAACCTGCAACCTCTCTGTTGGCATCCACCAATCCAACAATGCAGTTTTGTCTTCTTCCTTATGTTTGCATCCATTAATCCAACATTATGCAATAAAAATACAATACAATACAATAACAGGTTGCTACCCAACAATGTTGCCAAAATTAAAGGTTTGCACATGGCATTAAATGATTCTCAATGGTTCCGGACTACCACACGAACACCTTGCCTAGTACGCTTCTCCATTGCTCGCTAACCACACTTGCAATACTAGGCAATTATAAGTAAGAGCGAACTCGTGTAACTCAGTAATGGGGAAGAAAATTGACAAGATTCTCTCAGAGTTTTATTCATTGGCCTTCAGGACATTATCAGATCTTTAACATGAATATTGCTTAACTGGATTAACACATACAACGCATATTAATGGTGTATGCACAATGAAGTAGTTACAACTTATGACATTAATTCTATGGTTTGCTTGTGAGAAAATGCAGCTATGGATCATTTCAAGTTTGGCAAAGACATTTCTTCTTTTTGGGGAGAGAACAATGCAATTTGAATCTCATTTAAAGAATGTCCAAGATAGATAATACCACTAATGTGACAGGTTTTAAATATTTATCTGCAGTAATTATTACATCTAAAGTTAAGCCCATATCACAGATTTCTCCAGCTGCTACATTTGGTTTCAGAAATGATTGTTAACAAAAAAGGGGAACATTTTCATTTTCCATTTCCCCTCAAAATATGTTGTTATGTTTTTTTTTTGCATTTTTGCAATACAGAGGAAATAAAATTGTTACATGTTTACTGTTATGCTGTGTCACTGGATTTAACCATTCAACCCCAAGGAAGAATAGATTTGTAGGATTTTATATTGAGTCTCCTATCTCCATTGAAACCATGCTGCTTTCTGAGGCTGATATATGAGTATCCTACAGTCTTTTTCTGCCTATGCTTAGAAATGTGATGCTCCCTTTTTGAGCCAAGAGCAAAAGAGCACTTTTCACTGTGAAAAGATGTTTACCTCTACATCTTCTGCTCCCTACAAAAGATATATCTCTCAATCTAATTCTTTTCACTTAAATTTATAATCACAAGTCACTAAAAGTAGTCAGTGTGACAGTGACGTGAAGTTATGTAAAGTATTCCCTTTCCGTAGCTTTAAATATGTAAAACAAGCATTACATATTTACTAACAACGCATATACAAATGTCAACTTAAGCACCTGGTTAGCAGTTAGTGATATATATATATATATATATATATATATATATATATATATATATATATATATATATATATATATATATATATATATATATATATATATATATATATATATATATAATATTTTGCATTTTATATTATATTTACTAAAAAATACTAAAGAATTAGTTTTCTCTGAGGGCTCTTTAAAGCAAAATAATCTAGCATTCACTCTATCTTCTACATTTCACAGTACAGCCCTAGATAGTTCCTAATAGAGCCACATTAATGCACAGGCTTATCAGTGCTCTGCACTAAATGAAGGCCTGGTGCTTTTGAGATATGCATTACATTAAAATGTATCACCATATGGGATTGTGTGTTCCTGGACTGTAGAAGATTTCAGCTGGAGGCTGCCAGAAGGTGAGCCATTTTTGTTCAATGCGTTATACATTTTTTTGTCTGCGCATAAGAGATTCCTTTATGGTAATGGGGAAAGGTGAATTCTGTAATGGTAGTCAGCATGTAGCTGGTCAAAGGAATACATAGGTCTGTTTTTCAAAGCATTTCATGGACTAACAAAAATACATACACTGAGAACAAACATATTCATGAACATGAGATTCCAGACACCGAAGATTGCTGACAGGCAGATGTTAGTACCTGCAAAGCCTTTAGTTTGATGCTCCTCAACTGGTGCCAGATTACCTGCTGCAGGTCCTGCAGCAGAGAGCAATACTTCACTGGTGTTTCACCCCTTTGATCTCCAGAACATCTCAGGAAGACGGGACAGGGATTTCTCCATGCAACTCCCCTCTACTGGATTTGGTGGCCATGTTACTATGTGCCCTCCTGTTTTCTCCAACTCCTATCATATCTTTGGAGCCATAGCCAGAAGCTTCCCTTATTTGCTTCTTCTGAATGATCCTTAACAACCTTCTTGGTCTTGGCTGCAATAAACCCAACATCTCTCAGGAAGTAGTTGGTTGAAAGACATACATAGCCTTAGCAGCCAACTTCCACTGGGGAAGTGTTTGTGTAACCAGGTCTTAGAACGAGGTCTTGGCATAAATGTCCTTTTCTTGAAGATTAATTGAGTCTAGAGATAAAAGAGCGATTCTCCCCATGGAAAAGAACTGTTCGCACTACAATTCCCATGCTCCTTTTGTGAGCAGCGGACCAATCACTGAGCTCCAAAAACTTCAGGCAGTTTAGCTCCGCTTTCACTTCTGTTTTTTAGCTACTTTCTGACTGAAAGACCTCATAGATGTTTCGTCCCAGAGCTGAATTCCGAATCGATTACCATCTTTAGGAGAGCGCGTATCAGCAGGCGGTTGTCGCTGATCGGAAAACAATTTAAAGAGACCCACTCATTGGCTCAACGGTGAGTGGAAAGAAAAGTAAAAATTAAAAAAAAGAGGAATATATAAACTCTAAGACCTGTCACAGTATCTGTAAAGGAACTAATTATACTGGAATTGTAACAGTTGATAAGCTGCCGTTAGGAAGGCTGTTAACGACTGTAATAGCTTCACAGTGCTGTATCACGATGCTAATGTTACTAATGTGACCCTAGCTATTCTGTTAGCATGGGTGCTTAGGGCTGCACGTGGCCCTATCCTTGGAAAAAATTGATCTATTTCCAGTTGAGTTGTAAAAGATGTTGTTTCTATGTCAATATGTTCACTTTGTGTGTAAAAGGAAAAAAGTGGTAAAGTATATGTATGTGAATTTCTTGTCAATTATTTAGGAGGTCAGTGTTTAGTGCATTTCCTTCACTGTTACCGGTGCAGGGAGGGATGATAAAGCACGCTAAGTCTTACTAGTACCTCCTAGATCTTTATGAATGTTCTTGCATTATTTGTTTTGCACAAATTGTAGTTTAATTTATATTGTATTTGTGTTGAGTTGTTAATACTTCAAATAGCAATAACCATTAATACTTGAAATTGGGTTTGGTTAAAGTGAATGAACATGGATGTAAAAGTACTTTAGGATATATTTATAGTTTACTACTATAAGTACTTGGATCTGATTTTTGATGTATTATGGTCGTACGACTAGGCCTTTTTGGAAGCATGATTTGAACCAGTTGATATAAAGTGGAATGTTATTGATTGGTGATAATGCATGAGTTAGACAGAATATGAATATGTGTATGTATGTATGTATGTATGTATATATATGTATATATATATATGTGTGTATGTGTATGGATGTATGTATGTGTATATATATATATATATATATATATATATATATATATATATATATATATATATATATATATATATGTGTGTATAAATGTATGTATATGTGTATGTATATGTATGTCTATATATATATATGAATAATGATCTTTTGGATTCCATCTGGCCAACCCATAGGTCAGGTTTTTTTGCCAGATTCACTCCAGTGATGCACATGGATCGGAAGTGATGCCATTCAGGTTGGATTTGAATGGGATGTCCACACCATGAAACCCTGAACGATTCCCAATATGCGTTGGGTGGCGAGCCACAGACCCACGAGTAAAAGTCTTTGTGCAGTCCTTTCTTTTCCTCCTTCACGGATTGTGCGGTAGGATCCACGAACATTGACACACGGATACTGGAACAGATACTGATACTGTCATGACACTGATTTAAGTTAAAGGAAAAAGGGCCCCAATGAACAATAAGACTATTGTTTTTTTGGAACTGGGTTTATTTTTGTTTCATTTTAAGGGAAACTTACGCCGGCTTTATTATTTTTCTTATTTCTTTATATACATTCTCTGAGCTAAATTGTTACATTGTTTGTTATTGTTCTATTGTTAAACAAAGAGTGATCACAACAACCCAAATGTCTGGTCTGTCTTTGTTGATGTCAAACAACTGGCTCTTAAAAACTTAGCACCTTCTGAATCTGGTCTAGATACTGTGGAAGATAACTATCTGCCTGTTACTCTGTCGTATAGAGGGTTACATTTGCTCTGCAGCCTTTCTCTGGGCACTCTGCCACTAAGTCTGCAAAAAGTCTGCAAAAAGAAATTATGTCTAAAAAGAGTATTTTACTTTATAATGTGATTTTAACTGAAAATATGTCTAAAAACACAAAGAAATGCACACATAAAAATGTAAGGTTTTTATTCTTAACAAAAAAGTGAAAAAAAAAATAATTAAAAAAAAAAAAATATTTATATATATATATATATATACTATATATCTATTATCTATATATATATATAGTATATATATATTATATATATATAGCTATATCTATATATATATATATTTTTTTTTTTTTTTACCCATCTTGACTTTCACTCTCAGCTGGAACTGGACATGCGATTGTATTAAAAGACTCCCAAAGAACACTTTTTAGGAAGTAATTATATAAGGTCTGAAACTTTAAAGGAGAACTAGAAAATTAAAATCATTCATGTAATCATGTTAAAATATTTAAAGTGTGACTTCTAAGCAGCTAAAGCCTGTAAAAATGCAAAGATTCCCAAAATGTGAAAGAAAAGTACTTCGGTGAAAAAACACAGTGTTTGTTACAAATAATAGCTCTTTGTCTATTTTTAAATTACTATTATTTGAACTGCCAATTTATACCTACACACACATACTAATACAATCTGTCACTGTAAAAAGGTCAAAAGATTGTCATAAACCTATGAGTGAAATCCTTTCGATTAGTCAGAAATTGATTTGTTCTCAAAGTAGACCCTTCTCTATACCTATTAATTTTCTACCTCTATTTTTTTTATTTTTACCTCTAACATTAGCTTAAATGTAGCTCTTCAGCCTTTGATTGGGTAACAGCTCTGCAGGGACCCTGACCACTAATGTTCCTTCCTTCCAAGACAGCAATAAATGGTTTTTACCTTCTGCCTAGAGCAGCAGGAAGACAAACAGAGTTCCAGATAGAGAGCAAGCTGACTCTAGCCCTCTCAGCATGAATTGTTTCTTACTGTACATTAACGGCACTGGGTTTCATAAGAAACGCAATGCTTGTCAGCACACTTGAACCTCAAAAGCTCAGTTGTCCAAGGCCAGCCAGAAAAGAAAGTAATGCTTTTATGTACTTTCTTTTTTTTTTTTTACCAACGTTTCATCTAGGTGTCCTCTCAAAATGTAAAGCCATGTTTTAGGTGATTTGATTACATTATATTAGTCGAGTCTGACATATTGTTACCAATATTCAGCATTTACAGGTAAATAATTGTAAAAAAAATCTTAAGAGCATGCTGTAGCTACCAGGGATATTTATTCAGAAATGTGCCTATGTAAAGAGAACAGAAATCTAATGTTGTTTTTCTGTGGACTCTGTTGCGTTAACAATGCATCTGCTTAGTCAGTAGAGTGTGGTGGTTACAATGTCAGAGTCATGAGTTTGATTTCCACTGAAAGGGAAAAACTGAGCAAATACATTCCACTTTTGATAAAACCCTCAGCCATATGTATACAAATGTATGCAAATCTGCAAGCAAGGGTTGTAAAGTGACAATCACTTAGACTTTCAGGAACATTAAACTCAAAGGGCAATCTAGTGAGCAGTATCAAAAACTGAAAGAACTGTTCGTCTACCAAACTACAAAATGACAACATTTGCCAGTACAGACTACTGTTATATAAAAGCACATAGCTGTCAAACTATAAATAAATAAAGCATATTTTTTTTCTTATGTAAAACTGTCTGGTATTGTCAAAAAGGGGCCAAGAGAAAAGTATGATCACTTTGAAATTAATAAGTGTGACCGGTGAAAGCTGTGTAGCAGAAAAATCACACAAAAAATACTTGATATTCAAACAGTTAATTATCAACTCACAGTCATCAGAAATCAGACATTTAGCAAAATCAAGGAACATGGAAAAATGTTTTGTTTTTGCTTACGTAACAAATTAAGAAGAAATTTATTTTGAGGTATTAAGTTTATTGTGCTGGAAAAAGCACACATCCTAATGTTTTTTGTTCCATCAGTCAGACACCTCACTGGAAAAACACAAAAAGTTAGCAGCTGGTATAATTACAGTTTTTCACAATTGCTAAGACAGTTTTTTCAAAACCTTTAACAAGTTTGCTTAACTCTTAACGCACCGAATCAGTTAAAACACACAATTGGCAAAACAGTTAATTTCATTCTCAAAACCTACCATTATAAACAAAACTCCAAAACTCTTTTTCAAAATACAATAACACAGTTTTCAAAACACTAACTCATGTTTTCTTCCAACAGCAACATTTAGTCAATCATAACACATTGAGAATAAACTTTGATTAAAAATCACATTGGTTTGGGGTTGTTGGAGCTTGAGTGTAAAAGAAGTTCAAGCATTTGAAATTTGTGTTAACTGAATGCATTTTGTATCAAAGCAACAAAAAATGTGTTAATTGTAGAGCCTACCTCGACTGATGTTGTGCTAATTGTGTTAAGAGTTTAGGAAAGTTGTTAGATGTATTGAAAAAACTGTCTTAGCAATTGTGAAAAACTGTAGTCTGCCATAATATATAGCATTTTGTAAAACAGTAATAATTATTATTAAAAGTGATTTGACTATTTATTTGACATTTTCTAATTATTTTTTAAATTCTGTAAAAATGATAGATTCCATTCTGTTAAAGGCTTTACAATAAACACCAATATGGGTTTATTTAAAATGAAATATATACTATTTTTACAGATATTTGTCAAAAAATTACAAAAAATAGCCATTGTGATATTTATTGTGTAAACATCACAAATAACATCATCACCTGACTTACAGTTCTCAATTAATTGACGACTAATCAAGTTATTTATAGAATTCTATTTATTTCCAAATGAATTTTGTTACAATCCAATCTGCTTATTTTAAATTCTACACTTCTAATCCCTGCTTCAGCAGCAAAAAGCTTGAATCAATTGTTCACTCGTGCACTAATGAGGGATCGATAAACATTGTAACTCTCCAGTTCTACGAGTGTGTTCACCTATTTATCCCAGAACTCGTCTCATCAGCTTCATTTTCTACACTGTATGCAGCATAAAGACTACAGTAGAAATTACTGCTTGCCCAACTCTGCATGAAAGCAAACAGATTAGCAAATTACCAAACACAATCCTCACTGGGGAGCTAAATTTGTGCCAATTTTGGACAGATATTAGCAGAATTACTTTTTTATTATTTTCTGTTTTTTTTTTCTATTATTTTCAAGGGGGGGTCATTAAAAATGCATAAAGAAAGCAGGCAATCATAAATTGTGGGTGATCACTGAAGTTTATCCTGTTATTCTCCTTAAAATCTCTATATAGTTAATGCTTTCGATAATTCAGACAATCCCTGGTTATCCATATAATTGAGCAAATAAAACAACTATTTTATGTGGAGTATTCGTCTTGTTACTAATACTAATACTAATAGTCACAGCAGCTTGTGAGGATGGTTGAATTCACATCATGCACCCGAACCACCAGCACTGGCACCCCAGGGGTGTGTTCTCTCTCCACTTCTCTTTTCTCTCTACACCAACTACTGCACCTCGCACAACTCCTCTGTAAAGCTCCTCAAGTTTGCAAATGGCACCACCATCATACAGGATGGTGAGGAGAGGAGCCTGCATAAAGACACGAAGTGGAGCAGCTGGCTCTCTGGTGCAGTCTAAACAACCTTGAGCTCAACACCCTCAAAACAGTGGAGATGGTAGTGGACTTCAGGAGAAGCCCCCCTGTACACCCTCCCCTTACCATCATGAACAGCACTGTGACACCAGTGGAGTCATTCAGGTTCCTGGACACCATCATCTCTCTGGACCTGAAGTGGAGCACACTCATCGACTCCATTGTGAAGAAGGCCCAGCAAAGACTGTACTTCCTGCGACAGCTGAAAAAGTTCAATCTTCCACAGACACTGCTAACCCAGTTTTACTTTCTGGTCATCGAGTCTGTTCTCTGCTCCTCCATCATTATCTGGTTTTGCTCCGCCTCTAAAGCTGACGTCCGTAGACTTCAGAGGACTATTCATACGGCTGAGAAGATCATCGGTGCTCCCCTGCCCTCCCTCCAGGACCTGAACACCACCAGAGTGAGAAAGAGGGCTAACAAAATCATTCTAGACCCCACTCACCCCCGACACCACCTTTTTGAGCTCTTGCCCTTTGGCCGCCGCTTCAGAGCCACCAACACCAGGACTGTACGGCACAAACAGAGCTTCTTTCCCCAAGCTATCCGTCTGCTGAACTCTTAGCTCTTATCTCCCCGTCATCTGTTACCTGCTCATGAACTCTTGCACATTTCATCTCCTTGCAGTTTGCACTTAAGCACACCACACTTTATAGACTTTGTTCAACTGTTTACATTTCATGTTCAACTGTTTACATTAATTCTACCTCATAGCCTTCTGTTAACTGCTTGTTCTGTTGCACTTTACTGTACTTATGTGGTTTGTATTGTACTTTGTTGTTTGCACTGACGGCTCCATTGTACCAAAGGAAATTCCATGTGCGCACACAAACACACACGCACACGCACACACACACACACACACACACACACACACACTTGGCAATTAAGCTGATTCTGATTCTGAATGTTGGTGCTTTTATCTGATGAAAAATCTAAGTAAAACCAAACTGTACTCTTCAGAATATAAATTGAATTATTGACTGGGCCTAAGGTTTACTTCCTATCTTTTCAGATAAGACTAGCAACTAAAGGTTACAAGCATGACGTGTAAAGAGCCAGCAGTGTTTTGTCTTGCAGGGTTTTCACACATGCTGATGCAGCTGAGATATGGCTTTATTCATACAGTAGGTCACACAACTGTACGTCAAAAGATGTTGTAACAACATGTTATGGTTATCATGCCATGAGGAAGTATTATTTATAGTAGTTGCAGTTGAGTTGCAAAATCTATATTCATATGTACTATAAGAATTTATTTGGTTTTGCCATGAACAATTCCATGCCTCCGAACAGGTGTATGAACTACCCTCTAAAAGTCATGCTGTTTGTAAATTACCTTCCACTTTCCTTAACATCTCAATTTAAAGATCCACAAAGTTCTGAAAGTAAATGTATTTTAATCTTCCAAAAGTCATCTAAAGCCTCTTTAAATTCTTAGAGTAATCTGCTCAGCACTGTTACTCTATTAATTAAACTGCATTACATCTAGTAATCAAGAAGTGACCTGAGGGAAATAACATTTCTTAATTTATACTTTTATCTCAAACTCTTCTGAGATCCAGGATTTTCATGCAAATGAATTTTATGATATAGCCAAAACACTTTGATAGTAACACTTATGTACAAGAAGGAAAAACATACAAATACATATTGAAAACAGAACTCTACAGAAGAGGAAAGCAGAAAAGAGATCAATCTGACCGTCAATACCTTTTTAAGGAATGGACAAGGTTAAACAAAAATCTCCTGATTTTTTTAAGATGGTGTTTTGCAGTAGTCATAGATGTCATGCTATTACCTGGGGCCTGTACCATTTAAGGCAACCAAAGAAAAACTGAAAACAAAAAAAAAATTCACAGGAACAAAAACTAAACCAATTTGTGTTGTTTTGAACAAAAAATAATTTTTTTATAAAAAAAAATATGTTCTCTTTAATATTAGAAGCAGGCAATCATAAACGGGAATTATTATTACTAAAGGCATGTGACCTGATGATTGTATAAAACCTCTAAAAAGGCGAATACTAGCTTTGTCCTAAATACAAATATTGGTATTTTATTAGCTAGATTTTTTATGCAGAGACATATGTTGCACTTGTGATGTCTGTGCATTACTATTATTTTACAGTTTTTCACAATTGCTAAGACAGTTTTTTCAATACATTTAACAACTTTCGTAAACTCTTAACACAATTAGCACAACATCAGTCGAGGTAGACGATACAATTGACACATTTTTTGTTGCTTTGATACAAAATGCATTCAGTTAACACACATTTCAAATCCTTGAAATTCTTTTACACTCAAGCTCCACCAATACCAAAACAATATCATTTTTAAACCAAATTTTTTCTCAATGTGTTATGATTGACTAAATGTTGCTGTCGGAAAAAACATATGTTAGTGATTTGAAAACTGTATTATTGTATTTTGAAAAATAGTTTTGGAGTTTTGTTTACAGTGGGGGGTTTTGAGAAGGAAAATAACTGTTTTGCCAATTGTGTGTTTTAACTGAGTTGATGTGTTAGGAGTTAAGCAAACTTGTTAAATGTATTGAAAAAACTGTCTTAGCAATTGTGAAAAACTGTAAAATTAGGAAATGTTAAAAAAGAACCAAAAGTAATCATAAAATAGCCATGATTTGTCAAGAGACATTAGGGGATTACGTTCAGTTTTAGTTTGTGCTAAACGTTTTATCATGGTGCCATTCCTCTCTCAAGGTAAGCGTATCACTTAAGCATAAATCTGGTTGCCAGATCATGCTGAACCAAATGTGGTGAACAGTTTATAGTTGTGTATGAGAAGGTCTAAATCTCAAAACCTTATCATGATTTGATAAACCGTCATGATGAACTAAGAATCAAAACCAGGATATGCATAAGCAAATTTTTTTTGCGAGATGAAGAAGGCTGAAAGTAGCATGGAAGCAGGCACACTTCTCCTGAAAAGGTAAGGTAGCCTTACATATGGTGCGAATTAGACACTGCTTTTCTATACAATTGATTAACATTGTGCAAGGTTAAAGCTCCCATTATGTTTTTATACATTGTTTTTATACATAGATTCAACATAGGCTTTGGTTGATTGATTTGAAGTAGCTGTTACTATTGAACATATTTTTTACTAGTGCTCAACTTAAAGACCTTACTGTGTATTTGTTATTGCTTGTCATATAAAACACAGTGTAACGTCGATCTGACATCCTGTCATCTGGGGAAAGGAAGAGGATTTCGAGGTTGATTTTCAGTTTTGGCCACAAATGTAATTGTCTTTATCTGCATTACAGGCATAGTCAAAAATAATATTATTAAACATTTTCTTTTTCGGGAAAATGGAATAATATGTTAAGTGAGGAATGCAGGAACAGAAATTCTATAATAATGAAGATTTTCCCGGTAATGCTCATTTTCGTAAAAGGCTTAAACTTATCATAAGCACTTCACAAAAATAACTTAATTTACACGGTTTAATTCATTATTAAGTTAAAAAAAGTCACTTGCATTGGAGAAAAGCTTAGGTACACAAATTGCTCAAGTGTTAAAATACAATTAATCTGGTAATCTTGTGATATTGTTTGTATGCATAGCTTTTTGACTTTGTGATTCTTTAATGGAATTCAGGTTCTAAAAGAGATAAATAATTGATAGGTAAAGTTATAAGCTAATAAAAGTATACAAATGTGCATCTGAAGAGTAGTGAAAACAATGAAACCTCATAAAGTGAGCACAATGGCTTATTCTCTCTCCATTAGCTGTTGGTATCAACAAAAACTTATTAATCAGTGGCACAATGGGTCTCAGTTCAGAGTTTCTGCTACCCAGCTTAGATAAAAAAGGCATTTAGAGAGTAAACAATACTCTGGACACAAGGTTCTAAATCAGCTGTACGTACATCTGCCAAACATGATATGTTCATTTTTATGCACACTATATAAAATTACCGTAAATGTCACAGATGGAAGAATCTTTTATAAATATAGCTTGGTCATTTACTAGCTAGAGGTCCTCTGAGGATCCATTTAGGTCAGTGAACTCAGGTGTTAATTAGCAGCTGTTATTTTGCTATTAAATGCAGTGTAAGGCAAACAGGAGGAGTCCTGCGGCCATGGCAAGCCTACTAGCACAGCATTTTTTTTCCTGCGTGAAATCATTAGCACTGTATAGTTGGTAGACGAATGGAAGAATGGATAACTCAAGAGGAGAGATGGTCTGAGATTTTTCTCTTGGGCCAAATTTCCACTGCAGACCTTGATGGCAAACTCATGCTTTGATACTACAATCAACTATTCTGACAGCCATATACTTTTCAAAGTAACAAGTTTTTGAGTTGAGCCCTCGTGTTCTTTGGGTGCCCTTAATTTTCTAACACCATTCAGATTTAATTTCCCCACCCCCCAGGTGAAATCTCACAATTTTTTTTGACAATGTCTATTCAAGGAACCTATTTGACAGAGATCACAGTAATGAATTTCCTACAAAATGTAATTGTTACAAGTTAAATCAATTAAACAACTGATCTCAAACCACTAAAATGTTCTCCTAAACCTGCAAACTCATCCCATCTCTTTAATCTCTAAAACCACTGTAAATACAATAGGGAAGACAAATAGAGACTGAACACTAGGACATTACATTTTGTGTCACAAAACTGCTATTTGTTTGCAAACCTGTGCTAACGACCTTTACCACCATCAGTGACATACAACTTACTATTTTTACACTTGTAAAACTATTGCTTTCTTGTTTACATCAACATACGAAAGAGGCGTGAAGATATCTGAGAAGGTTCTACTGTAGACCGTACCTCTAATTTGGTTGAATTGGGTGACTAAGCTTGGCCACGGAGAATATGTAGCTTCAGAGGTTTGAACTTTATGTATTATTAGCCTAAAGTTTAAAGAGATGCATGTAAGGAAAGTAATAGCAGAAGTGGGCAAAGAGGCAGTGGAGGGTTATGATTTTATTCATCGGTGACTGCTTCTGCAATTTCATAGCGTAAGTTTAGTCAAATTTTAAAGTTCCCTTTTGAGATTTTTGAAGTTTCATTATTTAGTTTTGGGTGTCTCGAACAACAGGTTGACAGGACATGTAAAAAAAACACTTTTGTTGTCTTGTCTTTTAATATAGATTTAAGCTTGCTGAATTGTTCAGTGATTCGATCCTGTATTATTTGTTTATTGAGTCATTTGTACTAAGTTTGTTCTTTACATGACACAATCGGATCTTATTCTATGTCTGTTGATTTAAATATTTATATTCCCCCTTATTATGGGGATATTCCCCCATACCACGTCCCTTTTCCCTAGGATAGACATCATAAGAACTACAAGCCATTCCCTATATATTAATGTTTTTAAAACTATTCCAACAATTTGTAGCATTTGGGTTACCAATAGGAAGCTTCAAGTGTTACGTGATTTGTGGCAGCACAGTCTGGCTTGACAGAATTGGTGTGCTGCAGAATTTATCATAGACCAGAATTGTACTCCATTCAGATTTGACTTTAAAATTTCTTAATAGAAGAGTTCACCAAAAGTTGGTTTAAACCAAAAGTCAATGCTTGTTAAAAATTGAATTGTATAATCATTTATAGGAATTATGGCACCAATTTAGGGCTAACTATCTAAAACACTCCTCAAGGGCTGCAGACTTAAAATTTTGCACACCACTCACCTGCATGCAAATCGAAAGTACAATGGTGTCCATTCCTGGTTCTGATGACCATCAATGTCTTCTGGTTTTGTTGGGCCCCTGAGTGTGGTCTTTGAATGATAACAGTTTTTCTTCAGATGGGCTCCAAGGAGGTTAAACTTGGCTTTGTAGGCACATGAACGGCAATGATTCACAGAAGAATCTGTTAAAATAATGTCCTGAGAGGACCAAGACTGGACACCACTGACCTTTACGTGTGAATAAATGGTGTGTTCTAGTCAGGCACTAAAATTCCTGTTCTATACCACCTCTGCCTGTCTTCAAATGAATGAATTAAAAAGAAATTAAATTCCAAATATGGCTGTGGTTCAATATGGTTCAAGGTGGTTTAGCACCTGGTTGGAAATTTAGCATTTGCTGGATCCAGGAGAACAAATAATCCCTTCTCTATCTGGTGTGCTAAAATGAGCTTCCATGTATTTCTGTGTGGGTGCTACAGCAGGCTCCAGTCGGACCCACCGTTCATACCGCTATAGATGCTCCGGTGATGAGGGGACATCTCATCAAGGCCCGGTCGCTTCTGTATCATCTCTCGACTTGGACTTCCAAACTTGACATGCTGATGTCTTATGGATTCAGGGCTCCCAGATATGGCACGGCTCTTCTGTAGGTGCTCAGGTGTCCCTGATAAAATCTGTTTCGGCTCTGGGCTCCCACACACACTCCCAATGCTACCCCTGTGTTTCTGAAATAGGTCCGGGCTGCCAGGCGGCTGAGAGGACACCAGCAAGTGTTTTGAAAACTGTTCTGGACTGCTTCTCTTGGTGAATTTCTCTGGACTGAGACCTCGCAGGCTCTTGTGATCAGGACTGGAGAAAGACCCACAGCGAGACCGGCATACCTGGGGAAAGGTGTGTGCTGCATACTCTTGGCTGGTGCTATGTCTGCGACTTGCAATCTCAGTACATGATGTCTCTTCCCCTGGGCCTGGCTTGAGTAGGTTGTCAGGAATGCCTCCAAGTGGGCCACCCAACAGCTGCTGCTTGTGAGTGAGATGGTCAGGGCTGTCAGTGCTGCCCGCACTGGAGGTACTGCTCCCATCCCCCACATCTCTTAGTATACCAGGCCCAGGACCACTGGCATGTGATAGGCTGCTTTGACTATCGATGGAGTTCCTGCAGCCAGCTGGCCCACTGGTACCCACAGAACCAACAGTGCCCACAGAACCCTTCTCCTCATCCAGCATGAGGCACAGCTCTCTCAGTTCAAAGTTTTCCCGTAATACTTCTTCCTGCCTCTGCTCCAGCTCTTTCAGCTTCTGGAGGTACAGTGTCACCTCCTTACGCATTATCCCGGCACTGTAGCGACCAAGACGCTGCCACTCCCTAGATACCTTCTTCCCTTTTTGCCGATCATCATCCAGAAAGCAACAAAGATCTCTCAGTTCCTGATTGTCCTCTTGTAGCTTCTGATTCACGTCCTGCAACAATAAAAAAAAACTTTACGTTTAGTTTTCTTCATATTTCTTTTTTCCATCACATGTGGGCAGCATCCACCTTTGTAGAATACTAGCTTATTAGCGGATAGAAGAGTAGGCATGTAACTAGTTATATACAGTATACTGCAGATGCTCTATGACCTACGACGTTGACAGAGTGAGCACCCACTTGCACCACTTCCCAAAGCATCCAGGTTGAAGCTCGGTTCTGCTTAGCTTTAGTGGACAGTCTTGGGATACATGATGATGCTGATTGGGCCACTGTGATGATGTAATAAACCAAATTCCATTACAGTTTTGCCATGAAAAGTTATGTCTTTGGATAATTGCATTTTTCTTTATTAATGTCAATCAACTATTTTATTTATTTAGCATTTATTATTATTCACATTTAAGTGTGTAAACAAAATATTTATCTTACTTAATATGTTCTGTGGTAAAATACACTTTAAATGATTTTTGGTGGTTCAAAAACTGCCTTCAGACCCACCCACTCCCCTGTCAGCTGGAGAAAGGCTTGTTTTACCTTCAGCCCTCGTATCTCGTTGAGGTGCTGCTGAAGCCTGCGGTTCACCTCTCGGATGAGGTTGCTGTGGTCCACTATCACACTCATCTTCTCAGCTTCTGCTCTGCGCAGCCGGCGAACCAGCTCCTCTTTGCTCCATTTGAGAAGCTCATCATCTGTTAGTTTGGAGAGGTCCTCTGAGGGTCCTTCTGTGCTTTTAGATAAACTCGCCTGAGCCTGGTTATTCTTCTCCATTCTTTTGTTGAGATGACAAGCCGTTCAAATTCTCCGGTGGCACGTTAACGCGAATCCTCTCGTTAAGCTCAGTTCCTTGACACCATCATTTTAGGGATAACTCTTCTGCCAGTGCTGTCCATGCTGAAGAATGTTGTACTTGTAGAACGAGTGGACCTTGTGTCTATGTAGTGGAGACTGTTTCCATCTGTGCGGCAGCATCTTGTCCAGTGAAGTGGGAAGCTGAAGCTGTGGTCGCTGTCCACGCGAATTAGGAAGGCGCACGCCTGCTTGCGAACAGGGCGCGCGGTGCGTGAAAGCAGCCTCTCTCTCTCTCTCTCTCTCCTCCTCTCTCCTCTCTCTCTCTCCTCGCTCTCTCTCTCTCCTCTCTCTCGCTCTCTCTCTCTCTCTCTCGTCTCTCTCTCTCTCTCTCTCTCTCATCTCGTCTCTCTCTCTCCTCCTCGCTCTCTCTCTCTCCTCTCTCTCTCTCTCTCTCTCTCTCTCTCTAGCCACACGCCCCCTTTTTCTGAGAGGTAATTTTTGGTTATAGCGCTCCACCTAGTGGTCTATACTATATAAAGTATAACATTTACTAAACTATTGTCTATTGGTTTATGCTTTCGTCCTGTTTCATTTTGTCTCTCAAATGTAGTTCCAAAACGAGAATGACATTTTATGATGATTGAACCTTGAATTTGATGTTGGAACATCTACATCCCACAATACAGGTAGTGTGTGTTTGTTAGTTGCTCAAGATCATATTTTCTGTTTTCGTAAAGTCAGTGTTGTGACAACTTATTGTCTCACCCATACCTATAGTTAACCTGTTCATTTTATTAACTATGCCACTTGTAAAAGTCAACTCAATTTCACTCTGCTAGGCCTTCCAAGAGAATATTTGTCAACAACAACAATATGCATTTTTGGAAGTGATTTTGTTGAACGCAAATTTAAACAGCGTAGATATTGAGTTGGATATTTACCAAAATATACAATAAAAATTTGACTTCATCGTTTGACCCAGACACTTGAATCTCACTACTTTGTATTTGATCAGAGACTATTTATAATGTTAATTACAATAAAAAAAAACGTGAAAATGAAAAAAAAGATTTGTTTGTAAAAAAAATACATGACAAGTTTCTGATCAGTTGTACATACTCCTTCTCCCAAACAGCAGGTGGTGCTGCTTTAACTCAGATCCATCTGTTTCTTTCTTGGAAAATTCCTGCACAGTGTGGTTTTTTGAACACAGATTCTTTTAGTGTTTTTTAGTGAGTTATATTGATATAAGGCTGATGAACTTTGTTTGATCAGGCACACAGGGTTGACCACGATTGCAGGTTGACCAACCCAGCTCCTCAATTTGTGCAAATACTTCATGGTTATTTAAGAACAAAGGCAAACATGAAACAAGAGGAGAATTTATCTTCAGATGTTTAAGCTCAAGGTGTGACACTGATACAGATTGAAATGATTGTGTGCTTTTGAATAGCATTTGGGTAGGCCAAAGGTCTTGGGTTAAACAATTCCAAATGATATGATGTTTTGACTTATGAAATTGTATTGGTAATATTTTCAGAATTAAAGCACTCTAATGAACAAAAAACAAATTCCAATGTGTTTGAATTTCTCGTGCTATTCTTCACCTCCTTTGCCCATGAGTGTTTGAGAGATTTGATGGAAGGCTGTCTGAAAGGTCTTCACTTATACAGTAAGAGCTGGAACATTTAGTATTTGTTTGTGAAATAGTGAAATAATGAATACTGGTAAAAATGCTGAAAGATAATATAGTGTGAATATGTTTATAGTTTAAGCTTTTAACTGACACACCAAAAATGTCAATTGACAAATGACTTGGTTGTATTCCTTAGCTCTTAATATCACTAATATAATTACAGTTTTTTAGAAAAAAATATTTAATAGAATTACACTCCCTCACACACACGCACACACACAAAATACACACAAAAGTATTATTTAAAGAAAAATTGGTAAAAAAATATATAAATATATAAACATTTTTGACACTAAGTCTGTGTAAATTGAGGTTAAAATCACATAAAATGTTTCTCCTTTTTAGATGATTCAAAAGGGTTTTACCTTGATTTTTAACCCGTAAACCAATACAGTGATTCAAGATAGCATTTGGTTTAGTGGGCAGCTAAATGATTAATTCAACACTGACTGTTTGATTGAAGAAATCACTTGGATTATTTTTGAGATTATTAAAGAAATTTGAGCTCTAGTCTTAATAAACATTACACTACACTGGAATCGAAAATGATGCATTCTGCCATCTGTTCATGACAAAAGTGTATTTGACAGGTCTAGCAGGTAAATTTATCTGTGTCGTTATAGCTGCAGAGGTGGGGAGCTAGAAATTAGTTCTCGAGGGAGTGTCTTCCACTACGCATAGTACACAAGCAACATTTCACCCTAACTTTTGTTTTGAAGAACAATGGCGATGACTCTACCTGCAGCTCTCAGCCTCCTGGCTGCACTTCTATGCTTCTCAAGGACAGAATGCTGGGAGGCACCCTCATTTTGCCGTGGATACGATTGTCCCATGTACACTCTGGTAAAAGAGTATGAGGTGGGTTGAAGAAATTTCTGTTAGAATTCTGTTAGAGATATTCTCTTTTCAATGTGTCTGTTTTATTTTAAAAACAACTTCAGGGGTTTGAGGAGCGCAACTACGACACGAGCAGCTGGATTACCACAGATGTGGCAAGCACTAGCCAGGATGATTTGAGTTCTGGATTCTGGAAACTTTATCATTTTAATAAAGGGGAAAACAGTGAGGGTGAGTAGGTAACATACAGTATTTTGTTGTGGGAAGATTCTCTTGTTTAATGCAACTATTTTACATATACTCAAACCGAGAAAAATTGAAAATGTATGTCTGCTAAAAAAAATTACCACAAAGATATGCTTTAACTATACAAACAGTCTGAACTTTGAGCATGTATCACTTTACTGATATTTAAAAAATGTATTTTATTTTTTGGTAAAATACCCCTATTAAATGAGAATTTATTGTTTTAAGTATTACATGTCAAAGTACTAAAAACATGGTTTTATTGTTAATTATAATCCCTAATTTCAAACTTTTTAACAGGTAAGAATATTCCTATGACTACGCCTGTGGTGGTTACCGTAAAGGAAGCTGATGGTGCTGGAGAGAAACGAGTGTCCATTTCTGTTTATGAACCTGATCCAGATATTCCTGATTCCACTGACAACACTGTCAGAAAAACAATTGTTCAAGGGGGAATTGTGTATGTCAGGTGAGCTGTTTTAGCCAAAACGTTCTGTTAAACCTGTTTCACGGTGGTTTCTGATTATTACACTTTGCATGTTTCAGATGGTTTGGGGGGTTGGCATCTGACAAGGATGTATTAGAGAATGTGCAAAAGCTAAAGAAAGACCTCAAGGCTGCAGGAAAAGCATTTTATGAGAACAGGTTTGAAGCAGCTGGTTATGACGCACCATGGGACCTGATAAACAGGCACAATGAAGTTTGGTTCCGTGCACTCTGATGACCGGAAGATCCAGATATTTCCTCATTCTTTCATTGAAGCTCAAATCTGTTTGAGATTTCGCTGCAGATCTTACATAGAATTTATCTTAAGTAGCTTTAACTCAAGATTCATCATGATATTTTAGTTCCGATTCTTGTTTAAATGTTTCTTGTGGAACACTATTTCATATAGCATTTTGGAGCATTTTTATGTGATTTCAACCAGAGAAATGTGAAGACCTGCAACTTTATATTTACATTTAAAAATGTGGCTTTACAATACAACTGCTTTCAAGTAATTGTAACTACTAATAAAGCCTCACATTTGTGTCATTGCAATTTTTTTATTTTAATTATATTTGACTATTTCAATTAATGTGACTCATGAAGAAGTTATACAGCCACACTCTGCACACAGACAAGTGAGACTTAACAACAAAATACTTTGCATTTCAAAAAAAGAGGAGAAACAGGTTTAGGAATGAAGATAATCTGATTACAAAGACGTTTGTTGTTTAGTTTTGTTTATTTTGAAAACTTTTCTTACTTTACTCTGGACCAATTATTTACCTTGATCTTTTACTGCAAATTTTGGATTGAATGAAATAATCTACAAAAAAATCTGAGCATTTGGTTTGCACTTTATCCCTAAACGCTATTGTTTAGAGTTATTGTGCAAAAAGTCCTGCAGCACTATTTTGTGTCAATGTTTGTTGATGGAGGTTTCCCTAGTGTGCCTATGATATGAGAGTGTTCTTGTTGAGAGGAAAACTGGGTCAGCCCACCTGAGACGGTTTGTCATGGTGACAGATTTGGAGTCAAATTAATTAGTAGCTTCTTCTCTAGCAGAGCCAGTTAAATGTGATGAGGTAGCATTTTCACCCCTCTACAGTTCCACTCTTCAGTTCAAATAGGCAGAAATTTAGACCTGAGAGGATTTCTTTATCTTTGAAAAATGGTGCACTAAATGAAGCAAGCAGCAGATTTCAGGGCAAAATTTTGGGTATAAAAATACAATAATGTTTTGAATATTTGTTAGCTTCTTAAATTAACTAAAACACTTAACTATTTTAAATGCAAGTATAAAATACTTATCAATATTGGACATAGCAGCAACTACGTGAAACTATCAAATTCTGTTTGGAATAGTTTTACACTAGAGGGCAGCAATGATTCTTTTTCTCTGTCATTGTCCTGAGTGAGTACATATTTGTCTTCAGAAATTAGCAACCGAGGACAGTTTCATTTTCAAAGAATCAGAAATTTCAAATACATTTAAGGAACACCTTAAAGCTCATTCAACTGCTGTACTTTACTTATAATACATATATTACTACTGACAGAGCCTAAAGGTACACATGACCAGAAATACATAAAGTAGAGAATTACTTTTACTTGCACTACTGTAATTGAATAGTTTTTGTGTAGATTTAATTTCAATTAAAGAATTTCTCTAAATTTAAAAACAGATTCTTTACTGGAGTAAACTTCTCTACCTTTTAAATCAGAGACTTTACTTGAGTTTACAATGAACAATCCACTGCAAATGCTTCTTGAAATCCAGAGTAATTAGAGGAGAAAAAACATAGGAGCTGATTTCACTTTCCATGTTTAAGAGGCCAGTTTAAAACGCATATTTATTTTTGCAGAAATGTTAGCAGCAAAAGGTGTGTTTTAAACTAAGTCAGATAAACTGGTAGCATTAGACATCAAACAAAGGGTGTTTAGATGAGCTTCTATCATTCTCCCCCAATTTGGTCTTGGCTAGCTTTGTCATAAAATGTTTAATATTTTTAATCAAACTGAAAACTTTATTTTCTACCAGTTCTTAAGACCTTAACATAAAGTAAAGTTTCAAAATTGTGGAAGGGACCACAGTACAGCTTCAGCACCAAACAATGAAACTATCGCTATATCTATCTTATCACTATCTTTTTGTTATCCTTTGTTTTTGCAGCAAATTTCTTTTGTTCCTGGTGCATTTACACACTATTCAATGAGACAAGGACATCATTATAATAATCAATAACAAACACTATTATTGTACTGTGTTTAATAAGCATCACTGAAACTGCAGGGACGACTCAGAGCTGCTTGAGGGGAAAAAAACCTGCTGTAAAAGGTTACTCACCATTTAAGTAATCTGAGTACATTTTCATTAACACATTTGACTTTACCTTGATTTTACTTTCACCTTGATCTGAGCACTATTCCACTGAATTACTGGCACTTTAGTCAAAATATATTTGTACTTTCCACCTCTGCAAATGACCCCAAAACAGAGGGCAGCAGACATGAGCGAGAAGCAAAATGTATAAAACCATTCTTTTTTTGTTTGTTGTCCAGATATACTTGATCACTGTGATACATTTTCCTCTAAAAGCAGGGAGCAGAACTTGACACAAAAGACAGAAGAAAATGTCTTTACTTGCTGACAGTAACAAAAAAATCTCAGAAGGTGGCGAACGCACATGAGAAATGGTCACAGGATGTAACACGACTAGCTTTTATTTTCCCCTCAAGGGACATTTTATTTTTTTTTTTTAGAAATTTGTCCTAGGTAGAAATGTTCCAGCTCTGGAAGGCTCAATAAAAATATGTTACTGTAATTAAATTGATTATACTTGACAAATACCTTTAAAACTATTAATTAACACATGATATGTTTGATATGTATCTCACCAAAACTCAAAAGGCAGTATGACAAAACTTTGATCATGTCAACTCTGATAATATTATTCAACTCTGATAATATTTATGTGATTATGTGAAATGCTGATGATAGCTAACCATTGTAAACATAATCTTTGTTTTTAATTTCTAATTGAAGAAATTGTCCCGTTTCAGCCGTCTCCTGTTTCCACTGCTTTTTTCCTGTAAATACATGTAAATATGTTGCAGCTAAATCAACTGTGAAGACATTATCAATATCAGAACAAAACCTTACCCACCATGCCTCAACTCTAACCATGGGAAGTGTCCCTCAACACACATTCCCTGAGTTTCCATGGTTACATTTCTATAGTAAGAAGCCAGCCATGTTCATCAAAAACATAATTATGTTTCAGAGAAGTGAGATGTGTGATGTGACTCATATAGAGTCGCAGTTACTTGTAGAGGTATTTGCATGCAACTGGCTTCATTATGCTTGTGTTTAACAGTGCATTTGGATTGCTTTTTTGCTATTTTATTAAACATGTGTGCCAATTAATCAACTTCAAGAGAGGAACGGTTTTAGATTGAAATTGAACGACTGTATTTCTTGCGCAGGTGACATCCCATCATGCTCTATGCTGAAATTCATTGAGCTCATAGAGTTAACCATTCTTTAATAAATACCTGTAAAAACAGTCTGCATGCCTTGTTTTATATGTTTTATTATGTTATTTACCTTTGGCTATGGAAGTGATTGAAACTCATGATTCTTATTATTTGAAAGGACGAGCAAATATTTGTGTCAATTTAGTGCATGTTTACAGACTTGTAAATTTATCTTGTTCTGAATTATGTTGTTTGTTTGGATGCTGAAGCTAAAAAGCTTTTTAAGACTGGCTACTGCAAATGATTCTTATCTGAAACCAGCTAGTTTATTTAGAATTTGATAGAATTCTGCATCAAATGATGCAAAATTTGACTCCAAGATAATTTATTAAATTTTGAAACTTTTAACTTGCTCTCCTGTTGTATTTTAACATTTAAAAGTTTTTAACAGGTTTAAATATGTGGGTTTCTTGATGACATTTCCACGTCATTTTAAGAGCTTGAATAATTTATATTTATTATCTTGGATTTCTCAACTATCTTAAAATTGCACCCATTTTATCGTTACTATATGAAAAATGTAATATTCCACAAAGAAACATTCTATAATATTTAATGATACCCAGTATCATTTTTACTATATTTAGTAAACATCACTGAAACAGCAGAGATGACTCAGAGCTGCTTGAGGGAGGGAAGTATTTTAAGTTTCTTTTAAAAATCAATGAGGTTGCTACACATTTGAATTCAGGCTGTATCTAAAAAATAATTCTAAAATTACTAATTAAAATATACTTTATAGTTCTGCCCAAAAATTTAAAAAGCTCAGTTGTGAGACAATTACATACAATCCCAAATACTTCATGCTTTTTGTTTTGCTTTGTGTTGTAGAGGGGTTAGACTTCCTCTTTTGTGTTGCTTAACAGGAAGTGGTCCCTCTATTGAGATCTTTGAGAGCAATGGTCGTCTGCATCTGGGAGCGCATATAGCCAGCCTTATCTCAGCAACTCTCAGAATTAATGTTATGAATTATACATCTCAGTTCACAAAATGGATGCTAGGAATTTTATAGAAAATATTCGTACACTTTCATCTAACTTTCATTAATAGTTTTTAAACTTTTCGTGCTCAGCTAGTATCAGCACAAACATGGTATCAAGTCACATCAAACATCGGGTATAAAACTTGAATAAAACAATCTTTAAAAAAAAACAGTATTTTAACTTACTGTTTGTGTATGTGTATTTGTTTTGTTTTGTTGCTATAATAGAGGTTGTACTTGATAAAAAAGTATGGCATTAACAAAATTGCATAAACCTGTAATCCAGCATGACAAGTTATTAGCTTGGCTGAGGCTTGGACCCAGAGGGCATTTCATGTGTGACCAGTCATGTACCCTATCGTGGTATTTAGAACAAGAAAAGGCTGAATGTACATGCCAGAGTTTTGATAGATTAAAAAATTGTGTTTAGAAGGGATTTTTTCACGATTGAATTTTTCAAAAATTCTGGGAAATTTTATTGTTTTTGTATTGTCCTTTAACTCAACCATTGGTGTGTAACTAGAAGATCTGCAACTATCTTAGGATAAACAATATTCATAATCTCAGGAGATCAAAATTAAATTTTTTTTACAATTTCTTAAACTGTTTTTTTTTTCAAGTTTGTTAAGAACTCGTAATGAACCGAATCAGTTAAAACTCACAATTGGCAAAAAAGTAAATTTCATTCTCAAATCCCCCATTGTAAACAAAACTCCAAAGCTAATTTTCAAAATACAACAATACAGTTTTCGAAACACTAGGACATCTTTTCTTCCGACAGCAACATTTAGTCAATCATAACAGACTGAGAAAAAATTTGGCTTTAAAATGACATAGTTTTGGTGTTGTTGGAGCTTGAGCGTAAAAGACGTTCAAGCATTTGAAATTTGTATGCATTTTGTATCAAACCAACAAAAACTGTGTAGACTGATGTGCTAATCATGTTAACAGTTTAGGAAAGTTTTTAAATGTATTGAAAAAATTGTGAAAAACTGTAAATGACAGTGATCCTTTTTATGTTCTAAATAAGTACATCTGTTTCAGACACTTGCGCTTATGAATAATATACATGAAAATTATATATGAATATATTTTAATCTCTCCTCAGTGGACCTGTGGGCCAACAGCACTTCCTGTGACACCATAGCTTTTTCTGTGACAGCACACCCAGTTTTTCTGCATAGAAAACAGATCTTGGACCTCTCTCAATTCACTGCCAGAGTACAGGGATTTTCTTAGAGGACAGAGTAGAAGACTGTCCAAACACATAAACAGTCATTGTCTGCCTACAGGGCTTCTGCATGCCCAGTCAGGTTTGGTCTGCAGAGTAAAGTGGATGTGGTGCAAGAGAGGTGCTCTTTCGACTCATCAGCTCCCATCTTTGCCTTTCCTTCAGAATGATTCGAGTCTGGCTGTGTCTCAGACTCAGGAAAAATCCACAGACAATTTGGGTTGAATAGACTGGAGGGAAATTGCAATTTATTGTGTATTTTTCAGGGGCACCAGCGCATGACAATGCCAATTGCTTAGTGTGTGGATGTGTTTACTGCCTGCAATTCACATTAAATCATTGCCAAGGCAGTAAAAAGTAGGTCTACAGATGAAAAAATGTATAATCATTTTATTAAACAAGAAGATCATATTATTAGATAGATAGATAGATAGATAGATAGATAGATAGAAAGAAAGAAAGAAAGAAAAAGAAAGAAAGAAAGAAAGAAAGAAAGGGAAAAATGTTCCCCAAAATGCGCCCAGTGACTCAGAGTTGAACAAAACCAGTCTTTCTCAAACAGAAGCCACCCACTTGAAAAGCATCTAGTCCTTGAAACTGCAGTTTGGAGAATGAATCATTTCCGGCACGAGGGATTAGGCAAGGAGGTTCATCATAGTTAGAATTGGTCAAGGATTAGAGAGATTTGGGGACAAATGTCAGAAGGAAGAAATTTCTGCCATTACAGAGACTGGAAGCTGGGCTCCGCTGTCCCACTTTTATTAAAGGCTTGTAATGGATTGGATGTGTACATACTAGGGTTTGATATTTACAGCAGAGTAATCAAAAGAGCATGAACACGTCATGTGTGGCTAACAATCAGATTAGCTCCTGACTCAGTTTTAAATTGATGTTCACAGTCACATACCAAAGAGTTAAAAATTACTATGTGGACTGTTACCAGGCCATATGAGTTATAAAATGTTTTGCAATTGATAACTATTATTTCTTTACATTTTCAGCATTTTAAGCATTTTTAAGCATGTGTGTGAGGCAACACAAATCCTCATCTTGAACCTTTTGTAAGTAAGAGATGAACAGTTCTCAGAAAAAATCTGGACTTGTTCATCCCTTTGTTTCTCTGATATATTAGGCTGACATAAACATGATGCTGGCAGAGAAAGCAATAACATTCTCATATTCTGCAGATTGAATACAGCAGGCTAGATTTTCTTTCATCAGTCCATCACTGCTATCACAAGGTCATTGTAATGCTTACAAGCATTAAAATTAACATTGTGTTCCATTCAATGTTTATTTCTATTTCGGGAATACTCCTTAAGATTATTTTGTGTTTTCTAAGAGCACATGACATTGAGTAGTGGGTCATTGATCGGGTTTAATGAGTGGATAAAACACAGATGCTCAATATTTTCTATGACCCTTCATTGGTTTTTAGTTGACCGTGAGCTTGGGAAACATATTATGGAAATTAAAACGTTTTTTTTTAGTAACTGTTAAATTCATTTTTGAACGGTGCAGTGGGTAGCGCGGTCGTCTCACAGCAAGAAGGTCGCTGGTTCGAGCCTCGAATTCAGTTCGCATTCTGTGTGGAGTTTTCATGTTCTCCCCATGACTGTGTGGGTTTTCTCCGGGTGCTCCAGTCTCCCACACAAGTCCAAAGACATGCGGTATAAGTAAATTGGCTAAAAACGATTGTCCAGTGTGTGTGTGTGTGTGTGTGTGTGTGTGTGTGTGTGTGTGTGTGTGTGTGTGCGCGCGTGCGCATGTGCGTGTGCGTGTGTATGTTTCCCAGCAATGGGTTGCTGCTGGAAGGGCATTTGCCGTAAAACATACATCCCAGAAGAGTTGGCGGTTCATTCCACTGCGGCGACTCTGAAAGGGAAGAAAGCCAACAAGATAATGGATGGATGGATGAATTTGAACATAAAACTTGGTATTAGTTGCATAAATAAATAAAAATATTTTTTCTAAACATTCAATTTTTAGCTAAATATGAATAATGCAGTTTGTAAAGGTGTAGATAATAAAAAAAATATGGAGAAACTGGAAGAACTTAAAAAAAGATATATACTTTAAATAGTGAAATAGTGTAAACATGGATCAATGATTGAATTGGATCTATCAACATACCTGTTAGTTTGTCGTGAGAATAACTCATTTTTATTATAGTCTCTTTCTTTAGTTTTGCAAATATTTTATGTGTCTCTGAAAGAAAACTTTGGAGGTGTTACAAGGCAACATCATCCACAGGCGGTAAGTCCAATTAATTTCCTGCAAAACAAACCTTGACAGTTGCATTAGTGGTGTGGAAGTGAAACACAAAATGCATATGCAAATTGACTGTCTGTACTCATAATGCCAAAGGTTACTTAAACATATTCACAAATATTGAAAATTTTAACTGAGAATTTAAGTACACAGATGCGCGAAAATACACTATTTCTACTGTCAAGCTGACAGTAGAAAAATGTAGCAGAAGTCTTTAAAAAATGGGAATATCCTTTAGCAGACGTCATCATGAACGTCATTAACTACATGTAGACACATTGTTTCATGCTCTTCATTTGTCCGTTTGAGGGTCTATATTGAGATTGACCGCTTGCTGCACAATCTGCGTCACTGTAATTTATTATCTGGGCTTGTCCTTCACTACACCCTCTCCTTCAAAGCCTTTTGTCCTCTGTCTTTACCTGTAAATCTAGAACAAAGTGTAGCATCCCCTGCTTAACCTACAATATACTTGCTGTAATAATCAATATAAAGACTGCATTTATACAAAACGTATAAACCATTTTTTTTCTATCTTGAAGAGGCTACAAAATATTCTAGTGTCCTTGTAATTAACATTTAAGCATTAACTAAAAACATGCACTTTTATAGCCTTGTCTCAGTTCGGATGTCAAAAAAACCTTCTAACTCAGTGAAGGTCTTGTTTGAAGAGTATCTTCTAAACCTTGCTTAAATAAGGTATTAATGATAAAAAGTATTTCTCTTTGTTTTTAGACATTAGCAGCACACTCACAGTACACTGTTGAAATTCAATAGTGAACAAATGTATATAAAATAATAAAATGAAAAAACTGTAATCTGAGATTTTTGCCAAAGTTAAGACATTGCTCCTTTCAAACAGCATTGCTGGTCAGTGTTGCACTTACTAAGAACATCTACCT
Source organism: Danionella dracula (assembly GCA_900490495.1). Lineage (NCBI taxonomy): Eukaryota > Metazoa > Chordata > Actinopteri > Cypriniformes > Danionidae > Danionella > Danionella dracula. The sequence goes on along the minus strand of UELW01000778.1, from coordinate 6,649,492 downwards.
CGTTAAAATCTAATGACATCACCACTGTGCATTTACATAACCTTTCTATTTCATTCTCCTTGTCCTACTTAGCATACCTCCGGATGTCGTCTCTAACTAAGAGTTGTCATGGGGCTGCACCCCCTTTTCCCTTTCCTTTGTCTAGGGGGCAAATGCTAGTTTCTATCCTGCTAGTCTCCGTCCTTGGCTTGACTTTGGTCGTCATAGGTAATGTATCCTTTCCTAATATAGAGAAACCAAAGACAAAATGACTGAGAATAGAGCTTTAGTTTTGGAGTCCCTGCGGACAAGTGTCATTGCTAGTTTGTGGAGAAGCACTTCAGTAGAAGTAGCATCTTACTCCTCTACAAATCAATATCTCTGGTGTCTCTTGTGCAAAGTATATGTTTGTGTAACATTGCTCTCAGAAATCTGTTGCTGAAGAAAGGGCGGTTTGCAAAGGGAAGTCCGTAATTATGTTCAAATTCCCAAATAATCAGCATTTTTTATGTGAGCCATAAAATATACCTGAGGTAATTTATGAAGAAAGGTAGATAATAGTATATGATGTGTTAAATTGTATATAATATGGGATCCATACATATACACACATATTGCACATATACGGTTTCACGGTCACACATTGTGCAACACGGGCATCTCACTCCAGGAAGGTTGCTTGTTCAAGCTTCAGCTTGGTCAGTTGCCATTTCTGTGTGGAGTTTGGACTCCAGTTTGGAGTTTGGGTTCCAGATGCCTCCTGAATGCCTCTATAAGAAGGTGTATAAGCCATGTCCTGCTAGTAGGGGGCCCAGGGAAGTCCCTAGACTCAATGGAGAGATTACATCTCCAGATTGGCCTGGGTTTGCCTCGGTATCCCCCTCGTTAGAGCTGGAGGAAGGTCTGGGCATCTTTGCTTAGAATGCTGACCCATGACTCGGCCCCAGATGAAGATGGATGGATGGTGGTTACAATAAATTTATTAGGAGAAGGCAATATTTCGAATGGTAAGAACAAAAAAATATATATCTTTATTATAACAAAGGAACATTTGTTATGTTGAGTTCCTAATCTTAGTTTAAAGTAGGGAATACATGGTGGGCTTAAACTGAATACATGGGGGCTGCAATCGTGTACAGTTTAGCTCCAACCTTAACTGAACAAACCTGGTCATGCAAATTGAACTTGTTTTAACCTTTGTGGGGTATTCCCATTTTAAAATTTTACTCCATAACACATTAACACATATGTGAACACATTACCATATATCTCAAATTCAAACAATATAGAGAACATATCTTGAATTATTGCAACCAGTCCCTACTAGAAAAGAATATACACTTAAATTGGAAACGGGTCAATTTGACCCGAAGGCCACACAAGGGTTAAGCTACTAATCAGTGTGTAGAAATTAATGCATGCAGCATACATGAAAAGGGGCTTTCAGGCAAATGCTGTGGTATGTTGTACAACATTTGAATCAATGGAAAATACACTTGAGACACATATTTATCTAAACATAATGAACTCCTAATCATGTCTTGAATTTTGTTTGTAAATAACATTTTAAACCACCTAGACTATTGCCATCTGAGTAGGATTTATGTATTTTTTGTTACAGGTTGCAGTGAGAACAAATCAGAACTGACTGATCTCCTAGGCCTGGTTGTTTCCTTTTGTATCTTGGACATTTCATTCAGTTACTCTATGTTTATGTATTAAAGTTTCACTTTTATATGTTCCGATAATAGGTCTACTGTTGTATAACAAGACATTCATACTGATATTAAGAGAGACATCTATGTGAAATACGGGTGTTCTTAACAGAAGAGTGGTATGATATTGATCTTTGATGCGTTTAGACATTATAGAGATGACAATGGAACACTGCATAAAAACAACGGGTATTTTGAGAAACTTGATACGATAATGCTCTCTTTATGAGAATGTCAGATTAAATCAGTTTAATAGTGAAAACTGTGGATGGTAGATGAACAGAGAATTTAGCTTGAGCTTCAATTTGAGATTGAACTTTGGTGAGTTGAACAAAGATTCCTAACTCGTGTTTTGTTTTAAATTAGGATTAAAATGTAAGCTATTTTGGAGTTAGTGTGGATTCTAAACGATGTATCATTGGCCATTTTGGAACTGATCCTTTTCGTTAAGTAAAACAAAGTGTGCACTTGTTTTAATGGTTTAATTAGACCCAGATTGTGAATCAGCTACATGCTGGAATATATTGAATGAATCCTGTGAGGTAAAGTGACAGAAGGATGAACTAGATTATGAGAAGACTGAGTCAATGTCAAAACCCAGAGAGGAGAGAAAGAGAGAGAGCAATAATCCCTCAAAGCCCAGGAGGATTACGCTTCCAGAGAGCATCCCACCATATTACAGAGGCATGTTTTTAAACCTCAGGTCAACTATCCAGAATCTCCTCTCTCTAATTTCAGTATTGTAACAATGGGGTAAAGGTGATCCGGTGGTCTTTATTTAAAGAACAAATTTTAGCGTTGTTGCTGAGTTTAAAGGAACGTTTCAAATTTTGGTGGTAAATAACCTCATCATTCTCCAACTCTCATTGATAAGGTTTTTATATATATGTATACATTTTTGTAGACTGTTCAGACATTTCACTAATCTGGCAGTCGCATATAGCATAGCTTAGCATAGCTTAGATAATTAAATCTGATTTGACCAGTAGAACTAGTTGTATAAGACTGATTAAGGAGTTATTAAAAGTTATAAGGTTATAGGCCTAATTTAATTGTTACAGTTTTTCTCAAATGCTAAAACACATTTCACACATGTTTCCTCCATGTTCCCAAATGTCTAAACACAACACCCTTTTATAAAGCTACATTAACACAACCTTCTCACTTAAAAACTCAAACTTTCACACCAAAATAGCAGCTCAAAGCTTTGAAAAATGTAAACACTATACATATCATTACACACTATAGCAAAACAATTGAAAACACAACACACAATTGTAGGAAGGCTCTTTGTTTCATGTATTTTTAGAATCTTTGCAGTAATTGATCTTCTTAGATCTCTGCAGAGGATAAGGCATTTGATGTGTGAGTTTCATATGGAGAGCATGTACACTACTGTAACAACTCAAAACAAAAACAGAAACTATTGCACACAACAGTACTCTTGAAAACATTATCAGGGTGTGAAGGTTTTTCTTTTTTACTTTATTGAAACTAAAATAACTAAAAACTAAAATTAGTGGCATCATGTAGCTGAATTAGGCCACATCATCTAATCTACATCGCAGGCTATGTTATCTCTTACCAGGCAGCAAGGGAAAACTCCCTGGAATGGCAAAATTTTTTGTTTCGTTTGAATGCTTCCATTTTTATGCCATCAGTGCTGTCTGTCTTGTGTGGATTTATTTTCAGAAGTTCTTAGTTAGATTAAGTATTATATTTTTTTAACAAATTTGTCATAGCTTACAAATGCTTGTTTATTACCATGTTTTTTAATATTTAAGGGCAGTTGTGGTCTAGTGGATAAGGAGACCAACTTGTAATCAGAAGGTTGCAAGTGCGAACTCCAGACCTATCGAGTTAAAGGTGGAGTGAGTGATGAATCACTTGCTCTCTGACTGTGGTGCCCTTGAGCAAGACACCAGTTTCCTGACTGCTCTATGGGCGCCGCACCCATGGCTGCCCAATGCTCCGGGGGTGTGCTCACAATGTATTTGTTCACTGCTTTATGTGTACACTAGGGTGAGTTAAATGCAGAGCATAAATTCCGGTCACTCCATATCTGGTTAATTTCACTTTCACTTTTAACAAATGTTGGTGTAGTTGATTACAGTTTTTTACAATTGTTATGACAGTTGTTTCAATACGTTTCACTACTTTCCTAAACTCTTAACACGATTAACACAACATTCATCTTGGTAAGCGATACAATTAACACATTTTTTGTAGCTTTGATACAAAATGCATTCAGTTAACACAAATTTCAAACTTCTTTTACACTCAAGCTCTACCAACACCAAAACTATGTCATTTTAAAACTACATTTTTTCTCAATCTGTATTGATTGACTAAATGTTGCTGTCGGAAGAAAACATGTATTAGTGTTTTGAAAACTGTATTATTGTATTTTGAAAATGACTTTTGGAGTTTTGTTTACAATGAGGGGTTTTGAGAATGAAATTAACTGTTTTGCCAATTATGTGTTTTAACTGAGTCGTTGTGTTGAGTTAAGCAAACATTTTAAAACAAAGTTTTTCTCAATGTGTTATGATTGACTAAATGTTGCTGTCAGAAGAAAACACTTGTTAGCATTTGGAAAACTTTATTATTGTATTTTGAAAATGAGTTTTGTAGTTTTGTTTACAATGGGGGTTTTGAGCCAACTGTGTGTTTTAACTGATTCGGCGCATTAAGAGTTAAGCAAACTTGTTAAATGTATTGAAAAACTGTCTTAGCAATTGTGAAAAACTGTAAAACGCTGTGTTTATGCAATTGAGCTCCATTCAGAAATCCAAACCTTGAGGCATATTGTAATTTGATTCATATCTCTCTAATGAAGTAACATTTCAATAGGCTAATTATTACAAACCAACAAATGCATGCCATCTGAAAATCTAGTCACAAAATTGTACTGAATAATTTTTCACTGAAAGGCTTTTAGAGAAAATAGAAAAAAACAGTAGATTTGGTTATCTCATTCATCTAGAGGCTTTGAGGACAAATTTCTCAAGGTCTATTTTAATAGAGCTCTGAATCATCCTCAAGGATAACAAAAAAAGGTCAAAAGTATGAAGTATTATTGCATGTTTAAAAGAAAGATCCCTATATTATGATTTATGTATGGTAATTCCATCTCTGTCACAGTTTTTTTATAAAGATGTTAGCACTTGCATGAATCATTGCATAGACAGATTTATTATGAGATTAATTAATGCATAAGTTCCACCCTGACATACAAGCTCCTGAAGTACATGATTTGCTTTTCAAAATAACAAAATTCAGTTTAATCGATTTTCATTTATATACCTTTTCGCTATGTCTCAACTATAACACAGGAAAAATGTACTAAAACTACCCCTGATACATCTGATCAAGAACCGTCAACTCAAGGATTTAATTTGTGTTTAATCATAGAATATGGGAAAACAAATAATTTCTGCTAAAACAGACAATTCTCAAATAATTGATTTTTTAATTAAATAATATTATGAAGCACATCTGCACATCATAAATAAATAAATAAACAAATAAATAAATAGGTGTTACATACAATAGTAGTATTTTAAATCATATACAAATTTAATCAATACTAATTTTCTAATGGTTATTTAATGTTAAATTGAGGAAATAGGGGAAATAAGTAAAATAAGAGATTCCATTGACCAATTCTCCACAGACAATTGGAAATGCTCATGAAGCAACTTAACAAAACATTATCAGAGTCATGTATTTCAGTAACAAGACATTTTAACTTGATAGTTTCCCACATGGATTACAGTACAACTGTGGGAGAATGACCAACAAGATATTTTGTATGACCCTGAGTTGTAAATGTGACAGAATCATCTTACCAAAACATCATAAACAGACAACCGAAACACCAATCCTCCTCAGATGTATACATATACACAAATAATGAGGAGCAAACTCAACTTGGGGACTGGGACAGGCCAGGTGCACTCCTCACTGAACCATCTTTGTTATATTATCATGACAGCAACCAACAAGAGGCTTTTTCACCTGGATTAATACCAGTTGGTCTTGTGCTATATGTGAGGTCTATGATTATGTTATATTATATTGTGGTTTCAACTCTGAAGTCATATAATCATTGTTATGGATGTGTGTGACTAGTGCGGTGTGTTTGGTGGTGGGCAGGAGGCCGTATGTGCGGAATGGCTGCCACGTCCTGTAAGACTGCCTCAGGGCAGCTGAGGGCTACCAAGGTGTGAATGTGGGTTGAATGAATAATAATCTGAAAAATTGTAAAGCGTCTTTGAGTGTCTAGAAACGCTATAAAAATTGAAGGCATTATTATTAGTATCATTATTATTATTCTTATTACAGTTTATCACAATTGCTCAGACAGCTTTTTTCCATACATTTAAAAAGTTTGCTTAACTCTTAACACAACGACTCAGTTAAAACACATAATTGGCAAAACAGTTAATTTCATTCTCAAAACCCCTCATTGTAAACAAAACTCCAAAAGTCATTTTCAAAATACAATAATACAGTTTTCAAAACACTAATACATGTTTTCTTCCGACAGCAACATTTAGTCAATCAATACAGATTGAGAAAAAATGTAGTTTTAAAATGACATAGTTTTGGTGTTTGGTGGAGCTCGAGTGTAAAAGAAGTTCAAGCATTTGACATTTGTGTTAACTAAATGCATTTTGTATCAAAGCAACAAAAAATGTGTCAATTGTATCTCCTACCTAGACAAATGTTGTGCTAATTGTGTTAAGAGTTTAGGAAAGTTGTTAAATGTATTGAAAAAACTGTCTTAGCAATTGTGAAAAACTGTAGTAGTAGTAATAGTAGTAGTAGTAGTAGTAGTCGTAGTAGTAGTAGTAGTAGCAACAGTAGTAGTATTGTTATTAATATTAAATATGTAATAATTAAAATAAAATGTTTTGTGATTTGTTTTGTTCAAAGTAATGCATTTGATAACTACGCATGTTTCTCTTTACATACAATTTAATGATAATATACAGCTTCGTTAGTGTGACAGTAACATGATTTTTAACAATTTTGTTCAACAACATGATTTTGACATTCCAAGTAACATTATTTACTATTTTTAGATATGCACTCTCTTGATAATTTTAGAAGAAACCCATTACACATTTTTGCAACATGGTTCTAAAGACTTTTATAACTTAAATTATTAATCAGAATTAAAATACATCGTTAAACATGAACAAGGCCTCTGGTTCAGATGAACTGCGTTGAAACAATTGCATTAAAGTGGAATAAAATACAATTGATTTGATGTGACAAGTAGAAGAATGCAGAAGGAACTGTTCACTTTTACTAGTTTTGCTAAATCGAGTGGATGTATATATAGCCTTTCAACAAGATTCTTTAAATTGCTTCAGATTAATAAAAGTATACATGTTTCAAATAATATGTTACCCATTCATAATCAAATAAACCTACCATGTTACAGCAACTAGGAGAAATAATTAACACAAATAAAAATGCAAGTTATAATAGCAAGTTCCATGCACATCCCTTTCCCAGTGATGGGTTGTGGCAGGGAAGGGCATCCGCTGCGTAAAACATATGCCAGTGAGTTGGCGGTTCATTCCGCTGTGGCGACCCCGAAAGGGAATAAAGCCGACATGAAGATGGATGGATGGATGCACATCCCATCATGGAATTTAAAAAGAAGCTCCTAGGAAAAGATTCTTTCTGAGAGTCACATATCAGGCAATGAGCTGATGTTTAACTAGGTACAGCATGCCGAATCACACAGTTCAATAATGTATGTTTTTCTACAACTGTTAAAAGTTTACAGAGATGTACAGCTCATTGTGACAACATATTAACTGTTCCATGGAACTTTAATGCACTACTGCATGTCCTTACGTTTGCTTAACACTGTAAGGCTTTACGATATAAACAATCATTACATTTATTTATAAAGTGCTTTCTTGCAGTTGCTTCAAAGCAGCTTCTCAAAAATTAATCCTACATGATTTAATGAAAACGTATAATGTTTAATTAGCTGATGTTAGTATATGATTACACTATATGGTTAAAGTGAACCAAAGAGTTTCTTTTGAAATCTGGAAATATAATTATCCATGGTCAACCTAAAGCAAGCTTTATTGAATATAACAACATAATTAACGAGTTGAATAAACCTAATTTATTTTTTAACAATTCATTTCTTTACATGTGTTTCATGTTGTGAGCAGAATTAGAATTGAAATAAAGGGGTTACAGAAAAGAAAGGCACAACATAGCGTTATCCACATAAAAAGAATTGAGTGTGTACGTTAATGTATTTCATGCAATGTTCTTTCTTTTCATTCTCTTTTTAGCAAATCGATGATGCAATGAGAAGACGTCTAATTCTAAGAGGTATTGGGCCAAATGGTTTATCAACACAATACACATTTTGAAGTATTGAATGACTGTAATGAGCATAATTTTAATTTACGTCTGTGATTTTTTAAAGACATTAACGTTTGGTGAACGCAGTCTCTCATTTCATTATGGAAACTCCATTGAGGTGTCTAACAGACATTTATTCTATCTCCAGCATTCTAATTAGTTGAAATGTATTATAAAAGCAAACCATGATGATCAAAGCTTTTGAAAAATTATTGTTTATTGGTAAACAGTTGCTGTGCAGAGTTATGTTGAACATCAAGCCAATATGAAGCTAACAGCACATCAAAAGACCAACTGGATTGCTCTAAGATTCATATGAGAGTGAAAGAGAAGGGAGGGGGAATCGAGGAAAAGATCACAAGCTGTAGATGAAAGCGTTGATAGAAGTTAGGAAAAGAGGTTAGAAATAGACCTAGGTGACATGAGTTGGGTAAACAGTGGCTAAAGAACTTTCACAACATTGATTTGATTATCCATTTTGTGTGAATGTTAGTGAAAGAACCCAACAATATTTCCATGCTGACTCAACACAAAAATTGTACAATCACCCTGATCAGCTAACTCCTCTTTCAACCCGTCCCAAGACTTTGGTTGGACCGAGATTAGAGCCAATCTCTGAGTATGTGTGTGCCCATTGCACTGCAGTCCAGTTTAATCGTATCGGCTGATCACCCACGCTTGCTCTCCTGTGTAAAAAGTGCATTGTTTTCCTAGCGAGGGCATTAGACAGGCAAGCCATGCGGTCAGTGGGAGCCAACCTAGCTGCTGACACAGTGCTCAGTGTTTGATGATGGGAACACAGAGCTCCCAGCAGCACTTTGCCTGCAGTGTTTAACATATTTTAAGGGAGGAGGACAAACAGTTTGTTCTGTGTGATATGTGACTCCTGAATAGTGTTCGATATGCACACATAAGATTTTCTCTGTTGTTTTTTTTGTTTTTTTTTTTTGCAGTTTGATATGTTTGAGATAAACTTTTTGCAGAATAAGTGTGGTTTAAAATGATAAAGTGATCAGTAATCAATCATGCAAATGCTCTGATTGCCATGATTTTTTTGAAATTTGAAAATTTGTTCACATTCTTCATTTAATGGGATGTATACTTTGAGAAATTTATAACAAAAAACATGAGGAAAAGTTTACTTTGTGTTTGAATGAAATACGTATTTGGCTTCCCCACAAAACACTACACTAAATTCTACATTGAATCTGTGAATCTGTGCCTCATCGAACCTTCAGCACCCTCCAGCGTTCTTCTATGAGATTTGGAGATTGCTAAGCCACCACAGGACATTCATTTTCTTTCTTGGTTGCCTTAAGCCAAATTTATAGACAAATGTTTTGGCTGCCCAATGTCTGCAGTATTTACTCTGCATAGCACAACCCAATACTGACCTCTGAGCATTATCTGATGACCATGTGATTAACTGTCACTCTAACAAAATCCACTCTGTTTCAGTCATAATTGTTCTTACTTCAGAAACACAGAACATAAGTGAAGACGTCCATGCAAAGGAAGTGCACACCAAGAAATAAAAAAACTAGTCACCTCTGGCTAGTGTTTAGGAAGTGCATATTTTACATGTACGGGGCAATGCTAATGACAGGCTACTTGTGGAGGTCATCCTTCTACTAGTCAAACCCACAGAACATTGGTTAAAGGTCTAATGGGTTTTGTGCATTTCTATGATAGGCACTTCAAGAATACTGAAGTCAGGGTCTTATCAGTTGAAGTTGTGCAGATTTTCAGAAGAAGCAAGTATTCCATTTGTTTCTATTCCTCTCAGAAACTAAGTTCAGCCAAAAGAGCTGTGTGCCCCCTCGATTTGATTATAGAAGATTGTTGTTTTATTCTTGTAACTTATTGTTATCTATCGTCTTCTGTGACTTTTTCCATGACTAACTAATGACATATCAGTCAGTTGATTAAAAGGAGCAGCCAAAACCACCAGACTACCTTTCTACAGGGAGAGTGCAACCTCAAAATTCTATGATAATGTATTTTTTGAATGTCCGTTTTGAAGATCTGGGCTGTAGGAAGAGGTTTAAAAAAAGATGGTATGTTCTATATGTTCATTGCAGCTGCCCTTTACCCTTGGAACACCCCAAACAACTGCACTTCCACCATGTTTTGGTCCAAAGATGTTGCTTTGGGGTTTATAAGAAGCATCCCCCTCTTTTTTGAGTTGATCTAAAAGCTTTTTCAGTTGTCTTTGGGAATTTGACCCTATCATGTGCTGGCAACATGTCCAAGGTGTATGTTTATGGACATAAGTTGGTGTGGATATATGCCCTTTGTTTGAAAGCAAAATGGAAAAATCTCATTATATAAATCATTGTTGTTAATTGTAAATGATACAAATCTTAACTGAAGTGAAACCACCTGTAAGTTGGCACATAATTAACAACTTGTATAAATGTTTTACATTTCAAAGCAGCACAAACAATGACAAGCTGATGGTTGGTATTTATTATTATCACAAACCTTGTCCTAGGGCACAGTTCAACCTCTAGGTGAAAATTAACTTCAATGATGCAGTATATTTGAATATGCAAGTTTCATTTTACTGTTCATAGTCCTTTCATTAAAAGTTGCAGGTTATATTGATATCGCTTTCTGATATTTGTAGTTAATTTGTTCACGTCAGTTGTAGCGGCATGTCCAGATCAAGATAGAAATACGGATCAGATGAGACTATGGACATTTTTTCAGTTTAAGCAGCTACCATTAGAGGGAGGCTATGAGCAGAGAAGCATAGAAAAAGCTCCTCCTTTTTAAACTACACCCCCCCCCCCCAACACACACACACACACACACACACACACCACACGCACACACACACACACACACACACCACCACCCTTCCCTCTCTCTCTCTCTCTCTCTCTCTCTCTCTCTTTCTTTCTCTCTCTCTACACTCACTTCCTTACTTCAGCCCTCCCTCCCGGTCTCTCTCCTCCTCTTCATCCTCAATTTCTCAGCAGCAGCAGTTTGTGTCCTGAGAGAACTGGCACCAAACTGACGCATCCATGGGGCGCGCGCAGCATCTTTACTTCAGCACATTACAGTTTGAAGTCATATAGGTGGAATATTCACCTCAAAACAGCAAACACTCTTTAGGCGTTTTTTTCCCACCAGGCTTCAAACTCTCGAGTCGCGCCGTCTCTGTTCTCGTCAGATCTGTGGCCGTGTCGAGCTGCGGTGATGGATGGAGATGCATGTGTTCACGTGTGGACTCGACCTCTGCAAGTGATGCTCCAGCAGAAGAAGATCAAAGCGCGCAGGAAAAAGCGCAAGGACTTGTTCGGCGGGCAGATGTGCTTCATGGGGCTAATGCTGCTCGCAGTGTCCGGCTTGTCCAGTTTTGCGGAGAATTCCGGTGAGTTTCGTTCCAGCGTTTGTCAGGAATGTGTGTTTTCGGAAAGCGCAAGGGGGCAATGGAAAGTTTTTCGGCTCTGTTAGAACTGTTTTCGAGGAGAATAGAGGACTGCACTCGTAAACGTTTAGTTGAGTGGCTGTTTCTAAATCGATTACAAAATTAAGCACATGTTCTCTTCCAAAATGTTTAAACGAATAGGTTTTTTTCGTAAAACATTTCTATAAGCAGTAACATGCTGTGTGATTTGCAGAATTTTTGCAAAATTTGCATTATAGCTTTTTTTTCCACCTCAGAAAATTTGTAATACAGCATCTTCCTGTAAAATGCGACGCAATAATGCGTTACTGGTTTAATTGGAAGCTGCCTTAAATGAAATGTTTGTATTCAAATTGTCCCCCGCATCTTGTTTTTCTGAAAATGTACTTATTGAATAATTTACAAAGAGTTAACTGTTAAAAACAAAAATCTCGATTAAAAAAAGGTTACAAGTGTTTTGGCAAGGTTATCAAACAAAATACCTAATACAATTTTCTGGTAATATCTTACAATTACACTGGTGATTTTTTTTCCTTGCTAATTCATGCTGTAAAAGTTTTTAAAGCATCAAGAGGATATATGATGTTACTTTTTCAGCTGAAAAATAAAGATCAAAGCCTTAAAAAAGGCAAAAATAGCATCATGGCAACAAAAAATGGCTATTATTGTGGCAATTTTTTCAATATTCAGACTTGAAACTCTACAAGTATATTTTCATAAAATAAAATAAAAACTCTACGTATGCAATTTAGAAATGTATCTTTTTACATCTTTTAGCAATACTAGTTTTGATTCTTTTCAATCAACGTGTTCACAGTTAGTACTAGTTCAGGAGGTTGCTGTTTCAATCTAAGCATTGGGGCTTCCTAATTGGAGGTTGGATATTCTCATCATGGTTTTTTCCTCCGTTTGTTCGGACCTGGTTTTAAAAACAACATATATTTATATTGTTGATATAAAAACTTACAATGATGAACAATCACATTAATAACTTATGAATGTTAAGCTGATAACTCTCTACTGTTATTTGCACCGTGCAAACATATATTCCAAAGTCTTTGATAGAAAATGATTATAGTGATCTGTGATAGCAATGGTGTTCATGTACTGAGCTGAGTGCTCTGAACATCTGTCTTTAATAATAGATTGATTTGTTTGATGGCAGTTTTCCCAACATTGCTAAAACAAAATTGTGCTCTAATCATAATACATGGGCTGTAATAATCATACATTTATCCACTGTTTCTCAAACAAACTTAACAACAGATTGTTAAATGTCATTTTGATCTGTGCTGTTCAGTGAGTCATCCACAACTTAGGCTTTTATTTCAAGCAGGGAAATGTGTCAATCATAGATTGCGCTAAAGCAGGGTTCCCCAACCCTGGTCCTGGAGGGCTGCACCCTGCACATTTATTTTGCAACCCTGCTGTAGTATGCATACCACTCTAGCTTCAGACAATCAGAGGACCATAATTAGTGCCACAGGTGTGTTTTATGATGGTTGAACCAAAAATGTGCAGGGCTCCTGCGCTCCAGGACTAGGTTTGGAGACCCCTGTGCTAAATACTAAATACTGTGATTTGTCAATGGATTTCTGATTAATTATTTGAAAGATAAATATTGGACTTCCAGAACTGTGCAAAAATGCTTAATTTTGGCGTGAGCTGAGGTGACGAAACCCAGATCATGATATTTATTGCTTGTGGATGTTTGATAGATGTTTCATAAAATATCATCCCATTATGATCAATATTAGCTTTGAATTGAAAAACTTTACTATGGAGTGTCAATGAAAATCTGCTTTCTTCTGGCCTCAAGTGACCAGTCAATGCATTGGACTTTTAAATTAGGGTCACTTCCAGAGTGAAATCAGGAAGATGCCACTTGCCATCTTTTTTTAAATAAAAATTTTAAAGACTAATGAGTTAAAAACACTCAATCAAAGTATAAACACTTCAAATCTTGGTGCAGAAACATTTGTTTGGAACTCATGTAGATTTTCCCACTACACCATTCCTAAAAGCATCCGTATGAAATCCAAATGGCCATTCAAATCTGTGCTACTCAACATAATATAATGACTCTTTACAATAATCGCACCATTAAAAGCATAACTTTAAAAGCCATTCCATGCACGGGCATCTGCCCTTGCATGATGTCGCTTGAAACAAAAGATGTTTTCGCATAATTCCCTCCATGTTCATTTAAAATATAATCATGTTGCATAATGTAGTCTTGACAACTTTGTAGATGAAATTAAAGCAGTTGGAAGAGTAGGGCACTGCATTTCATTTGCGAATGTAGTTTAATGAATAAGCTGCTCTTTTGTTATTATTGTGATGAAAAGAAAAGTGCAGAGAGGTTGAGGTGGGAATAAATTGGAAAAAAATAAATACAATTGCAAGGAGAGCTGTGCCGTGCTTCCTGCCATGCGTTATAGACGTTGATATAAAGTGACTTCCCCGTCAGTTAGTGAATTTCTCCAATGGACATGCTCTCTACATCTGGGCCAGCTGGCCATGCAGACCTCTATCGTCCTTTATTGTTTATTTATTCTACATTTATAAAAATCATTTCATGATCTGAGGTTCTTGATTACCTTAAAATTTAAGCAATAGGATTGTTTGATTGAAAAAGGCTTGAGTCAAAATAATAACTGAGTACATCTGTTGCATCATGTAGTGATATAAAAATGATTTGTATAGTGATAAATGCTTAGTTTTTCTTTTCACTGGCAATGGCTAGAACAATTTCTGGAATGTGATTTTTCATTTCTTTATTTTAATTCTGCATAGAATAAGTGTAGAATAGTATAACAGAAATACCTGACATGAAATGCTACATCATATCATAAGATATTATAGCATCATATGTTTGAATACTACACTTAATAACCTGTATGTCATGTAATTATGAAAATAATTTGTGATTATGCAATTTTTCTCTTGTCTGTGTTCGAATGTTTATCATGTGAGCATCTGAAAGAGTTTTAAAGCTCAAGAAAATGATGGAACTTTAATCTACATAACTTTGCTGTAACATGTACTGTAAATATTTATCAAGTAAAATGTTTGAGTACATGACTGTTTTTTTATTTAATTTTTTTCGCAGATTATATTTTAAATAAATTCTAAATATTACATAGGTTGCATGTTAGAAAAATAAATAAATCAACTTTATTCCAAGCTAACCTTAAACTCTTAACATTGACTACATTTCCCTAAAAAGATGGGTATTATAAAACATAGATGACAGATATAAACAAGACAAATGAATGCCAAAAAAAAAGATAAATCCACACAATATATTGCATTTAATGGTTTTATTAATATTTATTAATACTATTTTATTAATTTCCTTGAATGAATCATATGAAATGATCAAGATCTTAGTGAAATTCATGCATTTTACAGCTGAATGGCAGATAAAGGAATGACCTGCTTCATTTAAAAGAGCTGATTAAAAATATACACTTTAACTTTTTTTTTTTGTTTGTTTCTTCATAAACTCTGAACAAATGCAATGTGTCTGTGGGAATCCTTTATAACAAGTTAGTAAGGCTGAAAATTTACAGATAAAATGGAGCCAGTTCATGTGTAGATTGACCAAAACTGTAAATAAATACGTTTTTGTAGCTGCATAAATATCAAAAGCCAAAAAAGTTAAAGATGGTTTTTTAGCATCCAGCAGAGTAGGTTTACATGCTGGTATAACAAGTAAGTGAGTTCTCTCTACCTCTCTCTCTCCCCCTGACCAGCTCATTTATCATCTAAACTGGCCTACATCTTCCCTAGTCCCTATTTGCAGCAGAGTGGTTCATTATTTTATCTAGTTTTACAGCACGCTGGGCCACAAGCCAGACAGTATGCAAGTCCCAGATGGATGACTTGAGATGGATCAGTGCTGTAATTGTAATTCTATACTACATTGACAAATTGAGAATTGGAATATGTGTGAAATGTCAGAGGTCTTCCAGTGGTCAGGTTACAGATCTGAGGTTATTGAAGACCAAGCACAGGTTATTGGGTGTCACTATAACAAAGGTGTAATTAAGTCCTTAAAGGATTAGGACCATATCAGTTGTCTGTCAGTGGATTGGTTGTGGTCAGTAACATGCAATTTTACAGTTTAAATTCAGATATATGTGGGTTTAACAATCATGAAGAACAATAAAATGTTACGACATAAGTGAAATAGTGATGAAGGTGTTTTTAAAGGTGTAGTAACATATAATATTTTAGTGATTAGGATTGTCATTGTCGGTGTCACAGTGGCGCAGTGGATAGCACAGTAGTCTCACAGCAAGAAGGTCGCTGGTCAGAGGCTTGGCTGAGTCAGTTTGCTTGTTCTCCTTGTTATCGCGTGAGTTTACTCCGGGTGCTCCGGTTTCCCCCACAAGTGCAAAGACACACGGTACATTTGGATTGGGTAAGCACAATTGTTCATAGGGAATGAGTGTGTGATGATGTTTCCTGATGTTGGGTTGCTGCTGGAAGGGCATCCGATGCATAAAACACATGCCAGATGAGTTGGCGGTTGGCCAAGATGGGTTGTGATTGGGCTTTTTGCTGTTTTCACACGATCAAACATCACATGTTTATTTTTTCATGCACAAAAATTATGATGTTGCAAGTATTTTCACAACACCGAGTATCGAGAGAAACTCTAAACTGATTAAATGAACTGATTGAGATAGATTCCCTCAACCCCAATTTTGATTTGTTTGTTTTGGTTAGAACATAGACATCCTACATGAATGTTTATACATCCATTTAATTTGAGCTTTTTACCAAAATCTGTGTAGTATCTACAGAGATGTATATCTGTTGACTATTCTTTGTCTGTTCTTTGTCATCTCTGGGATACCCGTTGAAATGGATTTAAATATTTTCTGTCAGGTGTAAATACACTGACAGCTTTTCTTGAGGTGATAAATTGAGACAGTGATGGTGTCATCAGGTTTACCATCACCCAAACCATCTCATTCTTCATGAATTTGACAGCTAATCATTCACAATTCTGTTTGAATCATTGCTTGGCGTATTAATCCAGAGTCCTAGCTCTAAATTGCATGGAACTCTGGCTCCTATTTCTCCTGAATTTCTGAGTTGTCTTCACAGTGAATAAAAATCATCCAGTCATTTGATCAAGTGTGAAAAGCAAATAATGGCTCATCGCTCAGTACACCACAGTTGGCAATTAAGCTCTCCATTCAAGCACTGATTAGAAAAATCATCGAAATGCACTCTAAATGTACAGCAGGAGCTCTAATAAAGTGAGCCTTTTATACTTCAAGAGGAAAGCAAAGCAGAGTTTCAAGGCTAAATGCAATTTTCATAGTTCTCTTCTTTTTAGCTTGAAAAATAAGCGCATGTCTTGAGGTCATTTCTTTAGTCTTTTTCCATAAAGAGGAGATGCTTGAGCACGACAGATGAAAAATCTATTGTATCACAGCAAAGGATAAACAGCAATGTGAACAAATTACAGATGAGCTCAGAAGAATTTACTGAACACACTTGAGAGGGGGATTTCAGCAACAAAGCAAGCATCCTAATGAAACCATTTTTAAACATTTAATAAAAAATGCAGCCATATATTGTTTGCTATTGCAATTATCAAAACCTCAACATCTAAAGGTGATGCATGCAATTTTGCACTGGTCGCGTTAACTCATGAATAACCAAAACACACTGGCAGCCAATATGCAGGAGCTACTAAATAAAAATGGAAACATCTGTTAATTGTTCTGATTTTTAACAATATCTCTAAGAAATCAAACACAATTCACCTTTCATGTGTTGAAAACATATAAGAAAATGTCCAATTAATAATAATTATAATAAACTGTTAAAATTAGGGGCGTCATGGTGGAGCAGTGGGTAGCCCGATCGCTTCAAAGCAAGAAGGTTCGAGTCTTACCTGGTCAGTTGGCAACGATATACAGGTCCATGTCGCTGACGTTAACTTTTTCTCAATTGACACTGATACTAACAGCAGCAGTTTTGCACAAGACCAGTTAGAGCCTCAAATAGTTTTTGGTAAAGATCCATTTTTGTTTACAAAAGACATAATTTTTATCTTTGTGTGAGCTGCTTTGCCCACGCATTGAAGGGAAGATTTTACGATGAGTCAAAATCTAAGCTAGTTTGGCAACTTCTGATTGGCAGATATAGCTGCATGGGTTAAAGTTAATTAGCACCGAATGAATTGGCATATTACAGAGTTTTAGTGTGGATGGAAGTGTTTTTTTTTTTTGTCAGAACAGGGTAAAACTTGTGTACTACATGTGAATATGGCCTAATATCCCAACTGTACTATTAAAACAATAAAAAAAAATTGAAAGTGTGAAAATTTTTTATTTATTTATGATATAAAGACAAGAAGAGACGTAGGAGTTCTGAAAATATTCTACAGCCAACAGTTATTTTTATCCCACTTGTGATTTGTGATGCTTAGATACAAGAAGTACTCTATTCATATGTAGAGTGCTAAAAGGATAACTCCATCTCATGTGTACATCAAATCCGTCTTTATTTCATTTTATCATATAACATTGTTCGTTCCTTTCTCTAAACTTCTTGTGGTAATTAAGTGTAGTCGCTTTTCAAGCCATTTTATTAGGATTTTGCATTGTACAGCTGGTTAGCATCCTCTAAAACAAGTAGAGTAATCAGTATTTATTATTATATAGAACATACCTAATTAATGCAGTGTTTTTATTTTAGGTTAGTGGTCTACTTTAGAATACACAAGACAATTTAGCCAGGGTAGAAGCAGCTGCCGCCCTGGAGCATATGAAGAGGTGAGATGGTGTGTGAGAGAATGAGAAAGAGAGAGAGAGAGTTTCAGCAAGGGGTTTTCTGTTCCTTCACATTGCTCCCCAGCAGCTGCCCTCACGTGTAGCGCAGGTCATTCCTTCAGTGAGTTATGGGGGGGCGTCCTACATTTTGAACCCTTGTCCCTCTCTTTTTTTCTCTACATACACACCATGTATGTTAATGTATCATAGTTTGAATGCCCTCATTAGAAGTATGATTTATGATGCTTCTTTAAGTCTGAGTTACGCTAAGAGTAGATCAGGACTTGTTCTACTCAACAAAACGACAATGTAAGTAAATTCATTGCAAAGCTCAGTTCAACAAAACGTGTAAGTCCTGAGCATCTCCTTGAGATAAGTGACCATTGAATTGCACTCAGATGTTTGAATTATTTCAAACACACAAAATGGAAAGCGGCCATGGCTTCTAACGGAGCAAGGACAAGGCTGTTGAATGGATATGAGTTACACGGGCGATCTTGAGTTGTGAGAAATGGTCACCAGTTCATCTTCTAGACATTAATATGTAAGATGTGAATTTTGAACCTGATCATCTGTGTACCTTTGGTCATGTTATTAGGGCAGACGAGACAAACTGAAAAGTTGTATTGAGCTTATTATGCAATACAAAACAGTTTGTCCGTGTTTGAAGTACCTGCTTATTTAAGACCTTCTGTCCATGCTTTGTTTTATCTTCTGTTCACATTGTTATGGACGGTTCTTTCGTTTCATTTGCTAAGTGTAATACTGTCCTTATCTTATCAATCTTATCTTATCTTATCAATCAATCTTTTTTCTTACAAGCTTTACACTTTACACAAAAATGTCTTAAGAGCTTTCAGAAAGGATGTATTTAATGTTCCTTTCAAGAAGGAACCATACGTGGATAAATAGCACTTCTAGTGCAGTTAACCATAAAATTAACTACAAGGTCCTAGAGGCAAAGAAGAGGTACTTTAGTCAACAGGATACACTAACCACTAAACCACAAAGCAGCTTCAACTTCTTAAGTAAATAAACTTAAAACATGGAACTTGTATTTCATTCATTGATTAGTTACTGGAAAATATGTTTGATTTAAGAAATTAAAAAAAAAAATATTGCGTTAAACTTGAGATTGCTCAGCTTACTCATATTTTTGAGTCAAATTATTAAAAAAATATTTTGTTGATCTATGATGTCCTTCAAATTAAGCAGGTTTTGGGTTTCAAAAAAACAACAACTTATGAATTAAAGCAGTTGTGGTCTGGCGGACAAGAATATTGAATTGTGATCAGGAAGTCGCTGGTTCGATCCCCAGAAGTTGAAGGTGATGTGAGTGATGAAACAGCTCTCCCTTCTTCAACAACCACAAACTGTTGTGCCCTTTAGCAAGGTACCAGTTTCCCGACTGCTCGTCGGGCCATGCTGGCCACTGCTCCGGGTGTGTGTTTGTTCATTGCTGTGTGTGTACTCTGGATGGGTTAAATCCAGAGAACAAATTCCAAGTATGGGTCACTCCATATCTGGCCAACTGGACACTTTAACTATGAATCTAATATCTGTGTTGAAATTGCGAGTTGGAGTCTGTGAGGTTTCTCTTTTAAAAGAAACTGGGTTTACATTTTTAAATAGAGTAAATGCTTGTTTTGGTTGCCATTAAATAATAGTCATGTAAATATTAGCCAATTTTTTCACTCTGAGGAGAACTCAGAGATGTGGTTAATTCTCTAGTGTTGAAAGTCTCGCTAAAAGTGTTGACCAGTGACTACCTCCCAACACCTTATCATTAGTAGCTTTGTAAAATTGTGGCCAATTCTACACAATATAATAAATATAATAAAAACGCCACAAAATAAACTGAAAAAATGCCCTGTTAATTTTACACATCGATGGGACTTATTCCTAAAAAGGAACTGTGTTTTGGGTATCACTGCTGTTTATGGTTTGAAGCCAGGTATAAACCTTCTAAGATTTTCAGATAGATTTTTTTTCAAATGAATACATTTTGAAAATTTAACTTTGATACTGTATTTGTGTTAAGATCAATGTTAATCAATGTTAATATGATGTTGTGAACAATTGTTAAATAAAATGAAAATGTCTAAATTACACCACCAATTATGATTTTAAAACAGACATATGATCTCTGATTATTACCATGTTCAGATGGAAGATCCAAGGTTAGTGGCATGCTAAGTGAAAAACACAAGCTTGTTCATTTTAGGCAGGATTGCTAAACACATGCTAGTTTCTGCTTTACACTAAAACAAGCTAATGGTATTAAAATTTGCTATAAAATAATTTAATAAGCAGTACTAATTTTGTACTGTTTTGAAATTATATACACTCTTTGACAGTCTATTTGGTAACATAAAACAGCAGTTGAAAGTATAGAGTACCAAAAATATACTCCAGTATATAAGGTGGCCATTGGTTATTTATTTACAGGGCCAAAGTGGGCCTCAAAAGTCATAAGACATACACTGAAAGTATTTACACCTATTTTTTCTTGAAGTGAGGGATGCCTCTGATGTTTTTCTGAAGCCTCTGTCGCTGTACTGAGACAACCCCTCTAGTAACTGAAAAATTGATCAGTGCAGACGAGCCTCTTGTCCAGTTCTTCTAGCTGACAGCACCGCAGGACTCTGCCTTCAGTCACTATAATTAGTCCATTAATGGTCTGTCACTTCCATAAAGGACTCAATACTGAAAGCCCATCACTGACTTTTTAAATGTGTATCCTTCATAGTTGTTTTCATTAGAGTTAAATCCATTTCATGAGAGAATCCCATAGTATCCTACTTACCACAGACTTTAAGAAATTGGAAATCTTAAGCTAAGGTCAAAGGAGTCTGCTGGTACCTTTGTCAATCGCCAATGTAGAAAACATTTTTATTGTTTCTAAGCATTTTAGAATATGGTCATGGTTCAGGTAGTAAAATAACTCAAATGCTTGACTTAAATTTTAACTGTTGAACTCCATTAAATGATCAGAAAACTTCTCAAAGACTGAAAGAGCAAAGATAAAAGGACCACAATGCGTAAACCACTAAACTATTACAGAAAAAAAACTAACACTAACATGTTAAGAACAGATGAAGGAGTAAGGATAAGGGTGAGCTAATTTAAATAGAACTTAAACAGACAACAAGAAGCACAGTATGTATAAACAACATGATACAATAAAAATGATAAAAATAAATACAGGAAAATGGATGGAGGGAATGACCAAAAATGGGATTGCAAGAGGAGTTTGGTAACTAACAAGACTCTTGAGTACATGACACCAAAATACCATACACAACACATACAGCCACCAGTTTTGTGAGCCAAAAGAGACAGTGTGTGTGAACACACTAACAAAACACTCACCAGTCATCTGAGGCAACCAGGGACTTGGAGAAAGAAAAGAAAACAAACCTGGGTCCTATGGGGACCACATGTCTAGTTAAAACAAACACAATCACCAGTCATATAATCTTACTCACATGACTAGTGAATGTAAACTAAAAAAAGAAGGAATGGTGTAGGTCTAGGAATCTGCATACTTGCCTACTGAACAGTATGCATGTGCATTACAAAAATGCAAAGAATGTGGAAAGCTGTCAGCGAGAACTTCCTGCTTTATTTTTTTGCTTCCTCTGAGAATCTAAAGTGTTGATATGATTCACATTTTTAATCCCAATATTCAACTTAAAAGACATTCTGAATAGGAGAGAAGAGATACAACCAATGGCAATGGCAGACCTGACTCACACTACTCTGATTTTCTCTAGATTATCGCTACTCATACAAAGGTTGTGGGATTTTTTTGTATCACAATTAAGTGTGTAGTTTTGAACGAAGAGGGTTGCTCAAAGAGGGCACTCAATACAAAACAGAAAAAATTACTTTTCAAAGACCATCAAATAAGCTAGACAAATCTCTCTATTTTAAATATTATTTTTCAAAGGATGTGAAGAGATAACTTCTAAAAATGTCATTTTGTGAATATAAACATGTTTAAAATTAAATAACATGGTCATAATCATGTTTACATTTTTCTCCATGTACCCAAATATGCAATAATTTATCATAACGTAATTTTGTTTCCTTCCATTAGATGCAATTAATTTTTAATTGTGCAAATGAAAGTGATGACCACTTGTTCATGTATGATTTTGTATTTTATTTTGTTTGATGTCTCCAGATAATTTTCACTGACTCTTTTAGGGTTCCCTTGGAAGACCATGTTGCACTCTGTGAAATCCCCTACTGTAGTTGAAGCAGATGTTTATCTTCTGTTACATGCTTCCACATGGCTATAAAGTTGACCATCCTTTACCCTTCTGATTTGGTTTTTCTACCACTCTCCCTAAATTCTCTTCCTAACTTTGTTTGACTAGTACTGTCCCATATTCAGCTTTCACCTAATGAAGATAAACTAGGTGATTACGTTTTTGGCAGAATAAAACTATGCAGTGTTATATTTATCTGCTCTGACAGTATGGGGTCGGATGTGTAAGGGCAGTCTGAATCTATAGGATAGAATTTCTTAGGTAGTTCCTCTTAGCAACAGCTGCTATCTGGGACAGTCTTCTTTGGTTAAGGTCCTCAGGTGATTTGCTGCAGATGTGGCTGGATTGTGCAATCTATTTTCTCTTTGAAATTGTTTAAAGTATGTAGAGTGCTGGCATCCATGAGTTGTCCTGAAACAATAAGCAATGTTTTTGAAAAGCTTTCTGTGGGATTTAGTTAATGTAGACAGATGTTAAGACAATGATGTTTTGTATTATGTAATCTAAGTTAGTTGTTATATGTAACCAAATTATTGATTTCTCTGGTTTGGATCTCATTTGGATGCCTTATTTGGGATTGTACTATGCTGCTCTATTTGCAGTTACTTCCTGTGGCAGTAATATTAAACATAATATTTATAATGTGCTTAAGTGAGGGCATGTTTTGGAAAATCTACTTGTTTTTTTTTACTATAGACCGCTCATTAACTCTATCACTTTTATTACAGAATGAACAGAAATATTTATTTAATGTTGAATAATCCTACATGTATATTACATTATAGGTGCATTAAATAAGCTTCAGTTTGTTCCCTAGGCTAGTATTTTGTTATATTCTCGTTTCTGGATTAAAAATAAAAGATGACCTGCTAAAAACATGAACTTTTGTCTACTTTTACACAATAGTCAACTTTTAGGACTGATAATTTGGTTTTCTTACAGTCTATTAAAAGAAAAACCTCACTATTCATTGCACAATTCTATCGATAAATAATACACATTTCTATTAATGGTGTTGTCTGTCCATCGCAGTATCATCTTTGACTGAATCTTTTATGAGTTCTTTTGTTGAGTGAAACGTCCATCCGGTTGAATCCAACGCACTAAAGGTGTTCTAATTTTTCATTAACTTAGAGTTTAGTTTGTTATCTGAAAGCACTCTGTATAATCAGCCAATCTGTCTGAACCGTCTCTGCAGAAAAAAAGTGTAATGTTGCATAATCCGTTTGCTTTTGTGAAATCACTTGCACACAAGTACATGAACCTTAGGCACTTTCTTTAGAGTGGATTCCTGTAATGCATCCTTGTCTTTTAGTTGAGCTATTCTTTTGTACATCTGATTGTTTAAGGCATGTTAAGGCCTTTTTCCATTGGTGCCTGTACATTTACTTTCATGCCAGGGGGGTTTTCAGAAATGAACCATGTTTGTTAGAGTAAAAAAGAAGGAATAGTTAAAGAAAACGTTGTGCAATAGTGTATCTTTTACCAGATGAATACTTGTACTCTAGATATTGTATAACATTAGTTTAACATACTTAAATTTTTTTATCTAATATTAAAACTAAATCAAGTGTGCTGTAATTTATAGTGCCTATGTTTTCCCACTTCATCAATCAAAGTAGAACTTTGAATATCAGGGGCATTGGCTGTAGTTGCAAGAGGCTCTTTGATATATATAGAGAACTTGTCGTGTATCATTGATCTGAAATTGAACCGGACTTGTTAAAATACAAACACACAATTTGATGTCTCGACATTTAAGTCACTGGTCTTCGTGGCTTACAGAAGTTGTACCAGGGCCATTTTCTATGTAAACAGATTTTTATTCTCTGCATGTGTGGTGATCTATGTCCTTGTGTTTTCTATGTGCGAGGAGCCCTGTGCAACCAAGCATGATTTCGTCACTGTTCTCCTCTGGTCTCTGTGGTTACGTCACATCTCCATAGTAACTTCTTGTCTCCGCAGCTTCATGTGTGTGAGCAGTGTGCATTCTGGCTCACTGCTCAGGTAATGCCAATTCTCTGCAGCGTGTCGAGGAACACACAATTTTCAATGAATTTGTCACAATGAGTTGGAGCTTTACTCATGTTAATGGAGACAATGTTAATATACAATTAATAAACAAATGAGGACGATATTTTATATATATATATATATATATATATATATATATATATATATATATATATATATATATATAGCATTTTAAAGGGAAATTGTAGACTTATAATTTGACATAGAATATAATTTACAGTTCACAAAAGGAAGGTGAAATGGCTTAGTGTAACTTGCAGTACAAATCAAATGAAAATTTTCAATATTGACATGGTGACATTTAGTCATTTTTGAGCAATATTCATACATTTTGAATATTAATGAAACATCAGAAAGCACAAATAAATGAGCAAACAAAGAGCAAACTGTTTTAAAGTGAGTGCAATTTTTCCAATCTGTTGAATAATAGTTGATTGTTTTGTGTCTTTGAACATTAGCAGCTGTGCACATTTATGAAAACATTTCCAACTTTACAAATGCTTCCCAGTCTTGAACATTTCAGAGAATATTTCAGAGCCAATAACATTTGGATTTTCCGAAATAGGATACCATAACTGAATTAAAACACCAAATATCAATGGGGACTGATATAGCTCCCAGTACAAAAATGTAGCAAAGCGAGCGAACTAAAAAAAGACTTAAAATCCAAATGTGGAAAAAGGTTCAGAGCTAAATAAATGATTGACTGCTTCCCATACAAACTAATCACAATGCCATTCAAAACTATTAATAAGCTTAAAAATGAAATTTGTACATTTGTTTTGGTAAGCATGCTATATAATTTCACACTTGGATTTTCTATAGATATCAGATATGACTGCTTGCAGATATTGCAGATATGATGTTGAAGGAAGTGTATTTTCTTTGAAAAAGACTTTGACTGACTTGCAGTTTTCATGCTCTAATTTTCATGCTTCAAACACTTTGGCACTACTCTTCTGCACCCTCAGCAACACACAAAACTTGCTGGCAAAAAAACAAAATTATTGCATGAAAACTGCATTGAGCAGTTTATTTTTGGAACAAAAAACAACTGCTCAGTTTACATATTTACATGCCATCCAGCAAATTACATTATTAAACATTTTTGAAGAAATGCACATGCAAATCTGTTTTGTGTTCATATACTCGATCTTCTACTCATCTCTATATTTCTGATAATTTTACTCCTATCTTTTTACACTGAAGAAAAGACCATTTTAAACATATCATCCCAATTGTCACAACGCATCATCAATTCTTAAACAGCTTCCAGACAAAATCAGATGCTTTTCTCTTTTTTTGATGAAGACAAACTCAAATTTCCTATCAGAGCCCAAGGAGAACGAGATGTTCCCAGGCTCTCCTTACAAACAGGTCCCACAGTTTGCATCACATCACAATGTCAAAACATGTCACGTCATAATGCACCATGCAGCCCCAAAGCTCAATCCTGAGTGCTGTTTTTTGATAAATATAGAGGTTTTATTTATAGCGACTGGAGCGGTAAGTGGGGGACAGTGCTCTGAAACAAGCCACGCTGAAAGACGGTTGAGCAGAGTGCAGTAAGGGCAGAGGCGCTCGAGGACAGAGCGACCCAGATGACAGTGCTGCCAGAATAATCACACCATCTCGGCCTAGACGAGCCCAGACCAAGCCTTCACCACTGTGTGATGTCACTTTTATTACGCTTCCTCCTCACTCCGCACCCTTATGAATACTGGTCAGCTGACTTCCGGGGCTTGCTTGCTCGCTCACAGTAACAACCATGAGTAGTTGAGAGAGTGAGATTTTGACAGAATGCAACACATTCTCACTCACTGTGTCCTTGTGAATGCACTGTGCATTACAAATATTACAAATTAAGACTGGCGTGGATTAATTGAGCTTGTTAAAAAATATTTTTGAACATCCTAACTTTATCTCCAACCTGACTCTGACTTTTGATGTGACGTATGGTGTACAAGAAAGGTTTCATAATGCTGAAGTACAATCATCCTAATGAATGATAACCTGTGATAAAAATATAGATACCGTATTTGTTATGTAACTGCACTGTTAAAATAAAAAAAACTTTTACCCTCAATTTGTGACCCATTTGTGTTTGTGTGTGACTCAAAGTTGATGCTTGAATAAAAAGTGACTGTGCTAAAAAAAGATTTAAAAGTGTGTTTTGCTGGCTTTAATAAAGGCATTTTAAAATAACTAATCATTTTAAGAAAAAAAAACCTATTCAGGTTTTTATTGTTGCAGTTGTTTGTACAAATATTTTGTCTTTATGTTCATGACCCATTCGCACCTCATTAACAGCGGGTTTGTCATGAAGTTTGACTATGTTTATTGGTCAATGCTTTTTGAAGAGGCCTAGTCAAAACTAAATTTTGTTGAATAGATTTGTTTGCATATATTGCCAGAAATCTTTTTTTTCCCTTCAAATAACACTTTGCAGCCCTTTTAAGCAAATCTGACATTGCTATTCAAATGTACATTTTTTGAATGTTCCAGTATGAGCGTTACAACTTAGTTACCACTTAATATTTGTTTGTTACCTCTTAATATTGTATAGCCATGATATGTTTTTTCTTACCATTACCCTGGGCTAATGCAGAAGTAGCACAGTAGTGATCTGGTTCTAAACTCTCCCTCATCCTTTGATGCTCATGATATGTTAAATATTATCTTTTGGCCTTATTCAATTCCATAATTTTTTTTAATGATTATCTCATCTTGATTAAAGATAAACTATGGTGTTGCATAAGCGTAGCTAAGCTGAAGTTAAACCATGATCTTTGTATCACCCACCTACATTAATCCAGGTTATTTTTGGTATCTGAAGAAGTGGTAGCAGAAGTGGCGCTGGGATACCCTATGGATTCCTGCTTATATTTTCTGTTATTATTTTTAAATCTATTTTGCTAATCATAATTAAATACATTGTTTTTTTGTGTGTTATGCAGGTAATGGCATCCCCAGTCTTTCAGCTGAAGTCAGTCAGAAGTGGGAGAGTCGTCGGCTGCTGCAGGACTTTGACTTTGACAGCAACTACACAGATGAGGTGCAGGCTGGAGCCAGCGCTGAAAAGAACTGCACACCACCTGGTAGGAGTCTAAAGAGCCCACACGTTTGATTATATGATGTCAAACCCTTTCTATTGTAGCACATGTGCAGAAGAAGTGCAAAGTTGATTGTTTGATTTATGAAGGAAAGTAACATGCAAATGATTTAACATGATTTAATTAAGTTGAATAGTTTTAAGCTTTGTTTTGGTTTCAAATTAACAGTTAAATAACATGGTTTTTATATGTTTTTATTTTTATTTTTTTATTATTATTATTATTATTATTATTATTATATCACAATACTTTTTTGTTTATATTTTTTGTTGTGCATCATATACAGTGCAAGCATGTTTCTATCTGACAAGAGTGCCTTACTTATGAACTGTTTTCTAAAATGAAACATTTTACTCACACAAGTCTGGGTTCTGGTTCAGTTTCCCTACACTCCTGACATCTGTCAGACTCTTTTGTTGTGTTGAGAGTGAGTAATCTTGCTGACACAATCTTTGCTATTGTTCTTCTCGGGCCTCATGACAAACTAGTGAACACAGTTTGGATTCAACTCAATAGAGAGATACAAGCAGTGACCAGGCCAAAGGTTAACAATGATCTACCCAGGGTAGAGCTAGGTGTAGAAGTGATCATGAACTTAGACGTATATATATATATATATATATATATATATATATATATATATATATATATATATATAATATATATATATATATATATATATATATATATATATATATATATAACAATATTGTATCACACAATACTTCAGAAACCTAAATCTGGTAATGATTAATGGCTCAAAGATTTCATAGACATAGCAAATAATTTAGAGTAGAACCATCACCTCGCTACTTCTTTTAAATCTCAACATCATGAAAGAGTGGATGAGCTTTCTTACCCCAGCACCAAAACACTTTGTACACCACAGATGCATCCATCCATCCATCCATCTTCTCCCGCTTATCCGGGGCCGGGTCGCGGGGGCAGCAGTCTAAGCAGGGATGCCCAGACTTCCCTCTCCACAGACACTTCTTCCAACTCCCCGGGAGGGATCCCGAGGCGTTCCCAGGCCAGCTGGGAGACATAGTCCCTCCAGCGCGTCCTGGGTCTTCCCCGGGGCCTCCTCCCAGTGGGACATGCCCGGAACACCTCCCCTGGGAGGCGTCCAGGAGGCATCCGGAACAGATGCCCAAGCCACCTCAGCTGACTCCTCTCGATGTGGAGGAGCAGAGGCTCTACTCCGAGCTCCCCCCGGGTGACGGAGCTTCTCACCCTATCTCTAAGGGAGCGCCCAGCCACCCGGCGGAGGAAGCTCATTTCGGCCGCTTGTATCCGGGATCTTGTCCTTTCGGTCATGACCCAGAGCTCATGACCATAGGTGAGAGTAGGGACGTAGATCGACCGGTAAATCGAGAGCTTCGCCTTTCGGCTCAGCTCCCTTTTCACCACAACAGACCGATACAGCACCGCATCACTGCAGATGCTGCACCGATCCGCCTGTCGATCTCGCGCTCCATCCTCCCCTCACTCGTGAACAGGACCCCGAGATACTTGAACTCCTCCACCTGAGGCAGGAGCACTCCACTGACCTGGAGAGGGCAGGCCACCTTTTTCCGGTCGAGAACCATGGCTCAGACTTGGAGGTGCTGATCCTCATCCCAGCCGCTTCACACTCGGCTGCACCGCCCCAACGCACGCTGCAGGTCCAGGCCCGAAGAAGCCAACAGGACAACATCATCCGCAAACAGCAGCGATGAAATCCTGAGGTCCCGAACCGGACCCCCCTCCGGCCCCCGGCTGCGCCTTGACTGAGTTCTGTCCATAAAAACTATGAACAGAACTGGTGATAAAGGGCAGCCCTTGCCGGAGGCCAACGCGCACTGGGAACAGGTCTGACTTTGTGCACGGCAATTGCGTACCAAGCTCCTGCTCTGGTTGTACAGGGACCGACAGCCCTTAGCAGAGTGCCCCGGACCCCATACTCCCAGAGCACCTCCCACAGGACACCACGAGGGACACGGTCGAACGCCTTCTCCAAATCCACAAAGCACATGTGGACCGGTTGGGCGAACTCCATGACCCTCGAGGACCTGCAGAGGGTATAGAGCTGGTCCAGTGTTCCACGACCAGGTCGAAAACCCGCATTGTTCCTCCTGCATCCAAGGTTCGACTAGCGGCGCCGAACTCTCCTCCTCAGTACCCTGGCATAGACCTTTCCCCGGGAGGCTGAGGAGTGTGATCCCCCGGTAGTTGGAACACATCCTCCGGTCCCCTTCTTGTAAAGAGGGACCACCACTCCGGTCTGCCATTCCAGAGGCACTGTCCCTGACCGCCACGCGATGCTGCAGAGACGTGTCAGCCAGGACAGTCCCACAGCATCTAGGCACCTGAGGTACTCAGGGCGGATCTCATCCACCCCCGGTGCCTTGCCACTGAGGAGCTTACCAACCACCTCAGTAACTTCGGCTTGGGTGATAGACGAATCCACCTCAACTACCCCAGCCTCTGCCTCCTCGACAGAGGACGTGACAGTGGGATTGAGAAGACCCTCAAAGTATTCCTTCCACCGCCCGACCACATCCCTGGTCGAGGTCAACAGCTCTCCACCTCCACTGTAAACAGTGTTGGTGGGGCACTGCTTTCCCCTCCTGAGGCGCCGGACAGTTTGCCAGAATTTCTTTGAGGACGACCGATAGTCTTCCTCCATGGCCTCCCCGAACTCCTCCCAGGTCCGAGTTTTTGCCTCTAACACAGCATTGGCTGCTGCGCGCTTGGCCTGCCGGTACCGGTCGGCTGTGTCCGAAGTCCCACAAGCCAACCAGGCCTGATAGGACTCCTTTTTCAGCTTGACGGCATCCCTTACTTCCGGTGTCCACCACCGGGTTCTGGGATTGCCGCCACGACAGGCACCAGAGACCTTACGGCCACAGCTTCGCACTGCGGCATGACAATAGAGGTGGAAAACATGGTCCACTCTCTCCATGTCTCCAGCCTCCCCCGGTATCTGGTGGAAGCTCTCCCGGAGGTGGGAGTTAAAGCTCACTCTGACAGGGGGCTCGGCCAGACGTTCCCAACAGACCCTCAGCGTACGTTTGGGTCTGCCAGGTCTTTCCGGCCTCCTCCCCAGCCAGCGGATCCAACTCACCACCAGGTAGTGATCGGTTGATAGCTCAGCCCCTCTCTTCACCCGAGTGTCCAAAACACATGGTCGAAGGTCAGATGATACGACAACGAAGTCAATCATCGACCTTCGGCCTAAGGTGTCCTGGTGCCACGTGCACCGGTGGACACCCTTGTGCTTGAACATGGTGTTCGTTATGGACAAACCGTGACGGGCACAGAAGTCCAATAACAGAACACCACTCGGGTTCAGGTCGGGGAGGCCATTCCTCCCAATCACACCCCTCCAGGTGACGCTGTCATCCCCCACGTGCGCATTGAAGTCCCCCAGGAGAACGATGGGGTCCCCGGTTGGAGCACTTTCCAGCACCCCTCCCAGGGACTCCAAGAAGGCCGGGTACTCTGCACTTCTGTTCGGCCCGTAGACCGTAACAACAGTGAGAGACCTGCCCCCAACCCAAGGCGGAGGGAAGCGACCCTCTCGCTCACTGGGGAGAACTCCAACACATGGCGGCTGAGCTGGGGGGCTATGAGCAGGCCCACACCAGCATGCCGCCTTTCACCGCGGGGGACGCCAGAGTAGTGAAGAGACCAGCCCCTCTCGAGGAGCTGGGTTCCAGAGCCCAGGCTGTGCGTGGAGGTGAGCCCGACAATCTCTAGCCGGTAGCGCTCCACCTCCCGCACAAGCTCAGGCTCCTTCCCCCTAGCGAGGTTACATTCCATGTCCCCAGAGCTAGCTTCTGTGTCCATGGATTGGGCCGCCGAGGTCCCCACCTTCGGCTGCCGCCCAGATCACAAAGCACCGGCCCCTTACGGTCCCTCCTGCGGGTGGTGGGCCTACTGGAGGGCGATCCCACGTGGCCTTTTCGGGCTGGGCCCGGCCGGGTCCCATGGGAAAAGACCCGGCCACCAGACGCTCGCCTGCGAGCCCCAACCCCAGGCCTGGCTCCAGGGTGGGGCCCCGGTGACGCCAATCCGGGCGACGTCGCGGAATCTGTTGTTGTCATCATTCAGGGCTTCTGAACCGCTCTTAGTCTGACCCGTCACCTAGGACCTGTTTGCCTTGGGAGACCCTACCAGGGGCAGCAAGCCCCCGACAACATAGCTCCTAGGATCCTTCGAGCACGCTAACCCCTCCACCACGTTAAGGTGGCGGTTCTAGGAGGGGACCACAGATGCATTTACTTACAAATGTATTAACAATAACAAGGAAACTATTTACATTTTAACGTTAAAGCAGATTTTAGTTTTATTTTAAAGTCAGTTTTTGTTGTACTTGTGGATGAAAAAAAATCAGCTATCAGTGATGTTTATGTGAGACTTTAGTCATGAATTGCTGAATTCCAATTCACTGTGGTTTGTTTATTTTGCTGTTTAAGGCATGTTTAGATATTTCATTTGGTCTCTATATCTGATTTCTGTTTCTAGTTGTATTGAATTATTCTTTGGAGGGAAGGGGGGATTTTTTTTTCATTTTTGTTAAGGTTGACATGGGCAAGTCTTGTGTACTGTATAAATGCTGTGTAATCGAATGCCCTTCATTGCATTGTGCTCAACTTACAGCAAGAAGATACTAATTAAAGCAGGCCTAAAGAAAAGACGCAGATGAACAAAGGGGTCATCGATATTGTGTGGGCCCATTGATCAAGTGTCTCCCTCTTTTTAAATGCTCTCCTATTCCCCCTATAGAGTGTGTTTACTGTACATGGAGATTTAGTGTGCATTGATACTTCTTTCACGTTACTTCTTACCTCAGTTTGTTTGTTTTTAGTATTCCTAAGTCTAGTTTTAGATACAAAGTTCCCTGAAACGTTTAGGTTTAAGAATTGTTCAAGAATCCAGTTACTCTCAGTTGTTATTTATTGGTATTACCTTTTCTTAATCAGCAAGTTTAGCAAATTTAGTAACACAATGCATTAGTGAAATTGGATAATAAAATGATAAAGATTGTTTATTAAGGTTACATATGTAACTACTCTGTTTCTTGAATTCAGTTATTTTACATGTTTTAGCAGTATTTTGATGTTTTATATTTTAAATTAATTTGGAAGAGTTTATTGAATTAACATTTATTCAGAAGTAAGGAAGATAGAGATCAATTTCCACAGGCAGATATAATCATGACAAACAAACATTCAGTTATTCATCTGTTAGGTGTAAAAGCAGCAGTGCTTTTTTGGGATTTGGGTGAATGTTTCCAAATGGGGTCCTGGTGTTTTAGGAGGTTGTGCTTCTTGCCAAGCATCTCATTCATCTGGCTGTTAAAGAGTGAGTTGGGCTTTTTAGCTCTTGCTTATTTCCAAATACCCCCACCACCACAACAGCAGCAGGCTGGCGCCTTGTCACAGGTCGAGGGGTTTCTTTGTTATTTTTCTTCTAAGACATGTACCTTCTCTACTACAGTTGTAGAATATAGAAAATGTTGCTCATGTTTCCAAGTTTGGGGAATTAAAGTTTATTTACTAGTATAGGATGTTATTGATAAAACACTTTAACAGTCTATGGAAGACTTATGAAGATATGATTACTATACATAAAAAAATACAATTCATGACATTCATATAGCACCTTTCTAGACACTCAAAGCACTTTATATCTTGATGAGGTGTGCAGTGTCTACCTACATGAAGGGATAACTGATGTCTAGCCAGAAACACTCACCAAACGCTGCATAATGGTAGGCAGGAGACATATTTGCCATGGAATGTCAACGATCAACTAATCTTGTATGTAATATCCCTATTCCAATGTTTAATTACCAGAGCCAATTCTTATCCCTTCGTTATATTGACCAATAAGAACCTGTTTTGTAAAGTTGTAAAAAATAAAATAAAAAAAATCTTCAATGCGTGGCCAAAGAAGATCACATAAAGATAAAATTTGCCTGCCATTTTTAGTAGTTAACAACTATTTCAGTTTGAGAATTGTATCTGCGAAGTGTGTGTCTAGTGAGCTCTATTTTATGATAAATTTCACAAGTGTGTTAGCACAGTGAACAGTATGTGCGATGTCCAGCATTAGTTTCAACCTCAGAAGTCATGGCCACAGAATGTTGGCTAAACGTCTAATGCTTTTGGTAAAAGAAAGCAACTAAAAAATGTAGAAGTCGTAAACCTATTGGTTTAATTTCTCCGTATTTATAAAATAAGTAAATGTCACATTTATTTTTATTTCACGCTTCTTACATTATTCATCTCATTTTCACACTCATCATTAGGCTTTCCTCTATACTGTAAATCCTCCTTTCTCAGCATTCTTCCATCAGTGCCTCTGTAGTTGTTTAATTTTTCATGTGTACTTTTTGAATCTCGCAACGTTCTGCCCGTGAATAAATCCTGCTTAACCCTTCTTGAGTTTTCAAAGCTGCATCATTTCAGACAACCCGCCATTAGCTTGATTGCTGAAGCTAATGAGCTGTTTAATTATCTCTTCATCCATCAGCTCCCATTGTCTGTCACACAGCGTTTAAATGTTGATCAAACAATGACAATGACTCACTAGGAGCCATGCAGATTGACAACAAAGTTTCAGAGACATTAGCTGGCTCGTGAAGATGTTTGCATTCATTTTATCATATGATTAGATAGCGAATTGCTGTTACCCCAGCTTTGAAAAATCTCATTATATTGTTCTTGCTTCCCTTAGCTAAAGTGTTCTCTGGCTTTTGAATGTTTCTCTAAAGCAAGCTGGACATTTGGCTGGATATTTAGGCAGCAGATAAGTCATGTGACCTGACCTTTCATTACTGTGCTGACATTAGTTTAACGCCAGACTGAATATGTGGACTGGAGAAGTGCGGTCGCTTGTCTATTATCTTGATTTCCTCTTTGCAGCTACAAAAAATAACCTTCAAATAAGGGAATTGTTAGGCTCTGGATGTTTGTTTAAAAAGTTTAATTTTTTATCAACATACTGTACACATTATTATGATGAAACCAATTTTTTTTTTTATTCATTTCACAAATGCTAACCCCACGATAATTTACAATTACCTATAGGAAGCTCGAGTAGGTAACAATTATGCTACTTAGACTCACAGGTAGCAAAAATGTCCTACCAAAATAGGCTTTGAGGGAAGGTTTTAGTATAAGGGTTTTGTAAAAGATGTGTAGTGTAAGCGAAATGCTCATAGATTCACATGGCCAGGGAATGCAGTTAGATGTATAGAACATGAGATTTATGTGTTAATTTCTGCATTACTAACGAGTGATAAGGATGCATTGCATTTACTTGGTATTGACAATAGGGGGATTAGGCACCTAACCTGTAAACATTATTTATTTCTAAATCTACAGTAAAAAATCCTAAAGTAGTACTGCAGTTTATAAATATAATATCCTACTGATATTTTCCAAAACTAAATGCGGTAGCTGTTTTCAGTAGCTAAGGAACAGGCAGGTACAACTTGTGAGACTTAAAGAAAATACAACATAATACTGCTATAAATTACCTGCAGATTTAAAGTAAAATTAAAAATGTATTCAAACAAATGAAAATTTTTCATAATGAAAGGTTGTTGTTATAGGACACCATGAAAACACCCAGCACCATCAAGCACCAGCATTGATGGCAGTTTTTCTATCGTAAGTAAAACTAATTGTAATTACTTTATTTTTGGTACTGAATTTAAGAAAACAATCTGAGGAAATATGCAAAATCATTGTTAACCTAAACTACTTAGACTTTTCATTAAAGAGGTAATAAAGTTTAAGTGAATTGTTATCGGTGAGAGTTTGCAAGTAAAATAGCGTTTTTAATTATATGAATTTTTATTTCTATACAGAAATAAAGGAACTAAATATGACTAGCTTTGAAACAGGCTTTTGCATTGTGTATTTTCTATTCCTATGATATTGTATTAGTTATTACAATGGGGGAATTCAATTGCATTGTACAAGAAAACATCCTGAATTAAATACTAAAATCTGTCCTCTAGAAAGACACACAAGTAGTTTTTAATTTGGGGTGGTGGTTCTGCTTATGATGTAACGTCAGATTACACAATTCAGCAAAAATGTCGGCTCTTACAGAGATGTTAAAGCCTCTGGATGCAAAAGGGTCAATGAACCAGAAACTTTTTAATTTGTGTATCCGATGCCCAGAATACAGGCTGTACTTGAAACGCCCCCACTAATACAGTACATACAAAGAAAATAAGCTCAGAAAAAATACAGTTTTTTCTGCCCATCGTATAACAGCTTGGTCATTTCACTGTTTTCTACAGCTGTTTAAATAAACCTGTACTCAGACCAAGTGTCCTTCTCAATAGTAGATGTTTGTTGGAAGATGTGTTTCCCTCTTGTGTCAGTCATTTAAAAATTCCTCTGAACAAGATTCTGATTATATTTTTGCCTCTTATAGATTAAAGGACAATTGAAAGCTGCCTTTTTTCATAGAGTTTCTGTTTTGGGTCTTCTGAACTGTGGACTGTGTGCCACAAATTGGAAATTGTTCACAGTTTACATCCCCCTTGTCTCTCAGGCTTGGTTTCAGATGTCTTTCTCTGTCTCTGTATTGCTGTATTTGTTGAAGAGCTGCTTAGAGTAATAGTGCACTTTACTAAAAAGCCAATATTGCAGTTACATACACAGTTGCACCATCTCTTTGTCACTCATTCTATATCTGTTTATCATGATCATTGTCTGATTTAGTTAATTTTCCTTTGCTAACACATTAGTAACGTGATAGCAGCTTATATCCCAAATATCACAGTTTTTTATAATTGCAAAGACAGTTTTTTCAATACATTTAACACGTTTGCTTAACTCTTAACGCACCGAATCAGTTAAAACACAGAATTGGTAAAACAGTTGATTTCATTCTCAAAACCCCTCATTGTAAACAAAACTCCAAATCTAATTTGAAAATACAATAATAAGGTTTTTAAAACAATAACACATGTTTTCTTCCGACAGCAACATTTAGTGGATCATAATACATTTAGACACAATTTGGTTTTAAACGGTCACCGTTTTGGTGTGGGTGAAGCTCGAGTGTAAAAGAAGTTCAAGCATTAGAAATTTGTGTTAACTGTATGCATTTAGTGTCAAAGAAACAAAAAAAGTTTTAATTGTATCGCCTAGATAGACAGATGTTGTGCTAATCGTGTTAACAGTTTAGGAAAGTTGTTAAATGTATTGAAAAAAACTGTCTTAGCAATTGTGAAAAACTGTAATAGGGCATTGAGACCTTTATAAATGTACCTGTACAAATAAACAGTAATCTGATAATTAATGTGTGAGTTTACCTAATGTTCCTTCAGATCTTGCATGGATATTATGTATATTATGTATATTATGTATATACTGTATTAATGTACATTTAATGTACATTTGACTGCATTTAAAGTGCTTTTATTACTTAAGTAAAAGGTAAAATATATCTGATGTCAAATCAGTTCCTTAGATACTAAGTAATTCTGAATTATCCTACATTTTTAAATAATTTAAACAAAACCATTTACTCATCTTTTGTGAGCCTCTTGGTTAGACTTATATTTTCTACTTACACTTTTACTAAAATCATTTCATTAGGATCATAAGTAACTAGTAAAAAAGCACTTGAGTACCTTTTTTCCATCAGATACTTTGATGTAAGTAAGTTAAAACAAAGTCAAAGTAGTCAAAACTACTCAAGAATCACACTCTAAACATGTACACTGCTGTATACATACTTTAGGTAACTAGCTATTTATTTCCTAAATAATAAAACTTTTTTTTATTTTCTTCATCTAAATTTATGTATTTTTTTAATTCGTAAGACC
Source organism: Danionella dracula (assembly GCA_900490495.1). Taxonomy (NCBI): domain Eukaryota; kingdom Metazoa; phylum Chordata; class Actinopteri; order Cypriniformes; family Danionidae; genus Danionella; species Danionella dracula. Next base: position 6,611,907 of record UELW01000778.1, on the reverse strand, counting down.
TTAAAAAAATTTAAAAGCCATTCACTTTGTACCAGCCTCCCTCTGGAGTGTGGAAGGAGAACATTTAAGATGCTTTTTGTTCTTGTCCCTTTCCATGTACCTTCCTGCTGACTCTAAACTTCTATCAGTAAAAAAACTAGTAAAATGTTTTTTTCACATCACTCAAAAAAAGGCATTCACTGAACACTCTCCCAAGCGGCACAACCTGGATCTTTCAGACACACTCAAACAGTTATGTAGTGCTCAACCAGGTTTTTCTTGTGACACTGGTTCTTTTGAGGAGAAGTTTCTGTGAAATGCTTAGGGAGAAAAATTGAGGACATAGAAATAATCTATGAAAGCTCTATTCCCAGGGGTGATATTTTTCTGTAGGTCTAGGCAGACTAGACACAGATACAGGTGTGAATCTTCCTCCTCTTCCTCATCACTGTTGAATTCCAAGCAGTTTCCTATGATAGGTTGTTTAACATACATAGGTTGGAGTCATAGTGTATTGTGACCATTTTATTAATTAATATGGTATTGTGTTTTTATTTGCTAACCTGGTGGTTTAAGTGCTTTAAAGTAGCAGTTATCATTGGATCTGGCTTTTAATAAAACGTTTAGCAAACACGTTTGTAAATAACTGCCATAGACCTGCAGTCATTAGCAGAATGTTTTCATTTGTGAATACAAGCATTTTTATAAAATAGAAGCAAGACCAATTGAGCAGTCTACTAAAAAATGCAAATCAATCAACGGTTTTCATTTTTAATTCCGAATTGGACTTTTCATTTAAAATCTGCTTGAGTTCAGATTCAATCAAACAATAAATTAGTACCTTTTCAGACTCAGTTGACATTATGTAATGCTATTATTAGATGTTAGTTTTTATCTATGGAAACTGCATTATACTTTTACATAAATGTATAATATTAATATTTCAACATTTATAACGGTGTAAAAACAATACAACAATAATGTTGTTATTGTGGGTTTTACAGTATATATTTTTCATTATGGAAAAAACTATTGATAAAGATAACATAATTGATGAAGATGCTAAAACTCGTAATATAAAGGAAAATAAGAATAAAAAGTTATTTTCTTTATTAGGAAACAGCAAGGAAATAGCTTGTTGCTTTTCGTACCGTGAGACATTTCTGTTGCCAATATGGACCTTTCAAGTTCTTTCCCACGCAATCAAAAAAAGATTTAATTGAACATTCTGGTGCATTTGTTGACCCCAGAGGGTTAAAGGAGGTGAACAGCATGTAAGAATTGATGGACTAAATAAATAAATAAATAAACAGAGCTTCCCATGCCTTCCTTGGCATGTCTCGTGTGTGTGTGTGATATAGGAGTTAAATAAAGCATGTGTATTTATTTTTAGTGTGTGTTTGATTGTGGAGCTGTGATGTAACTCTAAATAAAGAATGGCCTGAAGACAGCATGACGAGCTGTGTACAGCGGGAATGAGGATTCAGGAGAATGCACTGGCCTGAGGAGCTCTGTCACATGCATAAGAGAAGGTCAGAATGTGCGAACCTTTGTGCATGTGTATATGTGTGTATATTTACAAGAAAATTTGTGTTTGAAATTTTAGTACAAATGATGAGGATAACTGGGTATTTTACAGGTAAATGCATTGGCGTATTAACTTATTTTTTACGTGGATTTTACCAAGTAAAATGTGGCAATAATGGCATTCTAAATTGAAAACACAAGCTTAGAATTTGGGAATTTAATAAATTTTATTTTCTTTTTTTTTAAACATTGCTGCTTGATTCAGCTACAATAAAACAATGAATTCTTCAGAATCCTTACAAGCATTAAAGTGTTTTTCGAGTGTATCATCTGTATTATAATTATATAGATGTTTGTGTTTGTGCACTAGCTATATTTTGGGTCATATTTTTAGATTTCTTGAGTCACACATGTCGAGATGTAATACAGTTAAATGCAAAATGAGATAGTTATCCATTTTTATGGCTTTATGCACCAAATGTTCTCTGTAATACCAAGATGTCTTGTAAATGTAATGACTTGTCAAATTTGTTATCAAATTATACAGAGTCAGCATACTGTAGCTGGAGGTGTGATCTCCACTGTGTTTTATTGGGGGTTGGGAGGGGGCTAAATGTCAAATTACTCAGCGCAATGATGACGAAGCCTGCTACACGCAATGTGTCGCTCCAGATCAGCATCTATGGCTCCTTCTTTGTCTGTGTCTGCTTTGTGTATGTGGATTTGTATACACGTTTGAGTTTTACTATAAATGGACACAGAGAAGGTGTTGCAAAGTCTTGCAAATTCCACCCATTCTTGGAATAGTTTTGTTTGGGAATGCAAACATTCTAATCACTCAAGTCAAGCTATGCAGTGATAAACTGTATCTGGTAAAATCAACACCTGCATGGATTCGGGGTTTGCATCATCAATGATGATGCAATTTTTGGCCAGGATTCATGTACTGTAGCCTCCCCAAAAATGTTTTACTTCCCCATGCAAGTCAAACTGAAGAACAACAAAACTGTTGTTTGCAAACACGTTGGTTTTAAATGATAGAAAGTTTTGAATGGAGGGATAGAGGGTTAAAAAGATGCTGATGATATTTAATCTGTTTAAGCTTTGTTTACATTGAAAAGCAAAAAAGAAGAACATTTCATTATCCAGCACTGGGGTGACGCAAAGAAAGCTTTGATCTGTTACCAAATATCTGAAAACAGGAGGGTGCATTGAGGAGTGGTTTCAGTCTCCGTTCTCCTCTCCTCCAAATACGTCCTCCACAACACACACTTCAACTACTAAGACAGCTCTTTAATGCTACTTTAGTGGCTAAACTCTACAGAGTATCATTAAATTCCCAATAGAGTAGAAAGCTTTAGTTTTTTAGTAGAAAATTTCAAACAGTTTTTTCTGATTCTCCTCCGAGCAAGATCCGTTTGAGTCTTGTGTTAGTAAAAAAAAAACTTCTGTGCCTGGAAACAGCAGCAGGTGTCCATACATAGGTGCCTTTCTCATTTCTGTTGTTGAGACAACATATCACTTGTCTAGAGTAAGCTGATTGTTTGAAGGAAGATGACTTCAGATTTTTTAACTTCTGAAATCTCTGCCTCCAAAAAGCCTACTCGGTTTTACAACAATTTCTGTTCGGCTAGTTACTTTCCCACGTACTCATATTTTCTCATTTACTTTACATGTACAATATCCGCCATATTTGCTTTTCTGGTTGTGAACACAGTATACAGGTATTGTACTGTCTGATTGTTATGTTCGATGTGGCTAATTTAAGTACATCGTTGTCAAAAAAAAGAAACCCTTAACCTGTTTTTAAAATGGTATATCACACCTGAAATAGTTTTGGTTAAATGCCGTCTCTATTCACATTCGTATTGATACCATGGCCATGTGACTTTTGGTGTAGTTGCATAGTATTTTATCACATGTACAGTTGTTCTTGGTTGGAAATGCTACACTAAGAGATTAAAACATTTCAAGTAAAAACAAGTAAAAAATATGAATTTAAGTACTAAATATATTAGTCGACTTTATTAAACTACAAAAGAATATTAGACACTGTAAAACCACAGACTTAACAAACAACCAAATGAAAACTTTAAATGATGAGTATCAGGTGATTTATCAAAAAAAAAAAAACTCTGAAATGGCTTGCTCGATAATGGACTGAAACATGCAGCAATAGGAAATTGATGTCACAAGACCCAGGAAAAGAAGATTGGAGTTTATTTATTTTCCATAATTGTTTCAAGGCTGCCAAATATAGGCATGACATATATGGTCCCCTTGCAGCAGATCTTCAAACGTGTTTGATAAAGAAATTCTTGGCTAAGTTTAGACTTCTCACACATTTCATTAGCTCTTCGCAAGTTCTCAAGTAATAAAAATACAGTCACATGTACACACTAAAGACAGGTTTACTAAAAGCAAAATGGTTTGTTTTAGATGTTTGGATAGCTCAGTCATTTTAGTTGTTACTCAAGGTGTTACTCAGAATTATTCAGATATTTCCAAAGAAATTACTATCGAGCCAGATCAAATATGAATTTCCGTTAAAAAAAGCATTTTATTACACTGGTTACATATTTTTCAGACATTAGGTTGAGATATCAAACCAAACCCTATTCTGTTTACGCTTTTAAATGAAGCAAAAAAGATACATGTCAGCTGAATTAGAAACTCTAAATTGAATAGTCCATGAAAGTAACGTGTGGATGTGCCACTATGATGGAATTACAACCAAGATTTGCTCCTATCTGTGTTTTCTCCATCGATCATGGAGTTTACAGTCAGCATTGAGTGTTTTTCTAAAAAGTATTCTTAATATATTATAGGGTGAAAAAAACAACATCTTTTAGATTATTATGTTTATATTATGTTTGTGCAATATATTGTTAAAGAACAGAATGTGTTCACAGAATGCAACCCCTTTTAGTAAGAAGTCGTTGTAACAAGAAGCAATTTATTTATCAAGAATCCAGAATGATGAATTGCTTCATTAACATTTGATTAGATTTTATTCTTCATGTTTTTGTTTCAATGAGATTGCATCTGTTTTTTTTTTTCAACTGGGAAGGTGTGTCATAATTATTCAGTGTCATAATTATTCACAAACTAGGTGTTTTCACTTTAACTCATCACTAACAAGTATATAAGTTATAACTAAAACAGGAAATTATCAATGTTTGTGATAATTATGACACCCAGTTCTACATCGTTTCTTTGTCCCAGACTAGTTCCTCAGACAGCCAACCTAGTAGACTTTTCATTTCTCAGTCACTTTGCTTACGATACAAGGCAATTATATAAGAGTCAGCTAGTGTAAAGTCTTTCTCAAATGTTATCATAGTTACTGATATCACTTTACTGACTCTATGAAATATAATCACACTAAAAAGTGCAATGTCTCAGTGAGGTGCATGCACATATACTGACAGTCGGGGTATGTTAAAACAACAGGTGCTTCAGCGTATTTTATTCTAAATGAACTCTCATATTCTGCTCCCACATGTTTCTGTTTCTTTATTTTTGCCTGTCTCCCTCTTTCTCTCTCACATGCATACACTCACACACACACACACACACGCACGCACACGCACACACGCACACACACGTGCACACGCACACACACACACACACACACACAAACACCTGCCCACCTACAGCCGCAGATGTGGTGTGGCAATGGTGTGAGTTTTTCTTTTCCTTGCGTGGGTCTGAGTTCTGACTCATGTAGTTTGCATGCAGGTATAAGCCCGAACCCATCGCAACTTTCTCAGAAACCATGATAATGAAGTAACTTTCTAGAAAGCAGCCTGAGGCACAGCGCTATTGGTGTCACTGCCTCCAGCTATGTAATTCCCATAATAAGACATTCTCAAAAAATGTTGGTTCTCAACATTGTTTTTTTAACACCAAAGTATGAATTTTGATGAGAAATGACAAAAGCAAAACCTACGACCAAATACTTTTGTTATAATCTTTTTTATGATATTCCAGTATTCAAATACAACAATTACATACAATGACATTTTATTTTATTTTAATTCCTTTCTCTACCCTTATAAAAATGTGCCCCAAAATTTTAAGAAAAACAAACTGAACATCTCCCCTGCCTATTACAGCATATTGATATGGTATAAGTTCTCCATAATTCTATTATACATCCATAATGTTAGTTCTGAAAGATTTAATTTAGGGGTAGCAAATCTTTCCAATGTTTTAGTAGCCATCAGTTCATTTTTCCTCATCTCCATAGAAGGGGAGTCCATACTCTTCCATTGTAAAGCTATCATTCCTCTAAAGCAAAACCAATAAACAATAATTGATGTACACTTATTATGAAGTAAAAAGGGTGTTTTCCTCAAATACAAACTTTTGTAAGACCTTTTTTCCACCAAATTACTTATACAATCAATAGCATTTCAAAAACAGCTGTAACACTGTAATGAAATAAAGTTAATTTTTCATCTCCTTTTGCAAACATGTCTGGGACATCAGAATGTGTGTAGAGAAAATGTAAATAGTTCCCAGTGTTCTCAATGAAACATCTCAGCTTTTCGTCCTACTGTGGTGTGATCTGGGGACACTGCACAGGAACGCCACAGGAACCACCACCACTGTTGAACCATGTGACATCTGTGGGGATGTTCTCATCAGTGCTTCAGCATCTAATTGGTATTTCTCAGCATGATTTCTAGTGTGTATGAGGCAATAAATCACAGTTAACATAAAGTTATTTGCACATCATTAATCTCATTAATGCAGTTCTTCCTTATTAATGAAAACCTACTGACTCAAGATACAGATAGGAGACTTAAGATTAAAGGAGATGAGTATTTCAATCAATCAAAATCACGTCAAAGTCAGAGAAAATAGTCTTCAGACACTAAACATTGCTGATCTTCAACTACTAACCAAATCTGGTGTTGATCATGTTCAAAACAAGAACACTACAATTTGTGAGATTATGTTTTGTGGTTGTGCTGTTGTGCTGTAGCATGATCATGACAGAAACTTGTTTTTCACTAATCAGTTGTTTTTGTTTAAAAAAGCAGGACAATCAGGAGTTAAAAGAAAGTCTTAGAGAAGACCCTTCTCATGTAATAATATACATAAAAGAGGATTGACAAATAGTAAAAGCTAACAAAAAAGAGCATCAGATTTCTGATCGCCATTGACTAGCCTGCACATTGTTGATTTTTTTGGGCTGTTTAATATAATCACCAGCTTCATTCTTTCAGCTCATCTATGCTTCATGGTCCCTCTCCAGGGCAGCAAGAGGCCATCTTGGCCCCTTTGCTATAGTAATATAAAGAAGTGTTTGCCTGAGGAAAAACCTATGCTGTAGAGGAGTAGACATTTCAGCTTCACTTCTCTCCCTTGTTTGATGCATTTATTTTTAGCTAGCCTTCTGGGATTTCATGTGCGGCTGTTAAACGGTTATATGTTGGGAGTACATTTTTTCCCCTCAACTCCGTCTTTAATCCCTATCTGTTTTCTCTCTCACTTTCTCGCTCTCTCTCTCTTTTGCACGCTCTATCCAGCATCTGATGGACAGGCTCAGTGTGTGATGTCATCAGTGCTGCAGGGATGCTTAGCGATTCTTTGATTATGTAACACACTCAAACAACGGCTGAGAGAAAAATGGTGACATCACTTAAACTGCAGAACAGCTAGAATCACCCCAGTTAATACCGGTCAGTTTCTACTGTGTGGTTACCATTTATATTTTTTTTTTGTTAAATTGATGCTCTTAGTGGCAGATATTAAACAGAATAAAGAACAATTGTGTTTAACATATCTGCCAAATGAAACACCAAAATTACCTTCTTGAACTATTTAATGCAGATGATCCTGACCTCAATTTTAATTTTGGCCATATTATGCATACTCATTGTTAAAGGGCCAATATTATTGGAATTTAATATGTGGGAATATTGATATTCTGGCTCTCTTGATCATGTCAAACTAGATTTAGTTTAACAAACGATCCAGATTCATTGTATTTATGAATTTAAGTCTCTCAGTTGAGGGGTGCCAGCGATTCATGCTGTTTTAGAGGTTTTGTTGAAGATTTAAAATTTGTTTTGGTGTCACATCTCCTGTCGCCACCTACAGTGTTGAAGAACTATTGAGAAATATTGAGGAGTAGAAACAAGAGCAGATGAGCAGCAACATAACTCAACCATACATGTAGCAAGCACTGATGCTAGATGATGAAGATTTTATGCTGAGAAGTACAGACAGATAATGGTGGACTCAACATCCCTGTAAAGCGAAACTGACAAATGGTAAGCTAATGTTTAACCGTCAATCAATATTCAGGTGTAGAGAAATCTCATCTTGAAGCAATACTGCTATTCAGCTCATGAATAGCACCAGTTTAACACAAGTTTTGTAGAAAAGACTCATTGAAATGAAATCACTCTAACATAGTTGTGTACGCAATCCAAAACAATTGTGTTTCAATACTATTAGCTACTAAAGATCACAAGATTCTCTTCAGCTCACATGTGTCTACGGTGTAGTACATACTGCAAAAAAAAAAAAAAAAAAATTCACCTCCCAGGTTAATTCACTATTTCGCTTTTACTTATAATTGTAAAAGCTTACTCAGTAAGCTGTCCAAATAAGGGTTTTAGGACCAGGAAGCAACTTCAGCCCAGAAGATCTCCCAAAAAGAGTGGGAAAGGAGTTGAAATTGGGATTGCATCCACAAGAATTGATAAAAAGTTTGGTTTGTGTTAGAAGTAAACCAAAATGGAAACACCTGGCAAGTGGCCTTTAATAAGACAAGCTCCTCCTGAACTCTGAATGTTAATTGATTTGTTGATTTCATTTAACAGTCATCGCCTGAACCAATTTATGGAATGCAGAAGAAAAGCAGTGCACTGGAAAAAATTGTTATCAGGGGGCTTAATAAAAAAGACAAATGGACTATTTTTATTATTTAATTGCATCTGCAATTTTTTACAGTGACTAATGTAAAATACCTATATATTCAGTGGTTGTTGTTTTTTAATTCTAGTTAGCGTGATGTTCAACTCTGCTATGGATAGAGGCTTAAAAGAGATATGAGAGCCGTGTCATAATCTCTCTGCATCTCAGCACAAGATCCTCAGATTGAAATGACAGGACAGCCAAAGCGATGAGCTGGGATGTAGATACATCATTTGCAATGAGCTCAGTGTTTAATTATTAACAGTATCTGAATAATGCAGAAAGTCCTGTGTGCATGGAGATATTGGCTGCTTTTACTCTAGTAGCTGATCCTGTCATAGTGCCATTAACATATGCATGCATTTGTGTTCATTAGCTTGTTGGTTTGTGTATTGTAAACGTGTTTGTGTGTCTCTCCTCTCTGTTCCCTTTTGAGCGCAGAAGCGTCTGTGTCCCACAAGAGCATGTGATTTCCATCTCGATGGAAGCGCAGCTGTGCTTTCACCTTTCAAACTCTCCAAAACAATCTTCAGGGTGTTAATCAACATTTCCACTTTGTGCACTTAAAATCTGTTTTAGTATGAAAGTCACATTTGAAAGAGAACCGATTAGATCATGTACATCATTTGGTAGTTTTTAAAGAATTTTTTGCTGATATTTGCAAAAGTTGAGTGTACTTTTTGATGGTCAGTGGTTTGAAGCTGAGTTTTGAAGTGCTTATTATTTATTTACTGTACCAGTAGCTTCAATAAGTAGCTGTGGAATGCTCAGTTTTTAGTATATATACTTTAGAATTTCTTTTGAAATATCAAAACACTCTATTAATTATTTAACAATAAAAACTTTTTGTTTCTGATTAGTCAGTCAATTGTAGAACCAAAAATATCCATCCATCCATTTTCTTGTCGGCTTTCTTGCCTTTCCACAGCGGAAAGAAACCGCCGACTCTTCCAGCTGAAACCCATTGCTGGGAAACATCCACACACACACACTCATTCACACTCAAACACTATGGACAATCGTTTTTACCCAATTCATCTGTATCGCATGTCTTTGGACTGATGGGGGAAACCAAAGCACCCAGAGTAAAAATAAGTGATCACGAGGAGAACATGCAAACGCCACACAGAAGTGCCAACTGACCCAGCCGAGGCTCAAACCACCAACCTTCTTGCTCTGAGTGCTCCCCACTGCACCACCATAATGCCAGAACCAAATATTTATGTGTTTAATTTTATAGATTATATAGCTGATAAACTGATTTTTCAGATCAATGGCTTCAAACCTTTTCACAAATGTTTAAAAAAATCCAATCGTGTACCACCAAATGGATCCCATGTAAAATCAAAATGAAATATGAAATTTAAAGATCTAGGCAAAGAGGCCTTTCTGATTTGTGATTATCTCTCCAGCAGTGGCAGAAATGAATTCAAAGAGATGAACGGTAAGAGAGAGGAAGGTGAGAGAAGAGAAAGAGTAATGATTAAACATGCTATATTTAAACAGCAGAGATTGCAAATGAACTTGCTCTATGGCTGTTCATAAGTCCCCATGGACCACATTTCTTTACAGTCATGCTTTTTATCCTTCATCAGGGTTAAAAATGAATGAGAAGCTCTGTGGGGAGAAAGTCTGGAGAGGATTGCCTAGCTCCCTCCTAGAGTTTGCTCTAACTCTTTCCATGGTTGCACATGGAAACAATTGTTTATTTATTTATTTATTTGTATTATTTATTTAGTTATTTGTTTAGTTTTACATTTGTTTGTTTATATTTTATTTTTGTTATTTTTTATTTGTTAACTAATTTGGAATAGTTGACTTAAATTTCTGACACAATACATTTTTTTTTTGCTTAATGATTAATTAAAAAACATCTAAGTTGTCTTTAAATGTTACTCTGTATTTTTGATAAACTTTTCATGTTTTACCTGTGAATATATGTTATGCTTGTACTTGGCATTCTTTCTGTTACCTGCTCTTGGAACTCTCACAGTCCTTTTGTGTAACAAATACGATTAGAAAATATAGGTTGCTAGTGAATTACGTATTTTGAGTTATTTATGTTATGTATATTTTAATATAGAGTATTTGATAGTTAATGTTTTGTAACATTGTATTCAACCCTGAAGATACCTTCTCGTTCTTGCCCAACAAAACACTCTCTTTCTGTTTGTTTTCTTCCTTTTGTGACTCCCAGAAGTACAAACATCTTTTAAAGTGAATAAAACACCTCTTGTTTGTCACAGGGTGCACATGTCAAGAGCAAAACAGAAAACAAAGTCTTACTTCTCAAGGATTATTCATTGCTAATTCTACATTTTCTGTTGATAAGGTGTGCACCCATATCTCATTATAATCACCATAGTCTCATCTGGCTATTCACTTTTTTAATGTAGCACCATTGCTGTTTTTCTGAACCTTTTATTCGCTGTCTGTTTTTGCAGACCTTCCTGGCACAGGCATTTTTTTCTTTACGAGCATTCCACCTCAATAAATGTGTTTGTAATTAAACACAGGCTCAGTCACGTGAGCAGCTGAGCTTCATGAGATGGAACGGTCGGAATGGCAAAGGCCTCCTGCCATCTCCATCATGCTGAGAAACGTGCTTCACCTCACGCAGAGCTGGATCTTTCCTTTTGACTAATCAGAGGCTGGTCTCTATAGATTTCCGAGACAGAAATCATATTTCTGTAGAGTACTTCTCACAATGATCCTGTAGTTTTAAGCACATGTTGTCTTTTAAGAAGTCTCTATTATAGCGTGTGTGTGCGTGTGTGGGTGCGTGTGGTGTGTGTGTGTATGCGCGCGTGCACGGGAGTGTGTGTGTGTGAGCGAGAGAGAGAGAGAGAGAGAGAGAGAGAGAGAGAGAGAGAGAGAGAGAAAGAAAAAAGTTAAAAGAGAAAATTTAGTTTTTCAGATTTCCCACACTTTGCAGCACTGAACAGAGTGCAACATAAATGGAAAGCAGGCAAAATTTAGGCACATTTAGGCACATTTCCATTGTGTGGTTGTTTATTTTCAATGTCATTGTCCTCGTCTGTTGTTTTCGTCTTCATCAGATTTACTGTCATAACTTATTGTTTAAAAATGTGTGTTTTCTACTTTTGTATCCTAAAAAAAATATTTACATAAAATAAAAGGTGAAAACTTTTGTGTGCGATTAAGCAATGTGAAGTGTTCATGCACTGAGAAACCAAAATGTTAAGTTTCAAAACTGTTTTTTTTTTTATAAATGCAGCTTTTATTAAATCCGGTTATGAGTTATGAGTTTCACTCACCCTCTGTAATGATTAACTTCAGCCCCTTAACTTTCATTGGCTGAGTTGCTAGCTAGCCTGCAGTGATGTAGAGCAAGGAGATGACTCAAGATCACAGACAATTCTCCACAGGCTTACTAAAGCACTGGGGTTAAGTTATACCTTAAGTTTTAATAGGTCCCTTGAACCCATGTGACTATCTGGACAGCAGCCTCTGATGGTAAAAGAAGTGTAATATTACATTACATTTATCTGAGGCTCTTATGTTCACTAACACATTATATTGGCATGTAGCCTCTAACATTCCAGGCTCCAAAGCTTTATGAAGCTCTGTGATAGACTTCTCACTCATTCTAGCTTAAAAGAGTGACATTTGAAATAAGTGTTTGATAGATTGCAGTTTAGTTTAATTCCTCAAATATTAAGTTATTCATTGGATAACACTGTGCAGAGTTACTGTACTTGAAAAAAAAAACAATTATCTAGAAAGTTCAAAACCTACCAACAAGCAGTCCATCAACATCTATCAGGTAGGCAGGGCAAAAGACAAGAATGATGATCGTTCATGATTGCTGATTGAGGCATTATTATTGAGAGGTTAATCTTATACGAGTCTTGTTAATCTTGTACCATTCCTAATAACAATTCCTAATTTGTGTTTTTGGTGGTAAAAATAACATTAGGTGCTATGTTTTTACAAAAATATTTATAAAAAAAAAATAAAATCAATGTGGAGTGCTTGTATCATGTTCAAATATAAAAACCCCGTAACCTAAAACCGTAGATTAAACTTAGTCTGTCTAAATGGAAGTTAGTGACCAAAACAAGTCCCACAATAGCATTAATTTATGTAACTATATGATTCAGCTATAGGTTTTCTAAAGTTATGAATATAAACTGATTGACTGACAGGTGAAAGGTAGCAAATCAGGCCAAAACACAAAACTAAAACATAAACATTATATTAGGGCTGTAACTTTTCAAATGTGAATATTCTAGCTGGATAACTACTTTCTGTAATGTTGTAAAATGGGATTCTTTAATGTCTCTTGACATTTCAGGGTCATTTTATCTCTACTTTTGGTAGATTTCATAGAGACTGCTCCTTTAAGCATGTACCGAATATTGTTAGTTGGATAGTGTTACTGTTAAGCCCTTTGTGTCACTTCAGCTCAAGAAATGCAGTTATCTTTGCAAAACTGACTCTGCATGAAACAGACTGTATAATGAGGCTTATGAGTATAAACCTCCCAACCTTTCTCCACCAATTTTGCAAGTGAGTGTGACTTGGTTTCTCTCTCTGGTCACGTTCTATGGTGTCCTGATTAAATGCCAGGATTTCCATGTGCCCTTTCTTCAGTCCCAATGGCCTACTTGAGTTTTAAACTCCACAATCCTGTCCTGTTATTCCGTGCTTTTCTTCTTCAGTCAGCCTTTTTCTTTCATCCCATTTGTTCGGGGATGCTGACCTTAACCATTGGATTTTTTGGAACCAGTTGAATTTTACATCGAGTTACATCATCCCTCTTTGAGTACGTGTTGTTTCTTGGTAGGCACATTTGGGTTATTCTTGGAGATCATTTGTCAGATGTCACTGTGAGTTGTCACTAATAAATATATTGGTACCATGACAATAGCATACATTTTTAAAAGATTGTTCTAATTCATTGCAAGTAATGTTTTGGACAGAATCATTATAAAATAGCTAAAAAGATCAATAAGATTAGAATAAATATGTCAGTAAGTTGATGTCTTGAAAGCCTAATGTCCCCAACGGTACTTCTGTACCATAAGTTCTTCCTCGGTGATTGGGTGCAATCTCACTGAAATTACGTTCGGTGACATCTGGAATAGAAGTCTATCTTTCTCTTTCTGTTTTTCTGTCTCTTGCAGTTATTGATCCTGTGTGGTTGATTAGATGAGAGAAACATCAGTAAATGTTGTATTAGCTGCACACTATCTCAATTGTTTTGTTTAATATTCTGACATTAACATTTTTCTCTTTTATTGTGATCAACTGTTTCTATTTTTTATGACTTTAAGGTTTTTAAAGTAACCTCGTCTCAAATGGCTCATGAATGATCATTCATGTCTCAAGGGGGTTAGATGGTCTTGTCTTCTCTTGTCAAACACCAATGCATCAGTGCAAAAGATTTCTTTTAAAAACATATAAGCCAAAGCGTCACGGTGGCGCAGTGGGTAGCACGGTCGTCTCACAGCAAGAATGTTGCTGGTTCAAGCCTCGACTGGGTCGGTTGGCATTTCTGTGTGGAGTTTGCATGTTCTCCCCATGATCCTGGGGGTTTTCTCCGGGTGCTCCGGTTTTCCCACAAGTCCAAAGACATGCAGTATAAGTGAATTGAGTAAGAATGATTGTCCAAAGTGTGTGTGTGTGTGTGTGAATGTTTCCCAGCGATGGGTTGCGGCTGGAAGGGCATCCGCCGCGTAAAAGATATGCCAGAGTGTTGGCGGTTCATTCCGCTGTGGCGACCCCGAAAGGAAAGAAAGCCGACATTAAGATGAATGAAGGTATAAGCCAAAATTATTTTTTTTATTATAGCTGGCAGTTGCTTTTTGTTTATTATTATTCGACTTCTGTTTTCCAGTCTCTCAAACAGTGTGAAATCTTTGTTTTAATCTTTTGTACAAAATGGAAATGATATTAGAGAAATCAGTCCAAAAACTATTGCGTTGCCTTGTTCGCACAGTGACATGACCTCAAAAGTTGTTGTTTTTTATGGAACATGTCTTCAAATGTTCAGACTAAATGCAAATTTTGACGTCTTTTAAAGGTAAAATGTATGGGTCCTTTAACCTCCTGGGATTTTCCCAGTGCATTTTCAGGTTAAATGTTTAAAGGTAACAATGTAGGTCCTGTAGCTTCCTGAAAATGTTAAGTTTAGATCCTTTTATTCTGGCAACATTTCTGTACTCTGTCTTTATTACTCAGGGGTATGTTGTCCCATTACAAGGTATCACACATAATAATTTGCTAGTGTGCCACTTGTTTAAAAAAGACCCATACTCACCTGTAATCTGCTAAATTCATCAAACTGCATTTACATGTTCCTGGAAAATAGTTCCCTTTTTAAATGTATGTCTCATCTTGTACATTTGACAGCCTTATAATAATTGAGATATGTTAAATATTGTTTGTTCCTGCACATATCGTCATGTAACAGATTAGGACAGGATTTGAGAAGCTTAGCAGACACTGTCCCCAGACACCCTAGATATACAAACAGAAAATGCAATTTGAAAGAATAAAAAGATAGACTGGGTAGGAAAGTTTTAATGGACCGTCATGTGCTGGTACAGATAAAAGTGTCACAATATCCTTAGTGACTCAAATGGCATTAAACCAATCATGTATAGTACATCCATATACACCCCCCTCCACCACCCGCCCATCCCCTGTTGTTTTATAGGGATTAGTAGCAGAGGTTGGAGGGATCGAGACTTTGTCATCTTCAATTCTGACCCATGCAAGCCATTAAATTCTGACGGACGTCACAAAATAATGGGTTAGATTATGTCTCTGCCACACGCGTTAATAAAAGCAGAAACATGGAGATATTAACATCTGGCAGCCCTTGAAAGACACTCCTAAAAGATCTCTGGTAATGACATGTAGAGTAAAAGCTACAGTTTGATGCTGCCACTGATGACATCATGTGTCATAAACCACTGGCTCAGACATAAAGAAAGTTTTGTTATTCATGTTTGTTATGTTCTTTTTTCAGAAATTAACACAGTAAAGTTTTGGGGAGCATTTTAAATAGCTACACACTACTAATCATCATTTAAGTATCAGTAAATATAACTTTAAAAGCTTTACTCATAGTGTATTAACATCTATGTAATTTGCTTATATACTGCATGTTAATAAATGATTATCTTGTGTGTATGTATATTTATATATATCTGTTAGCAATGACAACTACTGAGGCATCACAGCACTCTTTGTTGAAATTGTATTCATTAGGTCAAACTGTGTCTAAAACTGAGGAACTGCAGAACTCAGAGACATGTGTGGATCACTGTCTCGAAATGATGAGAGAATGGAAAAAGCGAGGACAAGTTAAAACACTCTTACGGTGCTTGTAATTTGTTTGCTTCCACGAGACTAACGTTATTTCTGTATGGCTCACATACTGCACCGAACTTTCAGGTTTCCATTCATGAAACCATTTCCATTCATGGTTTGAAAGTGCGCTAGCTAAATGTTGGGAAATGTTGGGTACCTAAACCATAGTCCATCCAGCGCTCACGAACTAATGAAACAGCTCTGTCTCTTGTGTGTGTTGTGTGTGTTGTGTGTGTGTGCGTGCGTGTGCGTGCGTGTGTGTGTGTGTGTGTCCACTGTCAAGGTAACCTGCATAAAATAAAAATAAGCCCATTATTAAAAACTTGAAGAAGTAATAAATATGGTTTTGGATAATGTAATGTAAGTAATTGGTATTGCCACTTGCAAAATTAAGGAATGAACAGAAGACGATCAGCCTATAGTTAAATTCAAACATGATTTTACCTCAGACTATCTAAAAGGAAGGATGGCACTATTATCACATGCTGAAGATCGCTACCTCAATTGTTTCAAGGTTTAAAACCTAAAGATTCTTCCCAAAGATTAAAGGAACAAAGCGATTCATTAAGCGAGCTGTTAATGGCAGAGAGTCCTGGATAACAAGAGTCTAAAGAGACCACAAACTAAAAGCCACCAAAGAAAAGAAGCAAAAATTTAATTTGGAGGATATTGATAGTTTATTGAAGGTATGTTGTTTTTATGACAAAACCTGTTTTACAAGTTACACAAAAAATCAATAAACAATTATATTTTGAATTTAAATAGTATCTTTTTCTTCAATTTACATTAATGAATTACATTTTATATTTATAGAATATGTGATTGCGATTATGCGATTAATTAGTTCATTTTTTTAATCGATCGACAGCTCTAAATAAGTATGCTTTATTGACAACACAATCCTACTATAACGCATGATTAATTCAGATAGTTACAAAACATTTAATAGCTTATATTGTTGTTATTCAACAATTTTCATCTATTCACTTCATTACTCGTATTATATAGTTATCGTAAAGTGCTACCAGTTTTTGTCGACAAATTTCTAATTCTAAAACCACTGATTTTGCTGTGCAATCTTACTTTTCTACCATTGAATTACATTTTATATATTTTTTTTTACACAATTGTTAAGTGTTCTTTTTAATGGAGTAAAATTCCTCCATTACAAAAGCAATCTATGTATTTTTTCCAATAAAGTTTAAAGCATATAGTATTTACTGACTTGAGACACATTTAACTTTAATACTAATTATTCATTTGTATTAGCAATCATCAGCAAAACCTGCCATTTTGAACTCTATTTAAGAAAATTGCTCTTAAGAAAATAGTTATTATCTCCTGAGATTGATTTAATAACGTATAGTCTATAAATTAGAATGAATTATTCAAACAAGTCCAAATTCTATAATATTTCATGATTATGTAAAAATAATGAACAGTATTGTTTCTCTGCATCTGAATCTGGACCCCAAATGCTACACTACAGGTCAATCCTGCTTGATCCTGCATAGATTTAAAGTCAGGGATTTTAGAAGAACTCTGTCATCAAATAAGCTTATCCTGTCCTGTTTCTTCAACTGCTTCCTGCATGCATGTGCAAGCTGTGTGTTGAGTTCAAAAACTGTTACATTGCATCATGGCATACATTCTTTCTCCTATAACATTTGTTCTCTGCCAGACTTTTATATAAGCAAGTAAAAGAACAGTATTATTTGGCAGTTGACCTGGTTACATAAACAGCTAGTTCACTCTTGTGATGGAACATTTTAAATATGTGCTTGACAATTCCTCTTATCACAGGCTCTGCGGTTACTATGGATGCTTTGTTATGATGGACATGACACACTATAGCTGTGATTGCTGTTTGAGAAAAGAAACAATCACACGGTGATGTTAGTGCAGCAGTGTGGGGCTTGTAAATGGCTTTAATTGAATCCAGGGCTAATTGGTCTCGCTGTCTCCCATGTTTGGCTGCTGAGGAGACTGCTGTTGTAGGCTTGTAAGTCATTAATTTGCGGCCTTGAATATCTGCTCTCAAACATGGTGCCTGAAGCCCTTGAGCGCCACTACTCATGCTGCAAGACCTGTTCCCATTAATTTTAGCAATACATAGAGGGTAATGATTATGTTAAGAAGAGACAACTAGTAACAGTAGTTTTTTATAATAGAAGAGAGGCGCTGTGTTTGAGTCTGTTTTTAATTTATTTTAAGTTTTAATGCCAGTCAAATGCATTGATAAAACAATTGATCGAATAAAGCCTTGGTAAGCTAATGGATAGTTAACATAACATAGAGAGCAGCTTATCTTATCTTAAGACCCTTATCTTATTTTAGAGGTTGGATATATAATAAAGGTAAGAAGCAGAATATACATACATATAATGCAGAGTACTTAAATTGACCTTCATGACAACTCAGAGGGGATGACTTTTGTATTAATCATTGTTTAAGATATAATAACATGAAAAAGTCAAATTAAGGCAGGGCTACTCAACTGACAGGCATTCTCGCCATTCACCGGCCCTACTAATCATTTCTGAACAAATTGTTTTTGAGTCAAAAGGAAATGGCTTATTACCCAAACTCCAAGTCTTGTTTGCTTTCTGCTAAAACCTTTGGGTGATGCCACGCTCACTGCATCCATAATATACAAAGTCAATGGCCTACAAAATGTGTAAGAGAACAACTCAAGTTTATGAAGTGTTTTTTTTTTGTAGTTCAGTTTCAAGTAAAGTAAATTACAGGAATTATTTTGTTTCTCTCACATCTAATAACTCACAACACTATTTATGCAACCCTCCTACCATACATCTACACATCTCTGTGTATAGCTGTCTTGCTGTCTGCATCCTCGTTCTTCTATCCCATCCTTTTCTCTCAAATACAATGACTATCTATGCAGTTCCTTTCTTTCTGTCTGTGTAATTGTTTATCCATCCATCCATAACTCTTTCTGTCTAGCTGCCTGACTGTCTGCATGCTTATCCATCAATCCATCCATCCTTCCCCCCAACCACCATATGTGTCCTTGTGTCTTTCTCATTACATGGGTGTCTTATGAGCAACAACAGTAATTATACTTATATATCCATCTATCATTCTTCTCTGTTGTCCATGTAATGTTAATGTCTGTTGGCTATATCCGTGAATTTGCATCCATCCATTTCTCTCAGGCCTGTCTCCCTTTTTGTTTTTCTGTCCATCCATGCATGTTATGTATTTACTAAATGTGATTCTGAGTGGACTTCTGAATGAGTAATTTTCCAGTCATGAAAGCCCGTCAGTTAATGCATTAGCTATAGTTTTCTTTACACTACTCAGAGTAATTCCACATCTGTGGAAAATGTTTTAGCCACAAGCCTGCCCTGATGTGAAAATGCTCTGGATTACGCCTTTCTAGCAAAGTGTAAGTGCAAATTATAGAATTTACATTGTAATATAGGCAGAAGGCAAATGATGTAATTTATGGCAAAACAGGATTTGAGGTTATGCATGACAATTAAAGCTTTAGATGGGAAAATCACTTAAGAGGCAGAAGTTTTCATGGAATCGGTCGAATACATTCCTCTCACAGTTACGTAATCAGCTGCAGACATTAGGTTGCTTTTCATATTTTAATAATATTACATTAATGCCAGCAAATGCCATCTATTAACTCTATGGATACTGCATTAAAGTAAGCCATGATTGATGGGTAAAATCGGGACATTAGTAATATTCCCAAAAGTAATGTTCTATGAAAATGCTCTGATTTAAAAAAATATATATAATCTTTTACAGCTAAACAGCTCAATTTCCCCTTGTTTGAGAAATATGATACAAATCTATATTTAAACTTAGAATAATGGCACGAATGCCTTTTATGTCATGAGGATGAACTCCCTCCAAAACAAAAACTAAATCTGATCTGATCATGCAATGAACCTGTTATCAGCTTGCCTAAATGATTTGTTTGACTCGTGACTTTAATGATGGAAAGTGCGATATATTTAGGACTCCTTTGGGAAATTTGTTTTAAAGCACACAAGCATTATAATGATTGAGACAGCAAGGATAGTCCTTGGAGAGGTTTCTGTAGTTATCATCAAACATAATTAATAATAAGCAAAACTGCATCACCATAGCTCTAAGTTCTTGTTGTTAGAAACTGTGTTTAACTTGAACATTAACTTTGTAACTTTTTGTGTATTTTCTACAACTCAGGTAAGTACCTGTAATGTCTCATAATTTCTCTTGTCTATTGTTGAGGCCATGCTGTATGTAAAAAATATGCATGCAGGTTTGTGTCCACTTACACCGTGTGAACCCTTCACCTTCATTTACCATGTTTTTTAAATGTAGAATAAGCTAAACAGCTATGTTTAAAATTTCATGCTCAAACATCTGCCCCTGTGTTCAAAAATAACCAAGTGGTTAGATTAACTCTTTCGGCTCAGATCTGACCACTTGGTCGCCATTGACTAACGGCATGCTTTCTTCCAGACAAATTTAAATACTTCCACCATAAAAAGTAATACTGGTTCATAACTCAAATAAATTATTATATTAATATGTCAATGCAATTCAACATTTCATGTTCAGATTAACTGCTTCTGTTTAAGTATGACTGTTAACAGTTTCTGTGTTAATGTTATTTGCTTCCATTGACTGGTTGTGCTTTTGAAGCAGGCGTATTCAAACAGCTTCAAGTGCACTGAAGAGAATTTGGAAGCATGCATCGCTATCATGTCCTCATATGGAGTTGAACCGTGCTCAGAGGAGAAAACGCAGGGGTTGAATCTGTCAGCTCTTAATGTATGTGGACAGTTTTCATGTCCTTCCTGTCGGCATTAGTCTCCAGGCATTCTGAATGATGAAGTTGTGCAAGGTCCCAAATCTTTTGCGAATCACCTCTATCCATTTTGGAATGTTCTTGGTATTGGTAGCTCTAGGACAGGAATCAAGCGCTCAACAATGTGCTGCTTTTTAGTTTGATAGGGTTCATTTTGGTAATTTCATTTTTAATATCTGGCTTCTGCTGGATATTTGGGATTTTTTCAAAAGCGCATCTTTTGAAAATCAACCTTTGGAAGGTATTAGGACATAAATGTGTGCATGAACAGTGTCAACACAAACATGTTAGAGGGTTAAAGTATTTTTTGTAAATTAAGTCAAAATCAGATTGTGACTAAGCTTCTTTTGCATCATAAACCATTCTCTGCTGTCAGGCCTGTCCACCACCAATGATTTGACATGTTCATTGGTTGCCCAGGTATTCTTTAAAATATGTGAATTACATAGACAAAAAAATCTGAAAAATCTAAAAAAAAAAAAAAAAAGATTATTTAAACTGTTTTAACATGTTTATATATAAAACAGTAAATCACATCAGGTACAGAACATGCAGCTTGGGACTTCAGGGTACCTCAGGTACAGAAACAAATAATTTTTCCTGTACTTAAAAACCATAATGCTTATTTGCAGCATCTGAAAAATCCAGAAGTTTTTTGTTTTATGTTTTTATGCTTTTGAAAAATCAAGAGTTCCTAAGACAACGGTCAATTGGACTTATCAGCGTCATTGTGTAAAAGATCCCAGTTGGATATTTCAACAATCTCTGATTCTGCATTGGTTTATCTTAACCATTGTATGGTGCCCAGCTCTGTTTTCATCTAAAGAAAAATTATAAAAGCAATTATTATTTGAAACTAAGATGTACTGGCCTTGGCTCATTTTCTGTGAAAAAAACATATATAAGAACACATTTTTTATGACCCCACACACTATACCCCCTACACATTTATATTATATATGTTCTAGTCTACTGGACCCGAGCCATGTAAAAGTGTGAACATTGTAGATTCTTTATCTTTATTCTGTCTTCCCACACAAACATAAATCACACATAAATATACAATTTTAGATTTTAGTATAAAATTCTATGATTGTGTGAATTGAAAGGCCCTAAATGCAATGGGTTTAGCAGACTTGCCAACCCTGCCAAAGTAACAATAAGGACAACACCACACATGGTTTAAGTTCTAAATGTGAAGAAATAAGATAAAAAAAAAACAATAAATAAAAGATATTTGCTGTTTAAATCACTTGCTTCCTGGCTAAGATAAATATCTTTTAAGTATTTTAACATAACATTTCCTAATTGGGATTAAAAATCAATGGGTCCAGAAGACCTGCAAACACTACCTGAGTAACGATAATATGAACACCACTCAAGGGTTAAAGCGTCTGAATACAATGATTTTGATTAAGTAAAACAGGATTTAGTGCTGCTGCCGTTCATGAAAAATACAACCAGTCAAAAACAATTCAATTTAGCCACTCGCTTAAAAAATTAATAGCTTTATAATTAAAAACCTGTTTTTTATTTTAACTGAATCCTTTTGCTGTCACCAACTTTTGTTTTGGATGGCTTTTTCAATTGGTTCTATCTATAAAAAAATCTTTGTTACACCAGAAGTGGAAACAGAAGTGAAACTCTTTAATAGCATCCAAACTAACATTGACCGTCATATGACAAATAGCAAGCCTGTAGTTTAATGATTTACATCAACCCATATCTATAAGAGGTTTATTTTCAGTACAAACGTTTAACAACAAAGTTTAGTTTAGCTTAGTTTATCTTTTAGCTTTTCTTGTACTTTTCTTTTAACATGATAAAGGATGAAAAAGATACATAAAAGAATAAAAGGATCAACATTTATTTGTAACAGAAATGTATATTTGACAAATATTGGTAAAAATGTATGTTGTAGACATTTAGTAATGTTGTAGACCAGTAGTGACTTTGCAGCATGATTGGAAGGAATCTTCTCAGACCAAACAGTGCTGGGAAAAATTTGGATTGTTTTTAATGTATAGGACAGGGGGTATATTGAATGATTTAAAGCATTGTTCTTCAAGTACTTTTGGGTTGTTTGAGTTTGCTTCTGTGGTGTTTGTGGCACGGGGGGAAGCATGAAGTCTGCTGACGCATTCAACCTCCCCGGTGATCTGGGAGAGAATGTCACTGCACAATGTACTGCCATGGACACGCACAAACACCTTGGTATTTATCACTGAAAAGACTTCCCTGGTTTCCAAAGCAGTTGTGTTGATCTTTCTGTAAAACTCAGAGCTACGTCATTGCTCATTGTAGCCAATTGAGTGTTTTTTTACAGTATACTTGTTTACCCATTACTGTCTACTGTAAACAAAGACAAAAAAGACAAAACACTACAAAAGAACTACAAATTACTACAGCCAAATTGCCAACAGCTACTGCTAGTTAACAGTAGAATGCCAAATGTTGTTTTACAACAGTATTTAAAATTATTGTACTTTGTGTGCATGGACACTAAAAAACAACATAAATTTATTGATTAAACATAAATAGGTTTGTTGATTATTTTTCGGTGGTGTAGAGCCAACCATTGTTTTCACTTTTTATGTGAATTTATATAGTACGTGCATAACATTTGTTTACAAATGTAAAACATTTAGTTTTGTATTTAACAAGTGTACACTTTTACTGTATACAATAAAATTCACAGTGGTAAATTTACACTACGAATGTGGACCTATATAAGCACTTCTCGACACATCTGTCCGTGTTATTTTATAGCTGGCTCAAATTAATATTGGGCATTATTGTCAGATGTGTCAGATTATTGTAACATGTCAGATTTATTTTGTCCTTCAAAGCATAATTCCCAGTGTTATCGTAATACAGTTTTAAATGAACACTAACAAGTGTCTTAGTTTAACTCCCATGGTGGGACATTTCACACTGGAGCAGTGTTTTCGTAGGTCCACATCAGTGGTGTTAGAATTTTACTGTATGTGAATATTCATTTAGCCATAAATAGTCAAAGTAATTCTAAAAAGCAAAAATAAGATTCATATGTTGTTTTCATCAATATGAAGAAATATTTGAAGAAATGAATTGTCAATCTACCTTACACTCACATAAAAACATATATTGATAGATTGAAATGTTTATTTTTCCCTCATGCATGTGATTATACAGATTCAGACAATAAATAAAAAACAAAAGCATATAAATTAATTAATTCAAATAAATTAAACAAGAAAAGAAACATACATTTACTTTTTGGAATGTAACAGCTCTCTGGTGCTGGAAATTTTTATTAGGTGCTGTAGTTATTCGTATGCTTACGTCATAGTCAAATTTTTGACCCATTGAAAGTGATTCCCTGATTTTGTCACCATCTCAGAACATGTTAAACCAAATCCGGTGAAATAAGTGGCCACTGTAACTGCCCCGAATCTGCCAGCAGGCTGTAGACTTATCAATGGAGCTGGCAGGGGGACACATGTGGACATGCTGTGTCTCTGAATAGCTTGTTAAGGGAGAAGCAATGGACTGAGAGCGTGGCCATCAGAAATACATGAACTGCTTCTGCAAATCATACCAATGCCTTATTCATGTATTGTTCAGTTTTAAAAGGCATTGCAGTTTTCCCGGGAAAATGTCAGTTTATTTAAAAAATATATTGTCTATATATTTATTCTGTGGTGTCCATAGATAAGTAAAAAGGTTGTAATGAAAACATCCCCAATGTCTTGTCATTTAGAGTCTAATTTGAAGACAATAGTTTTTGAGACGTATCATTTCAGAGGAAGCTTTGGATCTTTGGTCCAAGTATCACAGTGGAAAAAAATTTATAAATTAGTTTCGGGTGATGCATTTAAAACACCATTGCTACCTTAAGTAAACTTACAACATCCATCTGAGTAATAATAATGAATATGATACTAAGAGGACCATGAATTAAAACAAGAAAAAATCTTGCAATCAGGCCATTTAATTTGCAATTGTTGTTGTACATGCCATTTTTCCCTGTCATTAAAGACAGCTGTCATTTAAGTGTAAATCAGTATCTATATTTCAATAACTATATGTCTATATTTGATTTCCAAATATGATTTGTTAATGTGTGCCACCGTCAAGACGTGTAAATTAAAGTTTATGGTTGTAAAAAAATAGAGTTGTGACTGGGTACGCTGGAGTTTAGGGGTTTTATATGTAATTATATGTTTATATGTGTGTGTTACTCTTTGCAACATTTAGGTATTGTTTTTGTCCTAAGATTTTGTGTTGCATTAGTACTCTGCTACAATTGTACTCTCTTGAGACGCATACCCATTTGTTACGTGTATTTTTCTTTTCTTATTATTAATTGTGTTTATTTGTGTGTTGTCTACAGGAATACATGAGTTCCCTAATGATATCTTCACCAATCATGAGCGACTTGAGGGAGCGGTTGCCTTGCATGTTTTTTGTGTAAGTATATCTCTGCCATCTGTTTTTTCTTGTCAGATATTAGCTTGAATGCCATGTTCTGATATGATCTGAAATCAGTGAAATGACAAGAATATGTGATATCAGAAACCTAGTTGTTCTTCTTAGATACCGGTTCAATGTCTAAAATAAAATGTGTCATAATGAGAGATCTTATCTTGTTGATTGTTCTGTTATTCTGTTAACTCACATGAGTTAAGGTCAGTATTTTTTTCCAACTTTAGTTGAGTGTAATCGTAATGAATTTGTTAATAACAGATGGATGAGACAACACTCGTCATTTTCACATGAATCATGTGATATGAAAATCAGAACTTGTGAGTTTTCCTTCAGCTGGCATGTTCATGTAAAATATCTAATCGTGCAGTGCTTAAAAATCTTTAGCAGTCTTTGCCTGATCACACAACCTTCTGTTTAGAACAATATAAATCACAGTTTGCTGTGCCAACAGCATTTGTAAATCTTATTTTTGTTCATAAAATGAAGATGAGTTGTCTTTAAGGTTTAAAAAAAGGAATCAAATTAACACTTGGTTGCATCTATTCATATTTTTGCTGTAGATGTTTACTTATCAAATAGTTTTGTCAGACACCTTTAAGCATTCATTCTGCAAAAGGAAAGATGACACAAAATGAGGTTTTCATCACAGTGTTATTAGATTTAGATATATCATTATTGATTAGAGAGTTGAAAAAAATATCAGTCAGTATATCCAATAACAGAAAGGCAGGCTCTTGGGAGGGTGCACTGCAGAAACAAACCCATAAATTATTTTCAGACTTTAAGACAATATGCAGTAATACTAATAATTCACTGGTGTCACTTTGATTTCCAGGCCTTCTGGGTAATTCTTACTCCAAAATAAATATTTTTTAAAATAAAAATATAGATTCTGACTGAGTCAGCATGCCCATTATAATAATCCAATTTCTTTTCCTTTACAGTCTCCCTGCTTTCACTAAAAACAAAATTAGTGCATTATTACTCAAATATCTAAAAATCCTCCACATTTTTTATGTTGCTGATTTAGACCATTACAGTCCATAGTGAATTTAAAAATACAAAACAGACAAAAATGATCAGATGCATTATTTTAATGCAGTATATAGTGGACATCACAAAATGTTGTTGCAAGGCTGTTGATGGGTAGACAGAAATTCAAACACATTGCTCCAGTTCTGGCCTCTCTACTCTGGCTGCTCTTTGTATCCAAGTTGAGTTTCTCTTATTTGTGCATTGGGCCTCAGTGGTCAAGATTCGAATACATTCCTGATCTCCTGTCTCTGTCCCATTGCACTTGGTCTTTGCGGTCAGGTGATTGGGAACACAGAAGGTACCTAGATCCAAACTGAAGCTGAAGGGTGACAGACCTTTTTCTGTGGCTGCTATTTTTGAAGGCTTTTTAATCTGTTTTTGTTTTAAGCATTTCACTTCCTTTTATATTATGTCTTGTTGTGTCTTTTGTGTATTTCATTTTATGTGATTAGGCAGCTGGGTAAGCAGGTGTGTATTTTTTTAGAACAATTAATAAAGTAAAGTAAATCCTTTTTATATTTTTGTATCAAAAACACAAACATAGACGAAAACTCTGCCTTTAAGAAAACAAAGCATAACGGAATCAGATTGCATATAATACTCCCATGGGATTTTGTGTTTGTTTTGTAAGCAAAGGCCAATTTAACTTTAATAATGTCAACGCTGTTTCATGGCATTCCATTTCCATCATTACAAAGCATCACAGACACAGTTTATCATGCATCATGCTCTTCTTCTCCCAAAGGCCAAGTCTGAGCACATTTTTAAATGAAGCATGCCATGTGAAGCAGGTGCTGATGCAGTACTGCGTGTTCCTGCTGAAATCCCCTGCAGGGTTGCTGTGACACTACCATTGTTGTTTAGGTAGTGGCCCATGTAGGTAGAGATTGAGAGGATGGCAAAAACTCTAGTGAAAAGCTTCTAAGACTCCCTCCAGCTGTTAACGTGTTTTATTTATTGGCTGGACCTTTGGAGCTAAGCTTTGCATTGTCAGAAGGTTGAGAATGAAAAGAAAGGGGAGGGAACCCGATTGGAATGGACAGAGATTATATAATGGGCGCACTGTAGAGCATGGCAGCATAGTGACTGAATTAGATGCACTGATTGGTAAAGTCTTGGCGGTGAAACAGTTGGCACGCTTGTCCCAGGGGTGAATGAAAGCTCACTTTCACACAAAATAATGGACCAATGTGTGCTTATTACAGGGGGTGCGGAGTTTTGACCTTTTTTCTCAGCATTTTTCATAGATTAATGTCTTTTTTTTTTAAAGAAAAACTCTATCATAAGAATTGTTTCAGAATCACTCTTTTAATATAACATTTTAAGTAAATTATTGAAGAGATTTATTTGAAAATTTTACATGAGCAATAAAAAATCTAAAACTTTCTGTCTGGAAACCACCCTAGTTCTTTTTCCCTATTCAATAAATGCCTTTAAGAGCATTCTGAAAACACTCAAATGTCATACTGCAATAATTTTATCCAAAATGCACATTATTGAACCATGAAGCATCTGAATGAATGTGCTTGTAGTAGATCTGTTGCTGTGAGTTCATTTGAAATGAATGAGCCTCAGAAGTGTCCCATGTAGTGAGCCTGTGACATCTGTGATGCACCCATCTGATCAGAGCAGATGTTGGAGCAGCTAATCCCCACATGCAGCTCTTTTGTGCAGAACATGTAAGAGGGTACAAAAACAACACTTGCCCTGTTGAGTTTGAGACAAATACCATTTCAACACTGTAGCTGTGTTAAGGACACACGCATCCGTCTATGTCTTAATCAGAACACTTACTAAGAAAAGACTTGAAAGCTCTAGGTAAAGGGCTGTCTCACAAGAGGACACATTTTATTGAGAGAAATGCTTTTGATGCTTTTGAAATGCATTTGTTTGACTTAAAATGAAAAATTAATATCTGAGAAATAAGCTTTTTTTTCTTATTTGGTCTTAATAATGCTTCGATTTCTTACTCATATTTTGCTATCCTAAACTGAATATTTTTATGAAGCTACTTTTCTTTCTCCTATCTTTTAAGGCCATGTACATGTTTTATGCTTTGGCACTCGTGTGTGATGACTACTTTGTGCCCTCGCTGGAGAAGATCTGCGAGGTAAGTGTGTACTACATAGTGTTGTACAACTGGTGCAGATTTGGGAGGGAGGGGGGTGGATAACATGTTCAGTTATCTACATTGACATTGACATTTATTTATTTAGCAGACGCTTTTGTCCAAAGTGACTTACAGTAAGGGAGAGACAATAGGCAATTTGTTACACAGTCAAAGTCTATCTCAGTTCACTCATAGTAGAAGTTGTATCAACTGATCAATCAACCATAGCAGGATCAATCAATCATACCAGAGAAAAGAGGAATAAAATGTTTATTTTTCTTCATAGTAAGTGTTGGCTGAAGAGAAAAGTTTTCAGTTAAATAGCTTTTTTGAAAGCTGTTAATGTTGCTGCTTTCCTGACTGGATCAGGGAATTTGTTCCACCAGGCAGGGACAGAGAGAGAGAAGGTTCTGCTAAGAGATGTTCTGCCTTTGTGGGCTAGAGGCTTCTGGGGGGCATGTAGGAGTGTATGATCTACTCAGTTATCTACTCGACCTTGCACTTTAGAGTTTAATAGCTTTTATTAATTATTTTATTGGATTGAAATATTAACATTCATGTTTGATTTACATTTGCACATCAGATGATGTAGGGGTAGACCATACTTTTTTTTATTGTTTATCAACTTCTCAGCTGTTCAAAATCAGTTTTGTTAGAAGAAAACAAATTTAAGGAAATATTCTGATAATATGTATATTTGGCATGCTAAATAAACATCAATCTACGTAAAAATGAGAAGATAGATGGACTTATAGATTTATTGTTGATGACTATCTGTAGCTTAACAACACAGGTTTTGTCAGTAACAAAAGATGGAGGGATATGTTCAGCTAGTTATCAGCCTAAACAACATGTGATGGGCATACATTCAACATGTGATGTCGAAAGATAGTTAGTTTAACGCCACATATGCAAACATTTACAGATTATTAATAACCTTTCAGGTAGCAATGGTCTTGAGTCATGATGAAATATTTAATAATCTACACATTATCGAAGTGATTTAAATAAAACATCCTTTAGATCCTTTAATTGCCAAGATATTCTCTATCTCTATTTGAAATCTTTATCTATGTCACAGCGCTTGCACCTGAGTGAGGATGTAGCAGGAGCCACATTCATGGCAGCAGGAAGCTCAGCTCCTGAACTCTTCACGTCAGTCATAGGTAAGGGTCTGGCTTATCTTTCTATCTTTCTTTTAAATAAAGTCCCAATAGTATTCAAGCAAGCAGTATGATATGCCCTCTTTAAATGATAAATGATCTGTGTGCAGGTGTATTTATTACCAAGGGGGATGTGGGAGTGGGAACAATTGTGGGATCTGCTGTCTTCAACATCCTCTGCATCATCGGAGTCTGTGGGATCTTTACTGCACAGGTACTGCTTAGTGTAAACAAACATTACGGAATAATAAACAGTTTTAATTAAACACCCAAGCCAGGTGACAATCAATTTCTGACAAATTTGTAATGTTCCTAATCTACACAGTCTACACAAATATACTGAGCAAGCATGAAGAAAGGGGTACTTTAGAGTTGAATGAGTCGACCTGTGTGTCCCTTCTCATAAACCTCTGCCTTTAAATAAACATTAGTTAGTGCACGCTGACAGTTCAAAATGGCTAGAATGTTCCTTAGGGTCACTGAGAGTTGATGATTTCTTTTGCCATCCTAGCTGTGAAGAAGCTTTTTTTATTCTTTTCCACCCTTTCTTTTCACACTTTCCAGTCAATCACACCGAAAAAAAAATTTCCAATTAAAAGAACATATAGGTTACTGTAACTATTCTTGATTTGGAATATGATTATATTTATTTATTTGTTTATTTATTTGTTTACTATATTTATATAATGATAATTGTTAAAAATTTTGCTACACTATCCTGGCATCCTAGTCGGCACACTCTCCATACTTTTACAGGTGCGAAATGAGTTTCAAAGCATAGTATATACTTTAAGAATGCAGTATAATTATTTATATTGCGTAAATAAATCAGCATAAATGATGGAACATAATCATTTGAGATTTTTTAGTTAATTCAACTAAATCCATAAAAAAGGATCATATAAGTCTATATTTTTTACAAAGTCCTTGTAATGACTTAAATATGCATATGTAATTTATTAACCGATATTTCCTACATCAAATATTACATGTATTTACTTAGTTAATAGTTACTGTTAATAGTGTTCCACATAATGTAACCAAATGTATAAGGTTGGTCTTAAGTAAAACTATGATTTAGTACATCTATCATCCAAATGCCAATTTTTGGGGCACTATTAGGTGTGAATTCAATAGTAAATGGTAAAAAAAACAAAAAACTAAGGCCTGTATCTATGGGCAATTAATTGTAAGTCTTTTGCTTAAATGGTCATGACAAGTTTGCTGTTAATTTTTATCTTAATAATGAATAATTTGCCAGTGCTAGTTTTTATCCAATTACAAGGACAGATGTGCGGCCTTAAAGTTTTTAATTTAATTCTTTCTTCAGCAAGACAAAAAAATGTTGAACAAAGACTGATTGGGATATTGACTAATGTTTATAATTAGCAAACAAAAACATAGGTTGTTACATATAATCACAGTTATATTTGTACTGCTATTCTTTATCCAAGACACTACTTCCATGTTCAAGCTCTATTGGTTTTAGAGTGCTTTTAAATTGTTTCACTAAAATTAATACCTTCAATGGGCACATATAGTAAAACATTTGATAGTGTCCATCTAATGGTCATATGTTAACCTATTTTTATTTTTTTTGTCATTGTTTGCTTTGTTTTGTTTCGAGTAAATCATTAACGTAAGTAATAATTATATTTTTATGATGATAATTTATCGCTAATCTTAATTTCTTTTTCAGACATAAGTTTTCTTAAGTGTATTACCGATGTGAATAAATTACTCCTAATTTGAATCATGGTCATATGACTCCCTCATGCTTACACATAGTCCATCAGAGTCAAAGAAGGTAAACGCATCTGCAACAAAGGAGCTTGTGGTTGCCATAGAAACTCAAAGCAAAGACTGTCACCTGTGGTGTAAGTTTAGCTGCGCTGGCGTGAGTGATGGCGCATTACTTCCGGTGCTCTGACGTAGATCAATCCTTTTTATGGAAGGATCACACTTCACAAGCTGAAACAGGTTCAATATGGATTACTTCCCGTGGTTCAATCAGCTGGATTCAAAGCAGGATGTCATACCCATATATGGTACCTCCTTCACTAGCTTCCTTCATTCCATTCTTATTAGCCCACTTTAATTTGCCATTTTAAACATTGCAAGGCTAGACTGGCAACCTTTACAATACAATAAAAATGGTCAAAATGGATGACCTGTGTTTTTCAAAAATGACAGATTTTTTTAAGATTCCCTTTTAATAAAATTTTACATGAAACACTTACAGATTTAAAAAAATCTGACAAAAAATACTATGAGGTATATATATTTCTCAAATTAATATTTTGTAGATGGTAGAGATGAATGGATCTGGCATATAAGGCGTTTAAATGATACTGACAATTTAGCATATGCATTTTGTTCTTTTCTAAAAACAATTCAGTATGCTAAGGTTCTCTTGTTCTTTTGAGTTTTAAAACTGCACATGTGTTCCAAAACAACACAAGGTGGCGCCACAGATAGAATTTAGCAACAATAAAATATACATATTGTTTTAAAACCAAACAAAATAAAAATCTACCCCTCTTTTTAAAACATTCAAATTCTAAGCGTATAAAGAGGATAAAGACGCCTATTATTTTTACTTTGTGTGTGTGACTGTGCATGTGTCTTTGGTGTGTAAATGAGCACACTGCCGCTCCACTAATATGCTCTCTCCCCTGTCGATGCAGGCAGTTCACCTCTCGTGTTGGACGTTAATGAGAGACTCTGTGTACTACACTCTCTCGGTGGCCACTCTGATTGTGGTGAGTACACTCAAAGTGGCTTTCCATGTACCCTTGAAGCTTTTGTAGCTCCTGGCTCAGCAAAAGAGTAGAAGCTAGTGGCTTTCCCGTGAGGCCTGAGTCCTGTAGCCCAGGTGTCTTATTTGCCCACACGTGACATGTGTTCTCTGCACAGTGGAACAACAAACACTGGTTACCATTACTCCAGACATGAGATGCTACTGATATATTACCTTATTGGTCATTTGTTCTCACTGACTATACAAGTGTTGCTGCAGTTCTTATTGTTGAAAAGAAGATGTTTATATCAAAAATGGTTGACTAGTTCCTTAGTTGTACTGTACTTTATTTCGACATAATCTACAAGGCAAAAAACATTCATATTTCTTTGCAGTTTTAGCTGTTGTGGCATTTAGTTGTTGTGTAAATGGCAAAATAGGAAGTCGGTCAGCAAAATCTGACTTGTGGGAGGTGCTCCAGGGACATGAGGTTGATTATTAAATGTTTTTAATAAAAACAATGATTGTGAATCAAACATCCATATTTTCCATGAAACTTCTACTTAACTCTAACAATGTTAGCAAATAGCTATTTACTATTCAGACTTGTGTGGTGCAAAAATATTTGTATAATGCCAAAAAACATTTCATATATTAAGTTTCTTTATCAAATAATTTATAATGCTATGTTTAACAAAAATGTAGTATAACCTATAATGAATCTTGTTCTGATGTTGTAAGATAAAAAAGATGTTTAGAAATACAATTTACATCTACACAATATTCTTTAATGGTGGGGTGTGCAATCATTTGGTTTTAATGTTGACAAATTACATCGCCCAAACAATTTGTGTTGTTACGCTAGATTTCTTTAAAACACCTGCTGATTGGCTAAAAGCTTGTTAAGGTGTCGGCCCTCCAAAACATTTTAACAATCACACCCCACCTATAATTCAGATTAGATTTATGTTATTTTATGAATTCTATTTAACTACCAATGTAGTTCTACATGCCAGAAATGATTTGGACATATCATTAAAAACTACATTTATGTATAAATACTTGTGGAATTTCACATGTTTAAACCATTGATTATTCAAATGTGACCAAGTTAATCAAAATTGTTGCGTTTATTTTTGCTATCAGTTACTGATTCAGCTACATAATTAAATCCTTCAAATGTATACCCATTCTATAACCAACCTTTAGAACATAATTTTTAGTGAAAGGCAGGGCACACCCTTAACAGGACACCAGTCCATTACAGAGCCACATTTGATTTTTGTATTGTCTTTTGTTTTTACTATATGTAAAGTATGTTTTCTTGATTGTATGTTACCGAATTTGGTTAGTAAGAAATTGAATTTGATCTCGAGATAAACTCATTGTGCAAGATATTTCTGCCCTCTAGTGATCATTTGTATTTAAGTTGGAAGTACTTTTCTGTTAAGTGAGACCTCATTTTACTTCTTTCTTTCCCTCTAGTTCATCTATGATGAGAAGGTGACATGGTAAGCTGAATCTTAATGCTAAGTTCAGAATTATTTTACATTCTGTTTTAACATCAGCTTTTCTTCTGTTGAATCTAATTTCAGGTGGGAATCACTCATCCTGTTAGTGATGTACATAGTTTACATTTTAATAATGAAGTAAGTTCTTCTCTATTCTGTCACCATGGAAATGTTTCATAATTACATGACTTCATTGTTATTCATATCCACTCGACATCAGAAAATCATATCACCGCTGATTTTATTAACTCTCTTTCCTCTGTGTTAATCAGGTTTAACTCGCGGGTGGTTCGTTTTATTGAGCGGCGAAAAAAGAATCCTGCGAATCTGGGTAATGGCACAGCCAGTAACACAGATATTGACGATGGCTGTGATGCCACCGTGGTGCTCCTCAAGAAAGGTAAGCCATAGATCTATATAAATCTTTGGATAACTGCTGGAGTTTTTTTGATATTGTGCAATTGATATTGTTATCCCTCAGCAAATTTCCACCGGAAGCCTTCGGTGCTGATGGTGGATGAGCTGCTGTCTGCATACCCTCACCAGCTGAGCTTTTCGGAGGCTGGAATGAGAATCATGATCACCAGCCACTTCTCTCCTCGTACACGCCTCACCATGGCCTCCAGAATGCTAATTACTGAGGTACATCTTGCCAGGGGAAACTTGCGTGTTTAAAAAATATTATTTAAATAATAAATATTTAAAGGCTTCTGAATCTCTTTTGATAATGTTACACTTTTATTATTATTTTGAAGTACAAAGTCCAAATATTCTGATATTTTCATGTTGATTCTTTGTCGTAGATGAAATTACTGACAATTCATATTTTTGAATTGATTCAGTTTTTTTTTTGTTATAAATTAATTATACATTTTTTGACAAATATATTTCACTAGTACATTTGCTTATCCAAATTACATGTACCAGCTTATGGACCAGCAAACTAGCTAAACTTTTTAAAACAAGAAATAATTTGTGCACAGTTCAAAATGCAGTTTTTCTCTTGTTCCTTTAGTCCTGAGACTATTTTGCGATATCTGTTTTTGTGCAGAGGCAGCGTCTAATAAACAGCCGCTTTAGTAATGGCGACTCCGAGGTTACCGCAAAAATGCCAGGAAAGCGTGGGGTGGAGAATGGTCTGGCTGGACCAGACCGAGGCCTGAATGGCCGGAAGGGACCACACCATGAGGAGGACAGGGAAGGAGCTGAGGCTGGCACTGACACTGAAAATGAGAATGAAGACAACGAAAATAATGAGAATGATGAGGAAGAGGAGGAAGAAGATGAGAACGAAGGGCCCTATGTTCCATATCGGTGCCCCGGTATGAATACTAGAATTTGTAAAGCAAAATATTTTGTTTGTGACAAACTATAACAAGTTCCATCTAGAACCATTTATCCACGTAGAGCCAGGAATTGCTCAGTTAGCTGCTCAGAACAAAGGCTCTAATTGCTGACCGGTGATTGATCTTATGCAGGTGGGTGTCTGAACAAGCTGAAGTGGCTGCTGGCCTGGCCTCTCAGTCTGCTGCTATTTCTCACTGTCCCTAACTGTGGCACCACACGCTGGGAGCGCTGGTACATGGTCTCCTTCATTAGCTCCACACTCTGGATTGCTTTCTTCTCTTACATCATGGTGTGGATGGTAAGGCTGACCATGCAAATTAACCATATTTGCAATCATTTTCAGGAAATGTTCAGCAACATGTCAATTCTGTTGTCAGGTCACCGTTATTGGTTACACGATGGGCATTCCTGATGTCATCATGGGTATCACCTTCCTGGCCGCTGGCACCAGTGTTCCTGATTGTTTGGCCAGCCTAATTGTGGCACGGCAAGGTATAAATGTTCTGTTAGTTTATTTTATACCAGTGCGATTTCATATATTTTCATTCATATTTTATCAAACATTTTATGATGACCCCAAAATTGTAATAGTTTAAAAATAAAATAAAGTGTAAATTTTACATTTTATTTTAATTACATTTTTAATCACTCTTACGCAGAATGACACAATTGGCTAAACATATTTTTTGAAATCTAGTTAACAGCTAATGACAAATTGAACTCAATTAGAAAATATTAATTTAGTCTCCAACTCTTCAACAAAAAATTTTAAATGAGAAATAATTAAGTGAAGGTGAATTACACCTTTGCGAACTTTTTACAGTGAAGATAATCCATGCATCTGAAACGACTGCAGAGCGAATTTCAATTTCAACAGGATTCATTTGTGCCATCATGTTTTTTTGTGGAGTGTAACATCATAATTTCTGTTTAAATTTTTCTGTTGCAAAAAGTGTGTAAAATTTGAGGGAAGAAATGTTAAATTCAACTCAAATTGTGTTGTGCATGAATCTAAGACATGTGGTGAGTGTGTTCAGGGACGACACATGTCATTTTTTAACATATCTCTTTTTGCAGTGTACTTTGCTGCAATTCCACTGTTTTGAAAGCCACCAACAGACTAACGTACTACTGAATCAAAGTGTTTTTTATTATGTTGTTCTTCATCAAATTCTTCCACATTTTAAACTGACTCTATCTTCTTTTTCAGGAATGGGTGACATGGCTGTGTCCAATTCTATTGGTAGCAATGTGTTTGATATTCTGATTGGTCTTGGGCTCCCTTGGACTATCCAGACCCTAGCCATCGACTATGGCTCCACGGTGAGTGAAAAACACTATAAATGTCACTTCTGTTATTAGTATACTGTATCAGAATCAGAAAGATGCTTATTGCCAAGTGAACAGCACACACACAAGGAATTTGTTGTGGTACATGCGTACTCTCCAATGTTGGTACAAAAATTTACACAATAACGTTGCAAAAGTAACGTTGCAGTAGCACAGGTTATATATGTAAATTTCTCAAGTTAAAAGTAAATGGAATATAGTAGTAATCTAGAAATAGAGATTAAAAATATAAATTAATAAGACTGTATCCATATCAAGGTGCTTAAGAGATGTGCTTTGGAAGTAATGTGCAAACTAAAGCATAAAGTGCAGCAACAGAACAAAGAATGTGCAGCGACTAGAAATGTGCAAAGAGTCCACATCAGAGTCCTGTTGCTTAGTGCAATACTTAAAGAAAATATATAACAATTTTGGTGGGGAGGTGGTGTCATGCTTCTGCAAAAGCAAGATTATGCTTCTTACTTCATAATACTTTTTTATTTGCAACAATTTTGTTGTGACTAATCCCCTTCAGAATAGGAAGTAGTATGTGGAAAACACACAGAAAAACAATCAGTCAAGAGCCTGTATACATATTAGTCTTCATCAGCCTAAACTGAGCTGAATAAGATAAACAGAAGGCTTTTTGCCAACATTCCCCTTGTGCTTCTCTCTGCAGATTCACCTTAACAGTAAAGGCCTGATTTTCTCAGTCGGCCTGCTGCTGGCATCTGTATTTCTTACGGTATGTTAACTTTTTTTTTTTGCTTTTAACTCTAATAAATACCTCTCTCACACAAAACCTTTCATTTCTTCCCAGGTTCTCGGTGTGCATCTGAACAACTGGAAACTAGACAAGCGCTTGGGTTTCGCTTGCTTGCTGATGTACGCTGTCTTTCTGTGTTTCTCCATCCTCATCGAGTTCAACGTCTTCACATTTGTTAATCTTCCCACCTGCCGCGAAGAATGAGGTTCCCTTTTCACCTTGTGAATATGTCACAAGTCCTCTGTCTCAAGCAGACCAGCTCTTTTTCTGAAGGATTAGTTATTTATTGATCTAGCAGATGCTCTATTGATCTTCTTTTTGTTTCCGATGGGTGCAATATGAATGGAGTGTCTGGGTCTGGTCCAATAGGAGAGAGTGAAGAAGGAGTGCTCTTGTGTGAGGAAGTGGTCCTGTTGACTGATCAGGAACATGAGAATTGTTGACTACTGCCTGGATTGATGTGAATACTTTTTTGAAAATATTTTAATAGAAAATGTTTTAAAGATCAATCTGTATTTTATGATGTTTGATTCTTTAGCTGCTATTTGATTGAAAAAGAGTATACAGTTATTAATATCACTTCATTATCTTGGAGGTGCTGGCGACCTCTTAGTAAATACTTTGGTTTTCCACTTGGCCAGTCACTCGAGCAGCCTTCACAGGCTGCCTCAGATGCTAGGATAGTCTGTTTATTCACTGAAAATATGTGCAAAACAGGTGATGAAACAGATAGGTTTGCAAAAAGAACAAATGCATTTCAGCGGTGTTTGCATGACAATTAAAAGCAAACTTTCCACACACAACAACATTTCAAAGGTCTGAAACTGACTTTCAGTCAGGCAGATGTCTCCACTTGTGCAGTCGATTGAGATAAACAAATACCAAATAAAGTTCTAAACGCACAAGAGTCATGTTCAACAAAGATGATTTTTGTAGATTTTGCAAATCTTTAACTACGTGGTTGATTTTGAGAAAAAAGTTGATGACATCTCACTAAAAGGGAAGCTTTGCTGTCATGCAATCATACTCCTCGAGACTGGAAATTTGTTCTTAGCTTTGTGACAAGCAACATCTTTGACATTTTGTTTGTTGAGAAGTTCATTTTGTGTGATATAAAGGACTTCAATTGATGTGTTTCTTTATCTCTGTACATACTGAAATGGAGAAATGTTTATTTATTAATTTATTGAAGACTATTTATGCACATTACTTTCCTCTGAGGGTACTGAATCAAAACCAACCCACAGCTGTCCCAAAGAAGTGACGGTTCCGGAGATTGAGCCAGACCAAGCTATTTGGTCCATCAGAGCTTGTGTGTCAGACTTTTCTACTGGATTCTTTTTCCTCTCTGAATCTTATGCACCCTTTTAGATGCACCTTTGACGTGATGCTTAAAACCGTTTGTACGATTTGATATGGGTGTAAACATACAACATAGGTCATTGTAGAGATTTTTTGAACACTAAAATCTTTAGCAGGCAATCAAGGGAAACTATATTTTGTACTTAACTGTTTTGACATTGAAGACAAGCCCATTCCCTATTTAGAGAGAATGGAAGAGAGTGAACCAAAAGAAAATAAAGCTGATTAGCAGGAACATGTCCTGGTAAAATGAAGCTATATCATCTATGTAACATCGAAAGACTGTTTCAGAGTTGAACCGTAGATGTAAATCTGTGAAATTAGCTTTAGAAGAGATGGGTTTTCTCTACGCATGTCACTCTTAGAGTTTAGTTAAGGATTTTATCAAGAAATCCTCTTAGCAAAACAAAGATCTGGATCAGTTGATACAATTGATTTTTCTAATGTGTTCAAGGCTTCTTTTCCTGGCCATTTATGGGGATTTAGATACTTCGCTTTGTAGGCCTCTGATTCAGTAGAGACAGCCACAAAGCATCACAGCTGCAAGCTTTGAAATTTGGCACAATGGTAGGACTTTTTCCCTTACAGAAGCATTTAGTGAGCTGGCAAAGTAGCAATCAATTGGACTGTTTTAGTCTATTAAGCAACTTTATAGAAGTTTTGTAGTCCGAAGGCACAATTACAAGGAACTTTTGTGTTTTATGCACTGATACTGGGTGTCAATTTGTTTGTGCTATTTTGAGGAATGAATTTAGTTAATATTTCTGAAAGAGTATTGTGGCAAAGTATTTTCATCTCAACAGCAAATTTGTATTTTGTAACGCAAAATGTTTAGAATTGTTTCAAGTTTAGCTGTGCTTCAAGTGGGTCTTTAGCTGTCAGACTTCTTAAGGCATGATAAAAAGTGTAATACTAAACTATGTTTAGATATATTTTATTTACAATATGATATAAAAAGAAGATTTAAAAGGAAGGTAGCAAATATGTTTCTATAACTTATAGAAATCAAGGTCTAGTTTTCCTCCCAAAAACATATAAGAGGTCTAGGGTTTAAGCAATGTGATGTTTCTGGTAAAAATAAGCTAGATGTGGAGAAGCTTTGGAATGCAGAGGAATGTTAGTTTATGTTTTTTTTTTCTAAAGCAGGGTAATATATGGACGTTATTGGGAAGGCAGGTTTTAAAACAAGTTTTTGTTTATAAAATGCAATAATGTTTTAATTCATATTTGCTGTGTTTGTACTTTTGCTTGTAAACCTAAAATATGACAAATCACATTCTTTGAGTTATTTTATGGCACATAAACATAATAATGTAAGCATAAACATAAGCTGTTATTGTAAGAATGAGCCCAATACTATATTAAAGATATTACTATATATTACTACGATTGCCAGAAGTTTTGAGTTGCAAAATATGTTTTACCGCAGCTCAGTAGTAATCTGAATTTTGACAGATGTTGTTAAATCAAAAGCTACTTGTTAATTTAATGATGGTGCTTAACTTTGCCATCACTTCTGGAAATAAAAATGCTGCTGCTTGTTTTTATACACAGAAAGAATAATATTGATACAAACATTAATAGTAATAATAATATTTGTATTCTTTATATAACAATATTTAATAATTATTATTATAATAATGAATACAATTCTTGTCTGCTGATATTTAAGATTAAAGGCAAACGTTTAATTTAAAAAGTGACTCAAGGAGTGATACATGGCTGATGTACATAATTATACTTGTTTTCATCATTGAATATTTGTATATTTGTTAATTATATTTTCAATGATACTGTGCAATGTTTGAGTCTTTGTTTGTTCATTTTGTTGTGTTGAGAGTTTGATTAACCTCCCTGGTTTGCAAATTCGCATGGGATTTATAATATTGAAATTTTATGTTTATTATCATTACAGCACTGGACATAAAGCAGGGGAGTTACACCTCTTTGATTATTGCATGGTTGCTTTCTTTTTTTCATTGGGAATTTTAATTATCCGGTGAAAGCATTAAATAGATTAAATTCAGAAAAACAGGATGTCTTCTGCAATTCAGAAATCGTGGTTGACTTGTACTTAAATATTTTGCTCAGACGTTTCAGTTGTATGTCAGAGTACATTTTGCTACTTGGTTACGATTAAAAAGATCTTTGCTGAGGAAAACTTTACTTGCACATAGTCTCCTTTCTCTTATAAAGGCATGTGTATAAAGATTGACAAATTGAATGGGCACAGTTGAAGATGACTGAAATACAAATTTTCATTTTAACCCAAACAATAATTTTGTATAGTAGTCAAATACTGAAAAAATGTAAAAAAAAAAAAAACTATTCAATTAATGAATACCATAGTGAAGTTGAATGTATGAGAAACACTTTTTACTTTGGCTTAATTTCAACAGAAATGTCAAGAGATATATAATTACAGTATTTTACCTGCTTATCTTTTTGTTGTTTGTTTCACTCAGTTGACACTTAATTTTGAAATCATTAGTAAAAATTCGAAGCACTTGTTCTTGTGTAAGCATGCCATCATGATGAAGAAACACATATTATAGTCTTAATTTCTCTTCAAACTTGTGCTCTGTTTTTGTAATAATATACAAATTTGTGTTCTTTCTAAAATAATGTTTTGTAACATCTTCTGTTCTTATTTAATTTTGACTATTTAGTAAAAATCTGTATACTTGGTATAATTCAGTTTTTTATCTGACAGTATTCAGCATACAAAAATAGGGTAAAGATACAAGATCTTATTTTTTAGCGATACATATATAAATATATTAAAAGCTTAAAAGAGAAAACTGATCTTTTAGTATAAACCGCAGATTCTTGTTCGTAAGGAATCTTACAGAAGAGACAAAATAATTTATTTCAGCACAAAATAAGGGAAAGTATAATGGAAAGATAAGCCATTTTTGTGTGAATAAAGAATTAAGAGTTCAGGATGAAAAAAATGTAATTTTTTTAAGTAATAAAATATAACGTCTTTAACTTATTTTCCTCCTCTGATTTAGTAACTTTAATAAGTGACGTCATAGCAACGACACTCATTTGGGAATTGTAGTTCGGTTGAAACGCCCAACGTTCGGCCAATGTTGCTATGACGTTTGCGTAACGTGATACGGCGGCGGACTGGGAAGAGTTTGCTAACCATTTCCGCCTATTTTTCGCTTATTTCACTGTTGTTATGAGTTGGAATTAGTAAGGACTTAACTTATCGCTTAAAGTGCAAAAAAATCCAGACAATAACTATTCTCAAGTCCGCAAATGGAGTCGAACAGCAGTCGCACGAGCTGGGCCATAAATCGGCGAGTTGAAGGGCTAACAAGTAAACACATGGGACAGAGACGCTCTGTTGAATTCGAAGAGGAGATGCTACCTCTACCAGGAGAGCTGGACAGAAGAGCAGAGGACATTGTTCCTGGGCGGAACGAAGAGCATTTCAATTCGGATTCCCAGTCCTACTGCCCTGCAGGAGTGACGGTGAAGTTGATAAACGAGGATGGGTCTTCGTCACCATCAGGTAACTTTTGCTGTATCCGGGAAAATTAATAAACACATGTGTCGTTTTCCTACTTCATCCAATTTAAGATCGTTTTTTAAAAGGTGATATGCTGTTATAACAGATTAGAGCGCTTTAAGGATCACAATAAGTGTGGAGAGCTAACGTTAACAAGCAGGAACTATCAAAATGGTGACGAGGCCGATGACACAAGTGAACTATTTCCAAGTGAAACACAGACGGGGTTCAGGGGCGTGTTTGTTTTGATGACTTCAAAGATGAATATTTGCTCCCAGAAATAGCATACAGCACGCTAGCCTTTCAAATGCTTTTGGTGTATTATACGTACATAACAAAATAAATACTTAATTGTGGTCCAGCTCATGAGGTAATTTCTCAGACTACTTCTCATGTTGAAACATGTTTTCTAAAAAGACAGTAAACCTAGAAACAAAAAAGGGATTAATCTTGTGCCATGTTATAGCTGATGGAATCATTGTGCAGAATTAAAAGCTCTACCGTTTTCCCCTACTTGTCTATCGCCTGTAGTGAAGGTCTAACGCCAGCAATTTCAAGGGAGACTATACCCCAGAAATGCAAATGCATTTTGACCACTTAAAACCTTTGTTTTTAACCCACAATTTAAGATGGGGACTGTTAACTGTTCCATTAACACCATACAGAAGTTATTATTAAAATATTATTAAACATACTAAAAGTTTGACACAAATTTAATGCTGCAAAGAGAAGACCCTCTGTTTGCAAAAGAAACAAAATACCATGCATACTTATTATTCTCCTTGTCAAAATGGTCTGCAAGTATATTAACATTTTTTTTTCTAACACTTGTTGAATCTATAGTCTTTATAGTTTCCAATATTGAAAATATGTTTCCAATATAACAAATGCATGTTTGATTTAAAGGATATTATTTACAAATTGGATAATTAAAGGTGTGACAAAAGTGTATAGACGTTTGTTTAGTCGAGACTGTACTACATGTTCTAGTCATCAGATGGCGCTGATGTTGTTTTGCAATGTGGTACCAAACCAGGGAAGGAGAATATGCTGCAGAAAATGTGCAGTGAAAGAAGAAACGCACCATTTACTTTGAAGTAATGGCAAAAAAAGTTAATATTCACAGCAATTCTTAGAATTGATCATAATCATAAAACACATTTTGACCAAATGATATTTTACAGTACACAAATGATGCTGATAAAAGTGTAAGTGGTTATTCTGAAACACAACAACAACAAGCACCCATAAAATTATGTTAATAACTTATATTCTTATATAACCTTGCTCATTCA
Source organism: Danionella dracula (assembly GCA_900490495.1). Classification (NCBI taxonomy): domain Eukaryota; kingdom Metazoa; phylum Chordata; class Actinopteri; order Cypriniformes; family Danionidae; genus Danionella; species Danionella dracula. The sequence goes on along the minus strand of UELW01000778.1, from coordinate 6,568,639 downwards.
TGAAACTGGTGCATCTAAAGATTTTTATGAGAGAAATTGGCTGAATTTAATAACCCTTTCCTTCTATAAATTTTACAACTACAGAGAGTGAAGCACATAGGAAAATCTTATCACTCCTGATTGAGATTAAAGAGGAACAGCAACGGCAGTGGGAAGTTCTGAAAGATCTGCAGACCCGGATTCGTGGACAAACGTATGAAGAGGAGGATGAGGTGCTTGACATAGATCTGCCCCTCCGTTCAATGGAACAGCTTGATGAAACAGAACAGCATTTAGAAGATGCTGAAACCCAGAGAAGAATGGTGAGGAAATATGGTATATACACTTTATAGTTTTTGCAAATGAAATGACATTTTATCATGTTTTTCAGCATTTTTGTGGTACATGTGAGTCCAAAACATCACTTTCTAGCAAATTACTAGTGCTAGAAAATCTAGAACCTTGAGATCCTTGAAATAGAGAAATTAGCTTAATATGTTTTTATTTTTATTTTATAACTTTTATATTCTGTGATTTTTTTTTTTCTAATTTCACAAGAAGTTGCTTAATTGAGAACTTGTCATGTTGAAAACAATATCAATATGGTTAGAAATTATAAATATAGTATGAGAATGTAGAATTTTTGCTTACTACAAAATACACTACTTAAAACAAAAGTTCACTTACAGGGCACTGTAGAGACATATTTCATTAGCTGTGGTTACAGTCACCAAATACTGCTTAATAGAACATTTAACAATGTAACACTGGATTTAAAAAGTGTAGGAAAAACTGACAGTGGCCAAATTGTTGTTAGTACACTGAGAGACATGCAACAGTGTGCTTGAGACTTGTTGATGCAAGGTAAATTGAAGGATAGAATAACTTCTCAAGGCCAACATAGGCAGTATGGTGGAATATATTTCTGCTTATTATTTGTTATAGGGTCTAAAATACATCATGTTATCATTTAAAATCCTCATGGAATAATCTGAAAGAGCTGTCAAAGTCAAGAAATTTGGATGACCGCAAAGTGGATTATTGATTCTACACAAGGAATGGAACTGTGTCTGTTTGACAAAAAATAAGTTTAGCTTATCTTGACAGATGGTTAGAAGCTTGAATGTGGTACCCTTCAATTTTAATTTGAGTTTCTGAAACAGAATGTGGTTTTGTACATCAGATATATTTTTTTTATATCAAGTTATTAAGGAAAATCTTTTCAGTCAAACTCATTCCTGCTGTATGAGGATCTGATCTTAATGTCTTTCCACTGTAACTTCTCTGTTTAAGTGGCCTTATTTCTTAGTGCTTATGCATTTTAGTTTTTTTTTTACTCAGGTGTTACATCTCTCAAGGATGGGTGGAGCCACGGTTGATGATGCTGTCCGCCGGCTCATGCACTCGGTTCTGTCTTTTAGTGTCGGTTCAGAACTCAACTGGGTTGGCAGAGGGCAGAAGAGAGGCTTCAGAAATACCAGACTGCAGGGGGTTTTGTTTCGTAAGTGTTTTTGGATAGATAATGTCCGTCTATACCTGGAGGAGAGTTGATTTTGACATTCATCTCTACAGGTGCCTTGAAGAGGACGCCAATTGGAAAGGAGGCTACTCATCACCAGTTTGCTGATGTAGTGAAGAAATGGTTGCGCTTTGCCCCTTTCCGTCAAAGAGGAACAGGTCGAAGGCCTAACTGGAAACCTGTAGAGTTCATCAGTCCCAAATTTGATTACACCACAGAGGATCATAACTCTCTTAACCTGGAGACTGAAGAAGTTCAGATGACAAAATAGTTGTACATTTTGAGTCATTAATGCTGAAAACATCAATAATAAAAGAAACTAAATTTTGAAAGGTAATGAGAACTTGGTACTTAAGATTGTGAAGGATATACTTTTACAAGCTGGTCTTTTATCTGTTAACTTTTTATAAATCATAGCCTCGTTCACAGAGTTTTTTTAGTTAAAGTAATCTGACTTTACTCCAAATTCACACACTCTTCTGTGACAAAATTAGCCACTTAATCACCTGACCTATATTTTGGTTCACTATTGTACCGTATTAAATGTATAGTGTTTCTTACTTTGCCCATATTTTTGTAATATTTATCTATATATATATATAACCATGATTTCGTTAAATGTAAAATGAGAGTTTTATATATGTTTTCTAAATGTTGTCCTCTTTTCAGATCTCTTACTTCTTCTTACACAAGCAAATCTACTCAAAATATTAGTGAAGTTAAAGTGACCAGTTGGCCAGATATGGAGTGACCCATACCTGGAATTTGTGCTCTGCATTTAACCCATCCCACTGTATACACACAGCAGTGATCAAAAACACAGGGAGCACACACCTGGAGCAGTGGCCAGACATGGCTGTGGCGTTCAGGGAGCAGTCGGGAAACTGGTGTCTTGCTCAAGGCACCACAGCTGTGGTTGTTGAAGATGGGAGAGAAAGTGTGTCATTTCTCACACCACCTTCAACTCGATGGATCTGGGGATCGAACTGGTGACCCTCCAATACCAAGTTGAGTTCCTTATTCACCAGACCACAACTGCTGACTATTACCTGTTGGGAATCACATAATGTAATCAATATTGTTATGTTATTACCATATTATGTCTCTTTTATGTTTTGAATAACAATATATGTGAATGTGTCAAAAGTTAGTTTTTCCTCCCACAAATGATATTGTTTCCGAAGGAAGTATGTCAGAATAGTAAATAAAATCAATGAATTCAATTGCCTGGGATGCGTTTGTTGTATGTATGTCTAAGAAACATCCTTCAAAACCACAAGACAGATTCACATTCTTTCCAACCTTAGCTACTCTTGCAGTATATTTCTCTTCTAGGGTCTTCCAGAAGATGGATAGATATTTGTCACTGTCTATTCTCAAGTTTTTCCCTCAACTGCTCAATGAAATTCTAACCCAGAGACTGTTCAGAATGCACACAGCATTTAAAACTAGATTAAAAGCACATTTTTTAATCAAGCATTTGAATAATTGATTCTTGTTGCCATAAACCCCTGATGGTGATGTGCGCTATATACGTATAAACAAAAATGATTCTGGTTCAATGGATGTAATAGAAATTCTTAATTTTTAAATGCTCTGGAAATATGTCGAGTTGAGTTAACGGATTTCTTGCAATTCTAGTCTGAAATAGACTTTTCTCCCTCCGCTACGAGTCTAAAAGAACCAAAAGCCATCAAATTAACTGCGGTAACACACCACCAAGGCCTTCGTCACCCACACTGCAGACATCACCACTGAATGAGGATTATCTGACCTCCCCAGGGCATCAACAATTAGATAACATGCAAAGCCACCACACCATTTCAATATTGGACAAGAACTGGAGTCAACAGAAAAACACCCTGGAGGACACATCAACACTATCCACATCTTCAGGATCCCCCCATCTTGGTTTCCCAGCTCAAAAACTAATCTCTGCAGGACCAAGCTGTCCCACTTGTTCACTGCAAGCCCCAGACCATCACTCCAAAAAAGGTGGGCACCTCCTCAAAATAACCCCCAACCCACTCTTACTCTCCCAAACCAGCAGCGACATATACAGGACATTCTGCCTCAAGACGGCGACCTTGAGGAATGTTTTCAGAACAGACAGATGCAAACTTGATTAAAATGAACTGCAAGCTAGAGACCGCTATAATGGAACCCACAGGAAACAGGGTGAAAATAGCACTTCTAAATGTTAGATCACTTAGAAACAAGGCACACCTTGTAAATTATTTTATTTTAACACATAACTTAGATTTTATGTTGCTAACTGAAACATGGCTAGATGACAGCTGTAGTGCAACCAGACTAAACTTCAGGAATACAGGAAACTTCTTATTTAGTCATGCCTCACGTTCTGATAAGAAAGGAAGCAGTGTCTCAAGTGTGTACAGGAACATTTTTGAATGCAAATAGGTCAATCTTGGGGATTACACATCTTTTGATTATTTGAGTATAGCTTTAAAAGGCACCAAACGGGTACTTCTCACCACCTTGTATAGGCCTCCAAAGTACATTACAGGGTTTACTGATGATTTCACTGAACTGCTCTCAGCCATCTCTTCAGAGTTTGACTGTTTTATCATCGCTGGGGATTTTAATATTTACATGGACAAGCCCGATAATAACACTGCCAAAGAACTCAACAATATTTTAAACACCTTCGACATGACTCAACACATTCAGGGTGTCACACATTGTCATGGTCACACACTGGTCTAAGTAAGGGTTTAAATATTTTATCCATCATTGTGCAAGATGTTGCTCTGTCTGATCACTTCTATGTTTTGTTGATGCGTCAATCTTCCATGTCAAAATTACTAAATCAATTTCTGTTAGAAAGAGACACATTAACAATAACGCCAGCAAGATGTTTATGCATACCATATCTCAAACACCTAGCATCACTGCCAACAAAGCTGACTCTCTTCTTGATGCATTTACTTTAAAAATCAAGTCTGTTGTAAACAATATCACACCTATAACGTTCAAGAAGAAACCTGGCAGACAAAAAACACCCAGGAGAATTTAAACAAAAAATCAAAGCATGAAAACCCGTTGCAGGAAGGCTGAAGGAAGGTGGAGAAAATCAAAACTTGTCATCCACTAAGACCTTTATAAAGAGAGTCTTTATGCTTTTAATTCAGAATTAATCACAACTAGGCAAGAATTTTTCCTCAAACTTAATTTAAAAAAACCTCAACAATACTCAAACTCTCTTTGGAATGATAGAGAAATTAACCAACCCACCTAACCAGAGCTTCTGTCTGAGGATGAATGCAATGAGATTACTTCATTTTTCATCAATAAAATCAGTAACGTCAGAAAAGGCATTAGTGCTTCCCCCTGCAGGGCTGGAAATTAATATCCTCAGCCTCCACTCTTAATGTGCACCTTTAATCTAATCTTTAGGAAAACATTAGTAGAGACAGTTCAGAGCCTTAGAACATCAACTTGCAGTCTTGACACTCTACCAACAGTCTTTTTAAAAATGCTTCTTAAGAGTCTAGAAAAGGACCTCTTAGAAGTTATAACCTCTATAAAGTTATGTAAAGCAATGTAAAGCACTTTGAATTACTCTGTGAACGAAAAGTTCTAAATTAACTTCATATCATATTTTTATCTCGTCTGTAAGACCATAGACGATAGGAATTTTTATTATTTAAATTCATGTAAGGCCTCTTATTAGTCTGCTTTCAAACAAATGTGCTCTACTATAATAAATATGGTATTATCATTTTCATATAATATGAATTATATACTTATAATTGTTTCACCCATTAAGGACTTGTTTGTTAAACAAAGTGGATTTATAACTATATAACTATTTTTAACAGGTTTACAGTACTGTACATTGCAGTTTTCCAAACTTTCCCACTGTTTTTCCGGTTTTTTCATGTTTCTCTGAATGGCCGGCTCTAACAAAGGCTGATCGCTTCCAAGACATTCCCAGCTGGAACACGTGACCTGAAACTCAATGCAACTCTACTTTTGTTCTCCTGGAGTTTGTTTTGCCGGGGGAGGTCGCATGCGCTACACTCGCTGTTTAGACGAGTTTAGTCCAGACTTTCATGAGAAGCAGAAGGAAACGATTTTTTTCGGTCATGTTATAACATTGTAAATACTACAGGCTACCTGGCGTGTTGAAGAAACATCTTCTGGCTCTTATAAATGTGCTGGAACGCTTATGTTTGCGGGTGTTTTGTTTGTAGGAGTCGAGGTGAGTCCCACACACTGGTTCTGTACTAGCCGCAGCACCCGCGAGGATTTGTTTTCGTTAACAGTTTTTGTACGATTAATTTAAAGTGTCGTGAGTTGTTTGACAACGTTTACTTCATAAATGTTATAGCTGTACGGGAAGACATTGGCGTGTTTGGGGTGGCTGTTTAAGGTTTGTTATTTATTAAGGACTTTGAACGTGTTCGTTTCTCATGGTTTAGCATGGTCAATTAGAGCCACCTGTTTTTAAGACAAATGTTAACGTTAGCTAATAGTGTTTTTTATCTTCTAACGTAACGCTATGGTCAATTTTACTATTTTCAGAGAACAATTAAATGTTGCAAAACAATATTATTATGTTGCTGGATGTCTCTAAAGAAATATAGTTTTGCACGATTATTTAAACAATTTTGATTAATGTTAAACAATTCACTGACGTTGTAAACTCTGACACAATCAAAACTTTCTCATTTGAATGATAAAGATATAATTTTCACTCTTATATTATATAGACCCAGACGTTATGGGTCTATAAACGCAGTAGGTTAGTTGTGGAGATTTGTTTGGTTGTATCTGTCTTGATTTTTTTAGCATGTACACTTTTTGAATACATATACGTACTCACATTCAAGGCCACAGTTTATCTTGTAATTTTTATCCAAAAGTGTCTCCCTGCCACTAGGCTCAAAGTGGTCAAACACAGAATCAGTGACAGGACAAGTCAAGTGTCCAGAATTGAATATCCTTTTAAAATTTGTCTTGATAAATTATTTATTCTATTCAAAGCTTTTCAAGGAAATCAAAACACACGTGTCAAGTAGTATTTCAGAGGGTTGATGCAGGGCTGGAAAATAGTTTCGGTCATACAAAATATTGTGATTTTGGAACCATTTTTTTTACATTTTCTCACATTTGTTGTAAGTGGTTTAGACAATAATATTGGTGTGTTGAGTTTTTACACAGAATTAAATACTTTAGATTTCATTGTTTTCAGTTCACAATCTATTGTAAATATTTACAAGACAGGTGTGGGATGTGCTCACATCTACATTTATACATTACATTTTCATACATTTATGCATTTGGCAGACGCTTTTGTCCAAAGCGACTCACAGTAGGGAAGAGACAAGGTGCAATTTGTTACACAGTCAAAGTCTATCTCAACTTCCTCATAGTAGAAGTTGTATCAATTGATCAATAAACCATAGCAGTAAGAAAATAAAGACAGAGGAGGAAATTTTTTTTTGAATGTAGTCGTTGTTCCCTGAAGAGACAAGTTTTCAGACATCTGCGAGATTCTGTAATTTGCAGCAATAACAACTCGCAATACAATGACTAAGTTCAATATTTGGTGGAAAATATCTCATCACACATACTAAATACATAGCTTTAAGTTCACATAAGAGGAAAAACATGTTAAATAATTCAAATTATTGGAAAAAATGTGTAATCTATAATTTGAGATCAACTTTTAAATTTATCGGAGGAAGGGTTGGTTCATTACTTGAAGAGACTTGCTTGTCTCTTAATGACCAGTATTTTGATAGTTAACTTAGAGGACTGTTAAGAGGATTAGTCTCGGGCAATGGGAAGTAACTAAGATTCTGCCAAGAACATACGTCACTTAAAAAGAATGTCAGAGTTGCTCAGTGACTGGCATTGGATTTTCAGGCAACAGAATGTTCTGATACGTTTCAATACTATTTGCATGCCTGTTTATGTAAGATCTTACCTGCTGTTATTGTTTTGGTGACCTCTGAACCCTCAGCTGGGACTGAAGTATATTCATCCAGCTATAAAATTTATGTTACAAGAACGATGCATAAATGTTAGTTTGTCCAGTTTTTTTATGTTTTGCCAAAATTCTCCCATAGTTTTTAAACAGGTTTTTAGAACGTTCTCTCCACTTTTGCATAACTAATAATTTAACAAAACACTTTCTAATGTTCAATGTTGCCAAAATTTTTCTTTAACTATTATGAGAACGTTCATAACTTATAAAAAACATTCAAGGAATGTTCTGAGAATGGTGTTTAGATAACGTTTTAGTTTAACGTTATTAGAACGGTACTAGAATTTTCTGTTGGAAATGTCATGCACTAACATTTAGACAACCTTTAAATACATTAGTGAATGTTGTGAGAATGTTCCCTGTTAGCTGGGATCTTGTTATAATGGCATACTTTGTGATCACTGTATAATGTCCCTTAAAGCAAACGTTAATGAATTGAGCGAACATTTACATTACATTTACATTAATGCATTTGGCAGACGCTTTTGTCTAAAGAGGCTTACACCAGGGGAGAGACAATATGCAATTTGTTACACAGTCAAAGTATATCTCACCTTGTTCATTATAGAAGTTGTATCAACTGATCAATATACTATAGCAGGAAGAAAATAAAGACAGAGGAGGAACGTTTTTTAAAGTAGGTGTTCCCTGAAGAGAAGAGTTTTCAGTAGCTTTTTGAAAGCTGTTAGTGTTGCTGTTTCCTGACTGGGAGTTTGTTCCACCAACCAGGAACAGAGAGAGAGAAGAGAGGTTCTCCTAAGAGATTTTCTGCCTTTGTGGGACAGAACCACGAGTCGCTGTTCCTTTTCTTAGCGCAGAAATGTTTGAGCTTGTGGAGGTAAACAGGGGATAGTTTCATACACCAGCATCAGTGATTTGCAAACATGTTTTTCATTTAAACATAGTTTAAGCAAGACACATTTTAGGTAAGGAATTACAATTTTTTTTATTTAGTGATGCCACTCTTAACCAAGGCACAGACTCACTGAAGTAATAATTAATTTCAAAAGGTTTCAAAACCATATTTAATACATGTTAATGGAATTCAGGCATATGTAATAATTGTAAAAAACATTTTGTACAGTATTTACATTGTGTGAGTTCAAGCTGAGAGAAAACCTAAATTATTTGATACCCTTTGGCCTTAAGTGATACTACTTTTACTGTTAAACAGACAGTTAAGTTGAGAGTAGAGTTGAGTATTTTTGGATTAAAAACTCTCTAACATTCTATTCTTGACCAATTTTGCACACATCAGCTTTAAATGTGCTAAATAATTTCCTTTTTGATTTTAGGAAAAGTGGAGTATTAAGTAATGGAGGAATTTGTGATGAAAGAGGAGCTGGAAGAGAGAGATTAAAGCAGAGGAAACCACACAGATTTGGTAAGTGGAGAGCAGGCTTCAGGTGTCTGTTTTGTAAGTTTGATTTATTTTTATAAGATCTGATGATTTATCTGTCTTAATCATTGTAGTTAGACTAGTCATCTCCTGGAGAACTAATTTTCTTGTGAGCCAGGCTTTCAATTTCAGTATAGTTTAGCTCAACCAGCTGCATTTGTGGGATATTGACAATTACCATCAAGACTGATCTGTATGTACATATGCATATAAATTCATTATAATTAAAGAAGCTAGCACAATGGTATGTTATAACATTATATTAGATTATAGTTTGTTTCTTACATTTTCACTCTTTATTATAGTGAAGAAGTAAAGAAAATATGAGAAATTATGAGAGAACAACATGTAAGAAGGATCTCTGAGAAGGCCCAAAAAACCATAAAGTAGTTTGCCTCAGTAGTAGTTTGTACAGCGACATGGCTCATTATGCATTTGGGATTAATACAACTGAAAAACTTCTACAAAATGTATTTTAAAGGCATTGTGATAACACTCACGATTACTTAAGTTTGTTCAAGTATTTATTTAGCAACATTTCTGTATAAGACCTGCCCTTTTGCAATAAGACCTGCAAAACTTAAATCTTTGAATTTCAATAAATTAAAAATTCACAACATAAAAAATTTCAGATTGTTGTGTGGCTTCACTGAGGGTTTGTCTGTTATGCTAGTGCATTATACTAACAAAATCTCTGTTGGACATTCTACTTACAAAATCAGGTGTTATGAGTTTGATTCCCAGTGTGGAATAATGAACAAAATATGTTTCTTGGAATTTCCAGTGGCGTATTGAATGTGATTGTCTTTTGATAGAAGCACCTGGTGAATCCTTTAGCTCAATGTGAGTGGAAAGGAACATGTTAAAATTTTGGTGCTACAATTTTCTTTGTGTTGCTTATTTAAACTTGTATTGTAATTGTAGTGAACTGATGAACCTGAGCCTTCTTTTAACATGTGACTGATGGGAAACTAAGCTTTTCTAGATTTTTTTAGACGTACTTTTTGTTGTGTAATTTACCTGACTGACATCCTCATATTTTAGTGTTGCTTTAACTTCAGGAACTGGTTTGGTTTCTTCCATGTTGCTATTTTTGTACAGATTTGTGTATGTTGGTTGGAATTGTTTATGTATTAAGAGTTAATACATGGATGTTGTGATTAGAATCTTGACAGAAAAAAAAACTACCTCCGATTCTCCAAATGAGCAAAAGAATAAAAATAGAATAAATAAGACTAATGCAAGGGTTCTTATGAACAAATTGCAAAAGTGTTTTTCTCATTCGATGACGATTAAATATTCTAAGATTATCCCTATCGAGGTCTGAAATCAAAGTCTGAAAGCTGCTGTTTTAAGAGCCTTTCTCACTGAATCGTCTTACTCTTCTCACTGTACTGTTTGAAAGAGAAACCTCTTCATGTCTGAAAGACAAACTTAGACATGTTATTGGAGGAAATACAGTATAAAGGGTAAGTTTTGAAGAATAAGTTTCAAGTATCAAAAGGTGAATGTGAAGCCAGACCAAGGTCAGTGCAAGAAACATAACCTAATGAAAGCTTAATAAAAATGTTTGCCAATATTTTAAATGTAACGCTAAGAGTCTGAAATTTGTCAGCGTGTGTTTAAAAACAGTTTCATGCTCAGTTTCTCTGGTAATTGCTGTTGGGTTTGCTGTGTTGGGTGGAGCTGGCCACATCCTGTAGAGCACTGGCCTCTGCATGCTCTCTTTGTCTGTTTTTCTCTGAGTCCATGTTCTTGTGGTTCTCTTGTCTGTGTGCCTTGATATCACTGTTCCTTTAATGTGAAAATAACTTAAATATTCTGAAACGGTTTGATTGCTTTTGCTTGTGGCGTCTGACCTTTAACTAAGTAGTCTATGGTAGCAAAAAGCTATTTTAACTTTTTTTAAAATAATGTTGCAAATTTTACTTATGTGTCTGCAAATATTCTTTGTCTTAGCCTGTGTTTACAGTTTGCGTTGACATAGCAGTATAAGAGAGTGAAACTCCATGAACAAAACCTTGATTATACTTTCAATAAGATTTGGTCATGGTTAAATTTTAAGATACATATTTATTTTATTTTATTTTTTTACATATTCTGACATTTCTCGTTGTTTCTCTTTGCAATGTTTTTAGATTTATTGACTCATGTACCTTTAAGAGGACTATAAAAAGTATTGGATATACGTGTATTAAGTATAAATTACTTGTATTATAATATGTTTAATAAGTGATTTTTTAACTTAATCCACTAAACAAATTGCTCAGACAGAACATAAAAGAAATCAAAACATCCATCCTCTTTACTCGTGTACAATTGGACAGGGTCATGTAGCTCCAGGTTCATGTATAAACAGTTCATTCTAAACTAAGGACTGGATACACACTGGACTGGTCACCAGTTTAACGCTGGGGGAATTATGATTGGCTCATTATTCACTTGCACATTCATGCCAAAGGGAGGGTTAACTGTTTCCCCAAATGCATGATATTGGACTGTTTTTGGAACTCGCAAGAAGGGAGGAACGTGCAAATTTCAATCAGGTAGTTAAGCTAATCAAGTTATTGCTGCTGTAAAAAGGAAGGTTTCTGTTCTGTTAAACCTAAAGGTTGAGTATTCTTTTTCTTTGAGCCAATTGACTTTTGAAATTATTAAAATCAACATGTCCCGTGACCAAGTTAGTTTAGGTGGGGTAGCCTTAAAGGATTTTTGAAAACATTATGTTTTAATATATTCATTTTAATCAAATGATACATTTGTATCATAATCAAATCATACAAGTCTTTTACTTTTCGTAAGTTACAGTTTTTTGCTTTCTGAGTAAGTTAGTATCTTTGGGTTATTTCATTTTTAAATTGTACAGTTGTCATAATGGGTGTAGGTGCACAGAGATCACAAAAACATCTTAAAATGTCCTACAAAAAGAGGTGTAATCCTATTTGCAACATCTATTACATTGGCACCCTCTAATTAGTTTCAGTATATAAAATAGGAACTATCATGTGGTCAGTAAGCTAGTTACATCGAAAAACCTGAAAAGGCTAAAAAAAAACAGCTTTTGTCAATTACTGTTGTTTCTGGAGTGAGACTTCTTTGGTGTAGCAGCACCAGACATCTTCATTATTCAATGGTCTCTCTTTACGTATATATTTAGGGGATTTGTTATATCAGATTAATTTGTAAAAATTATGAAATTTCTATTGAGCTGTGCATCATTTTCATATAAAGCTTATCATTTAGCTTTTTATTGATTTTCCTTTCGATAATGTTTAGAAGGTGTTAATACATATCAGAAGAACATGGCCTACATAGTGCAGATGTGATTTTGTTAGCTTTGAAACACATGATAATCACAACTTTTCCAGTTTGACAGGAATGGAAACACCATACAGGAACCAGTCGTGACTTCCTCTATCAGTAAAATTAACTAGAATAAGGAACAGAGCCAGTGATTTTAGTTTGTCAAAGTTTATATTATATATTATATAAAGTTTATAATCTACAGTTTTTACTCAACTAAAAAAAACGAATAGATTAGCATATCAGGGGGCATAATTCTTAATATGATGGCAAAATCTTAAGTGGACTTTTTTTGGACATGCTTTCATTGTTATCTACTTAATATATGAGATTAAATAAAGGTTAAACAAATCAAGAATTATGATACGTTTAGGATAAGAAAAAGGAAATAAAATACAATAGGAAAAACCCTCTGTTATCCTCACATTCATCATAACTGCAGTGTTTCAATAGATAGCAGCTTGAAGTTTTATTATTTAACTGTGTTTTGTAAATTAATTTTGTGAAAATACTGATAACTAGATATGGTTCATTTATTAGAATAGAGATCTCTTCAGCAAATTGTATCATTAATATAATAGTAAACGTTTAGGTTTTTTTTTCACTTTCAAAAGACCATACTTAAAGATAGAATGTTACTGGACCCCATTTTTGAGATGTACCTGTCCTGGAATGTTATTACACAATTTACAGCAGAGCTGCCCATGGTGTTGTATCTTAAATTAAGCATTTAAAATCAACTTGGCTTAAAACCAACTAAAGATTTATCTATTTTTACTTTTGCTGAATTTTTAGTCTACAATAAAACCTGTTGGCTGGAGATTTGACCTAAAACAATGTTTGACACATTTCAAACTTTTGGTTCATGTTTACATAATTCCAACTAGTAAGCTAGAAGCATATAGTTTTTCCCACATTCTTGTTATATTATTCTCTGCATCTCCACCCATTACATGGCCTGTAAGTTCAATTTCCTGTCAAACCCTGCCAGGTTTTAGCACGCTACTGCACCTGTTATCTGTGTGCAGCACAGAGGCGCTCTGTGCCTTTCGGTTCAAATGAGCCAATGTGAGGGTCAGAATAGCTTAGCTCAATCTCCTACAGCTTTCCACACATTTCTATGGTCTAGGTTTATATATAACAGTAAAGCCTTTCTCTTGGTCATGCAGTCCTCTTTAAGAAATGTTTCCAATTTTTCCTGTTTCCAGCAAAGTTATTTGATGGAAACAGGATATGAGTTTGTGTCAGGGTTTTTGTCCATTATCGCACGTCTCTGTTCCCTTGTGCCAGTTCCGGGTTCTCCCACGTGTCATGTGACTCCCCCGCGGTCCCCTGATAGGCGGTTGTATTGTCTGCGTGTTTGTTTATGTTCTCCCTTCACCTCGTGGCTTGATGCGTCAATGTTCGTCCCGTGTCTAATTTGTCGTTAGTCCCTTCAGCTGTATTCCCACGCGTCGTCACTGATTAGTCTCCGTTTTTACACCCCTGTGTTTGTGTTGATCGTCACGGGTGCATTAAGTGTCTTTGTGTAAGTTACTGATGCGCTACGTTGTGACATCTGGCAGGTTATTTTGTAGTTGCTTATTTTCCACTCTTGAAAGTTATTTATGTTATTGTTCAAGTTTTTCCCCCTCGTGGGTCTTTTGTTTTAGCCATCTCTTTTCTACTTGCTTTATTCTTTAATAAAAGAGCGTCTCAGGTCAAGCTGTCTCTGCGTATGAGATCTTTCCTTCCATGCACACCCCCGAACTTGACAGTTTGTTATTATCTATTGCTTTATGCAGTTGTTGACATTTTAAATAGCACTCTGACAAAGGCTGTTCCAATCAACAGAAAGTTCTGTTTATGCCAGTGCAGCGACATCCCCTTTGAGATAAATGAGCCAAATATTGTCATTTTTCCCCAGCATGCCTACAGTCCACAGTGGCCAGTTAATAAATGGAAGTCTAGATTTTGAGTGTGTGTGTGGCAAATATTAATGCATGTTTTGATGCTTCATTAAAGGAGCACAACGAGTGAAAGCCTCTTCACAGTGAGGAGTAGATTACAATTACAAACGCAATCCAAATCTGTCAGCAAGGAATCTGCACCTCCCAATGAAATACCTGGATCACACTCTAGCACCCCACCTCTAGCTATTTCCTGAAAAAAAAACACTACCACTGCAACATGGAAATGTTAAAAGCTGTGTTTGTAGTCCCAGCAGCTGGATGACTGAGTTTCTGTCCTGTGAACTGTAAAAAAAACCTTCTGTGAACTGGGATGACAGATCAGAATTCAAGAGGAGGAAGGTACAGACCAAGGTTCCTCATACTGAACTATGGCCCTAATAAAATTAATAATAGCAAAGATGCTTGTTTTGAAAATATCTATACTATGATCATGGCTTTGCGAAAGAAAATTGTCGTCAGATTGTAATTGTTTAAATAATAATTTTTTTATCAATGAACCCCCAAAGGTTTTTCTGTTAAAGACAGGTCTGGTCCCCAATTTAAAATGTTTTATCCTCATCGGTTGTAGATACCTGAAATAGATTGACTGGATGATAATTGTGCATTCAGTTGTGTGCATTTAGCAACTAACAATAGAGGGAAAGACAACATTCAATTTATTTCAATGGTAACTTAATTTTTAACTTATTAATTAACTAATAGATAAAATATGGTCAGATTTTAAATACTCCCAGAAGAGTTTTTAGTTGCTTTTTGAAGACTGCAAGGGTTACTGCTTTTTTCACTGGGTCAGAAAGCATGTTCCATCATTACAGTGAGAGAGAAAGTTCTGTTGAGAGATTTCCACAAGACTTTCTTCCTTCTCTAAATGCAAGCTTCTGGAGGGCATGTAGGATTGTATGAGCTTTTAAAGGTAGACCAGGGTAGATTGGATTTGCATTGCGATGGGAAGCCAAAAAAAAAGAGAGATGAAGAGGGGAGTGAGAAACATTCACCTAATGAAAATTGTTACATTATTACAGTAAAGATGAGATGAGAGCCTTGAGTTGGGTTGCATATTATGTTAAGACAGGCCTGATCTTCCTGATGTTGACCAAAGCAAATCTGTATGCCCAAGATGTCTTGGTGATGTTGTCAGCTCTTCACCCAGAATCACTCTGAAGAAGAAGGCTTGGTTTTTAAGGATCCCAGCTTAATGGTGAGGTCGCACTTCACAGTGGGATTGACAAGAACCAGCTGAAGATCTGTTTTTGTCATATTAAGCAGTAGGTGATGGTTCTTCATACAGAGATGTCCTTTATGCATTATGTGAGTGGTTACTTATGAGTCATTGGCAAAATGACAGATCAAGTTGAGTATCATCAGCATAGCCACGATAAAAGAATCAATGTTTGGGGATGGTATAGCAGAAGTAAATGGTTTAGATGGAAATTTTATGAAACTATTATGCACGTTGCCAGTGAAGTCACCATAGAGTTGTAAACAGAAAATAAACGAGTGCAAATAATATGGTGAAGTAAAAGATATATTTTTTACATGTTCCTGTATCATTTCTAACAAATTGTTCACTTCTTCACATAATGCACATTATTTGCACAAAATGTCAGTGTGGGTTCAGATACAAAAATTAACCCCCGCAACTTGTGTTAGGCCAACATTCTGATGTAGAATGAAGTTGAAAAGAAATGCAGTTGTTGACTTCAATATTTTTATTCATAAAATGTGTATTATACTGTAACTGAAAACTCATGAAAGGTAGTTGAACAAAAAATGAGGATGATAGATAAAAATTACATTTTGCATAAACAAAAAATTCACCAAATTTACCAATAAAATAATTATTTTTGACAAATGGTGATTATTGTGGCAAGATGTGGAAAGAATGTGTTTACCTAGAATTTAGGGCTAGCTGTACTGAAAATATTAATGGATGGTCATCTGAACCATACTGTGAATGGGTTCAATCTTAGTAAGGAAAAAAAACTTGGAAGGAAATGCTGTCTCTTTTCAGAGCTTTCAGGGGCACATCAAAGGGGGCTTTGTGAACTGAGCTCCACATGTTTGCCATGATTTCCCTCCAGTGTCAGCACCGTCTTTGTGTTAGCTCAACACATAAATTCAGCCAAGAAAAAGATTTTGTTTTTCTTTTGTCGAAAGTAAGAATCAGGTTGATGCTGTTCAAGCTGGATGGTCTTGTCTGTGGAGAAAGGCTGTTATGCATAACCTCAACAGCTGTGCTGGATCAAAGCTTTCTGGGGGCTGGGGATCTGCTGCATCTGGAATTGGGTCAATGATGAGGATAGTCAACTGCAGCACCGTCTCATAATGGTGCAAAGAGAACGAAGTTAATGGATGTACTGTTCTCAGTTTCTCCTTTTGTTCATTTAAAACATTTATATGTAACTGGAGATTGTTTTAATAAATAACATTCAACACAATATAATGCAAAAGTCCTTGGAAAAGTCATTAAGGGCATTTTATGCAATGTAAACTTTAAAGGAGTGCCTGTTTGGCATGTCTTGGAAAGCTTCTTTGAAGAAGGCTAGAAAAAAACAGTTTTAAAATTTAATTTGAGTTTGATCAGATTTTTATGATGAAAAATAATATTAGGAATTGTTATAGTATATCACATTTGGTTTCGACAAGGTGACATATTTTCTGATTGTTTGATGAATTAAAAAAATGAATTGAAACTATGAGTCTTTTACTTAGTTTTTATACGTAGCTTTATGTTTGAAATATAGTTAACATTATGACAACAAAATGAAATGATTTATAATTTTTTAAAGCTTAAAATTATATTAAAAAGTAGGAAATTGTAACTTTTTATTTGCCAAATTCCCTAGTTTATTTTTAAATGTTTGATTTTCTAGGAACTGGTTTTGATTTTACCAGAGCTTCCTTGTCTGTTCTTCACCACAAATTGTCAGCACTCAGCCTTTGCCCTGGTTTTGTCGCAACCAGTCTCTCAGCTGATCCCTCCGCCCTGTATTATCCCTGCAGCTGTTTTGAAAACTTCCTGAAAAGGGGGTTACCAGTAGGTTGTAACTATAACTCTCACTCTTCCACTTCTCTAGATATTTTCTTATAATGAAGCTATGGCTTTGACTTATTGTTTCAACAATCAATCTAGGAAGAGATGTATTTGAAAATATGACTAGAGGTATTATTTTTTGTTTGTTTTACGACTCACATAAACTCATATTTCATATTCCATCTGAAAAAGTTCGAGCTTTCCTCTTTCTGACCTTCAGTAAAGTATGTCTTTAATTCACAGAGCCACATCCTGATCTAGAAGAGCCGTGCACACCCAGCCATGTCTGCTGAGACAATGATGCAGTCTTGTCTCATGGACAGGAGCAGCAGCTTCTTTAAGGCAAGTATTCTGACTCATCCTAACTGTTCCAGACCAAGCTTAACCCTAAAATATATTGAACTAAATATATATTTGACTGTTTGATTAAATAATAGACATCATTGAAAAAAATAGACAATGATATTGATAAAGCATTGTTTTTTTGTGTACAAAAATGCAGAAAAATGGTAAAAGTATTCCAATATAGTAAACACCTTCGATTGCTTTGTACACTTCTCATTTTATTTCTAAACACTATTATGATCCCACCTGTATCTTAATATGTTATTTGGAACCTGGTAAAAAGTTAACTAATGAAAGTTCTCACTACAAGGGGCTTTTGTGAAAAAAAAATAAGCATCTGACATGCTTTTTCCACCTTTTATGAAAAGCAGACAGATTTTAATTCTATATATTCCATGATGCTGGGTTGAACATTTTTTAACAAGTTTTGATTTTTTTGTGCAAAAACAGGATTTTAATGGATACATTCATTCATTCATTCATTCATTCATCTTCATGTCGGCTTTATTCCCTTTCGGGGTCGCCACAGCGGAATGAACCGCCAACTCTCTGGCATATGTTTTACGCAGCGGATGCCCTTCCCTGCCGCAACCCATTGCTGGGAAATTAATGGATACAATTCTATGCTATTCTATATTATTTCATCTTTTGAAAATAACACTCCTGTTAAGTACAATTGAGCTGCTGAGAAACTGCTTAGACCAGCTTATGACTAGTATACATGCTTCAAAATGTACTAAAACAAGCCCTTGTTAGAGCTTTCAGCAGAGGTATTTACATTTTAAACTGTAAATGTGTCAACCTGCAAAAACCACCACATGCCTCCATCACTGGTTGAGAGAGAGTGCTTTCAATGTTCCCCTGCTTAGAGACAGACAGGCATCATGCTAGTCAGCCCCCCTGGAAACTCCTGGTTGGTTGCTTTAGGTTCATTCCATGTGTTTGGATTAAAACTAGTGGTTTTAAATGTCTTTCTTGGGTATTTCTCACAAACAACTTTTTTTCATAAATGTTTCTATAGTTATTGTGTAGCATTTACTGGGAATAGATCTTGGTCTGTAAGAAATATATTCTTCTCTGTTTGTAAATGAAATGATTAATTTAGTTTGATGTTGCATTATGCCGGCTGCTTAATTGAATGAATTCCCTTCTTTAGTGTTTTGGCCAACTCTTGGTGTTTTCAATGTGTCATATAAACTGTACTTGACATCATCATTTCAGAGAGACTATGTTTTTCTCTCCAGACTGTGGGGTTTTTAATTAACCCCGAGGCATTTTTAACAGTGAATGTTAAATGTAAACAATAAAGATGTTTTTTACATGGTTACATTAAATGGTTAAAGTAATTTATTCTTCCTTGTTTACTTAACAGAGATTACTTATTAAAGGCAAATATCGAACCTTTCTTTGTTGTTGTGGGTGTAGAGGATAGTGAAATTTACAGTTAGATAGAAGGAAGTTTCACCTTAAAAAAGAACTGTTGGTATTCTTTTAACTATATGTTGGTTCAAACACATTTGTTTAAAGAGTAGAAGGGTGTAATTATTACAAGCAATTACCATTTTTACTATTTGTAATTTCCAAGACACATGATTATCTAGAATGACAAACAATCAAACATGTTTCTTTGTAGTGAAAAGTCCTTATAGATGATTTATTCTGCAGCTTTCACTTGAAATGTTGTAATTCACACACTGCTCTTAATGTTAGGACAGTACTTGGTGGAAAAAAGTGCTAGTCAAATGTCAGCACATAGTTTCCTTGAGTCTTGGCTGCTGAGCATGCTGTGAATTACTTTACCTCACAACTTTTTTAAAGAGAAACACAGACAACTGCATCATTTGGAAGGCCTTATGATCCCACCAGGCAAGGAAATCTCAGTCAGTGCCTCACATTTGTCACAATTTCCAAAAAAAACATCCAGCGGGTGAAAATACACAGTTCATTCTGGTCTATGGTCTATGAGTTAAATGGCGCATGAATAAAGCTGAATAAATTCTGAAGTCCATTTATCAGTAAAATCCATTTATTTTTGCCAGATTTTATTTGCACCTTTTAAATTTGAGAGCCATAAAATGACACAACGAATTAATTTCCTATATACATTAAAAGTACATAAAGTAAATCTCAACACATTCCAGTCTATACTTGGATTACACTTGGATTTTTTCAGACAGATCACTAAGATGCTTGAGACTGATACTGTTTCTGAGAGTTAAACAATTAAAACAATTAGCTTTAACTTAAATAATCGACTTCTTGTCTGTCTTACACACAGCATAAAGTGTGCTGTATCAACTAGTGAGATGGGTTACTTAGGGGTAGTTTGATCATTCATGACCTTTCCAGTGCGTTGCTCATTCAGCATTAATCTTGTTGTACTAAGCATTTCAGTGTGACTGAGGTCTTTTTACGTCTGGACAAATTGCTTTTCTTGGCTGTGAGTAGGATTTAGAAAGTGTTGTTGTGTCATTGTGGTTTGCTGACTAAGTCTAGGCTGAAACTAAAGAAATACCTCATGGCCATACGCGTAAAATGCTAACTCTGATAAATCAACAATCGGAGACGTACAAGTCTATGCTTGTCTTTTCTCTCAAATCTGAACTGTTCTCATGTATGTTATTTTAAAATAAGGCTTCAAATAAACAACACTAAATCCAAGAAATAGGTTTTTATTTAAACACTTCACATATTTAACGCACTTTTAATGGATCTTTACAGAGACAGAAGAAAACGACTACAGATGTCACTGAAATAAAACACTAAATAAACCTTAAAATGGTCATCATGTTCTTTGAAATAGGAAAATGCAAAAAGTTTACTTAAATAAACTTATGAGAACAGAAATGGTAGGAATTGTCTGACCCCTGCTGGCAATTATGAGAACAGAATCTCAGAGAAGTTCAATAAATAACTTCAATAACTTAAAGCCTGCTCTCCCTTACAAAAAGAAAATCGTTGTTTCCTGATTGATCCAATAATTTATAGTAGATTAATAAAACCTTGTAATAAAGCTCACTGGTGTGTTTTTCATTGATTTAGTACATTACACACTGATTAATCTAATCTCTGAACAATCAAAGAAAACAGCTTTGATGTCTTTGAATAGTTATCACTGTTGAGGAAATGACACAATTGCCTCTTATGTTGGAATCCTTTCATTGTGACTAATTTCACAGTTACTTCCCATTCATGCATGAGATTCATGAGCAGAAGCTCACGTTCAGAATGTCCTCCGATTTCCTGTTGTTCACTCTCATTATTTTCTGTTTTTGTGTATTTTTGTGTCTTCAGCTGATAGACACTTTCTCCACTGAGATCTCTGAGCTAAAACAAGAGATGGTTCAGCCAGAGAGAGAGCCGGAGACCGAAATCTTACAAGGGTGAGTTCTTTCTTCGTTTCTCCAGATCTACTTGTCACTTTCATTAATGGAGCTTTAGGGTACTCAATGTTATTTTTTGGAGTTTGAGCTCAGTTGCACTGTAGAGTTAATCGTCGTGATTCTTCTGAATGAAGTCAGATTTCACAGGGTTGATTTTATAATATTTCTAAAATATAAAAGACTTCTTAGTTAAAAAGTGATGCTCTTATGTACTCTTACTGGCATTGAATATGCTATAAAACACTAAAACTTCACAGAAGCTTTAATAGAACTGGAATTAATAACTCTAAAAAATTAGTAAATAAATTAGTTTTTAAAAACAAATTAAACATTTGATGTTCACTGGACACTGGACAAGTTACTTCCCCTTTTTTCTGAAAATAAATTTACTTGGTTTGTTGTTGTAATTCTCATGTGCTCCACCAGGTGGAGTTTACAGTTTGGGACAAGCTTTTGCAACACCTAAAATTCTTTGAAGTAAAGAGAGCTACTAAGAACAACAAATCCAGATGTTTCTGTTTGATTAAAACAAAAAACCGATAGTGTCTAGTATAAAAGTGTTATTTTCGGATTAGAAAAAAACAGCCCTTTTAGTTTTTCGTTTTGCCTCTTTTACATAAATTATTTTGTTTGTAATCAAGAGTCCATTACGTAACTTTAAGCAGTTAAGAATAAACAAACTAGGCTAAAGTAAATAACTTACTTAAAATGATTGCTAATTATGTAACTTTAATTCACAATTACCTGAACATCAGTTACACTCAGTCATAATTCTAAATAATATCACTTTTAATGTATTGATACAGTAATCTTTCTTGATACCTGAACTCTTAATAAACTCCATATTAATTGAAAGCCATTAGTACTTTGGTAGGTTAAGGCTTATTGAGACACAAAAATAATTATTTACACTTGATTTGCATTTAGACTTTTTTCTTAAAAAAAAAACATCCTTTTCTCTCGGAGCAATCAACAGTTTTACTTGTATAAATCAATGTGTCTGTTTACAACAGCATAAACTTTGTAATTTCCTCTTTCTCCTGACATGTGTGTTTGTAGTCTGGAAGGAGAGGTTAGTGGTCTTTTCCTGCAGTCCTCTGCCTGCGCTGGTGTTCCTGGGGTGAGGGATTCTGGCTATGAATCTCTGCGCAGGCGCATGAGCATCTTGGACAGACTGATGCAGACACATTCAGTCTGGCTGCTGCTGTCCCTCAGTCATGAGGAAGCCAAACACATTCTGCAGACACAGCCGGCTGGGGTAAAGCACATGGGAGCGACATGCGTATCTCCTAGCCTATTGACAGAGGGTATTTTTCTCATTTGAGTGGCTGTGTTTCATTCTAGAGTTTTTTGGTAAGGAGATGTTACAAACTTCAGAAAAAGGTGATTTCTCTGCGAGTGGACAATGACTTACAGGTTGTTCTGGAGTTTCCTGTTAAAGAGAGCCAATATAGTAAGCAAACTCCCTTTTTTGTTTGCAGATAATTGTGTCTAAAATCTTCCTTTCATCTGATTTTAAAATTTATTTTATTAGAAATTACTTTTAGGTCTCCACGTTGTGTGAGTAGTATTGTTGTTATTCGGAACAAAACTAGGTTAGATCGTTATGAATAAAGGCATGTATTTTTTTTCTTTTTGGTCTGTTTTGGGTACAGATATTTTTAAAAGAAGTTTTAAAAAGAAGTTAGTAGTTTTTTTTTCAGGAAGAATGTAATTAGATCCAAAGTTATGAAAGAAATATACAAAAAAATATGAGGATTTGATCATGAATTTTCTTTAATCATTGAATATTAATACAGAAACATTTCTGTGTTTACCCAGTTGAAGTCTATAATATGCACACTTTTTTCTTAGTTAGATTTTTTTCCTCCATTTTAAAAGTTTGTTTATTTTTCCTCCTTAAACCCGTTGACTAGACTTAGTTAATATTTCAGGTTCAACAGTAATTATTAATCTCTAGTTGAGAAAATATTTTTTTTCTCTGTTTTCTTTTATGTGCTAAGGCGGTCAGATCCTGTGCAGCATTTATAAAGGAAGTTTAAATGTACAAATCAGACTCTGTTTGTTTTTCTCTTTGAGAGAGAACGTGAGGTCATTCCACTTTTTCCAAGAGCAGTTCCAGTGCAAATTTCTGTGTGTCTTTTACAGCATTTTCCCTTGAGGGCTCAGGAATCAGTTTTGCAGACCTCTTTCGTCTAGTGGCATTCTGCTGCATCAGCAGGTAAGATGATAGCAATGTTAAACTAATAAATAGGCTCATACAAAAGCAGCTATGTATAATGTGGTGTTTTGGTACTTATGCATTTAGATTTTATTAGAAAAGTTTGACAAATAATAGCCATTCCCAGTTGAAGGCATGTGTTTTTGTCAATGTACAGAAAACCTTAAACTTATCATAAAAAGGATCATCTGACTTTCTGTGGTAAAGTAAAACCAGATGATGCCGTTTTAGATACATTCCAAAGCTGAAAACCAACACACATAATAACATGACAAAGTCTTCTGCTTGAGTACAGAATTCAATCGAGTTAGTTTTACGGAACTTGATTGGGTTTGAGGTTTTTCTATTCCAACAAGGCCATATGTAGTCCAGAAAGGTAACCTATATGCTCTGAATATCAGCCATTTTACTTTTATTATTCCTCTTGACTCTTCCTCTCTCTCCATTATTTTAGCCAGGAATTCTCATCCCCTATTTTCAATATTTGTGGCTCTTGTTAACCTAAAATTTTCTCTCTAGGGATGTTTTACCCTTCACCTTGAAGCTTCCCGAGGTGATTGCATCTGCAAAGACCCCCACCGATCTAGAGGAAGTAGTGAAGTTAGGAAAGGGTGAGTTTTGTTCTCTTTATTAGTTTTAAGAGTAGTTTAAACTATGCTTAACTGCTGACTCAGGCAGCATAATAACTTCTCTAATGGCCTCAAAAGTTGTATGTGTTTATTATATGCTTGTTTGATTGGGCATAGTGATATGCAGTATAAACTGGATGCAGACGTTGTTTGCATTCCTTATTTTACTCGGGTCAGAGATTTAATGGTGTCAGCATTGCAAAGTTTAGTCATTACAACACTCAGCAGTTTTACCTGGTTATAGCAGAAGTTTTTGCTGTGTGTTTTATAACAAGGCAAGAGCAAGTACAGCTCAAGACTTGGTCAAATTAAATATGGTTCAGAATTGAGTTGTTAATTGTAATCTGTAGACATCGGCCTTTAATTTATAATAATTACAAGGTCTTTAAATACAAGTTGTGAAAATAGCATTTACCTTGACACAGTTTATAGTTAACCTGACTTAGTGACTGGTGTTTCTCTCTTCTGTCTGCGTGGTGAAATAAAACAAAAAACCAGTGTATGATTATTCATACTTCATTGATTTAGGAACTACAAGAAAAAGAAAACAAGTATAATCTAAATATTACAATACCATCTGTTCATAAACTTTTAGTTGTGTACATTTTGAAAGGTAATTGTTGGTCTTTGTTGCATCACAATACTCCAAATGGGAAGATGAATACAAGTAGATTTAGCATTCCAAAAGCATGTGTGATCTTGAGGCATTAACTCAAGGCATGCGTAGAAAGAACATCATTCAGATTCACCTTGTCCTGGAGCGCTCTGTACAGATGGTACTGGGCAGACAGATACACAACAATATTTGACACGTGGCTTTTAACAAACAGATCATGCAGCCAACATATGCAAATGATAAGATTTGAGCATAGTGAAATCCTCTACAGATGTGTTTGATGCTAGTAAATGTCTTCAAACTGAGATTTGCCTGTTTTATTTCAATATTAAATTCAAGCTTATTGTCAACACACTTCAAGATCAATCACTTGTTGAATGGATTTTTAGGTTT
Organism: Danionella dracula; assembly: GCA_900490495.1. Lineage (NCBI taxonomy): Eukaryota > Metazoa > Chordata > Actinopteri > Cypriniformes > Danionidae > Danionella > Danionella dracula. The sequence continues at coordinate 6,543,850 of UELW01000778.1, read as the reverse complement.
TCTGGTTTTATTTTGATATAATAAAGGCCCAATTGTTCTTGGATTTAATTTCCAAAAGTAAGGTTAGAAAATAAAATTGTCTGTCAATCTTCACATAGATATAGTTTTTTTGTAAATGTCATTCCCACAAGTTTACATAATCCAACAGCAATATAAACAGCTCAAATGGTGAGCTATAAAGTTATTTAGGTCAATAAAGCATATCCAATGATGATAGGCAGGGCTAAGCTAGCCATAAATGCTATTGCAAAAGACAGTCGAATTGCATATGAATTACTCAGTTTTCAGAATAACCAGGCTTTAAACAAGTCCCTAATAAATAAGTTGTAATTTAAATCCTCAGGTAAACATCCTCAACAGTTATACGGTTTGATTATTTAAACCAAAAGTTGACTAGATACCCGATACACATGTGCCTTTCTCCCAATGAATTTAACACATTATGCACAATAAACCTTTATTTTTTTTATTTATAGAGCATAAAACTATTTTTTCACTGAATAATTGAATACCCTTGAAATACATTATTTTCGTAATACAACCTTCTACATTATGTTCTTCTTTTTTAAATTTCTATTTCTACACTTTAATTTAAGGTTGAAATACAAAGCAATCCTTCACAAAAAGTAATATAATAAGCCCCCAGAAGATAACAAGGCTTCTTACAGACAAGATTTGTACTTAAGTTTTTATGTAGTTTATTTTGTAAAACGTATGTTTTACATGAAATATCTAAATTCTATATGCAGTTTGTTCTGAATGTATTTGATAATATCACATTGTTTTTGGTTTAAAATCAATAATGTTTGTTCAATGTCTGCTAGTCACATAAACAATCATCACAGTTGCCTTTAGATATAGGACATTTCGTCAGTAGACATGAAGTTGAAACAGTCAGTCGTTGAGGGCAAAGCGTCTGTTCTGTTACAGAATGTCACTTGAATTGTAAATGCAGTGAGTGAGTAAGGAAAAAGGAATTAAAACAGCGGAGCTGGCAAAAGTTTAATTCAAAGGGTGTGGTACTTCCACACTGGGGTTGTTACCAAGAAAGGCTCTACCAAGTGTACTAGGGTACTGACAAGAGACTGACAAGAGAAGAGTGGATGGTTACAGCAGATGGAACAAACAAAAAGGAACAGCATAATAGCAACTACTTTTGGAGAGAGTGCAGAGAAGAGACAAAGAAGACAAAAGAAAAAAATTTAAATACATACGCTAGGGTTTCCAGTTATTCCAAACAGGTTTTATTTCAGTGGAACTGATCTGAGTGACGAAACGGTTTATTCACTCCTGTCTCAGATTTCATTGTTTGAAAAATCACATATATGTTTTCTGTCACATCTCTGCTTTGTTCAGACATTAACTGTAATTTTGAAGTGTTTAATAAAAGAAATGTGAACATATTTTTTGTTGGTGTGACACAGCATAACAGATGACAGTTTTCATGTTTAAGAATATATCTGTATATACATAGCTATAGTTTTTATATACATAGCTGTAGTTGTGTTGTGCATTTCCAAAAAATGGAAATTTGATCAGTTTCAAACATACAGTCTTTCTGACTCTTAAACAATTGTAGAAGTAAAATAAAGAACAGTCATTCTCTTGTGTTGCATCAAAAGAAAACATTTGTAGGGGTGGCCTTTTAGTGCGTAATAAGAGACGAGGAATAGAGCTGCACCGCCTCTGCTCCTCCTACCTTCTCATCTGCATGCATGACTCACACCACACCACTGTGCACGTATCAGCACAACTCTAACCAGTCACAACTCAAACACTGGAGGAACTGCTCGGAATGCAGACTTCTGCTCAATATTTACGTACAGTCTGAAGAGAACACTTATTAGTGGAGTAAGTTTGATGCGCTGTTATTGATATACTTCCTTCAACTCTAAGTTGATTGTGTGTTTCAGTTTTTATGTTTAGTTTATTTCATGAAATTCTGTGGTTTTGACGTTGTGGCCAGTTGATTATCATTTTTTCCTGAATGCCAGTAACAGGGACTGTGTAAGTCTTTTTAATTGAAGACTTTCTAGAAAAGGTAAATGTTTAAAACTACACTGAGTTTGGGTTTAATATTTAATGAGACCTCTTTGTGTGTTACGTTAGGTTTTTGGGAATCAGAACTGTGCAATAAGAAGTCATCTGTGTGTTCTGAGACTGTATGTGAGGGTTTGCGTCAGACTCCAAAACTTTCCTCAAGAGTACCCAGTGTCCCGTTTACACGAACACCCTCTGAACTTGAATGCAGCCAATCCAACGGTGCTCTCTGCTTCATAAACCCTCTTTTCCAGCAGTCCCACCAGTCTCCCAAAGAGCAAGAAGCTAATAGAAGGGAGTCTCAGTACTACAACAGGTCTCCACAACTTTTCAGGAATGACTCCACGCAAAACAAGCTACGACTAACTTTAAGTAGCTCTAAAAGTGGGAGATCACCCCCGGCTCGTCCCCCACCACCCCGGTTTACCTGCAGCAGGTCAGTTATTCTTCGCAAACAGAAGACTATGCCTGAGACAGTCTGTTGGATCAAGACACCTCAGGAAAAGAGTAGCCTGCTGGGGAGGCTAGGATCATCCTTCAGTTCATTTTCGCCATCTTCTTCCCCTCCTAAAAAGATTAGTAAGCCCATTATGGTGCCTTCATCCCGCTGTAAGAATTCCTCTTGTCTGCTTGATGTGGATGGCCTTCGCTGCCACATGGCCCTGGATGATCAGACCATTGAGGATGCTGTGTCTTTAAGCCTTGCAAAGCTGTCCTCACGCAACTCCACTACACTGGAGAACAGCAGCCCTGCAGATGAGCGCTCCTCTGGAAGAGAGCGCCTTAGTGACATCAGCATCTCCACCTCATCTTCAGATTCTCTTCACAGCTTCTCACTTTCTATGGAACACAATCAAACCAGAACTGTGCGTCAAACTGCTGATAGCAGCCCGGAGGAGGAGGAAGAGGAAGAAGATGATGGGATTAATTTGGAGGTCGATCAAGAGGTTCCTGTACCCTTTAAAGCAAAGAAATCAAACAGCAGTGGACCATTTGTGCTGCCTCGTGCATTGAGAGGACAACTGCGCAAGATGAGCGGTGTTCTTAATTCTCTGATGACACCAGAAAAGAGAGCCATTCGAAAGATTGTTGAGCAGTCTAGAGACAAAGGAACTTACTTTGGCTGCCTGGTGCAGGACTACGTCAGTTTTCTGCAAGAAAACCGTGGCTGCCACACATCAGGCTTGGAAATGCTTCAGACACTCAGGCAGTTCATGACTCAAATGAAGTCCTATCTTTTGCAAAGCTCGGAGCTTGACCCACCCATTGAGTCTCTTATCCCAGAAGATCAAATCGGTAAGCCTTTTGCTGTTTATTATAATATTTATTTTTTTGCTTATTATGTTTTAATAGTGTAGTTGGAAAATGTGGTACTCTGTATAAACAAACATAAACCGGTACATAAAAAGAAGCTTAGTGAAGCAAAATTTAGTGTCTGTCCACAATAATATGAATGTATGTATTGGTACATAACTAATAAGAATACACAGATGGTGGTTTAAATGCTTTGTCATTTTCTTGTCAAGGTAATTGAAGAAAATATCGTATCGTATAACCTTCCTAAGATTCATTTGACACTCGTTTTAATTGCCCTGTTTTTAAAGGTTTCTGTGAACCTCCTGTTTCCAGTTTCATTGATTTACAACAAACCTACAGTTTACTGGTCCATGGTTTAATATAATATATTGGTGAGCAATTAGTAGAAAAGGAGATTGATTAATGATCGGTATGTCACTTGTTCAAACGCCCCAACTTAAGTTGAAGGTAATACGAGTGAGGACACACTCACTCTCTACAACCTTCCATAAGAACTGAGTTTTCCTTGAGCAAGGAACCGAATTCCTCACTTCTACTTTGGTCCTGAGTGTGTGTGATCACTGCTGTGTGTGATGAGGGAACAATTTTTTGTTATGGGATTACTCCAAATCTGGCCATAACTAATTCGTAATTGCAAGACATCTCAGTGTTAGGATTTTTAGAGTTGTAATGCTAAACACATAATATTTTCATAGTATTAAAATCCTTGGCTGAAATGTGGGTACATGTGTTGTTTTTAGTTAGTTTTTTTGTTGTTGTTTTCTCGCTTGTTACATAAGTGTTATAGGTTTTTAACCTTTGAGTATTCTCAAAAATGTTCAAAGAAACAAAATGGCTGGGAAACTACATACAGGTTGTGACAACACAGCAAAAAAAGGTTGTGTCCTGATAGTACCTATGAGAGAGATGAATCAAAACACATATGAATCGATGAGCCTGAGAGAGTTAAACGTTAGAGCATGTCTGCAAGAGTGAAAAGCTTGTTTTTGAAGGCATTTTTCTCTGAGTGAGTGGCAAACACTGGCCACATTGAACAAAGACAGACACTGGCATATTTATGTGTAGGCACTGAGACATTAGGATGGTGTTTGTACAGATTTATTTTTGCTCGTTTGCTTCTTCCTTTGTTTTGATCTTCTCACACACAAAATGTAAACATTGTCCATCTCTTTATCTGCAAAGTGTGTTTTTTAAGAGGTTTTTTTTGGAAAGCTTAGCCAGGAATAGTTTTCCAGTGTTGCTGTAAACTCTTCCTGCCTGTGTTTTCAGGCTTCAAGCATGTGGGGTGTCAGGCACGATTGGCACAAAAAGGTCTCTTGTTCAGAGTTCCTGACCTGATGCAGTCATCTCTGTGGACTGGCAGGTTTTAGTTTTGTTGTGCTTAAACAAGCTGTGCAGAACACAGACAATAGTTTGGAGATTATGCTTCCTTCTGAGGGCGAGCCCTTTCTGTGACTAAAAACAGCTGTGAGAACAAGCTTGAATGCACAGTTAACGACATTTGACAGGTACTGTCACTTTTTCTGCTGAGGTCTCTGTTTAAATGGAGAAAAATCATTTTTCCAGGTCTGTGAACTTTCCGAACAGTATAAAGATGCTCTGTTTAATCCAGGAGAGCCTGAAAAGACTCATTGTTGCTATTGTAGACTAAACTTTTTGTTTTGTTTTTGCCTCAGGACTATATTGAGTACTTCCTAAAAACATGTCTCAGACAAAATTATTTCTTTCAAAATTATTTTACAAAAAAAGTTTTTTTTGGTTGCATGGAAATTTTGGAAGTGTCTTTAACTCTGTGCAGTTGTTGTTTAGGAAACATATTAATTTTCTCTGCTCTGGTTGTCGTGCAGATATAGAAAGAAATAGAAAGTCATTTGTAGGAGAGATTCTGATGGGGACAGGAGATCTTTGGAGATGTTATGATGCAACGTTCAAAGATAAGGAGGTGTCCTTGATGGATAAGTGTTTCTAATCTGAGCTACATTGCTGGAAGAAGTCCTATCACCAATGCTGCTCCGGCTTCCTGTTTTCCTACTGTTCAGTGACATGTTTGCCATAACCATGTATTAAATAAATCTATAAGGGAAGCTCAAGGGCTAAAGGGTAAGCAAAGTTTCCTGTCAAAATTATAATTCTAGGTAGTATATGTTTTTTTGTACATATGTAACATACTGTAATTAATATTAATTACAGAGTTTGTCATGATCTACACCTCTGCCACTGTGTCTGCTTCCACGGTCTATGTTTGTTCCACAGGATAAACACTTAAGCGGAAGAACAAACTGATTTAGTTCCTCTAAACCTTTGGCACTCTTTCACTGTACTAACTTCATTCACAATAACAAAGCCTCTAAGGGGTCATAGTTGAAGGAAAAATGTAGAATGGGAGGGAAAAAAAGTTGTTCTTTTACTCAAGTTTTGTGTTTCCCTGGAGAGTTTTCAACAATAGAAAAACAGTTCCTGTTTCAAATCGTAACATTAGGGAAACCCTCCATTTTTCATTTAAGTAAATGGAATTTTCTTTAAGTAATTTATTAAATAATTATTTTGACGGTGAGAATGGAGCCCTTAAAATAGTTGAGTAAAACATTGTGAGTTGAAGCATAAACTTAATTTAGTTTTATGTTTACTTGCTTTTCGTAAACTGGACCTTATCCCTTTGTTAGATGCAATGTTAAAAAAATGGTGTTAAAACAACCTTCTTTTCTATGTATTGTTTCATGGTGTTCAATTAATTCTTCAACATTTTTGTTTATTACTCTCAGGTTATGATAAGTCGAATCTACCTCTGTCGAGTCCTAAGCAATTAGTTGCTTGACACTTGGTCTGAAGATTACTTCTGGAAATTCCGTTGTGGTCTGTTCTCTCAAAACGTTTGACAAATCTCAATGTCTTTTAATTTAAATGTTTTGTTTTAAACATTTTACATAAAAAAACTCCATATGCCAGATAACTTTAACATGCTTTGGATTAGTACTACAATATCTTTAGTATTCTTAACATACAAAAAAAGTTTGAAAAGAAAGGAGAGTTTCAAATTCTGGAAGGTGTATCAACTCTATCATGCTAGTTATTATGTCCGGTACTCAAATCTACAGAATCCTATGTGGTAAAAAAAGGGTTTGTTTTGAAGCATTTGTCTGAAGGTATCCTTGTTGTTAAAAAAATACTATACAGAGGAATGTATTTTTTTATTTTAATTTTATTTATTTTTTTGTCAAAATACAGATATTATGTAAGAACAAATATTTTTTTCCTTCCTTCTTAATTTTTCCCTCAATATTGACCAATTAGAGGCTTCATACACTCCTGGCTTTAATATTAAAACCATGTTATTATAGGGGAAAGAAATCTAAAATACCTTAATGGAAACATGATCTTGCGATTCTATAAATATATGATGCGTATCTGAGGTCTGATTCTTGTGAATGAGTGGGAGTGTCTTAAGCCTTATAAAGGGAAGCCGATACTATTGGAGTGGTCCGCTTGTAAATAGCATTTGACCTCTCAATGACTGCTACAAAACAATTATCGTACGGTTTTAAATTTAACACTATACTCAATTTATAGTCATTCTTCAAACTGAGATGTTCCGGTTTTGTACTTTCTCAAACAGGTTAGATCAGTTATCAATAATAAGAGAGCATTTTCTAATAAACCTCACTGATTATTGTGTTCGCAGTAAAGAGAATGTTTTCTAAATATAGTGTCCTGCCCAAGTTCAGCTATTTTGTTTTACAGAGAAAGCATTAACCTTTTATTTTAATGAATACATTTTAAAATAATGATTGTTCTGGATACATCATAACTTTTAGTCTTCTGAGAGAAACAACAGCATGGGCCTTCTCCAAAACTAGATTAAACTTTACATTCTGTTCTTCAGATTAGATGTTTTGAGGCATATTCCCCTGTTTTATATATCAGTTTTTTTAAACTAATATATAAACCATGTCCTGCTTGCATAGCCAAATATACAAGTAAAAACTTGTTGTATTAAATCACGTGTAAGGTTGTCAGAGACGTTGGTTCTTTCCTGAGACATTTTGTTCTTTCTGAAGCTTTGAAAGAGCAGGTGCAAAAATACTTGTAGTAGGTTTTTTCCCTTTAAAGGAGGAAATGGAATAATGAAGTTCCAGTCAATATGCGCATCATCGCAGTAGTTTAAGCCACAAATAGACCAACATTTTCAGCTAGTGTATTTATTTTCCTTCTAAAAATAGCTATTAAGTATTTTAAGAAAATAACGCCATTCAACTGAAACAAAGCTTTTCTTTGTTTTGACACATGTATCTGCTTTATTTATGTTTTCCATGCACCATGTTTGTAACAGTTTAAAAATATAAATTTTCTATATAATTTATAATTTTCCCCCCATATTTGTTAATCATTTTTTTATATGAGTGAATGGTTTTAAATTTGTTTTCGAACTACATAGGTGTTTTTGCATGCATGTGGCAGAATGTGCAGGATGTACAGATTGTGAACTGACCGAATTGGTAAAATATGACTTTAAACTTTTGAAATATTTTCAGTATGCTTTTTAGTTTCACATTTCTACTGATTGACAAACTTTTACATAGATAAATAAATTATGCCACATCAATATAAAGTTTCCTTTTTTCCCAGTGAGAGCTAAGATGAACTTTGTTATGTAACAGTAAAAGACTAAGAAGCATGACTTTTTCATTTGGTGCTGACAACTGGAGTAAGGGCTGCATATTGGAAATAAATGTGACATTCACAATTGAAGATATTGTTCTGCTTTAGTTTAATGTTGATAAAAAAATCTGCCTTGATGACAAAGTTTCACAAAATTTACTTATATACAATAGAATGTGCAGCATTACATATCCTTGCATTGTAGGTTCTGTATAACCTAAATTTTACTTACAAAAACTCCTCTCAATATACAGACCAAGTGATGGAGAAGGCCATGCACAAGTGTATTCTGAAGCCATTAAAGCCTGTGGTGGAGGCTGCTCTGCAGGACTTTCAGAACAGTAGCGGCTCCTTGCAGCAGCTCAAGGAGAACCTGCTGCTGGCCAAAGCCAAGCGCCCCCAAGAAATGGGCGTAGATGGAGCTCTGCCGCCTGATCCAGTGGTTATTGAAAAGATTCGCCATAAGTTCCATAATATGTGCAAAATGTACTCGCCGGAGAAGAAAGTGTCTATGCTTCTGAGTGTGTGCAAGCTCATCTACACTGTCATGGAGAACAACTCAGGTGCATTACTATAGGGATTTCTGCAAACATATATATATATATATATATATATATATATATATACAATATATACATAGTTTGTTTGTTTTTGTTATACGAATGGTAGGGAGGATGTATGGTGCAGATGACTTCTTGCCAATGTTAACGTATGTGATGGCACAGTGTGACATGCCACAGCTGGACACAGAGATAGAGTACATGATGGAACTACTTGATCCATCACTGCTTCATGGAGAAGGTAAAAAAAATACATAAATACTGATAAAACTACTAGAGATTAATGTAGGTTATGAATGGTTTGGTGTTGTGATTGCAGGGGGATATTACTTGACAAGTGCATATGGGGCCATGTCTCTGATTAAGAACTTCCAGGAAGACCAGGCTGCTCGTGTGCTGAGCTCCGAGGCAAAGAACACACTGCACCAGTGGCACCGCAGGCGCACCACCCAGAGAAGCACACCTTCTGTGGATGACTTCCAGGTAAAATTTAAATAGATCAAAAGATATTCAATACATTACCTATACTAGCTTAGAGAGTTCTGGGGTCAAAGACAATCATGCAGTCCCACTGGAGAAAGCAGTTGGGTGGCTTACCTTAGGAGACAGGGTTGTCGATATCTTAAAATGCAATAGCTATTAGCTGATTGCTTGCAACCACTTGCATAGTGGTTACCACTATGCTTACATTGTGAAATTGTTTTGTGGGCATAGGTATCTCTAAAAATCAGGTAAGGTGCTGTTTTTTAATGATTTGAAAATTGTTTGGAAATGTTGTTCATTGCAAACATGTCAGTCACATTTTTTGGCAGTCCTGTTTTTTTCTTACCCCGTTTGCCGCGTCCACATGAGCATGGGTAGAAAAAAACAGCCACAGTTAAACAGGGTAAAAAAATCTGAGACGTTGCAGAGATCGTCTCTACCCAGTAAAGGGCAGCAAACTCTTCACCCATTAGGGTTAGATAAACCAATCAGAAGCTTCTTTCAGCTCCGAGCTGATGGCTGGGAATTATAGCTCACACAAAGATAAGAATAACAGCTTTTATTAACAAAAAGTTTCTCACCAGTCTTTACCAACAACTGTTTGACTCTCATAACTTCCTCATTCATCTGAGCCTCAACCAGTTCTTTTTCAAAACTGGCGCTTTCTGGGTCTGTACGAGGTAAGCACATCTGTAGCAATAACACACACGTTCTTATGGTTTGACGTGTCTGGTCTGTGATTAAAGATGTTGTGTGCTTGTGTAGTCCTTTACATTTCAGAAGATATGCTTTAGTACAGAGAACCAGAGTGCAAACCCTTCCCATTAACCACATGGAGCTCTGAGCAATTGCTGCTGCATCAATTAAAAAGTCCATATAACTCCTTCATACTCTGCCTGAACCAGAATTTGACCGGTTATTGTGTGCACACAGAAACAATTCAGTAGCATTTCCAAAAAAAAACAACATTTGGCCGGCTTTTCCAATTATCTCGGTTACAGTGAAAATACTACTGGACACACCCTGAAAGGTTGGATCAGACTGAAGGGGATGATGTTTCATCCAAGCTGAGTCGAGTCCACAGAAAGATATGTGTTTGTGAATGATTTAACTCATGGTGAAACTATGGAGAATGATGGAGAAGAAAAGGGACCAAGAACTGAACCTTGAGGAACCCCTGTTAGACTGACAACTTTTCTACCTCAGTTTGTATGCAAATAATAATATTTTAAGAATGCAAAAAAAAGCAGATAGTTTTATAACAGAAAGTATAACTTATGAAGAAGAAAAAAATGTAAGCCAGTGAAAATCTATTTTGTATAATGCTCTCTAAAAAAGACCTTTTACTTGCTGAAAACAACATTACACTTTAAAACACAAATAAAATTTAAATTTAAGATATATTTTTACTTGTTTAATATACTTTGTTCGTTGTGTTTTAAAATTGTTTGCATTTTCAAGGTGTCTTTTTGTTCTCAAAATAAGAAATATGATTATCTGTGCAAAGCAAATGTGGTGGAGATGTAATCTCATAAGCAAGTAGCTGATAGGTCTTGGATACCCTGCTCTTTCATCTTATACAGACCTCAAAGAAAGGTAGTAAGTAAGGAAGTTCTCAAACCAGTCAAGTGTTGTGACTGGGATGCCGATTGCAGAGAGTGGAGAGGAGGATTTGATGATTGTCTGTGTCGAAAGTTACAGAGAGTCTCAGTAGAATTAATGATTTTGTGTGTTTAAAGCTTCAGTTATGAGGAACAGAACAGTCTCAGCTTGTAGAGATGGGAATGGGATCAAAAGTAGTTGGATGCGCTGAGTGGGAGTGAGGAGTTACCGAGATGAGGAAAGGTGAGGTTGATTTTCAAAGTTTCTGAAGAATGGGCGCAGAACTGTACTGATGGCAAGGTTTTCTGTGTGAAGTCATCAGCTGTGAGAGGTGGCAGAATGTGGTTAAAAGGGGCAGAGTATGAAAAAAATCAATAAAAGTCAATAAAATGACACTTTTTATTCTTTAATGACTTTGATTTTCAACAATTTGTATTTATATATAAATACATTTAGGTTGAATTTAAAATAAATAAATCAGTTTTATTTATAATTATTAGCATTTGTAGTAGTTGTAGTTATACAAATGTTTTTGTAAACCTTTCAAGTCATTTCTGTCATTAAACAGTATTAATAATAATGATAATAATAAATTGTATTTACTGGCACCTTTCAGGGCACACAAGGATATCTCACATATAAGTAAAATAACAGAGCACAGCGAAGAACAATGAAAGTAGATAAGACAATAAGCGTTTTAAAGATTGTATGCCTTTCTGGAAAGGTGTTTTCAGCCTGGATTTAAAAGTTGGCAGACCATCACTACTGCGGATCACATTACTGCTGATTTATACTTCAACTCGACAAATTGCTCTCTGCGGAAGCTCCGCGCACACCCATATGTAAACAAAGCATTTACAGTTGTGCCTTCCGTCTGCGCTGCCTACACTCTGATCAATACTGGTTTGCTAAGTATGCCAACTTCTAGCAACCCAAAACACTCACAGAGCTTGTGGTCTCCATAGGTCTGTGAAGCCTTGATGCAAAGGTGCTTCAAGTACGCAGACAATGCAGAGGGCAATTCGTTGAGTTGACGCAGAGGTATATATCAGGCTTCAGGCAAGTGGTTTCTCATAGCAGGAGCTACGCAGCAGAATACTTCTTTGCCAAGAGAAGTCCTTGGAGGGGGGGGGGGGGGTATGAGTGTATGTTAATGTATGTATAAGAGAGTGTATGTTAATGAGTGCTGATTGAGAGAAGGTCTTTGTGATAGGAGGTAGTGAAACCATGTAGTACCTAGTAAGTGAGGATAAAGATGGTAGTTGTTTGTAGCTAGCAACAGCAGAAGAATAGTGTTAATAGCTAATTATAACAGTTTTTTTGTTTTGTTTTTTCAGAACTACTTGCGCGTTGCACTCCAGGATGCAAGCAGTGGCTGCACAGCTAAAACTCTTCAGGTCCAGCCTTATGCGACCACAGAGGATGTATGCCAAGTCTGTGCAGACAAGTTCAAAATCACAGACCCAGAGAACTATGCCCTGTTCCTGCTGACGGAGGAAACCACGCAGCAACTGGCACCTGACACACACCCACAACGTATCAAAGCAGAGCTACACAGCCGCCCACAGCCACAGCTCTTCTACTTTATCTACCGCAAGATCCAAAACCTCCGCTCAGCCACAACACTTGATTCAACTGAGCAAGAGTGACCCTGCTTTCCAGCAGGTCCTCTCAAAATACTCACCCTGACTCAACTGCTTCCCAAGGAACACCATTATTGACTGCATATTGTATATTGAAAAGAGCTGGAGAGAAGCGGAAAGTGGAAATAAGGAAGGAAGGATATGTCTGACAGATGCATCAGTTTTTGTGCTCTGTCTACAGATTTCGGGAAGTGGCACATGAACACAAGAGAATAGAAGCTACAGATGTTGCAGTTTCATCATGAAAGAGATAGAACACCATTCGTGTAGAAATAACCGTGAAGCTTTTTTTATGTATTGTATGAGTTTTCTCTTCTGTGCAGAAGAATGAGTTGTATTGCAGTGAAATGTAAATGATTGTTTGTGAGCATGAAGATAATGGACTGAAATGATTAATCCTTTTCCTTTTTCACAGTTGCTGGTAAACTGTGTTGTTTTTGTCTATGATTTATTTTCAGTGTGTACACAGTATATCTCTGTTATGAGACTAAGGCATTGTTGCCAATGATGTTTTAACAAGTTTTGCGTGTGAGATGATTATATTTGTTAGGTGATGCTGGGGATGAAGATGGTAGAATGGTTAGGTTTGTTTCTGAAATACTGTACTGTACGTCAAGCTGCATGATATATTTGTGGTAAGCTAAACCACTTTTTAATGTACTTCACATGAACAGAAAAAGCAAGTAGAACAACTAGAAAGATCTCTGTAAGTGAATGAACACCAGAAAATACATCAATATTTATATTGAAAATACCGAAAGAAATTTTCAGCAGGTAGTATTTTTTCTCTGTGAAGTTCTGTTAGACAAAGATTGAGGAAAGTCATTATTTAAAGCTTTTAACCATACTCATTGTTTCTATCACTTACCAAGTATTTGACATTTTTCTGATGTACTTTATAAAGTTCGATATATTAGCATGTGCCGATATAAACTCTGGGCATTTTGTTTTTAAGAGAGACAATTTAACCTCTAATCCCATGTAATGATATAGAAACACTAGTGACAACTGTAAAATGTTTTGAGATGCATTTTAACAATTTATTTTAATTTTGGTCAGTAATGTATATTTAAATGTAATCTGTGCGGGATTTTTCGCAGATTTGAAATGACACTTTTCATTGTTACGAAGAAAGTTCATCTTCATTGCCAGTTTATCATGTTCCTTTTTACAATGAACATTTGCTCAGAATAAAAACTGATGTTGAAACCTGATTAGTGACTGAAAGCTTCATGAGAATTAAGAGAGAGATTTTAACACAATTAGCTTGAGTACAAAACTGATTATTAAGTATCAAATTTCCCCTTTAATTTCCTTTCAAAACGTTAAATAGACGCACTGTGTTGATTAACAAGATTTTGCGATAAACAGTTGCAAACTCTTAACTGAAGTCTGTTTATCTTAATTCTTATGTATAAACGTATTAAAATTAAAGTAAAAACCATTAGTCAAATCAGGAACGTATTGACATCCTGTTACGCCTTGTCACTCAATGCCTTTACTCCAAACGCCAGTTTTCCTACTTTTGGACAGTTAGCATTTTGAAACTTGGAATTTTAACGCATTGATACCTCCTGGTGGAAAGGCGTTGTAAACACTGCTAACTTTTTCACAACGTTGTTTCGTAAAAACGTATAAATCCTCTGGCAATATTAAATAAAAAAATCTGGGATCTTGGCAAGATTCTTCTTTTTTACAATGATTGGTTTTGAGCAATAATTTAAAAATCAAAACTGTTCGATCTGTACATAAGTATCGTGAGTAGGGACTTTTATTTTGTTGTGTGTGTTTGGCTTGTTAGCCGACGTGTTTCGACTTCCGGTGTGGAGTTTGTTGTGGTGTGATCAGCCGCGAGTGAGCAGCAGCTGAGCCGAGGAAAGATGATGGAGCAGTCAAACTCAGAGTCTGAATCAGAAGACCACGCGAAGCCTTTGCTTCGCCACAGAGATAACGAAGACGTCCAAAAAGGTAAATAGACATACTTTGACAATAACTATTTCCTTACCATATGTTACGTGATCTACAGTCTGCAATTATGAACAATGATTTTTTTGAGCAGTATTTACCGTTTGGGTTTCTAAACTAAATTCTTCACGTAAATAGTAAGTATCTGCCTTGAAGAAATTAGTTCAAAAGTTTGTCGCAATTTTTGATGCATTGCACATCAATAATTCACTTGCTTTTCACGAGCTCCTTTAAACATCCTGTCATGTGAACAATAAATCTGCTTGTTCGAAGAAGACTATAAACGAATTACATTCTTTTTAAATTACATTATTACATCCTTACATGTACTACACAATACATTCTTATTAATAGTAATGCTAGTTTTATATGGCGTTTGTAGTTTTGGTTAGCTTCCAAATGTAAGTGACTTATATGAATAGTTTTATCTTCAAGAAACCAAGTTGAATTAATTTATGAAGAACCGTTCAAGCATCTGTTCCAATATCTTATACAACAATGGCAGAAATGCCTTCCCTTTCAGTGTACTAAGTAAACGTTTGTTTATAAGACACACAATTTTCTAACATACTTAGAAGTCTACAATATTTAATGCCCTTTGAGGCTTAAAATATTATCCTACAGTTTCCCTAAAAATGGCAAAGGTGGGTAAAGTATCCAAAAAAATTTTCTCAATTAAACTTATTTAATTATAAAAACATTTACTCAAGTAAGAATTTGAGTAACTACCAAATGATTTATTTACTTGAGTAAAAGTTAAAACGTATATAAACAAAATTTACTAGCTACTTAGTAGCTTCTGAAAACTTACTTCTGATCAAAACTACTAGCTATTACATAGTATTTCCTATAAATTACTTTGTTTTTTGTTCCTAAAGGGAAAGTAATGTATGGTTGATTGAAAACTATACTCAAACCTACATTAAAATGGTGATACATGCAACAAAAACACTTTGCAACATTTCACAGAATATATGCACTGTGAAATCCACATTTTTATTCACCGACGTCTTCTGTCTGCATGCATGATATCTGTGCGTGCATGATATCAAGTAAACTTTTTACTTGTCTGTCTATTTCATTTCAGTCACTCTGGTGTGGCCAACATTAGACTAAAATATAGAAAGTCAATATTTGACAACTGTTACTGTCTGTTCTTCCAGCTCCTGCTTGCTGCTCGTCACGATATGGGCTTGCTTTTCTGTCGTGCTATGGCTTCTTCATGGCGTATGCCCTCCGGGTGAACCTCAGCGTTGCAATGGTTGACATGCTGAGAAACAGCTCTAGTGGAAACAGCAGTGCCTCCGTCTGCCATCCTCACAGCAGCCCAGTTCCCAAACACAACCACACTGTAATAGCCTACACTGTTCTTTCACCTATGCAGTTGCATGATCTTACAACTGCCTGCTTGTAGTAAAAAAAAAAAAAAAAAAAGACACACACACATATACACAAATATAGAATGTCTAAAAAATGTTCTCAATCTCAACAGGCTCGAGTATATGACTGGGATTCTGAGACGCAGGGGTGGATCCTGGGCTCTTTTTTCTATGGATACATAATCACTCAGATACCAGGTGGTTACTTGGCACGCAAGTATGGTGCCAAGTGGCTGCTGGGGCTGGGTATTCTCTGCACTGTGGTCTTCACACTTCTGACTCCAGTGGCTGCTGATCTTGGAGCTCCATACCTCATTGCTGTCAGGGTGCTGGAAGGAATCGGGGAGGTAACGTTAAGAGTCATCTCGGTTATAAAGTACAGTATTCATGTTTTTAGAAGTAGTTTATGAAAAATGTGAGATTTGACATTTTATAATGATTGTGTGGCATTAAGATGGATTTTATAGATAGACTAGGTTTTTGAAAACATTGAACATTGTTTCTTTTTTTGTCATTCTGAATGCTTGAGGAAAGTTACTGTCCTTCAGGATACAATAGGCATTTATTTCTGAATACAGAATAATACAGATCAAATAATAATAGAATTATACTTGTTTATGCTAAAATATAAGTTAGTTTTTTTTTTTAATAAAAACATTTGTGATTAAAGTGCTCCTCAATTATATTAAGTTTGTCAGCTAATTGCTTGTTGGCATTTTCCTCTCTCTGTCAGCAGGTTTTGCTTGAATCCATAATGGACATTTTTAGATTAGGGACAATTGATTAGGCTCATTCAAAACCGTTCTCTGTGTTTTTGTTTTTTTGTCATATTTTTTGACAGAATTACTGCAAAAATGAAAAGGACCAGGTTTTACTCATTGCAGAACATAGGTTCAATTTGCAGTAGTTTGTTGTTATTTTAGTGCTTTAGCTTTGAAATTAATTTATTAACAAACACAATTGGTGAAATCAGATAAGGATCACTTGTTTGGACGTTGATGATAGTTATTTATAAAGTCAAATTTTTTAAAGGAATTCAGTTTGTAACTTTATTGCCTAAAAATAATTTAATTTAAAACAGCATCTAAAAGCAACATCTCTATGCTGAGTTTCATACCCATTGAATATATATATATATATATATATATATATATATATATATATATATATATATATATATATATATATATATATATATATATATATATATATATATATATATATATATATATATAATTAGAAAACTGATATCGCACTTTTTCTCCCAATCTTTTCACAGCTTAAAAGTTGTAAGTCAGATTTAATTTGTATCAATCGTTACTATAATGTTACAAGCATAAAAGCCTGGTGAATAGTAAAAGACTAGTGATATTATTATAGAAAAATTACCTTAATTAGTTCAATAACATACTCCGTCTTCATCCTCATTGTTTGATTATTGAATTTATACTAGCATTACATGTGAATGTCATCGGGTGCCAAACAATGGTAACATATTGAGCAGTTAAAATCAAAACTGGTAGTCTATTCTAGAACATTTTTTGAAAATCTAATGATTCGTTCAATTTTCGCTCTCAGGGAGTGACTTTTCCTGCAATGCATGCAATGTGGGCATCGTGGGCGCCTCCTCTGGAGAGAAGTCGCCTCCTCACTATATGCTACACAGGTAACGAGATAGTAGCTTTGATTAGTGACAGTTTTCTGATGACTGACTTTCATTGTGTTTTCATCGTAAGGAGCTCAGCTTGGGACCGTAGTAGCACTGCCCCTGTCTGGGCAGATCTGCTTTTACCTTGACTGGACCTATGTCTTCTATATTTTTGGTAGGAATTTCTTAATACACGTTTATAAGGCAACATCATGGAATACAGATCCATCTGTTACAAACATTTTTAGCAAAACTTGTAATTTTTGTTTTCACATGACAGGAGTTGCTGGACTGCTTTGGTTTTTCCTCTGGATTTTCTTCGTCAGTAACACTCCCAGTTCTCACAAAAGGATCACAGAGACTGAGAAAAATTACATTCTGTCTTCATTACAAAATGAGGTCCATAACCTTGCTTGAATACTCTTCTCCTCCAGTGCAGAGTTTTTAATCAATCAAATGTTGTTAATGAAAGTTTTTCAATGAAAATTATCTTTTTTTTCTCATTCAGCTGTCCCCAAGCAGTGATTACATCCCATGGACATCCATCCTGACATCAATGCCATTGTGGGCCATCGTTGTGGCTCACTTCTCCTACAACTGGACCTTTTACACCCTGCTGACTCTCTTACCCACCTACATGAACGATATCCTGGGCTTCAGCATCCAACAGGTCAGTGCAAACAGTATATTTTTTTTATTGAAAAAAATATATTCTTTTATATTGGTGTAAGTGTGAGGTATAGTGTTCCTATTTTTAAGCAGTGGTCCCACCCATTTCCTGGATGTATGCACCTTCTGCACTGTTGGGTTGGGTGTCTAGTAGGTTGAGGTGAAACTTTGCAGGGATGCGGCCTTCCAGATATTGACTTTGAGACTTCTGTTATATAGAGAAGCATTTTATGTAATTAATTAGCAAAATATATTTCTGGAAACAACCTTTTTAGCAGCTTTTTCAGATTTTTACATTTTAGATTTCATTGAAATGAAACACACAATCACTTTAAATGAGAGTATGCAGACTAGAGCATGGCTGGGGCTCTCCAGGACCAGTTAACTAAACTGGTTCCCTTGATTTAATGACTGAAATTTAAAGTGACTTCTAGTTTTATTGTCACATGATCTTAACATGGTCCTGATTTGGAAAATTCGAATTGTACATCAAATTGTGTTACATGATGTTTCTTTTTAACATACTGAATGATTGTTAATGTGGTAACTGCTTCCGTAAACCCAGTTAAAAATAAATCCAAAGCATTAAATTAGTTGGAATTTAGCTCCCACATTAATTAAAGGTACAGTCTATAGAATACCCGCAAACATATGGGACAGCAATCAATAAATAAAATCAGCGGAGCGGCACAACCCTTTCCTCCTCCCCCAGAAGACGGGTTACCAGATTGATGTGATGGTTATCAATCATGGCAAGTGAAAAGTCATACATGATTGAAGTATTTCAAATATTTT
The DNA here is from genome assembly GCA_900490495.1 of Danionella dracula. Classification (NCBI taxonomy): domain Eukaryota; kingdom Metazoa; phylum Chordata; class Actinopteri; order Cypriniformes; family Danionidae; genus Danionella; species Danionella dracula. The sequence continues at coordinate 6,525,093 of UELW01000778.1, read as the reverse complement.
ATTTAGTTATAAACAATGTATATTTGTAATATTGAGACAACGATCAAAACAATACATTTTGCTTGTCAATCTTATAGGTCAGCAAAAGCCTACAGCTGATGAACATAGTGCAATGATACTATTAACAATGACTATTAGATGTTAAAATACTGTTATTTAACAAATGTTGTAAGATACTTGAATACAACAATAGGAAATGTATTTCCAGGTATGCATAACATTAATCAATAGTACAGTCTAATCAAGTCAAAGTAAGTAGCTGTTACCGGTAACGTATAGCTTGCCTGTTCACAGAAAATTTGGCTACTTCAGCATCGCTTTTAATTTTCTTCTCCACCCTCAACCATCTCCATCTTTTAAAAGCATCCCTAGTACATATCCTTGTTTTGTTTCTCAAGTCATCGTGAAAAGGTTTTTCAATCATGATGAGGTTTGGAGCTTTAGTTCCCCTCAGACATTGTTTGTTCACAGCATGTGCGTTTAACACAATGTGTCAAACAACTTTATGCCTCCTTGATTTGACAACCCGAGGGAGGAAATCACATCAAATTACAACTGTGTCAACATAAATACAAAGTGTAGGTCATACCATACAAATCTAACTACTAATTTTCCTTTAATGTCAATGCTTTGTTATATTATTAATTGAACTGAACACAATACATTAATTTCATTCTCCTACCATATGAATTGTTTACCCAAAAATTAAAGGTTTAAACTTTTAAACACTGGAGTTATTCAGTGTTTGTTTTTAACAGAATGTGGTGAACTCAATCCAGATGTGACATGCATGGTGTACGAAGGTTCTCTGTTAAACAAAGTGTCTCCTCTTTTACAAAAAATAAATACACATTAGTCTATAAATGTTGTGATCAATCTTGAAGGAGAAGTGATATTTGACATTTGTTGAGCAATATTATAGAAATTGTTGCATACAAGGTGTTGAAGGCTCTGGAGTAAGCACTAATTGCTCTGTGTTTGCGCAGAATGGAATGCTGTCTGCGCTTCCTTACCTGGGCTGTTGGTTGCTGGCATTGCTGGGGGGACAGCTGGCTGACCTCCTGAGAGAAAGGTTTTTAATTAGAACTGTTGTTGTGCGCAAAGCCTTCACTCTTGTAGGTAAGGCTTTTTACACATACAATTGACATATTTTAAGTATGACAATGGTACAGACTGTAGTGATAGAGATTGTGTTAAATGTTTGCAGGAATGATGGGACCAGCCGTTTTCCTGATGGCAGCAGGACACACGGACTGTGACTACGTCCTGGCTGTGGCCTTCCTCACCATCTCTTCCTCTCTTGGTGGAATTTCAGCTTCAGGGTTTAACATCAATCATTTGGACATCGCTCCCTCGTGAGTCAAGATCTTTTATTGAGATTGCATTTTATTGGTGAGGAATAACATGTATAAAATTGATGTTGAAAACTAATGAAATTATTATTTTTTAACTTGTTACAATTTTTACCAATTCTTTTAAGTTTTTCAGATGTTTAACACATATATAATATGCAATGAATTTAAGGCTTTTTATTGTTGCATTTTCTTGTTAAAACACTCGGGGAGTGTGATCATTGGTATTCAATGTTGATGGATTAAATTCCAAAAACAAATATGCCCCTAGGACCAATGACACTTCATGTTATTACGCTTGCTGATTGGTTGTTTGCTTGTTACACTGATGGCCCACCTAAGCATTTTCTAATAATCACATACTCCACCTTTAAAACCAATTAATTTCAAATATTGTCCTTTGGGAATTGGTATCAAAACTCTTTCTGGTAGTGTAAAAAGTATTATGTATTTAATTATTCTTTTTTTCCGCAGAAGTTTCTAAATTAGGTTGTGTAATGCCTAGTTGTTCTGTAAATGATATTCTCTTTTGTGTGCAGCTATGCTGGGATACTGCTTGGGATTACGAACTCGTTTGCCACTATACCTGGTATGGTTGGCCCAGTAATAGCCCGATCACTCACTAAATCTGTAAGTTTTGCTTTTGCATTTTTTCAAACACAATTATTTGGTCAAGAAAAATGTTGTATATGTTTGTGACAACAGAGGTTGGTTTGTACAGATTAAACTTGTTTGCAAACTATATCAATTGTTTTAATCAGCCACATACCCTTGAGAGTCATTTAGTTTACGTAAAACTAAACCCATGGGTGACAGGGTCGTAGAAGAGGATGCTTACTGAGGGAGATTTGTTGTTGGGTGACCCAGTCAGAATGGTAGATAGAATAGAGTGGTGTCTGTATTTGATCTCGCCCTCACGTAGTTTATGAATAAAATGAATAATTTAATTATTTATTTGCTGTTTTTGTGCTTTTTGTATTTAATTATTTACCACTGTACAATATCTTCCAACTACTGTGCTAATGTTAGTGGTGAAATGTTTTAAAATTATAATTATTTTATTTTCAATTTAAAAACGTTATGAATTTTCCACATTTTAAAATCTAATTTCTGTACTTATTTACAAATGAAAAAAATGTAACAAAAATACACCTTTTCATTATTTGAATTTTTTTTTTTCAAATTAAAATAAATTAACAATGACCTTAACCCTAACCCTAACAATTATTTCAACTTTTTCAAATAGCATAATTAAAGGTTGAAAATAATACATATTTTGTGTGATGCTGAAAGTTGTATCACCATAATGTATACTGTAACTGTGAATGCGGAACAATTAAGGTAATTTTGTTACCACAGTTGTTCTGAGAAATACTTTTGGGTTTGACATAATTTGTGCAAGACATTTACCTAACATCTGTATAACTCCAGAAAAAATTACTTTTTTTTTTTTTTTTTTTTAACCAGAACACTATTCCAGAGTGGCAAACTGTCTTCTACATCGCTGCAGCCATCAATGTCTTTGGAGCAGTTTTCTTTGGCGTATTTGGCAAGGGCACTGTTCAGTCTTGGGCAGTCCAGAGAGTACACATCCAGTGAACATGAAGCATTGGCCAATTCCAAAATGAAGCACATACTGTACACTTTACAGAGATTTTACAGGTATTCATTTCATATGGTCGACAAACCTAAACTATTATTGCAAAAAAGGCATTCCTTTTATTATTCCGATAAACATGTGCAATTGATTGATTTGTATAAATGCAAATGTTTATATTAGTACATTTGTTATATGTCAAACTTATTCTTTCGTTTACCAATTCCTAATGTTTAATTTGTACCAAAAACAAAGGGAATACTATACTTGAATGGAATAAAAAAGGGACTCATAAGGAGATGAAGGGTTAACCAACATAACCTCAAATTATTAGTAACAAAAAAAACAAAAAAAATTGTATGCTTGGTTTTATAATTTACTGACAGTTTTTAATATATAACTTTGTGGTCTTTAAAGGGGTCATAATAACCTTTTTTTATTTCTCTGTTCATTTGGATCCAATTATAAACGTGTGAACATATATTAAATACTATAAAAATGTAAATGTGAGAGGTACTCAAGGAATATTGTTCACATAGAAAGACGATTCAAAGAAATATTAGATTTTTCATTAAAAAATGCATTTTCCCAAACAGTGCCTTTACACATTGCACCAACACAGCCGTAACATGAACATAAAATTATAATATTTTTATCCACATCCAGCTGGCTGTTAGCCCAGGAAAAAAAAAAAATTTGTATGAACATAAGCAGCTTCTCATGTTTAAAGCAGGACATTTCTGGTTTCCTTTGAAATGTATAACTGCATAAAGGTCCTTTTTTGACAAGTTGTCATTTGGTGGTTATTTGGCAGTTTTTCAGCATATCAAAATAATAGCAAATGCAAAAACTTGTAACAGCAGCAATGCAACACTTATGTGCGCAGCTCAACAGGCAGAATGGGTTAAAATGACACACTACAGATGAATGCAGTGTGAAATGTATTGATTAATCAATAGAAATAATACATCTGGAAGTTTGTTTTTATTTTTAAGTAAGGGAAAATATAATTTTTGCCAATACTCATTGAGAGGTCTATTTTATTGTCAATACAAAGGATGAGTAAAGACTTTTGCAAACTGGTTAAAAAGCAAGATGCAATCAAATTGAGAACCTGGTGTACTGTTGTATTCATATTTTTTCAGCTTATGATCCTTTAATTTTAGTGTCAAAAGCAAAATAATTTAATAAAATAAATAATATTATATACCACACTGAATTAGAGGACAGTTTTAATGTTCAAGCTGATGTTACGAACAGCGGTTTTTCACTACAAAAATGGTATGTTATAATTTTTGGGTAAATGCAGCCATATATAATTGTATTTTTGATATGTCAAAATATAATTCGATTTTATGATTTTAAACATACCATGCTACTGTGTATTGTGTATTGGTTTTACTTGTTTAATTTTGAATTGCGTAACGGTGTAGCAAAATAATTGTATTTTGTTTAAAAAGCTATTATATTCTCATCAACATGCCTTACTGTTTTCCAAACTGTCTGTCACAAAAAATATTTGTTTGTTTGTTTTCTTTTTAGGGATTTATATTTAGTGCAATTTCATCCTTTGTTTGTTTTTATGGTTTATGCCATCAAATGAAACAATGACAACCATTATAAAACATTATGTAATCGGCTCAGATGATGAAACCCATGTCTCTCTTTCAAATTAAAGATCTATGTCTAAGAAATTAGATATCTCTTTTTAATTAAAGTCAAGTATTTCTCTGCTCCTCAAATTGTTTGAAATAAAATGTTTGCTTAGTTAACAATCTGAATTAGCTTTATTGCCAAATTTATTTACAAATCTGTTACATTATAAAAAAACTACAATGTTTAGTCAGGTGTATAATGGTGTCGAACACGTTCAAAAATCATTGTCGCGCATTAAAAACGGAACGTTTGTCTTTGTTAACGTTGTCTGACCTCAAACATCTCTAAAGACGAATAAAGGCTGCAATGTGGCGCATGCGCAGACGCTTTTGACGCGTCTGGTGTAACTGGATCAGCCGCGCAGTGACCGTCTCTTCAGCACCGCTCTGGTATCCCGAGCACGCGCAGGTAAAGTACTTGCACATTCACACGCCCCATCTTCTATCTTTTCACAGTTACCTCAATTTAGCTTTTTCTATATTACAATAAGACTTGTTTGTTTATGTTATTATATACAAATAGCATTCGTTAGTGTAAGACCTTGGTGATGTTTTGCATTCGACGCTGGGTTACGGTGAGAACGAGAGAACATGGCGGCAGCTGCATGGAAAGGGATTGCGTTCTTAATTCCCTCACACAGAATACTATCTGTATACTTATCCGTTTAGAGGACGTCATATTGCAGCATCTGTTTGCAAAGTGGTTGTGTTTAAACTCCAACAAAGCTGACAATAATATATTTCTATCTATTTCGAGCATACGTTTATGTTAGATAACCTCAACAAGAATAGTTCTGACTCCTGCTGTTAACCTTTTAAGTTAATCTGGGAATTAGCATCCGTGCACTAATAGCAGTCCAGGGACCGTCTGCAAGTATTGTCTTTGAATTTTTACGTACTTAAATATTAAAATACCTAATGTTTATCAAAACAGATGCTGATGCAAGAATATCCCACGCTGAGTTCACGATGCAGCTCATTAATGTTGCATGCCCTTAGAATAGATTAAGATGTCTAGCTTTGCAAATGTTTACTCTGGTTAACAATTGTAGATGTTTGTAATAGAAATGGCTGACAGTCTTTAAAAACAGCAAATCATCTCAAAATGGAGGTCCGCTTGACTAAGATCCTATAGTCTTGAAGGAAGGCATGCTCAGATTGTTAAACCAGTTGCAAGTGACTGGTGCAGTCCCAAATCATAACCTAGATCCAGCTCTGCATGGTAACTCTTTGAATGTTAGTGCTGCTTTTGATGAGCGATTTGTATGCATTAAAACAACACCATCTTTTCAAACTGTGAATTTTTAAGCATTTAACTTGTTTGCTGCAAAACTGCATACAATATTTTTTATTTGTGTGCAAACTCCACTATAATTATGATTGTTGTCGTTTAGCCCTTTTATAGTTAACTGATTTAAATAATGATGAGGACACATTGACTTTTAAACTAAAAATTATTCAATATATAGCAAACTTTTTCATAAAGAAAATCATGTATGGTTGTGTAGTACTATAAAACAATAAACATTTTTTAGTTGCTTCACATTTAGAGACATAACTTTGTTCTGTTAAAATGTTACATGACATGTAACTCTAATTGAAAGCAGCACAAGCAAAAATAAATCCTTAAATAAACTAACAAAAAGATTTTTGATGGAACTCAATGGCATTCAAAACGTACACATTTTCCAAACACCACAAATAGATTATTAAGCTTCAATAACCACTTTTAAAAACATAACTGCTCTTAAAGAAAGGCAGTAGGTTTTGGTCTTTGCTTACTCAGTGAGACAGAAACCGTTTTTTCAGAAAAGCACCCTTCATTCTGAGGGCCACTTTATACATTTCATGTTTACTAAAGTAATCTCCATCATTCCAATAGCAGCTAGCATGTTAAAGATAGACCAGCGTAACTACATTCGCATTTTGATTGTTCCTCTTTGCACATTATTAGTCTATAACTCTGTAACTAAGGCAACAATTCTAGACGACTGCTGTGTGGCTATAAACGGTTTGCACTCGGACAGATTCTGCACTCTAAAACAGATGCCTTCTCACAGCCCAACATGTATCTTCTATAGTAATATTTTTAATTAAGACCAATAAGACTCACTAAAATTTGGTTACTTACAACATCTATGATTTGCAGAAAAGTGCAATGTCAGGTGTGTCTCAATTCTCACCGTGATGTTACAGCACTAAGATCAGCGCTCATAACTTAAATGCAATACTTTGCATTTCATTGACTTTATTTATCCTGAGTAAATGGACAAAATAATGTTTTGCTCATAAAGTTGTAACCAGGCTATTGCTAAAACACTTACCTGCTCAGATCAGGTTTCTCATTAAGAACAGCAGCGACATTGGTCTGATATACATGACACCAGAAATCAGCTCTTTAAACATAACTGGCTCCTGCGCATGTAACCACACTAAATGCAAAACGACCATGATGTAACTACAGAAATGTCTGACTAAAAATAGCAAAATGAACAAAACTCAAATCATTTTGAACCCAAATGTGTCTGGTCTCATCAAATTTGACCATTTATGTTGAGCTATACTAAAGATTTTAGCACCAGGACCAGAGAACACCTCATTCGTTTAAATGTCAAAACACAACTTAATACCTCTGCTTCATTTTAATAAGCAAGACTACATCCATTCATCATTTAACTATCAGCTCAAGAGAGGAGTGCAATCTGGGATAAATGAACACCTTTCATTCTTGTCTGTCCAGCACCAAAAGTGGTAACAGACTAAATTTGTACTGCATAATGCATTTGCCTTAATAAGCACTTATGGTTTTAGCAGAGATATACAGCTACATTGGCACTTTAAACAAAGCACTTTGTGATGGGAAAAGAAAAGCTCCACATCAACATTGTGGTCATCGGCCATGTGGATTCTGGAAAGTCCACTACGACTGGTCATCTTATCTACAAGTGTGGTGGAATCGATAAGAGAACCATTGAGAAGTTTGAGAAAGAAGCTGCAGAGGTAAGATTGATATAAAACATTTTTCTTTTTTACTTTTTTTTAAGCCAACAGGGTGTAATAGCATACTTTTTTTAGATGGGAAAAGGTTCCTTTAAGTATGCCTGGGTACTGGACAAGCTGAAAGCAGAAAGAGAGCGAGGAATCACAATTGACATCTCATTGTGGAAGTTTGAGACCAGCAAATACTACGTAACCATTATTGATGCTCCGGGACACAGAGACTTCATCAAAAACATGATAACTGGAACTTCACAGGTTCTTCGTGCATCTTTTCTAGTAATATAGTTCTAGAATATTAAATAAAAGCTCCTAACCTTTAGACTTATTTTACAGGCTGATTGTGCTGTGCTGATTGTGGCAGCAGGCGTTGGAGAGTTTGAAGCTGGTATCTCAAAGAACGGTCAAACAAGAGAGCATGCTCTTCTGGCGTACACTCTGGGTGTGAAGCAGCTGATTGTAGGTGTAAACAAGATGGATTCAACTGAACCCAGTTACAGTCAGAAGCGCTATGAGGAAATTGTGAAGGAAGTCAGCACCTACATTAAGAAGATTGGCTATAATCCTGATACAGTGGCATTTGTGCCCATCTCTGGATGGAACGGCGATAACATGCTTGAAGCCAGTCCAAATGTTAGTATGGATGAGTTAACGATTTGCCCAATTACATACACAATCTCGTCTTTATCTTCATAGTTTTTTTTTTTTTCACTTTTACTTTAGATGAGTTGGTTCAAAGGTTGGAAGATCACCAGAAAAGAAGGAAATGCAGCTGGTACAACCCTACTAGAGGCTCTGGATGCAATTCAACCACCAACACGTCCAACGGACAAACCCCTTCGTCTGCCCCTTCAGGACGTTTACAAGATTGGAGGTGATCTACTTAATTATTGTAATGGATGTGTGCGACTGGTGGGGTGTGTTTAGTGGTGGTCAGGAGGCTAGGGCAGCTGAGGGCTACCAAGGGTGCTTATCACCACCAAAGTGTGAATGTGGAGTGAATGAATAATGCTCTGATAATTGTAAAGCGTCTTTGAGTGTCTATAATGCCTTACATTTATATAGGGCTTTTCCAATTAACTCATCCAACTTGTCTTTGCCTATGTTTCATGACTTCAATTACTGCATGCTATTTTTCATCAGGTATCGGAACTGTTCCTGTGGGTCGTGTAGAAACTGGGCTTTTGAAGCCAGGAATGGTGGTGACCTTTGCACCAGTCAACGTGACAACTGAAGTCAAGTCTGTGGAGATGCATCACGAGGCTCTTTCCGAGGCCCTACCTGGAGACAACGTGGGCTTTAACGTTAAGAATGTCTCAGTCAAGGACATTCGTCGAGGTAATGTTGCTGGAGACAGCAAGAATGATCCACCACAAGAGGCTGCCAACTTCACTGCTCAGGTACGACCAATGTCATTTCTGTTTGAACTCATCATGATGAAATGAACTGTGCTGTCTATTAAAATCCCATCTTGTCCAATTAGGTCATCATCTTGAACCACCCTGGGCAGATCAGTGCAGGCTATGCTCCTGTGCTGGATTGCCACACTGCTCACATTGCCTGCAAATTTGCAGAACTAAAGGAAAAGATTGATCGCCGTTCTGGGAAAAAACTTGAGGATAACCCCAAAAACCTCAAGTCAGGAGATGCAGCCATAGTCGACATGATCCCAGGAAAACCCATGTGTGTTGAAAGCTTCTCAGAGTATCCTCCTCTGGGTAAGTGGTATTACCGAATTCTCAATACAACCAAAAGGTGGTGTAAGTGCTTTATAAAAAAAAGCCTGCCTACCCAGACAAAATCCTGTTGTCAATAGTAAGCCTTGCCTTTGTAATAAAGTTACAATAATTAGGCTCTATTGGTCTAGGGGTGGGTTAGTTTGGGAGATTTCAAATATCGACATTGGCTACCAGGAATCTTTAATGACTAATTCTCAAAAATGATGAATTTACTAATTAAACTGATTTTCAGATTTTCTGTTGAATAAAAAAAAAATTATGCTGTAAATGTATTGGTAAGTTTTCTTGGAACATTTCAGAAAGTGAAGTCCATATATAATTAAAATCAAGACTTTAAAAAATGGCAGATAAACAACTTTCAGTTTTGGAGAGTCTATTAATATTTTACTTACAATTGTCCCTTGGTTGTTCAGTGTTGTATCCAATTACAAATGTGATTGAGAGGTGGGTGTCTATGTAAATTCGAAAATAAAATCTTGTCACCAAATAGCATTAGATATTATAGGAAGATGTTCCAGTCATGCTTTTTATTTGGAATTTAATTTCTTAGAACCAAAACGATCTAAATAAGCAAAGGGTTTACAACTTACTATTCATTTATGTAATCAGACAATTAAAGAGACATAACATTAAGAACACTTTTTTTTCTGTGTAGAGGATCTTTAACAAAGAGTGGACTGAATCTAGAGTTTGTGTATTTAGAGCTACTACACACAGATGAAGATAAGTATACAACTTGCGTATAAGTCTTTTTTGTTTGTTTCCAGGTCGATTTGCTGTGCGTGACATGCGCCAAACTGTGGCAGTGGGAGTAATTAAAGGAGTGGAGAAGAAGACTTCAACAAGCGGAAAGGTCACCAAATCTGCTCAGAAAGCCCAGAAGGCCAAATGAATGTTGTGTTTGACTGCCAACTCCGGAGTCACATATGGTGAAACAGAGGTCATCCTGCACTTTTATCCTATTGGCTGCTTAAGTTCCATAATACGAGACTGCTTAATAGTTCCAATGCATCGCAAAAGTATCAGACGGAAAAACATTGCAAATGCAGTCTTTGAAATAACCCTAATTTATGTTACCTTGTGACTTTTAAATCTACACTGGTGTGTGCATTAGTGTTTAAATGGTTGTCCTACTCTGATGATGCCTGTTTAAACCATATGTGGTTATTTAAATCTTGAGGTCCGACCTCTCCTGCTCTGGAGTGCAGTTTTATCCTGGTTCTCTCAATGTTGTCTTGGCTTTTAGTGCTTGTTTGCTAAATGCTGTGTGTTCTGTATCGTTGTGAGTAACTTATATGACACTATTTAGTAGACTTTGAGAACCTGAATGTTTAGCTTGCCAGAATCATTCAAACAAAGCACTTAATAGGTCCAGATCTGGGCTCATGCAATCATCTGGTGCACTGATAGCTTTATGTTTAGCACTTTGACTAGCGTATGCTAACCCTGCACAAGCACTTATTGACTTTAATTGGCATTAGCTAAAGCACCTTATTGATGAAATTAAAGCTTTCATGTCATATTAAAGATGTATCAACCATAATAATGTAGTTTGTGTTTCTTTTTTAATTGCATTGTGTAAAATCATCTTTACTTATTAAGATATAGACATAGAATGTACAGGATAAGGATGTAGCCTGTGTGATGTAACCTATTGGTTTTAGCTAAAACCAAATTAGGCTCAGAGTGTGTACATTAGCTATTTCCTTGATAAAGTAAAACAAAATGGGACACAATTTGTTGGATCTTCAGTGCAGGTGACCTGCACTTAATTTTGCAAAAATATTTTAACAAAACCCCAATGAAAACATCAGCACCATCAGAATTGTCATGCAGTTCAAAATTAGTAATGTTAAAAAAAGACTGCAAGCAGGCTTTAGATGGGTTTATTTTGGATGTAAAAATAAAACGTTTAACATGGCTGTCAATTGGAATTTACTTCCTTCTGGGATCACCCTCAATTGGCCAGTCAAAGAATTACAATTTCAGCCACTTATTACACACTGAGGGAGTACTGTGCACAAATACAGATACGATCATGTTAATAATTTAAATGGACGCTTATCTTACCCAACTAAAAATTCGGATTACTTTTTAATGTGAAGGTCTTACAAAATATAGAAGCTTTAACTAACTGATTTCCCAATGGTCTATTAGGGTAAAAACACTTTTTCCCCCAAGGTTGCCAAGTTCTTTGAAGCCACTAGGTGTCCCATGTGGACTGTTCATATAATTGTTGATTGGGCTTGTATGGGATTTAATAAAACCCTCAGAACAATACATGTTTAATATATTTTACAACATCTCTATTAATTTACTCCTAATTCTCATCTATTTCCACATTAACATTCAATTTGAGCTTGTACCATTAACATGAGAAACAGCCTTCGTATCTACTGCTTATTTCTGACTAATGGTTCTTAATGGGTTAACTATATTTTTACTGAAGTTAATTAGGTGAAACCACTTTCTCAGAATTGATGCATAGGAAGGAATTTCGCTTACACAGAATCAGGGAACAACTTGAGGTTTTTGACTGGCCAATGTGAAGTTTGAAATACCATGTCCAGTCTTTGCAAGAATTTATGGTAACGATTAGGTACTCCTCGCTGAAGGATGCACCAGTGATGACTCAATCTGAAATAATTGGGATTAAATGTGGTTCAAGGGGTTTATATTTGGGATAAATACAACATCTAATTATCAGACTGGGCTGCAGTCTGAAGAAAGTATCTTTGCTAAAATCAGACTAATGACAATCTCTGATGTTCACGCACAACTCTGATGTTAAACTACAACAATTCTCCAAATCAATGGACTACACCAAAAATAATAATAATGTAGAGGCTGAGAGAATTTCAGTAACACAACTATGACGCAATGACTAAATAAAATAAGCTCTCTGAATAATACAATATCTAAGCCTTCAATATATCAAATGTTGACAGCTTTTTGATTATAAAAAAAACTAATCAGTTGCCTATAGTGTGCATGAACATCACCTGCATGATGTTGTTAAAGGACTTTCTCAGTCAAAGCTTCATTTTTTTGAAGTCTAGAATCAAAATTACCTACTTGTGATATAGACATTACATACATAAATAAACGTGGAAATAAAAATAATAAAGGGGAAATCAGATTGTTGAGGTTAAATACATGATACGCATTAGTTACTCATTACGCAATCAAGCTTTGTTTATATGAATGTATTTATTTCTATTTAATCATACATTAAGCATTCCATACATATCGAATATTTTATCACTATATTTTATCAACCGATTATGTAATTTATAAACATATCAAAGCAATTGTTTAGCGCAAGTTATATTTCTCCTCTCCGCAGTAAAGGAACTGGAAGAAAAAATGTAAACAGGTGATCAATAGTGTACTAATATCAAGTAATCGTATAACTGATTGAAACAATGACCATACGGTAGGCTAGCATGCACCTCTTTTGAAATCACAAAAAAATGTAGATTTGGTCAAACCGAAACTGAGTTGAGGCTGGGCCAAACCCTTAATTTGATGTAAGCTACACAACCAAAGCAGATTCACAGTCAACTGCAGAAACCCCTGGAACCATGAGCAGCCAGAGTCGAGCAGGTAACTCCCTCACAACGGCCCCCAAAACCAATCGGGGTCGAGGAAGACCTCCCGGGAAGAAAAAAGAGGCCACAGAGTTACATGCGGATATCGAAGAAGAAGAAGAAGACAGACAAGAAACTAAAGCGCGCAAGGGTCCAAATAAAAAGCAAAAAGAAGGCGCAAACAAACCCCTCAAAACGCCGACCCCGAAAAGAGGACAAAACAGAGAACTTTCAGAAGCCAAATCCGTGGAGACCTCCGAGAGCAACTCTGAAGAACGTGACCAAAGCGACCCAGGAGGGAACGCCAAAAGCAAAACTAAACGACAGGCAAAAAAACAACCAAAAACGAATGATTCTGAAACCAAAGACAAGCCTCGGCGAATCACCAAGAGCAAGACGGGCGAAACAACAGAAACCAAGGGACTGTGTGAGAAACAAAACAGGCCAGAACCGGAGAGTTCCACGTCTGAAAGCGAGCCTACAGCAGCGTTCTCCTCCGCGCTACCTAAAAGTACAGCGAAGCTCGAAGCCCCAGCGGATAACGCTGGCAGCTCCAACATCAAGCAGAAAACAGGAGCGAAAACCCAAACAGGAGAAACAGCAAGTGATGTTCTGAAGGCAACCATCGATAAATTAACCATCCGAAAAAGCGAGAGGTCTAAAGCATCCAAATGCGTTAACACTATTACCACCGTTATCATCAAGTACCTAAAGAAAAACCTGAGCTGGTGCGCTGACATTGAGAGACTGCTGACGGGGAGCTACTACGAAAACGTCAAGGTAAGTAGAGTAACGGGAATAACATGCTAAACGCGACTAACAGTATGAGACTACATAATTCAATGCTTTGCTTTCCCTTTGCGCTGTTTTTTTCTGTCGGTTGAATAAAACTGAATCTTCTATGAGTTAATGCTTAAGTCATCAAGCTCACAAACTGGTTACCTGGCATTCCTACTAGATTTTATAGGACTATGTGTTAAAAAAATCATTTATCATCTCACTGTTACAATATATCTGAATAATAAGATGTACGAGTGTTCTATTTTTAATAATTATATAATAACACGTGATTATAGTAATCACTTACAACTAATAACTACGTTTTGAAATAACGAAAAGCTTAATTTATAAAGAATTGACTGAATCTTAATTAAGCATATAATCTATGTTATTGAGCATATTACAGATGCTTATAAACCAAGAATAAAGCACCTAAAGTTATATTTAACTCCTTATAGGTGTGTATTAAAATAGAAACAATGCTTTCTAACGTATGTATTAACTCTTTGCTAATGCTTAGTAAATTATTATTAGTGTGTAAAGATAAATTGATAAAGTGCTACTAATTCACCAAACTACAAATATGAACACAACTTAAGGTTCAAAGCCGGTAAGGCCAACCTTTCAATCTTGGTGCACTACTACTGAAGGGTCAGAAATACTGGAAAAATACATATTTAGGCAGAGCAGAAATGATGAGCCCAATATCCAAGTGTGATCACACCAAAAAAGCAGGGAAAACTACAAATGCTGTGTCGAGATTCATCTTCTATCAAAAATCTGCCAAGAACACAAAGACAATCTGTGAGTGAAGGAGGGCCTTCAGTCCACTTTTTTCAGGACACTTCAACTTCAAAAACACCAACACAATGCAAGCTTACCTGCTTTAGGTAACAGTGCTAATAGATATAGCCCAATGTGAGTCAAGATCCTGTTGACTTTGTTTTGAATTTTTTTTTGTCACTTCTGCAAATTTATTTACACTAACATGTAAAGAGCAGCAGCAATATTCTTTACAAATATTATAGATATGTGAACCAGACGAATTTGATGTGATGCTGACTGTTCCTGTGGAAAGAGTGGAAATTCAAAGCTTTGATGAAGCTGGAGCTTTCTACAGTGTAACAATGAAACGACACCAAAAACATCCTCTGGATAAATTCTTAAACGAGGACAAGACAATTCAAGCCAGCGATATGCTAGATGATTTCAGAGAGGGCATCAAGAAGGCTTTGGGTGGCATTAAGGCTGAAAACTATCCATGTAAGTTGAACCACAGATTTCAGTATCATACTCTTGATTTATATAGAGAATATCATATTGTTTTATTTTTATGTCCATGTAGATGAAATATTACTTCCAAGGAAAAGGGCAAAGTGCCCTGCTGTAACAATGGAAGTACTAGAAGATGGAAAGACAATTTCACTGGATTATGTTCTTGGTCTTAAAGTTCACCGAAATAGCTGGCCAGAATGTACCAAGGGTGGTTTCAAAGTAGACAAATGGCTTGGTACAAAGGTGAGAAAAAATATGAAGCAACAGCCATTTTACCTGGTGCCCAAATACGAGGGGACAGGGACATCGGAGCATGACGGCGTCGCTGCAAAAGGTATACACCATGAGCCACATCCCCTCAAGAACAGTGTTCATGTAATAGTTTTAACTTCTACAATGAATCTTTTCTCTAGACACCTGGAGAATCTCTTTTTCACATGTTGAAAAAGAGATTCTGAAGTGTCATGGACACGCCAAGACCTGCTGTGAGGTTGGGGAAAAGAAGTGTTGCAGGTGAACTTTCAAGCTCATCGTTTCAGTTGCAGAGTAGAAATTTTAAGTCATCATACCTTTGAAATAATACAACGCTGTCAACTATGTTTAATTGACATGAGATTGTCTTGAACAGAAAAGTGTGCCTGAAGCTTCTGAAATATCTACTACAGCAACTAAAAGCTGATGACTCCAAATCAAATAAGATGTCCAACTTCTGCTCTTATTATGCCAAGACCACCCTGCTCCATGCTTGCGCTGAGAGATACTGTGACACCGATTGGGCTTACGATCAGCTCAATGACTGTTTCCAGCAGCTTTTAGAAGACTTTGTTCAACATCTGAGAGATCGTAACCTCTCCAACTTTTTCATTCCATCGCATAACCTCCTCAACAATGTCGCTCAAAGCAGTTGTGATTACTTTGCTGATAAAATTGAATTTCAAATCAGTAACAATTTCCCCATATTCAGTTAATTCTGACTTTTTACCACATGTAAGACGTGTGCATATGCTTCATTTGAATACTCAATAAAGCTTCCAAAATAACTTGGTTGTATATTTTATTTAATGTAAATTCAACTGAACAAGAACACACGGTCATTCAAGTTTGGCTGTTTTACTCAAACAATAGAACAAAAAAGTAACATTTAACAACAAAACAACAGGCATACCAACTGAATGTGGTTCACAAATATATAAAATGCAAATAAGACTTAACCCTCTGAAATAACAAGAGCATTTGTTACAAGAGCAAAGTGTGTTCCCTTTGGGTGAAGACAACAACCTGAAAAATACATAACACAATGAGCCTTTCTACTAATAATACAACATCCAGAATTTGTTTTTAATCAATACCCTGCAAGAGCTCAGATCCACTCATTTGAACCTCCTCTGAAACCACCTCTTCTTCCCCGTCCTCCTCCTCCTCCTCCTCTACCACCTCTGGGGGCAAACATTTCTCTCTCTCTCTTGTGTTTTTCATAGCGCTCAGCCATCAGTACCAGTTCTTCTGGCACGTCCTAATAGAAGACAAATTCTTTCTTTTATTAAACACACAAGTTGTGTTTAGTTTTTTTTTTTTCTAGAAAAACTAGATTATGGGAAACTCATTTGCAAGGGGAAAAAAACTAGCAAGCAATACATTTTGCAATATTTACTATGGAATCAAATGAAAAGCAAGTGGTGGGTAAACAGTTTAACTTGAGAGAAAATGAACTTTGGCACTGAATTAAAAAACCTGAAACTATTCAATAGAGCACTTTCTCATGAGTCGTACTGACAGGTATGTGGCAAAGCAGCTTTCAAAGGTAAAGACAAACCAATTCTGTGAGCTGTACTACCTTCATAACTAACACTTGTGATAAAAGATTCAAATACTTTGCTCACTGTAGTTGAATGAGCGTGGAACAATAGCTTTTACCTGACCAGATCTCTCCAGGATCGTGATCAACTCAGATGCAACTTTCCAGTCATCTCTTGTGACCAGGGTTATGGACTCTCCGGACCGCCTTGGGTAATAAAAGGAGTCGGTTAGAAAAAAAAGCTTACAAGGTCATTACAATCTATAATATTCCTTTAATTACACAGCCACTCACTTACCCAGCACGACCTGTTCTTCCCACACGGTGCACATACTCCTCCACATTCCGTGGAAAATCATAGTTGAAAACATGAGTGATGTCATGAACATCCAGTCCGCGAGATGCCAAATCTGTGGCTACCAGAATACGCACGCGACCTTTCAGAAAAGAGGCACATACAGATCATGATCTCATTTTTTTTAAACACTTAATTTCTTTGGAGCAAACAGACAGACTTTCTTCAATCAGCTTAAAATGTAAAAGGATGTAACCTAACAAAACAGGTTTTGATTTTTTTGTGCAGAACGTGAAAAAAGAATGTAAAGGAACAGATAGTTCTTGAGAAATCATTAGAAATGGTGCCCAAACAGTTGCGTTCAGATACCCTTCATCTGTCACTTTGCTTAATTGATGTTGGGACTGCTTTACAATGTATAATCAACTTTCCAAAAACAGAAACTACACATTAACAATCAACCATTAAGCTTGCCAACATACCATCTTTAAAGTCCTGCAGAGCTTCTTCTCGGTCACATTGCTCTCGGTCACCATGCAGAGATTGAACTGCTATACCTTGCAGGCAGAGGTCACTGGAGAGGTCATCAGCTCTGCACCGCAAAAGCAGACAGAAGTAACAACCAGTATCTAGAACAGTTTAGATCAAGTGACATACTTTAAATAGTACAATTATTCTAAAAACAACTAAGAATAACTTTCACGATAAATTATACACAAAATTAGGGATAATAGATTTGCTGCACCTTTGAGACAGATATGATATCAAAGAATGTTCTAAATAAAAAAACTAACCAAGAACTTTGTATCTTGTATAAAGAAGTTTGAAAGGATGGATATTTTAAGCCACTCAGAGAAACAGAAAGCTTAACCATATTTATTTCACAACAGACATTGAATGAATGCCATGTCAAGAGATCACAATGCATTTATATTATGCAATACCATTTCGAAAGAACTTGAAAGTCTTCACATATTTCCTGTTTCATGAAGTTTAAGGACTCTACATCCTCCACAACGTCAAACTCACTTCAGCTTTTTTCCAACAAATATTAGAACTTTGTCTCGTGGCTCCATTCGGTGTATGAAATCAAACACATATGCTTTCTTCTCATCCTCCTGAACAAACAACACTGTCTGCTGAACAGTGTTCACTGCCTAAAGAAAAGATGGTAGAAAAAAAAATAATTAGCAGAGGAGGTGCAAATTACATGTATGTATTATTATATCAAATACAGAGGGACCTCAAGATACGAATGATTCACAATGCGGAAAATTCAAGATACAAAAGGCCACGAAAAAATATTTTGTTTCATAATACGGAAACAATTTGAAATTCGTGCCGAAGACAACACTGGTCATCATTGGAACGCATTTAACGCGTTCCTCTCTCCTATTGGTTAGTTACAGGCCTGATGCCGTTTTTGTTCGTAGTGTTCTTCTCTCCTATTGGTCGGATGTCCCATGTCTTCCTGGAAGAGCTTTCCCTGTCTTCATGTACGCTTTCAGTTTTGTGTTGGTGTCTTCAATTTATTTAATATTTTCTTGTTGCTTTTTTGGCAAAGCATATTTTTATGGCCATGGCTCTCCTGTGCTACCACCCAGTCTCCTCCCTGACAACATCCCCACATCGCCTCAGTCGAACGGCAAGTGTTATTATTTTTCATGTATTTAATTCTGTTTTCATTGTTTTATTATTATTTATTAGATTTATAATGCGTACTTTTAAGTATTGAAGAATCCTAGTTAATTTTTCTCTGGTTTTCCATGTACTTTTAAATTTTTAGTGTTGTTTTTCTGTGGCTTGGAACTGATAAGGCATTATACATGTAAAACTTGTTCACCGTAATTACTCAGAAAATCAAGAATATTGACAGAAGTCTTCCCCACCAAAAAAGTAAAACATTTTGTATTATTGTATTCTGTGAAATGAATGCACAATGTGTACTTGCTTCCAAGTTACAGTCCTCAAATAAAATATTCATCAAAGGGAAAAATGTTTCCGTTCTAGAGCTTGTGACTGTTTACAGGCCATATTTCATTTACAAGACATATACTGCAGTTCACATTTTTTGTTCAAAAATTTTTCTTTAAATTAGGGATACATTGAAATTACAATTTGTGCCAAAGCAAAAACCAAATGATAACTACTCAGTATTTGGCCAAGCATTTTAATTATCAGTTATTACAGTTTTTTTTTTGTATTTTGCAGGAATAGTGAAGTTTACATTTCAGACATGTTTTTCAAATAATGCATATGTTTTTATCATATCAAAACATAAATTTTAACAGTAGGTAGGCCTATATCACAAATAGCTTCCTATTAGTTTATGAGGTGGTCTCTCTTGCATCCAGTGTGCTGTTCTGGGTGTTTGGCACTTACCTGAAGTATTAACGCAGCTAAAGGTTTTAGCAAGTGTAACCCCTCTTGATAATTTAGTTCCACAATCGGTAAAAATTGCAGTTCTTTTTTCACACTGTCACTTAAAAAATACCTCCACACTGCTGCCACTTTGAAGAAGGCACTAGATCACCAGGACACAGCGATTAGCCAAATCTGTATCGTCATCATCACATATCACTATTCAGCCTTACTTAAACTTGCACCCATCAAGGGCCAAATGTGACTGTTTTGCAATAGCAAAAGCAGCTGATTATTTGATGAATACTTACTTTAAGTAAAAATCTCTGATGGGAAACAAACATACACAAATCTTCTGAAGCAAACCATTTTCAGAGATTTCTGAACTTTGATCATTAAAAAAAGTGAAAATTTAAAATGGTAAGGATTAGGATCTAATTTGGGCCATTTTTATAAAATATTGTGAAATAAACGGCCTCTAAATAATCATACATTAACTCTATAAACTTTTTCCGGTAAATAGAAGACCTTCAATTTTAATTTCTCTGAACTTTGTCTCGGGTTAAATAAAATAAAAGCGGTTTAATTTTTAAAATCTTCACTCACAGCCAGATCTAAAGTCCCCACATAGACCATCATGCAATCTTTCAAGTAGGATTTGGCCAGCCGTCGCACACCAGGTGGCCAAGTGGCACTGCAACAAAAAGAGAAACGCATCCTTTTCTTGAAAAGCCTCAAATAGCTTCAAAATACTTTTTATTTTACTTTTTATAAATCATCACAAATCATAATGAAACTAATAGTTTATTCCTGTAACTGAAAGTGAAAACTCAACAATCAACACAAAATCTCCTGACTCATCCTTCTACACTACATCTAAGACATTAGTCACCTTGTCATTACAGTTTGTCTGTCAGGCCGAATGTCAAGAATGATTTTCATGATTTGAGGTTCAAACCCCATATCCAGCATTCTATCAGCTTCATCTAACACCTGCAACAAAAGACGGTACTTTTAATGTTGTCCTCAAACACAAAAAAATTGAATCGTTTGACAACTTACCAAATAGGTGATGGAGCGCAAGTTGATGAGCTCGTTCATCTGCAGATCGTTTAGTCGTCCTGGTGTTGCAATGACAATGTCTACACCAGCAGTCACCACTTTAATCTGGGCCTTTCGGTCACCTCCTCCATAGATGCAGATACTTGTGATTTGAGCACATAAGAAAAAAATATGTTAGATGAATGTGATGCTTTGATTTAACGTTTTTATACTACCTTTTAAATCCCTTGTAGCTGTATTTGCTGCACTCTGCTTCAATCTGAAGCGCCAGCTCACGAGTGGGAGTCAAAACCAACATACCAGGGCCATTTCTTTTGTCCCTGGGTCTGCAATTTATGAACCCAAAACAACAAGAAAGAGATATGCTCCCATAAACTAGTAGTGGTGGGAGGAAAAAAAAAAAAGTAAAAAAAATTTGTTGCATCTTGATGTGGATCAGTTTAAATTGAGCATTGTTAATTCAAATGTGAAACTTAGATCTGATAGCAGAAAAGGGAAGGTGAACTTTTTCCGTTTAGTGAGATTTTGCTTAACCAAAAGATTAAACCAGTCTAGGGCTGCAATAACTAAACGATAATTATCGATTATGAAATTAATTGTCAACGAATGCCATTATCGAATAGTTGGCCTGATCACGCACATTTCAAACAGATACACAGACACCGGAGGAAGCGTCGTCTTCAAGGAAAAGTGTGTGCCCAAAATCTTTCACAGTGTGGAATCATTTCTCATTGAACACTCCTTAGAAGACAGTGAACTGCATGCTATGCCGGCCAAGCTTTCATGGCATGGAAGCACAACGGTGATGCACAAGCACCTTAAACGAAAGCCTGTAGCTATTTTGGATGTCGAAACATCAGTAGGGTAAGTAAAAACTATTGCTTTATTGTGTAATATTTGTATAGTTTAAATGCATTTGTTAAATCTGTTTGCACACGCTCTCTGCTGGAATTTTCATAAATAAATGTGAACGATGTACAATGTTTATGAAAAAAAAAGCTAGCGTGACTTTCAGCAGTGAAGAAGAAAACTGTAATTTTTACTTCAGTAAAGATGTACACTGATCCGCAGATTCTCTTTTTTTTTGCCTCAATATATCGAGGTATAATAAACATGCGAGAACTCTTTGTAATTTGTGTAACATAGCCAACGAGCTACAAAGCAGTTTGAGCAGAAATAATCTTTCTTCAGAGATTGCAGAAATATGTTTTTGGGGTGGCTTTTTGCAGACGCTTCCTCTGCCGTCTCCTATAGTGGCAAATCTGTGTCTTAAATGGATTTAAAGTGTATTTTTTATAATCACGATATTAAGATTTGTGCGAGCGGAAACCTTTCAGCTCCTTGCGCATTGACGACAATACATTTCTGCAATCTCTAAAAAGGGTTACTATTGCTCAAACAGAATAGTAGCTTGTTGACTGTTACACAGATAAAGAGCTGGCACACCAATTTTTGGAAATTTCCACAGAGAGCGAATGTAAAACAAAGCCGTGGCCAAAGACGTTTGCTATAACTAGAAGGACCTGCGCTGTTCTAGACAGTGTAACAAACTGGTTATTACACATTTAATAATTAATAATAATACGGTAAGGGGAAATCAACCGTATTATCTTGGAATCAGAACCCCAGGGAACGGATTAACTGTATAGACTACAAACAAGGTAAATGTATTTTTAAGGCTTTATTAAATCTATTCTAGACAAACAAATTGAATAAAAGTGAATTCTACTAAGCTAAACTAACCTAACACATCCGCTCGCGCACACACGCACACACACAATCACCGAGAGGGAGGGTGTGAGGAAGAGAGAGGCTGATTAGAGCGAGCGAGTGAGAGAGAGAGAGAGAGAGAGAGAGAGAGAGAGGGAGAGAGAGAGAGAGAGAGAGAGAGAGAGAGAGAGAGACCAAGAGAGACAAGTTTTGAACTCAAGTTATCTTCAAATATCAGTTTGGGCACGTAATTGATTTAGCATTACCACAGTCGTTCTGTTCTCGTACCCGCGCCAAAGTGATTGATTATCGCAGTCTACCGTTTAGATCTTTCGAGCCGATCCGGTCGAGCGTGGTCCGTGACAGAACGAGCAGATTCCGGGAAGACAGCTGTGAGGTGTGCTCGGGTTGTGATGAGAGGTCTTCGTGTCCCAGCAGCTTTCTTGAGAGTCCGAAAAGTTTCCCGTTGGATTCGACAGTCTTGAGTTCAGATCACGGCGCTGTGTCTCTACGAGCCGGGGTTTCCTTTGTTGAGAGAAAGCGCCAAAACGATAAAAGTCCCTTTTGAGAGAGTAATTAGAGGAGCCTGGCTAACAGCCAGAGGAGAGAGCAGACGGAAAAGAAAGTTAAAGAAAACGTGACGAAGAAGACTGTAAGTGATGAAGAGAAGAAGTGAAGAAGGAGATGGAGGAGCGCCGGGAAGAGGGCTCCTTCTTGAATCGTGAGGCGGGTCTCTCCTGCAGCTTAGCCAATGAGAGCATTCCTGAGATCGGATCTGTGATGACGTCACACTTCAGCCCCTAGCAGCTTTTCGGCGGGAGAGAAGTCCGCTTCTTTAATTTGCATCCATTAATAGACAACGTCATATCTAATCGGAAAAGTACCGGATAATTTTTTACACAATTAAATCCTTTCCGTAACGTGACCTGCATTAAATCAAGATCAAACACTAGGGGGCAGTTACGGAAATTCATTCATTCATTCATTCGTTTTAACTGACTAAACTATTAACTGTACAGTACAAATTATTCCATAACATGAAAGTACATTTCACGAGATATTGTATGAGCTCCGAAAGTGTTCTTAAAAGAAAGTTTAGTGTTCTGAAAGGCAGTTCTTGGTGAGCACGTACAAAATCATACCGCATCTGTGCTTTTGCCTGCTAGATCGCGGTGCTTTTTGATCCTGAGTCAGGGCAGGGTCAGCGAGTTCACACGGTGCTGGGAACCATCAGGTGACGCTGGGGTTATCTGCTGACCCCGTTAATCTTTGAAGGTAATTAGTTTGACTTGTTTAAACAGAGTCAGAACGATGGCACCATTAGATCGGGGTGTGGGTCCCCCCTCTGGAATGTGGCTTTTTTCAGAATTAAAGGTGCAGTGATGAGTTGGTCTCTAGTTCTTACAACAGAATGCAGAAAAAGTTGTGCGAGTAGCTCATTCACTTCAGTAGTTCACTTGCATCTAGCTAGCATTACTCTGCACAATCGCCTCATGAGAAAGAGTTATTAGTTAAATGGTGCTACTTTAAATTAGCTTAAATTTAACAATGCGAATAACAGTAGAATATTACATTTAGTAATTGTTGTGGTTTTCAGTGAATGCAGACAACAGTTCATTTGTACATCAATGCAAATTATTCTTTCCTTTCATTTTAATCAAGACTATTAGCTATTTTTTATATTTCTAGAGGTTTTTTTTATAGTCCACAACAAAAATCGTCAGTTGCAACCCTAAACCAGTCTCTTGCTGATTACAAGAACTTTGATTTAATTTTAGCTTTTATAAAGGCAAGGGCTCAACTGCCCTAGACAACAACCACACTGTCTGCAAGGTGTGAAACACACGAAAAGATAACGCAACATCAAAAATTAACCAATTTAGGGGTTCCATTAAAATGAGTGGATTTGACCAACTGACTAACTGATTCAGTTGCTTTTAATAAATTTTATTAAAAATTCATTATTATAGAACCAATTATATGCCTTCTTTTAAACAACACGGCCCAGTGATGTATTGATTCAAGATGTAACAGTAATGTTATGAACCATATACCCTTATAATCATAATTGAAAGGTATGAACAATCTCCAACCCTAGTATAAACAGGTTTATTTTTCATTAGCACTAAAGTTTAGACTTACACAGGTTGTCCATCCATATGGATAAATCCTGGAAGAAGGTATGCCAGAGTTTTGCCTGTTCCTGTCTGGGCAATTCCAATAAGATCTGTTCCCTTCAGGATAACTGGCCATGCCTGGGACTTAACAAGTTCAAAATAATTATTTGAAAATTCACATCCAGCCCTGGAAAAAACATTCTTGCGTGAAATTTATTTACCTGGATAGGAGTTGGCTTTTTAAATCCCACTCTGATGATGTTTTCCATGATTCCAGGATAGTGATCAAATGCTTCCTCAAATGTGTACACTGGATTGGGAACAGTTCTTTTCTCACCATCTTTCAAGTCATCCACAAAAATGTTGTTGTTCTCTTTTCTGTTTTGAAAAAATTGACCAAAAGTGTGACCAAAAGCAGTATCTCTTAAGTGTTGGTTTGAATGATACACAAAATAACAATCACAGAAAAAGATAATTTTTTTGGCTATTAACCGCAAGTTCTATTCTACTGCATCAAACAAAAATGTATTAATATGAATTGTCAACAAAAAGGTGTATTGAAGTCCAGGGCTTGCAAAATGTTTAACTCCCTGGTAGCCCTTCGGACAGGCCCTAAATAAATGTAGGTAACCCTATAGATAGGTAATCAAATTAACACCCAACCATATAAAACAGTCAAATTACAATCAACTTAAATATTTGGTTGTAACTGAACAGAAATTTCTGTGAACTTGTAAGAAAAATGTACAACATGAATCAGTCAGATTCTGAAAATGACATTTCAACTGCACTTTCTTTTTGCCTCAGTTAGATTTTTCTGAACTTTTCTGCTTTCTGCTTTTTCTGTCCTTCCTTCCATTCCCTTCCCTTCTTCAACCTGATCTGTTTTATCTGGGCCAGCTGAACTAAAATACCCTTTTTCACACCCACACACAAAAACGTATGTAATATTCAAAATTCTCTCCACAATTTCCATCATGTTTAAGATTGTTGCAGGAGATTTACATTTACAGAGGCTCCCTGTTACACGAAAACTACATGATTACCCAACTATAAATTTAAGAGAATGCAAAGCATTAAAATATTTTGTTCCTTCCTGTTAGATAGCCCGACTGGCAGGATGGAGACATTTTTTGTAGCCTGACTGGAAGACACAATATCCCCGGACGTCGGGCTAGCGATTTTATGAGCGCTGAATTCTAAAGATTTTTTTAACCGACTACCTAATAGAAAAAAAAGTAAACAAAAATGTAAAAAGAAAAAAGAAAATATAAAAACAGGCAGCATCTGATGTCTCTGATAGAAAACCTATGCCATGTGCAGGCCTAGAAAAAGAAGGCAATGTCTCCAAACTCTTACCTCCAGACTGCAACTTCTTCAGCATTGCGATCAGATACTGACTTTGCCTCAATGTAGAAGTCTTTTTTTAGAGTAGGAAGATCTGAAATGATTACGTTTATGGATCAATTAAAAGAGAGGGTTGAAAGTTTTTTTGTTTACAAAGAACAAAGACAGAACTAAGGCATCCTGAACAGACACAAAAATATGGTTAGTCTTCCATCTTTTGTACAAATTGTACAAAAAATCCATCATTAAGCTGCTGAACAACAAGTTGGCAAGTAAACTAAATACTCTCAAACAGTCTCAGAATACACTATTCTAAAATATTGAACCATAAATTCCCATAAACCACACTTCAATCAGAAAAAGCTCAATACTCCAAATGAATGTACATGAAGCTCAGGAAATAACATCCCTGAAAATAATTTGATAAAAAAGTTCATAAAATGGTTGATATTACCCATCAGTGCCGGTTTTCGCTCTCCTCATATTTCTAACTTGTTCTTCTACTAATTAGGGCTGGATGATGAATAAAAAAAGTAATCGAAATTAACATTCAGAACCTATAATCAATCTGATTTCTCCAGGTCGATGTGTTTTATTACTTTTCCTTTAAAACACAATGTGTTCAAACATAAAATAAACTTAAATTAGACTTACATTTTTTTTTATCATAAAATGATCTAGTCTGAATGCGACACAATTAAATATGCATAATGCATCTTATTCTGTAAACTGCTCTGAAATAAAGGTATATAATAACTACTGTAGAATTACATTACTTACTTTCACTGAATTTCCTCTTTTTGAAAATCTAGGAACAAGCTATGCTAAGCCAGGTTGAAAACATTGTGTCACAAAAACAGGCTTAAAGTAACTGCCAGGAAAAACATACATGCAAAATGGCTGACAAAAGCAACCTACCTTGCCATTTCATAGCTTCATATTTGCCCCTATTTTCTCTCAGGGAAGTCCAGTCAATAGGTGCAGAATATGGTGCGGCTGCAGCTGCAGCTTTTACAGCAGACTCAGGCCAGCATGACCTCTTTTGAAACCCCTCATGGTTGTTTCCTTGAGAGTGAAATTAATTGGTTAGACCAAAAACTAACTATTTACTTCTTGCTAAAACAAATCAGGGTTCTTATTGGTGTCTTGCCATTGTGGTATCCAAAACCTACAGTGTCCCCTTCCAACAACTGTTCAATCATAGCTTTGGCTTTGAGCTGAGCAGCGGAGCTACCAATGATCAGCACTTCAGCTTCATACGCACCACGGGTTATCTGCCAAGAATTAGTCAGGTGTTATACACTATATACATGGACAAAACCCCAGGACATTTAGGCTAAATCAGGCAACGTCTCCTTCCTCTTTAGCTCTTGGGAATATATTTTGGTATACACACTTTTATGGATCCGCCGCTGCTCTCTTCAAGCTCTCGAATCTTTGCACCACCACGACCTGGGAAGACATACGTTTGCAGTGTTTAGATGTTTTGAGGGTGTGGATAAGAGCGACGTACAACTACGAAGTCAAACAAACCAAGTAAGGTTATGCAAGTAACATCAGTTTTAACGCAGGTCATGCTACTAACCGCACCAGAGGATGACGTATGTTTTGTAAGGGATGCACATGTTAAGTGAACAAGAAAACAAACCTGGCATTCATGTGAGCAAAGTGGAGGAGATATTGTGGTGTCTTCTGTGCAGATGTGTTTTAGCAGGGAGGATAATGCATTTTCATATTTGATGCAGTTGACACTATGGAGTAGGGGTGGGCCATATCGCATCGTGTTGACATAATGATCATGTATTTTGCTCAACTCACGCAGCTCGGTTACCCGCCACCTAAAACTCAAAGAAGGACGCTAAAGTACAGCGCTGGAGCACTAGCAAGGCTTGAAAAATTTCAGAGGAAGTGTTAAATCCCAAAAATTAACTTCGTTGGATGGAACTGTTTTGAGTACAGCAGACTACTCACGGAAAATAATACAAACTAAATGAAAAGAAACAAGTGTGCATGACTACAGATAGCGAGGCGAACGGTATTAACCCAGTCCAACTGAACAAGTGGATTGTATGTGCTTCAGGTACCTTCACAGTGACACCATGGAGTTTATATTGAGTTACTTGTTTTTGATCACATGTTAGTATAAAGTTATTTATGATTCGCTAAATCTATAACTGAGTTAAAGCATTAACAATGTGAGCATGAGATGCTGCAGAAACACAGTCTCTACACTGATCAATAACACAACCTTGCAGGATGAACATGCTAACTTCTAGCTAGCTAAAACTCAGCACAGCTAACAAAGGAAGGTTCTTTAAAAAAATGTCTTACCTCGCTAAGAAAAAAAAATTGCATACACACGAGCACGGATAGAAAAAAAAGCTTCTGAAATGTTTATACAAACTGGAGTTATCTCAGTAATGGAGATGTTTTATTTTTATTCACAAACGTCACAGCTTGATGCGTTGCTGTCTACTGCTGTAAAATACTGAAAAAAAAACTGTGCTTGCACATGCATGGCATTGCTGAGTCACTTGATGATTACAAGACGCTGCTCAGAAGCAACACGAGTCAAATGTGACTGAGGAAACTGAGCGTTTAGACATACATTTATTATTGGACCAATTTTGAACAAAATAGGCTAAATATTGATGTTGGTCACAGATGTCAGTATTGACATAGAATTGCTCTGCCCACCCATAATCTACACCGATAGCGCCAGCTATTGTCCCCAAGCTGTTGAACACGGTTTATCCCTTTGCTTAGAAGGTTATTTCATGTGCTCTCACGTGTTTCATTAAATTTGATTCATTTATGCAATTTCTGTAAAAATGTTGCAGCACGTCGCTGTGTCGGAATCCTTTCGTGTGTAATATAGCCACAATTTTGACTTTAGTGTTAGGTTTTAAGTTTAATACAAGCTGTTTCATTTAGCAATTAAGCTAAGCTAACAGTAGACCACCCGTAAAACATTTGCTCCTTCATTCGTGCGCTTCTCGGAGGATCTTTGGGCCCTTGGTTGCAACATTAGCTGTGGAAATCGGCATATTACATTAGCAGCAGCTTTAATACGGTACGGCTTGAAAATTTCAAGAATCTTGTATTTTTACAAAACATACAATATTATGCAATGTGTCCACACTTCTCACGCACACATTTACAGCCAAGCACCTTACAAAGATTGATTTACTGTATCAGGTGCCCTTTAAAGTGGCTCAGAAGATCCGACACCCATGCCCCATGATCATCCAATCACTAAACAGATTTTAGACGTAATTTCCCTATGTCAATTCAAGTTGTATCTTACTTCTACATACCCAAATATGTTTTTACATTATCGGCTCGCCTTGGGAAACCATTTTTAAAACTCACTGATAATGAAGATACACGTTCATGCTAAATTTCGTAAAATTATCCACAAGTTCAAAATATTCACATTAGAAAGAATTTTACCAATATGTTTTTGAAGAAAATACACAGAAAAAATCCCGTTCTTTAAAAACAAACGCTACCAATTATTCTGCCGACCAAATCGTTCTCCACTTGAAGCGACGATGAATGTCCATCACCAAGGTTTCGCGTCGGTCCACTCCTGGAACGGTTGAAGCGGTTATTTTTGTCGGTTGACTCATCATAAGTATCTGCATTTGTGTTCTTCCAGCTTTTTCGCTGCTCGCAGTCTTCACGAAACTTGGAACTAATAACGTTACTAACGTTAACGCTTCCTCGCCCGCGTGCGCCTCGAGGAGAGGGAGGCCGCCATGATTTTACCTGCTCCGATTTAGCAGGTAACTTATTTGAAATCGCAACACCACCCGCGTCGTAATCATCTTCCCAGTCCGACATCTAAATAAAAAAAGTTTAACACACTTTGCTTTTATAAACACAAATACTCTTACGAACTACCAAAATATACTTCAGGCGATGTTCAAGCTACTGTCCTTGACCAATATCCGCTCACGTGACCTCCAACAGAAAAACGTGCCAGGATGTTAAAAATCAAACGACAATAACCCTTTTTAAACGACTTTTTATTAGATATTAAATAAATTTTCATTGTAAAGTAATATTAGTAGTATTTCGTTTTTGTTAAATATAGGTTTAAAATATCAGTCATGTTTTTTAAATTACACAACATTCTTCTTCAACATCACCTTATGAGAGCTGACTATATAAAATGTAATATTTCACACAATATTAAACTATGGAAAAAAATAGTCAGAATGAAATGGACCTGCATTAGTAGTAATAATAAACACACTCAAAATCAGCTTCACTAGAGTTGAAGGCATTAGTTTATTTAATTCTTACATTGATCATCATTTCTCATGTTGCATTTTCAGCCCCAGATCATAAACTCTGTGTTATGTGCATATGATGAATTATTATATATATATTTTGTAAAATAAGAGAAAAATAAGCTAATGTTATTAAGCATAAGGCCAGTTTTGTGTAATAAATATTTGATGTAGTGGTCTATAACAAATAAACAATGCAATAACAGGTTTTTAAGATCACAGCCAAAGTAGAGATGTGCATTAATCAAAACATGATTCATGAAGCATTGATGGAAAGAGTGGTCTAACAGAAATTTTATATATGATTAATAAAATGCAAAAGGCACAGTAAATCATTGAATTACAAGTCTTCCTAAAAGAAGTAACAGAATGTGTTAATAAATCCCAAAATACCTTTTTCATGGTTTTATAGATCAGTTAGTTCCACAGCATTTAATATTTTCTTGGTGTATTTACCTAAACTATAAAGCAAAACAATCATCTAGCTTAAAATTATTTAAAGCAAATTAATTTTACTCACATTTGCAGGTTTACTCTATGCATCTCAATAATTGTGCTTACCCTTTTCACTCCCAAAATGTCATCAAACGAACACATTTTAAGACAAAAAAGGAAAAGGAAAACAAATGAATACAGCCATTCATGATTATCTATTTTATCAACATTCATGTTACATTCTGTCTAACACAGACAAACGGTTTAACTAAAGTACTTATTCTTTATCATTTTAACCGTAGAAAAAAACACATGACACTTGAAAATTAAGAGACTTACTCGCTACAGAGATATGTCTACTAATCAAATAAAAACATGAGACTTTCCGACTGGTCATTTCTGATTATGAGGATTTGAGTTCTATACTCTTTATAGACTACAATAATTTTTAATATTGCAACTGATTTATTGTACTGTAGACTTCTTTTATATTATTGATCACACCTTTTAGCAGCTAGAAAGCATAAACTCCGAAATCAGTGCTCTACAAAAAGCCTGATTGTCACTAATACTTCCTTACATAGGACGTTTCCCCATGGCATTACAAAAAAACATTCAGCTTTTTAAAATGCTATAAGACTCTCATGTTGTAAAAGACAAATTAAGAAAGCATTTTGTGTTAGCTACAGTGTTTAAAGAGGTTTCATTTATGTGCTTTTTTTGGAGTTGCCTGCAAACTCTGCTCATTGGTTTACACAGTACCGTATCTTAACAATGTTTTGAACTGAGACAGCCTGGTTTAAAAAAGTCCATCCCTGTCATTTATACACATGCAAAATGGACAACCAGACTTTCAGGAACAAAAATAAGAAGCAAATCCTAATGCTAGAGGAGGATCCTCTAAAAGTGCAAACACACTTCCAATTCAAAGTTGCATTTTAAACATGCTGATTCCATGCAAGACTGAAAGAGGTGCTTTTTCCATATCCTAATTTTTTAAGGATTCCTGGTCCAATGCAAGCTTTGCTCAATTGACAAAACTTGAGACAAAACATCACATTATAAAACAAGCCATTCAAATCCACAATGCTCCCATATTTTTTGAGTGTGTTATGAAAATAGTTACTTCCTTTCCATTTAACAATAATCCAATCTAAGAAAATAAGTTAATTTCCATATGGCTGAAAATATGGTATTTTAAAGCAATTTTCATCATTTAAATCTCAAACAAATCTTGTGCAAGTGTGAAAGTTTCTCACATTTAAATGATATTTCAGCTTATTAATTATATTTTTGCAAAAGTAACAATTACCTGATCATATTATGTTAAAGACGTACATTATCAACATATGATGATGCCATTTTTCTATTGATCTTTGCTTGTATTAAACCTGGAATAAAATTGAATTCAGCATTTTTTTACATATGAACAAAATACATGTCCTTTTCAGAAATTTCAAAACACAAGCACAGAATCTATTTTTTTTAGAAAAGAAGTTTACAAGGAACTTCCGGTTTGGGTCCTAGGACTTGCTGCACCCATGAGGTGAGTTGTTTGATTAAAGTGTTTCTTTTGGTCCAGCCAGGCTGGGAGATGACCCCCCGGTTCCTGTCCGTAGCAGATCAGACGAGAAAGTTGTATCATTGTTGAGAGGATGCAGCGTGAAGTGCTCAACCTCCATGCTTTCCTGCTGCTTATCATTGAGGAACAGCTCTCTTTCGGCCCAGTCGGTCAGAGCCTCTTGCTCGTTGAACTCGTTGGTGCTGTCACTGCTGCGAGTGGACAGCGTGGGATGGCAGTCCAGAGTGGTTGGCAGCATGAGATTCTGAGCTGAAAGAGACTTTCCGAGTCCCCGTTCCATCTGCAGAGAGCCAGAAGCTGTGGAAGACATGAGCATCAATGGGTCGACATCAAGGCTTAGGTGTCTTCTCCATGACCCATCCTCCTTAGCGTTTCGTTCAGGCTTATCTCGTAACTGTACCATGCTTTGAATGCTCTCAACCTCTTTATCTGGTTCCACCTCATTTTGAGAAGGCAACAGGTAGTTGTTGAGACACTCTACCCTGCTCTCTTGTAGTGTCTCTGGTATGAGGCCTGTCGGGCGGCTTGCCGGCGCTGGTACCATCGGTGGGAGCTGAAGAGTGGTAGAGGTTGCGTGGATTGTTGGGATAGGTCTGGTGAGCTCACTAAAACGCTGGTGGCTTCTGGAAAGGTTGTTAGGTGTAAGGATAGGTGGAGGGGATGCTGGGTAGAAACTGTCCGGGCTCGAGGGTTGGTTGTTGAGGAGTGGGGAAGGGGAGAAAGAGGAGGCTGAATTTGGGTAACCAGTACCCAGGCTAAGTTCACTAGGCCCCAAAGCAAGATGGAGACCACGGTGGAGGTTACTGCTGCAAGAACGGGACACACCGCCACCTGTGAGCTGAGAGGAAGATGATAAGTCCTTGCTATGGATGGAGCTTTGGTAATCAGATGTCTGATCGAGTTCAAAGAGGGGCAAAGCAGACAGGCCAAGGATTGAAGAGGGGCCTTTCTGCAACACCTGTCGGTATATGTCCAGTAAAGAGTCTAGCTTTGATTCAATCGACTGGACCTGAATTGAAAAGCAATACAGAAAACACATTCAGTTTCTCAAAAAATTGTTTATTCAGCTTTGTTTTCATATAAAAGTCTGTTTTGGAATTTTTTCCCATGTGTTAGGCTGGAATCTGACATCCATTCAAAGCTTTTTGTTAATCACCACTTTTATTAAAGACTGTGACATGTGTGTAAAATGCTCCTTCCATGACTCTTGATAGCCACTTCTGAATAGCCTTATCACAGCCCTACTATTGCGTCATCATATGTGGCGATAATTAGAAACCTACCATGGCTGAGCAATGGTGTTGTGCTGTACTGCATATTATTCAGCCATTATTAACAAATGTTACCATTTACTCTTGAAAATGAAAGATGTGGATCAATATGGAATAAGGTTTTTTGATTAGGTAAAATGCACATTGTTTTACAACTTCATTAGCCTCAAAAAATAACTTTTTTTCTATTAGGCATAATATGCAAATTCTAAGGGCACCAACCATCTAAGGGACACATGATTTGAAAAAATTTATTTTTAAAATAATATTTGCATAATCATAATAATGACACCAAATGACAATCCTGATGATGTGGGGTAATAAAAACCTCTTTAAATTGCATTAGCAAGCTTTTTTTCACATACAGTTATATGTTCAATCTTTTGGGATCACCCCTGCTACACTCACTTTAAAACCCGCTGCAGAATGCCTCCGTTACACACATTTCGGTGTAGTCAGTGAATTGGTCTCAGCCTCAGACCTCATAACCACAGAACATTGGCTTAAGGTCTGAAAGAGTTGGTGCTTTTTTATGGCAGACACTTTAAGAATCCAGAAGGCATGATCTGATTGGTTGAATTGGTCCTAATTTCCGGGAGTAGGGAGGGCCACATTTATTTTCGTTCAGCTTTGAAACTAAGTTCAGCCTAACAAGCGAAAAAAAGATTATTTTACTAGCTGTGTGCTCCCTTGGTTTCATTAAAGATTGTTGTTCTATTCTTGTAACATTGCATTATCTCTCGTCTTTTGTGATTTTTCTTTCTTCCATGGCTAACTTGTTGCATGTCGGTCTCAGTGACTGTGGTGACATTTTCACACCCCAAACATGATGCTATGCAAAACGACATGGGAATTGCTGTTTCTCATGTAAGTCAAAAGGACTTATGGCTCTTGATCAATGTTCATCTATGTTCATCTGATATTCTCTTTAATGAAAGTATTTGTAAAGGATTACCAATTAAATGTTACAATTTAGGTATGAATATTTCATTTCAAGCTAGTTCTATCAAATTGTGTGCCAAAAGCTGTTTACAATTCAAAAGATGTGAAATTCCCATTTGATTAGACATGAAAAGATATTGTTTGACAGGGTCATCTACAAAAGTGATTTACATACATCTGTATAGAAAAACCAAACACAAAAACACACGTTCATTTTAATTTTCTCAGCAACTCTTGAAACGTTTTCAGAAATCAAATTTCTTATAAAATCAATTGTCCTTAATAGATGCAGGAAACTCACTTTTATGACAATATAGATAAGGCTTTTTATTCACTTTTATTACAGTGAATTTACTGACAATTAACTATGGAGATTAATGTTCATAAGACTAAAAAGGGGATGACATGATTGTATTTGAACTTCATTTTCCACTAAATTTTTTACCAAGTTAAGCATGCTTTATTAAGTCAAGCCAACACTCACCCAGCTTAAATGTTTCTATTCATAATGTTTACTGAATATTTTAAGCTCAGTCAATACCTTTGGGTTCAACATGCTACCTGAAATCAATTTAACTAGCTCTGTACACAATCAGTAATCAGTCTTTCTAAATGTGGAATAAAGTCATTAGTATTCAATCAATATTTTAAAAGTAAACTTCTTGAACAGAAATGGCCTCAATATAAATAATACTTTTTTTTTGTAAAAGTGGTGAGGCTTACTTGTCTCTCTACTTTGCAGACCCGGCCCAGCATGCTCATGTCATGGTCCAGAGTCTCTCCCTCAGGCAAGATTTTCTCTCTGCCCTTCCTGTCCACCGAAATCTGTCCCTTTCCCAGAATCTGATCCACCCTGTGGAGAGACAACTTACTCTGAGAAACTGATAAAGTTGTAGATCTTTACATGAATAGCCATCAAGCCGGATCTCAGTACAGCAGGAAAAAACTGAACATTGATTAATGAGTGAGTGAGATAAGAAGTTAGTGCATCACTTCCACATCTAGTCAGTCTATGTTACAACATCACAGATATGTGGACATATTTCTACATTCAGCACACCTTGAATTATGTTATTCACATTTTCCAGGTAATCCCCAGTATTTCACATCTTATGCATTGATTTTAATGTTATCCATGCGAAAATAAATTAGATTGGTTAATATTTTGAAACATATATAGCTTACACTTATTACTTCTTGTCATCAGGGTTAGAAAATTAGTAGCAAATGTACATGCATTTTTAATTGATAATACATGTATCATTTGCGTTAAACAAGTGTCTGATCTAATTACATCATTTATATTCATCTCCTTGGTTTTAAAACCAAAAACAGCACTAAGAGTCCAATGATGCAGATGTATTTTGCAGTAAATCTCTTTTACTTTACAACAACACCTAAAATGCTAAGTAAATGGTAAAATGCCAAACAAACTATTTAAATATATCAACTTGTTGTTTTTGTAGGTTTTTCTAACAACACTAATTTAAGTAATTTATTTGTAAAAAGTCCAATCAATATTTTACCTAATGACATCATTCAGTATTAGTAGATACAATTCAAGGCAGATGATAAACAAAGGTTTTAGAACTCAAGAATTCTATAAATTTAATCAAATTTTAGTCTAATAAATTGTTTAAGTGCTTCTAGTCAAATCCATCAACAACATTGGGCTCCAAGTATATGTTGAAGCAATTAAAATAAGAGTGGCCCCAGGACTAATGTTCCTCAGGCTTCTGCAGGCCTCTGACCCTGAGGGCTTCTTCCTGCTCTGGCTGTAATACAAGTGAAGAGAAGGAGAGGAAAGGTTCCGTGCTTTGCTGCTGAGTGTCTGATGGAGACCCACACCTGAGCCCAGTCTAAATGAGAGAACATACGGATCAAGAACGGTTTTATTCCTATACAGTCCATTAGAGGAACGAGAAAGAGCATAAAATAGAAAGGTAAGAAACTACTTTTAATCTAAGACTACATTCAGACTGGAGGTCTTGACTTTTTTTGTTAAAATTTTCACAGATAATTAATATGTGCTTGATATCCATCTTCTATTAAAAAAAACTTATGGATCCAATGTGACATTCCTTTAACAGAAAGGAGTCTACAGCACCTAGAACACACTGTTAACATTGACGTAAATCCTCTCACGCCCCCTTGTGGCTTTAATGGGATAAATATCTGATCAGACCCAACTTTATTAGCACTAAAAACCTTTAGAAAAAAAAAATTGGTCATGAAAGACCAGGTAATGCAGAATATAAACATATAACGTCTATATGACATCTTTTGGTTCAGAACTAGTAAAATTGACGTCCTGTTTACGTTGACTGCTCAAAGGAACCTTTAATTATATCTCTAAGCATCTTTCTATAAGTTCTTCAGTGACTAACATACATGTGGAACCACGTTTAAGTAGGGCTTGATTACTCAAAAGCCTGAAAAATTTGACATGAGTATTCAGATTCAAGACCACATATGAAAGTGGCCTGGGTCACATTTCTAAAAATCAGAATTGAACTATACAGACGGTCAAAAAAATATCAGATAAAGGTCACTTATGGGCAAAAAAAGCAGATTTGTGTCAGCATGGCCTTCAGTCTGAACGTAAACCTTCGTAAAACGTGAACGTAAACAAAAAATATGCACGTTGCTAATGCATGTAAAAGATATTGCTTAACAATTTTACCAATGTTCTGTTGTCAGTGTTTCAGAGTTAGTCACTGAGCTGTCACATGTTCAAGTTAAAATGTAAGTAAGATATATGTTCAAACATGAAAGCAGGGTAAAGATTAAAATGAGGGAAAGAGTCAGAATTTTATTCCATGTTAGATATTGATTTGAAGCAGAAACTCAAATGCACCTGAGAGGAATCTGTAAAAAGACATATATTATTTTTTGTCATACATCATGCAGCAGTCAGAGTGTTAAAAATGGAGAGATTTGTAGGTGATGAAAAGTAGAGAAATTCATGGTTTATAGAGCAGAGCCAACAGCTCAAGGACCGGGTTAAAGAAACATTTATTTGCTACAGCAAATGCTTTTTTTTTGTAGATTAAATTAAATCCAAAACCAATTGCTAATCAATAAACTAAACTCATGTTTTAAAAAGGAGAATTTGTATTTAGCTTAGGTTTTAGCATTCATACACACTATACTACTTTTAATCAATCCCTATTTTTAGCTGCTTTTCTTGGTACATGAAGGAGTCAGACTGAATCTGTTATCCAATGGGTGTTTTTTTATATCTTATCCTCCACCTTTAAACCTGAAACAGATCATCAAAGTCAATTAAAAAACAAAGATGATTGAGTTTAGACACCCTGCCTCAGCTTTTGACTCATGTCTGTATGATTGAGGATAAAGAGATTTAGATTTGAGGGTGATCGAGGGTCAGCTGACCCTGGGGATGAGTGCTTCCTCTTGGACTGGCTGTAATACAAGTGCAGGGAAGGAGAGGAAAAGGTCTTGGCTTTGCTGTTTAACGTTGGTGGACCCACTATGGTGTCCAATCTGAATGGGAGAAGGCAACAAACATGGACACATGGAGATAGAGAACATTATCACAAAAAAGCTGCAGAACTGCCAGGCATTGTCTTTTGGTGAAGCTTTTAAAATACATATAAACAGCATATACTTTTGAATGGATGACTATTTTGGAATTATTATATAATGTAATATATAATATTCTCACCTTGTCTGAAGACTCTTGATGCGGCATAACATGTCCAGGTGACCAGCAGAGTATTGTTCAATAACATCTTTAACATCATACGGCCGAAGCGTCTCCTTAAACTTCTTCTTTGCCACATGAAACTTCATTATCCTGTTAAAATAGGTTTAGCAACATGTTTACGAAGAATAGTGTGGTTAAGTTCTTGTTTACCACCTAATTAAAACAACTTGGAAATGTACATATATGATATATGTACAATTTTAAAAAGTGTTGAAATTTATTTTTTATCCCAGCATATGCAACCACATTTTACATGTTCCTTAGTGGTTAAAGCTTTATTCCCCGAATCCTGTTCTGAAGGACTTTAGTTGCAACCTTGCGCTAGTATGCATACTACTCTAGCTTTAGACAGGACCTTAATTAGTCCAACAGGGGTGTCATGACGGTTGAATCAAAATTGTTTAGGCCTCCAGGACCGGATTTGGAGACCCCTGATCTAAAGCTCTGCTCTTTGTGTTAAAATAAGTGACACACAAAACCCAAATAGGTCTCCAGTTCATCGCTTACAAAGATTAACAAAAAATAAATAAACTATTAATCAACAAAATAAATGTAGATGTTTTTTTAATCGGTTAATATGAAATCAAATCTGTTAATACTGTTCATCTAAATAATTGGCCACTAGAGGACAGAGGTGCTCCATGTGAACACAGGGGATAATAATATTACTCAGGTGCAGCTCATGTTCAGCCAAAGCTGTGGGTGATGGACAACATTAGCTAAACAAACACAGGTATTAGCACAGGCACACTGAAACCCAAAACCCCTCAATGTATGACGTTCTTCAGACTCGAGTTGGATCTGCAAATATTGACATAAAGAGGAACAAATCTCAGCAATCTGTCTCTGTAATGTCTTACAGACTCAAACCATCAGTTTTTCTTCCTGTCAGAAGAGCTGGTGTGTAAGCATAACTGACTGTGAGCACGTCCATCTGAGACCCTGGGAAAGAGGACCTGGAAAAATCTCAGCTCTTCAGAAGCACTTGAAAAATGAAATCACCTGGAGTAACCTCACTGACCTCAACAGACTTTTAAAAAATGTTTTTTTGCAAACAAAGTGAAAAACAGAAACAATCTAATACTGCAAAGCCACATTTTTCTTAGCAATGAACAGGTTTTTATACGATCGCCTCACAGCAAGAAGGTCGCTGGTTCGAGCCTCGGCTGGATCAGTTGGCATTTCTGTGTGGAGTTTGCATGTTCTCCCTGTGTTCATGCAGGTTTCCTTCGGGTGCCTCGTTTTCCTCCACAAGTCCATGCAGTACAGGTTAATTGGGTGAGCTAAAATTGTCTGTAGTGAATGCGTGTGTATGGATTTTTCTTAGTGGTGAGTGCCAGCTGAAATGGCATCTTTTAGCAGCAAATTCATTAAGAAAGCGAAATCCAATTAATATATCATGTATATTTTATTTCTTTTAACAGTGATGTTTAAGCCTTTTAGATAATCAATTCTGTTAGCATGTAGAATTTATGAAAATAAATACATGTTAAAATTGATAAAAAACGAAACTTTTACTTGCAAAAGTTTACTGTGTCTTTAAATTGTATCCTGCATGCACCAGTATGAAAGAGAAACAGAAATAGATGACTTCCCTGAAATGTTGCACATGTTACTTCTTTATCCTTTTAAAATATTAATTTAAATAGACATCAGCAGTTAACTAATAGGCAGACAGGCTAGAGTTGCTATTAGTTAAGGTAATTATTGTCTGATACAGATATGCTCAGAAGACAGAAATAAGAGCGCTAATGGAAATGGTGTTGCTAATTTATGTTTAGCCAACAGTCACACTGCAGCGACCATCAACATAAAGTGTAAACAAATTCTTCTCTTTCTAGCAAATTACTATTTGATAGAGTTGCATATATATAAAAGTAATTGATCATTTCAATCCACAATTAGCAATTTATCAGAAAGGTTAAAAAGGTTGATTTCTTTAAAAAAAAAAAAGTCAATTCATCCATTTATGCATCACTAAATCAACCAATCATTACAATATAGCTTAACATTGGGATTTTCAAAAAGTCTATAGTGTAGGCTATATCTCACCTGATGGCCCTGATGACTGCCTTCAATGGAGCTGAAAGATCTTCTACGGTCACATCACAGTGGCAGCCCTTCTCATCAAATGCATCATCAGGTCCAAGATTGGTGTCAACTGTGTGAGAGAACATGACAAGTTTCAAACATAATACCACCAAGGTCTGAATACAAATATATAACAATAATGATGATAATGAATTATAAATATAGCTGCAAGCAGTGATGATCAGGTTCAAGCAATCATAGGTAAGAGGTGATGTTTTCTTTTTTTTCAAATCACTCATATGGACAATACATTTAATGGTACTCAGTGAAAGAACACCGGCACCAACTATTAAATAAATTGGTCCTAAACTCTTGTGGCTAAGGATATTTCTAAACGTCAGAAGTCCCATTTATTGTATGCTATGTCAAAACTTTTTTTTTAAATAGATGATTTAGTATGGGATTCCATCCATTTTTGTTTGACATTTTGGTGATGATTTCATGGTTTTATGTTTTGAAGTATTAAGGTAAACAAAAATGCATAATTAT
This sequence comes from Danionella dracula, assembly GCA_900490495.1. Classification (NCBI taxonomy): domain Eukaryota; kingdom Metazoa; phylum Chordata; class Actinopteri; order Cypriniformes; family Danionidae; genus Danionella; species Danionella dracula. The sequence goes on along the minus strand of UELW01000778.1, from coordinate 6,484,583 downwards.
TAAGATGTAATTTAGATATAATTTAGACAGAGTATCACATTCTTTTCAGGTCGAGATTTGATTATGCAAAACAGCACAATTTTATTTCTAAGACATCAAAATGACCTCATATGTGATAAACTTGAGTTTGGTAAAGCTATCTATATATTTTTTGCATTTAGAGCTATGCTGTTGGATGTGGCTCCTTTTTAGAAAATAATTACATATCAGACTTCAGAGATTCTTCCTTCACAGATTTTGTACATGATCAGTCAAAAAACCTAGGACTAGTTTACAAAAGTAAATTAATATAAAACTGTATAATCAATTAACTTGACATCATTACTTCTTGAGGCAAGGAAACTCATCATGAGCTTTTCTTTCTGAAAATTTGCATTGTTTTAAGCCAAATCTTGTTAGTCCCAAGGTGATAAAAGTTTTACCATGACCTATGATCTTAGAATGACCTACCACATCACAATGGTATGTTTGTTAAAGATATCTTATTACGTTTGGAATCTACAGCTAAGCACCCCTAATTTGACATTATGCAGCCCTGTTTAGACTTTGAGTTCAATTGTATTTGTTTAAATACAAATAAGCCTCCAGAGAACCTTCCTGCACTGGTGCCATTATGATTGGATGAAAAATCTAAGACTAGTTTTAAAACTAGATGACAAAAGATGAGTACACTGAGCATTATAGGAGTATGAATTAGGTTGTAGGTTACCTTATTTGTAGGTAAACTTAAAGTAGATTAGCCAGAGCACAAGAAGGTCAGACAAGTGTGCACCATCACTGTGAAGTCAAATGTTGTGGGTAATGAAACATTATAAGTGGTCATTACTAACTGTATATTAATCTTCATTATTAATTCCAGAACTAAATCCAATTAGGTGTTTTCACAAATTGGTGTGTGTGTGTGTGTGTGTGTGTGTGCGTGTGTGTGTGTGTATAGGGGGTGCACATTCATAATATTAATGTTTAGTTTAATTTATTAGTTGTATTATCATAGATCCTCAATATATTCAAGGGTTATGACGTTCAGAAAAACAACAAGGTTTTTTTCCGGGACATATAATGTAATTGTCAATGCAAAGGATTGCAGTATATGTTCCAGAATGAAGAGAAGAGAAATTACATTTTGAGACCAGATGCTCAAAACTCGAAAATCTTACAAATTTCTGCAAAATACCTGACCCCATAAGTACTAGATCACATGTAAACGACCAAGGATGAGAGATTACATGTTGAAATAGTAATCATTTTCTTCCCTTTTGAGAGCACCATGCTACTCTGTACTCTAGCATGCCTATGTCTACAGTGTGTGTGTGTGTGTGTGCGCGTGTGCATGCGTGGGTGCATGTGTGTGTGGGTGTGTGCGTATCTGCATGTTATATAAAACTATGTGAGTCTGCCCAGCAGGTATGAGTCTCATTTCAAGTGGATGGGTTTAATACATGCATGAAGCCTACAATCCTGCTCTTTCTGCTGCAAATGAAATGCTACCTTTGCCAATTTACCTACAGAATATGTATTTGAGTGAGGAAAGTAGAATCAAGTGCAAAAGTTAAATGTAGGTGTGTTGCTATAGAAGTATAGAATTAAAATAACTGACAAGACTGTTGGTCGCAGTTTTTTCACGTATTTTTCAGCTCTTTCACCTTCAGTTGTTGTGCGGGACTGGCTCTTGAGTCGGAGAGAGGGACGGAAGCGTGTTCGGTCATTGAAGCTCCAGCTCTTCTGAACTTTAGCTGGACTGCTAGCTTCTATTCCCACCTCGGTGCCAGGTGAGCGACGGTCATTCACGGACATCTGTCTGGTTTTCACACTCTGACCGCGAGGACTGGCCATGCGCACTCTCTCTCGAAAACTCAGCTTTTGGCTGCAGGACAGGGAAGAGAGAGAAACAGGGAAGAGATGAGTTTTAAAACAAGCAAAGGCAAAAATTTATCCCACCATTCCTTTAGATAAAAGTGCTAATTTTATTTTAAACATGTACATTTATCCAGCCATAAATGTTATGCTTTGAAATATAATGGTTTGTGTTTTTTTTGTTTGACCCTGATGTTTATTTTTATTTGCTGAAAACTATTTCCAAGTACTCATTTTTACATATTTTTTATTTCAGACTCACAATCACATCAAAAATTATTTCTAATAAAAATTAAAAACCTCAAAGAGTAATGCCATTAAAATTTTTCACACTATGAAACACCAATTACTCAATCAACTAGGATTGTTTTAATGTGCTTTAATTCCACTGTGCTGTAGTTGAACACATGCTGTGGAGTATAAAAAAAAAAAATAAATAAATAAAAAAAAAAAAAAAAAAAAAAAAAAAAAATATATATATATATATATATATATATATATATATATATATATATATATACCCAAGACAGAAAATAAAGGTCATTTACTTTCAGTGATGCATAAATTACATTCTCTATTGCAAATATTTGCCAATTTTGAATTTGATTCCAGCAACAAAAAACGATGTTGGTATTTTCCACAGTGTGTTCTATTACATGTCTCGCTGTCAACAACACCAAATAATTTTTTCGCAACTGAAGTCTGTACTAGTTAAAGTTTGTGGAATTATTTTTTAATGTTTACTTTTCTTTTACTTTTTTCTTTGTCACAGTTTATGCTACACATTTTCAATAAGAGACAAGAATAATTGCTTGCTCGCCAGCTCACTTTCCAAACTGTTCACTAAGAAGTGACAGTTTTGTAAACAAATGTAGAATGTGTTTAGTCATCATCTTGCAGAATTAACAAGGGACATCTCTAAAAAAAATTGAGCCAAAACAACACTTGTCAGCAGCAATGTTACCTTCACAGGTGTGCAACTTGGCCGGGACACTGCTATTAAAACATCCATCCAAGATTTTGTCTTGAAAACGTTTACAATTTGTTTGTTCATTTTCCTCTCTAGCACTGCACTTAATGCCTGTGGTTTCCAGTTTTACAGTTTGAAATGTGATTTCAAATGCACCTTTCAGAATCATATGGAGATTTGTGCGCATAATACACAATCTTTGGTAACTGAAAATCCAATTGCAAAGGGATCCTGAACGCAAACGGTAATGTCATTTGCGGAATGAAGCTTAAGTCATTCAGTTATCTTTCATGTAGGGTCTCTCAATATTAAGTTAAACACAGAAAGGGAAGATACTTGATGTAAAATATATTTTAGGCCCATCAGGATTATTGATGCACACCTCTTTCCAATTAACAGAATGTACTAAAAAAAAATATTGGAGAAATTTCCAACTTTCCAGTGTTTCAGGAAATGTCGCCAGAATCAAATTCAGTCAAAAGACAATCAAGTTTGTCTGTTTCAAAAATGCAAATGTACCAACAAGAGTCATTTCCATACAAGTAGAACAGTCTGGAGTGAATTCCTTTAAGATATGATGTCACAGTCTGTACTGTGACAAGTCAAATATCATGCACATGCAGCATGCAGGTTTATGGCTAATGTTTTATGTGGGATGCTGGGAAAACCTAAACTTCATTTTCATTTCCACTAGAAATACTTTTAGCGCTTTTTTCAAGGTACTGCAGGTTAGGGTTTTGAGAGCTGGGGATCTAATATAAGCTTTCCATTGCCTCACGTCAGTGTTTAATCGGCGTATACCATTAACATTATGTTTATTATATATGGAGTATTTTAGGATCGGATTGCCCTTCAAGCAAAACTAACCAAACTCTAACATCTAGCCCTGTGTAGGTTATATCTCCGGAGCCCATCATTGTCCATGCATAAGGTTATTTAGCATTCTCATTCGTCATCTTGCTGGAGCAGTGGGGGGATGCTGGGTACCTATATCTCCGTGTGGTATACCTCCTGAAGAGCTTCTGTCTATTACTATGTCCCTTACTAAGGAAATGAAGGAGACAGATGGTAGATGAGTTAGTCAGACTGTGAGCAGAATTAACTCCCTTCAGTGGAAGAATTGCATGGATGGCACAACATAGACACACACGTTAGCAGGGGAGTAAAAACAGAAAAAAGCTTAAATATTATTATTATTATATAAAAAAAAGATATAACTAAAGATTAATAAGTTCGAAATTAATTGAAGAATAACAGTACACAGGGACATATGCACACTAAACGGAATTCATGACAAACAAAATCCTGAATGTGCTGGTTGTCTTTATATTGGTATCACTTCCATCTAATCTGATCAAAACAGATTATAGGGATTGTGGATTATACCTAATGTTTTCTTAAAATCATAATGTTTAACCATGCGCAAATATCCAGATGCTATAGATATTCCCAACTTTTTAAAATTAAGCTGTGGTGCCTCTGCCAATTTAAAAGTTAATTTCCCCTCTCTTAATGACACATTTGCCACACACAGAGAAGCTTTTTCTACAGTAAATTACTTCATTTAGGACTGTGCTCTGCTCCTCACATGTTTAAAATGAGCCATGAAAATACCAATTTCCAGTCCTAATTGAAAGTTTACTGATATAAATAATTAAAATACTTTGGTTCAAACATTGGAAGTACTATGCGCTATATTGTATGTGCCATACTTGTAGATGACACTGACAACAAAAATGTACCCCAAACGTAATACTCTACTTCCTTATGACCTGGCAGATACTTCTTTACTGTGTTTGAATCCTGAAAGTCAACAGCTATGTCTGGAACTGACTAACACTTTCAGGATCTGCTGTTGGTAACTGTAGAAAAATTTTGACGCAAAGTCAAAGCTGCAAAGTCAACCACTTCCTTCCTGTTAGTGTGCCACTATTGTTTAGCCACAAAAATGTCAAAAAGGGGAACCTGAGATGAAGAAACCAAAACCCAAGACTGGCTTCTCAGCACTTATCCATGGCTGTACATTTTAACCCCTAATTATGAAAAGTTAAGAATAAATATAACGTCTTTAACACGAAAAAGAAAAAAATTCTTCAAAGTGACATTAGTGGATAGGGTTAAAAAATATTGTTACAAGGTTTGATATTATTAGTTATTAGTTTATTAATAATCGAAATACAAATCCACTAGTGTGACTAATGTGTGTCTCAGATATACCTCCACCAGCAATGCTAACATTTTGACAAAAGTAATATGCAAAATTAAATGTAAAAAAAAAACATTTTGATGTTTTTTTCTTCTAAGCATTTGTCCATAAAAAATTTTTCAAACTGCAAAAGTAAAAAATGTCTGTCTGTGACAATGGATGATACAGAAAGATGTTTTACATGCCATGATGAAGCTTCACCCAGTCGTCACGTATACATGATAAGGTACACATTAAAACATCAAATGCAAGAAGAACAAACCTGCTTATGGATTCCCCCTGGTCTTTCCTTCAGGTGTTAGTTAGAACATAGAGAGAAAAGAGGCAGGATATTAACACTTCACATGAATGGAAGAAACTAACAAGGAAACTACCAGAGACACACAGGCCTCAGAAATATACTGCGTGTTTCAGTTTTGAAACAACAGCAATATATTTCACTGTCTCATAAATATATGCAAATACCTTTTTTTAATAAATGAAACAAATAAAGCTCAACACACACATAAGATTCAGAAGAAACAGTCTGTAGATACAGGCAGCAAACAGGCAGACATGCAAGCTATGAGCAAGGCACGGTCAAGCTGACTAAGAGAAGCCCTAGCAGAGGGACAGGTGCAGTTTTCAGCGGCTGCTTTGCGTGTACAGTAATTACTCAAGAATAGATGAAATTCCTCGATATTAGTCAGAGCTCTGTCTGTCTCCAGGTGTCTGTTCACACACTATCCTGGCTTCCATTTGATGTGATTTATCTAATTCCTAGCATGTGGAGAAATAAATTCCTGCTCAGTTACAGGGTCTCAATGAGGAAGCAGAAGTTTATGCCTCTCAACCAAACAAAATCTTGAACTATACCAAACATGTTATTGCCTGAATAAATACAATATTTTGTATAGCAAAAAAGCATTGCTATGTAATTGAAGAGAAATAATATACATCAAATTATTAGTTATGGTTAAAACAACAATTTAGTTCATTATCACATAGTGGAAACATGATTCAATATTGATTAAGTAACTAAAACTATATTTTCACTTTAAAAATTGGTCACTAAAAGCTGTTGCTTTGTAACAATCCTTGGTTTTTACTGATAATTTTTCATTTGTTTCATTGATTCAACAAAATACCAAGTTTTCTCAAGGAAGAAAGCAAATATGTAAAGTGGTCATACAAATTTTAGCAGTTAATTTTAGTATAGTCTTTGGAAACATTGGGTTATACTAAAGGAAAAGTGCTCTTGAAAGTTAATAGCAATAAACCTGAAGCAAGTGTCTGTGTCAGCAGCAGAAGAACTGGGTTACCTGGGTTTTTCTAAGTTCTATGGCATGGTTTTCAAGAGAGATTTTTTAAGCCGGCCTCCTTGAGAGTATGATTTACTCCAAAAAAAAGTATCCCATTAATTTATTTTTATATATAAAAATGTTTTCTCAATTTTGAATGCATATTATGTGTAGTACACAAACGTGTACATTATCAAAATTCTATTTTGCTAGGTGTTCAGCAGTGGAGCAGTGCGTAGCGGTGCTTCTTCTCTCTCAAATTTGAAAAAGGGATCATTTTGGTGCTCCCAAATGAAAAGTTTCAATAACAATTGGTTAGAAAAACAACAGTCCTTCACACACAATTGTTATGTTTTTTATGTTTTCCTCAGGGAGACCCAAAATGATGATTAATTGCAAGAAACTCAATCAAAAGAACATATCAGATAATGTCTCAACTGGTCTCAATTCAGTGGTATGAAAATATAGGTTTTATAAGTCAGTCAAGAATAAAAAATGCTCCAAGAACACAGGGTGATCTCAAATTCATTCCAAACTTGCTATTCTATACAACACCATATTTCATAAATTGAAACCAACATACGGCAACAACTTAACTTTATCTGTGGCCACATACGCTTATTGAGAGACTTGACGAGTTCACAAGAGAGAATGCAAAAAAGATTGCAGTGGGGCACAGAGAAGATGATTATGCTTAAGAAGAAAGACAGATCGAACAAAAACAGTTGATTTGCCAAAGGAATAGGAAAAAGAGAGCTACAGAAGCACTGACACCAAAGACGACACCAGCTGCCAGAGTTGTACCTACTTTGCAGGGCTGCAGGTATGCAACGCCTTCAAATGAGGCTTCCAGGTAGCAATGGAAACCGAGTTCTCATCAGCCGCATAGCTACGCCACACACACTACGTGCAGAATGTATAAAACCAGGAAGGGAAATGAGGAGAGGGAAAATAAAGAGAAATATACAAGGCCAGGAAAAAGCAGGGAGAACAACAAAAGAAAAAAATAATACAAAATAAATATTAGTAACAACCGGTTCATGTAAGCGCTCTTCCATCAGTTCACTGCATTGATACATGCCTTTGAAGAGGGAGAACACTTTTATAGAACAGCCATGTGGCACTCAGGTATGTTCTGGAGAGGTCTGTGGAGTAGAGACGCCACGCAGCCTGGTGCAGAGACACACAGACACACAAACACACACAAGGACATGGGTGGAGAAAGACAAAAGCATGGTGAGGGAACAGCTGGTGAATCTTTGAATGTGCTCAAGACATTTCTTCTAACCAGTGCTTTTACTCCAGAAAAAAAACTGCCAAATTTGAATGTGTTTGGGGATCCAAAAGTCTGACACCACTAGTGAAATACTTGAATAAAAAAATGTAAGAAAAAAATAAATGCATTTGTATATGAGACTATAGCTATAAGAATAATTAGAAAAGGACATAGCCTTTTCAGAATTTAGAATTATTATTTTAATTAATTTACAATTCATTCATTCATCTTCATGTCGGCTTTATTCCCTTTCGGGGTCGCCACAGCAGAATAAACCGCCAACTCTCTGGCATATGTTTTACACAGCGGATGCCCTTCCCTGCCACAACCCATTGCTGGGAAACATTCACACTTTAACACTATGGGCAATCGTTCTTACTCTATTCATTTATTCCACATATCTTTGGACTTGTGGGGAAACCGGAGCACCCAGAGATAACCCACGTGATCACGGGGAGAACATGCAAACTCCACACAGAAATGCAACCTGCCCCAGCCGAGCCTAGAACCAGCGACCTTCTTGCTGTGAGACGACCGTGCTACCCACTGCGCCACCGTGACGCCGCAATTTATTTATTTATTATTTATATTTTCAATGCAATGTTGGTTCATGCTACAATTGCAAAAAAGACACAAAAACTAAAAGTGTAATCATTTTGATTAACAAAAATACAACCACAAATAGTGTCAACTGTTTAAATACAGGTGTATACACTTTGAATGGTTAATCAAGCCATTATTTGGCTGACGTCAGTCTTTACTAATTTTATTTATTTGGATCAGCAGGTACCAACTGACAGCCAAAGATATGTCCAGTTGGTCTCACCATTTGATTCCTACGAAATGTCCAGTGTTTTGTTCACTTGAAATGTCTGTCCCTGTTCAAAAACGAATTATTTTCTTCTAATTTTGCAGAGTGCTTGGGCATAAATGTATAAATGAATGATGTGTTCAAACTCATATTAGATTGAAATAAAACTGTTACTTTTTTTCAAAATGAGGCAGACTGCATTCCTCCCCCCATTAATATGATTTACAATACTTGTTTCATACTGTATGACTGAGTGTGCTAACTTTCATAAACCAAGTGGATAACTCTCAAAAATGTAATCATTTTAAACTTTGTTTTTGCACATTTACATGCAAACCCATCAATCAGCTTCTCATAAAAGTCTTGTTTACTGTCCATGAGACTTTGAGGTTGTTAGATTTCTCTCAAGCCCAGCCCATAGCTCAGCTTTAAAACTCAGAATGTGAGCAGGAAATCTGCCAGAATCTTTGTTCAGTGAATGATGTTAATTGTCCATCAACTGTGGGAATCGTTGTATGTTGTGAGATTTTAAGCACCAGAGTTTACGGAAAGTCTGATGAGCCTGCTTAAGGTGGAAGCGTATCTATTGTATTGTTGAGGAATTTCGCAAATCTCATCTTGCGAATGAGAAGCAATACAATGTCGGCTCTGCAAGTAGACTATTTCTGAAAGATTTTTCAGGACAGTCTAAACAGCTCAATTATTATTTTTTCAAATCTGATGTAGGTCATTTTCATATGTGGCCCCGAATCTGTTAGATATCTAAATAGCCAGAATGCATTTATCCGACTTTTACATCGTTGTACGGGGACTGACGTTGCATTACTGGGAATGGGAAGGAAGATTGTCAACAGTCATGGCTGAGAACGGAGCTGAAGGCATTCAGTCGCTCAGTCATTCAGTCACTTCTTTGTCATCTTCTTGGTATGATATGGTTGAAATGATCGTCTTTGATCGGAAATGAACTGAAATAAAGCCACTCAATACCCTGAAATCGCATTCTTATCCATGCTTACTTTTGTTTTGATCAAAATAATTTTCTACGCATCCGCAAGAACACCACAAGTGCACAAAAAAATTGCATTTCACTTACAAATTGGAAAACCCACAGTCTGAACATAGTCTTATACAGTACCCTTTGATATTTCATCATTCAAAGAATTAACTATTACGCTTCCTATTTTTTCTTTTAACATTAGCATCTTGAAAAAATAGCTGTATTATTCACAGCAGCTGTATTATTCACAATAGCTGTATTATTCACAGCAGCTGCGGCTAAAGCAAACATTAACATCATATATATGAGGTTTACCAATTAATATTATCAGTTAATATCGCATCCTGTAAAAAGACAATAACAGAAGTCATTCAATGTTATAGTGTTGTGCATACTGTTAAAAATGATTACGCCTTTACCATAAACACAACTTTTATTTGATTAGTAGTATAGGTTTTTAATTGATGGAATACTTCCTTAATGCAACTAGTGAATAAAATTTCCATTGGGTGAATCAAGTTGTTCAGAATACTGCGATCACATTCAAAACTAGTTTAGCAGAGTCACACATTTCATGAGTCTTACGTATAAAAATGTCTATATATTTTCTTTTGCTGATGTCTGATTTTGGACCCCAACAAAAATATTTAGACAGAAAAAAGTGCAGAAGAAATGTCTTGGTCTGGGTGGCACACAAACAACAGAAAAACAGCCAGAGCAATTAAAACTGAAATTATGAACTAAAAAGCCGTATCATTAACATTACCAAACAAGCAAGTGTCAATAAGACTTTTTAAAAATTAAATTAACCTTTTTTTTGAGAAAAAAATATATTGCTGGCTTTTTAAACTTATTTTTAAATAATAAATTTATATTCTTCTAAAAATATTAGAATCTTATAAATTTTTCATTATTCAAGAGTGCAATCAGACTACAGATTATACTAATGCAATAAGATCCAATGAGTTAACCAAAAATGCAATTTGTTGCCTTGATTGCCATTTTGTGCAAACCAAGCATGATTGGAATAGAGTTTTTACTTAAGAGATGGTCCCAGTGAACATTATTAAAATTTACATAGACAGAAAAGCAACCACCACATTCAAAATTGGACTTAGAACATGCTTTACGAAAATAATAATTAGTTTTTTTTTCTAGTCTGATTTGCAATTGTAATATTAAAATGGACTCTGCTTTAAGCATAAACATGCATGTTTATATTTAAAAAGTATGAGACAGTGAACACACTGTGAAGAAAACACCACACAAGTGAAAGTTTAAAGATGAGGCTCTGAAATTGTGTGACACGACAGCAACACAGAGGATTATTTTTTAATATGCTTTACCAAATTTGTAAGTGAAGAGGGAACATTAATAGCAACATGCAGGAAAGAATCTGAACCCAGACATAGCTGAGAGTCATACTCCACAGATCATAACTAAGAATTTTTTTTTCTGCTTAAATAAAGACCTGAAGTGATTCCAAGCAGGCAAGAGAGCATAACTGTCTAATGCAGCTGCTCTAACCCTTTAAGAACATAACACGGTCAAATACACAATTACTGACAACAGTAATTAAAGCTGGATGGATGAATGCCCAGAGAAAAGCCTTTGGAGAAATACATAATAAAACATTAATAACAGGGTTAAGACAGAGTAGAAAGAGGGGAAAAACACAAGGAGAACTGAGTATGTGAGTTCCTCTCTCTGGAATATTACTGAACAACCTGGGGAAAAAAAAGGGGTCATGGTGGTTAACATAGTTTGGAAATTGCTTGTGGGTTCTCAGCAGCAGCCAAAAGGAAGTAACTCATTTCTGTAATAGCACTGGATCTTAGTCCTTTATACGTAGGTGTGTTTCATGAAGAAAATAGGTTTCTCTATACTGAGTAGATGGATTGTTCATCTTTATGGAAGAGATGTTCTCTTCTGAGGGAACTTAAGACTTCAGAAGTTCAGAACTCTTTCTATGAAAACACATCATAAATGAACACAAGTGCTCGAATGGAAGATAAATTCTTACTTATGTCATCAACACATCTCTTGTTTTCTTGACAATCAACATAATTATCTTCAAAATCAATCATACTTACTTACTTTCATAGGAAACTGGAAATCCAAGTTATAGTCAGATAGAGTTACAGTTTGTAGCTGTAACAAAAGGTATTTTATGGTAAAATACCAAAAGTTATTTTATTGATACGAATCCATACAAAATGTCCAGGATAATTATGTAAGCGTTGTAGAAAAACGGTAAATTTTGTGTTGTCATAAATAGATTAACAGATAAAATAATTATACTTTGTCTGCTCAAAATTCCAGATTTGTACTAAAATTTACAAAAACGTCCTTTTAAAACTATACATTTTCTTTATTTTAAAGACACCGGTTAAAAAAATAGAAAAGGTATATATATATATATATATATATATATAATATATATATATATATATATATATATATATATATATATATATATATTATATAATATATCTATATATATATATATATACCTCTCTCTAATATATTACCAAACAATTATATATATATCCTATCTATCTATATATATATATATATATATATATATAGATATAGATATTAATATCTATATTTATATATATCTATATATATACATATATATCCCAAAAGCTTACTAATCAAGCTGAAAACATTTCAGTGAACAAATGGAAATATAGAGGCAAATATTATTTATGTTTGAAAAAGGAACTGAAAAACATTAATCAAATTAATATTATACACCAAGTAAGAAATGCATTGATAGTTTATTCATTCTAAAATCAACTCTCAGAAAGTTGTTCAGAAATCATAAACTTTTATAGGCATATTCCTTATTTTCGAAGACAAATAATTTGAATGGAAATAACAAGCAAATTGAGTATTTTCAGTATATATCAACCAATAATACATTTCTGAGCATCAGGCATCCGATGTCTGATAGATTTGAAAGGTTTTGTTTAACAAAAAGAAAATCTGAGGGATTGAGCGATGGAGTGAAGATTAGTAGAGCTTACCTGTATGAGACTAGCAGCTGGGTTTCTCCTTTTTTCAAAGTGCTTCTGTCTGTGCTGCTCCTGAACCTTCAGAGCAAAGCCGGAACCAAGAATACCCTACATCCACATCAACCCACAGGCAGAGCATAAATAGCACTAATTACTACAAATCTGGACACACAGGTGAATTTCAGACCACTTGATGAGATTGAGTCAGACAGCCTGCATTTGTTATGTAATGTACTGTATAAAGTAAACTCATAAAGTAAATGTTTACTCCCTTGACTAGATGTGGTCATTGTAAATGGATTTACATTGTACATGTATATTTACATCTAGTAAATGTACAAATTTAAATTCTTATAGTCACCTTAAAATAGCCTTACCCCAAATCTCCAGTGAGCTTGGCTTGATCTTAGAACATTGGACAAGTCTGTTTTGAAATCTAACTTTCACCAATTAATTTAGACAATAAAAGTCATATATTTTAAAAACGCAAAGTCAGAACATCCTGATCTACACTATAATTGTATGATAAACCGAGACCCTACTTTGGACTTTGCTATGGTGACTCAGTTCACCCTGTGTTTTTTGCATTTTGTAACTAATTTTCTCTGGAACTTATTTAAAATTGGTATTTTCTATTTTGTGTGTATGACCACATTTAGATTTAATTAAGAGAAATGAAACATCCCTTTTGTTTGCTCTCCACGGTTGCTCAAACTGATGATGTCATAAGCAACTGCCCACACCTCTCTGTCCAGGGTCATGATTGGTTGTGGAGGAATTTCAAATATATTATATATACAGGGTTAATCAGATTTTCTATTAATTCTGCTAAAGACGCTGTTGTCCATATATTTCTCTGGTTTACCTAATATTAATCATAAAATGTGTTAATGCTCACATTAGGTTTGTCCAAATTAATTTTGGTGGGGAACTAAATAATAAAGGGGTTTCAAAAGATGTGTTTGGAAGGACACACAGTTTTGTTCATTTTTTGTTACTTACAAACAAAGAGCTATTGTGTGGACTAAGAATGAGACATTGTAAGGAACCGCTAAATTGTAAAGATACCATGCTACCTTGCAGACTTTTAATGCCTATTGAATATATACAGTATACATTCTTTCTTTATGTGTTTAGCGTTTATTCTGAAAAATCTTGCATCTATCTTGTGCAACCTCATCAAACAACAGTATCATTTTTTTTTTTTGCTCCATTTTATTCCTTTGTTTTAAAAGGACAATGTATAGTTTGACATTTCAAAATAAAAAAAAATTTGATCTCTCTGAGCTAATTATGCCTGCACTTCTATATTAGCTCGCTAAAATTGAATCTATTCCAAAATAGGAATGTAAACATCAGGATAAGGTTACTCACAGCCGGCAAAGCAAAGAACGAGATGCCTAGCAATGCAAACCCTGCAGAAAGAAGCCGACCAGTCCAAGTCTGTGGTGTCTTATCACCATATCCAATGGTTGTCAGCGTAATCTGAAGAAAGATGAAGAAATAAGGAAACAAAACCTTAGTCTATTAAAAGACTGGTGCTTAACTTAGACAAGGTTCACGTTCCAAAACAAAGTGTTGACTTCCGAAAAATAGACAGCAGTGATTTATCTGTCTGGCTCTGAAGCCACAGAGCACTTTTACAGTCCACATATCACCTTCACTCATGTATGAAGAATTACGAGTAACCTCTACATGCACTGAATGCATCTGTATGTTGGCTAAACATAAAGGCTGCCAAAGATTCAAGCACATCTGTCCATTAAGCCACACTTAAAAACCCATAAACACCAAAGCTTAACCAAAATATCTATGTAATACATGGGCACAAATCAGTTATAAACAAGAGGAAAGCACTGGTAGAAAAATATATGACTCTAATATGTCACACAATTTTCTTCAATCATAATTGAGTTCTATTGATTCAAACAAAGACCTAGCCAAAGAAAATGCAACATATTGTAATGCAACAGTAAGTGAGTGAGTGATCTGTCACATGCAAAGAGCACTGCTGCCTTTCACATTGAAGGAAAGACTAGGTGTGTGGGAGCTCTCACAAAAAGGCAGGCTTCAGTTCTACTGTTTTCCTGCTAGGGAGCCTGGCTGTCAGTTGGAGACACAGGCTTGAGGTCAACCAAGTATAAATAGTGAGTGGCAGCAAAATTTTGGCGCATTGCTGGTTTGTCTCTGCATCAGAGCTCTACAGCAGTAGACAATCCCCTGGTCTGACCTTCCATGTTCTCCAAGCAGCACTGTTTGTGTTGGTAGGTGCTGGAAATTTCATGTATTGATTTGTCAAGTCATCTGGAGAAGGATCATAAGATGGGTGCACCACAAGTTCTGAAACTGGTCGCAGGCTATGATTTCAACAAACTTATTGATTAATCTGTAAATAAAGCAACAAAGTGCCAATGCTGGCAAAGTAAACACAGACTGCACAAATGCATTATTTAAAGATATTATAAAACACGAGTCAAAAATGTAAAGTTGCTTTCAGTGATAATTCACCATGCTTTTAGTATTTTCACGCATCCTCAATGAAAGATTTTCCCCATTCCACTGATTATCACCACTTTATTTTAAAAGAAACAGATTTGAAATAGCATGAATAACTTTTTACTGATAATCAATCTAGTTATAAGCCTATAAACTTAGAAACATAAAAGCTTTTCTGGTTTGCTCTTATGATTGTATATAGGAGGCTACAATTAAATTAAGCATTGTGGCACACAAAATACAATTCATGCTTCTACTAGGGTAGACCCTCTGAAGCCCTGTAAACTGATTCAAAGAAATTTAAAAGAACAGTCTGAAGTCTTGAACTTCAATTTACCATGTGAGATAATCTCATATTTCTATCAGGATAACTTAAGTTTTTCTGTCATTCAGATGTGCAAAAAACATTTTGGGGCTCTATAAAATAACAGAAGAGCAATTATGTTTTAGGAGACGGAGAGGTAAACTTACCGTACCCCACCAAAGGGCATCAGCATAGGTGGCAAACTGTTTGTTAAATTCTTTCTCCACCAAATAGACCAAGAATGAAGAAAATATCAGCACCAAGAAGCCGATATACCAGGCAGTCACAAGCTCCTAAAGTAAACATAAAACAATTACTCTTTTGGTGTGGTAAACAAGCTAAATCATACTTGTTATCAGATTTGTCTTGTGTTTGCATTTAAAAACAAGCGATTCATTAAAAAAGCATGATGTTCTGTGTGATATTATATGATGCTCTGAAAAAAAAATTATTTAAAAAAAGGGCATCACAAGTAACAGGACACAGGCTATTATCAGGTTAGTATTTAAGAAACGAAACAAAACAAAACAAAGAAAAGTGAGGGGTCAGCAGGTCAGCATGGAGATAATACTTCTCAAACTATTAGAGTTTTAGCAATTTGGTGTGAAGAAATTTTGAAAAACAGCCTTAATTATTCTCTCTTGGGTTGTTTATTGATGGAAAGGAAATGTAACACTTAAGTCTGAGAGACTAAAAAGTAACCATCTGCATTATATTGACTATAATTATTTAATGGGGGAGCCCTGATTTCTCCTCAAACGACACGGACAGAACGATGAAGGAAACATGTTGTTTTGCCTCAGAATGGAGTTTCAATCCAAATGGTGTGGGGTCACATGTCTGCCTTGAAAAGAAAACTCACATGAAATGCCATAACCTCGAGCCCTGTCCTTAAGTGGCATTCAACGTACCTTGCTGTGAGCGTAGACTACAGATCCGAGCAGTTTCCATGTACCACCTCGCCTGTCCATACGCACCATGCGCAGGATCTGCAAAAAACGCAGACTGCGAAGTGCAGATGTGGCAAAGATATTGCCCTGGCTACCAGCTGAAACAACTGCAATGGATGCAATGAGCACAATGATGTCTGAAACACAAGCACAAATGCAAATATTTTACATTTGATGGAAGACCACTTGTTGGAAAGGCTTTGAAAGAATGTTATCCATAAAATCTAGATTTCTGATGTTTAAATTTTTTTGGGTAAAAATTTGTTTATTTTGCTTTTGAACTGTGAATATATATTTTGTAAATTCAGAAGGGAATTCAACATAATGGTTTCAGTTAGCTGGCCAACAACAGTGTGGATTAAGCTCAACCAAAATACCACATCAAATGTTATTTTCCGCATTTGTCTAATTCATACAGTATATTATTTTTGAAGCATTGGTAACAGCAAAAGGATTAGAAAACATTGACCCTTTCAGCTCTAGAACCAATTTCTGTGTTGCATGTGATTAAAAACATTCCTTACTCTTATTGGAATAGAAAAACAAATTTAGCCTGTGTTTCATTTTTAAGAACTTTTTTTCTTGAAAGCTCATAACCAAGAGATTTTTTTTTCAGAATGAAAAACCCTGACAAGAATTTATATTTCAAGTCTAAAATGTTGACTTGTTAAAAAATCATCAGTTTTATAAAGATTAAAATCTATACATTGATAGTACAGTATTTATGATTAACCATAATATAAGGAAAACATTTGCGTAAGTGCGTCAACACTTTGGAGTTGTGGACATGCACTACAAAAAAAAAGTCATTGTTGGGCTTTAGGAACTGGATGGATCATTCCCCAAAATAATATGAGGAGTACTTGGGCCATTTGCTTTTCTCTAATAAATCGACATGGACTACGATTAATCCAAACCAACATGGACTCTTATAAAACAGATTTTGGTAAAAATAAAAGAAGAAAAAGGAAATCCAGCACATATCAGCATTCTGTTTTAGAGGTTGGGAAAGCTTCCTGAGATGCTGGGGGTCTTTAGACACTCGTTTACTGCAAAGGTAAGCTTAACAGCTTATTTTCAGCTGTTATGTATATATCCACTGAGGAGTCTAGACATAGTGATTTGCAGTCTGCACTGTGTTTTAATCACTGCCACTTTTAGAGGCTTTATTTGAAGGATGTATGCATCTGTGCTGGGCCCCCCTCCAATGAAAATGATCAAATCTGCTTTTAATTGAAATCAGCAACAATATTGTGACTAGTTACAACAAATTAGCCATTTGGGATACATTGAGAGTCAGCCAGTAAAAAAATTACACTCTTTAATGTGAGATTTTCATGAGCAGTACAGATTTTGTTTTCACTCAGTGTTTCATCATTTAGAGTTTGTCAGGGTGCTGATGGGACTAGCTCTCTTAGCAAGTGGAGATGGAGTTTCTTCCACAAAACACAGTGAATATTCGCACAGCAGTCTAAACAATTCCTATAACGCAATACACATTTTCCCATGAGAGTAATAAAAATAAAAGGTAGTAGTTGTGTATTGTATTAAAGATCATTTTGTGTGCTTTTGATGGAAAAAGTTTGATGGTGTGCTTGTTTGAGTCAAAGATTAATTCAGTGTAGAGGTGCCATCATTAGCACATCGAGGATCCATCAACAGCCATAGTGCAGCCGTCTGTATCGAAAAACACATGCACAACATTTGCTTTTCCTCACCAATGACATTGAATGGTTTTCTAGCAAAGCGCAGTCGTCCTTGCCAACCCCTGTAGCGACAGCAGCACCCAGCTGACCAAATGCGAACGATGTACTCCAGACCGAACACAACAATCATCACAAACTCCTGCAAATCACAAATGCAAAACACATCAGTTCTAATGTTGCAGCATTCATTTCAAAAGGCTCTGATATGAACTTCGATGCTGTTTAATTTTGCTGATTTACAAATGTTTGCACAACCAATGTAATAGAACCAATGTGTTCGTTCACAGTCCCATAAAAACTTGATTCAAACACAAATATGTTGGTAAATCTGCACAATCCATTATTCACAATTATTTATCCTGTTGTGTTGGTTTAGATTTTTAGAATTAGAATAGATAACTTATCCAAATCTTGACATTTCTTTTATATTTTGTACAGAGGAAAGCTTTTTTCTTATTTCTGACCATTTTAGCTTACAAGCACATTCTGGGTCTCCGCATTCAATCCCAGAAACATAACCAACCCCCAACTCGATGATTAAGGGGGAGAAAAGAGCATTGGGGTGCTTAAAAGTTTTGAAATTTTAATAAGGGAACTTATAATTAAGAAAAGTCTTTAAATCTAAACCTAAAACTATATTGTTTCCTACAGGCATATCACCCTCCAAATGTTGTGGACACCCTACTGAAGTGAAGCAGGTCTGAGCCAGTTTAGTTTCTTTAGTTTAGGAAAACCAGGATGCTGTTAGAAGTGATGCTAGTGAGTCCAGCAAGGGGTGCTCACCCTGTAGTCTGTTTGGGTCCTAGCTCCCTAGTGTAGTGACATTGTAGTATAAAGGAGAACTGCCCATCAGATGAGTAATTAAACTGAGGTACTCACTCTCCTTGTTAATAAAAACCAAGGATGTCTTGTCAAAAAGACTTTTAATGGTGTTAGCCCAGCATTTCTGGTAAAATTGTCCACTGCCACCTAATCAGTTTTTGTGTTGTGAGTGTTCTGGAATCTAACTGTGAATCCCTAAACCTACATGATCAAATGTCTTCGAGAGTTTAGCTGACAAGATGAACGAATCACTGATTTCTTTGGTTTTGTATGTCCTGGTTAAACCAGCTACCATGTTCCAAAAAATCGCTTGAGCTGGTCATAGACACAGTGTTCAACAATCTTACCAATAATACCACAGTAGCACCAAGACGTTTCATTACTGTTACAAAAATTCTTTGTAAAAATGTTTGGTGAGGTTTGCCTCATTTTAATTTTTTCTCCAAATAGTTTAATATGAAAATAGTCAGAATTGCAAGTTGTAAAGACATGATTCGAAGGAGAAAAGTCATAACAGAGAGTTTTATTAATTTACTACAAGAAACATGTTTCAATGTGTTAAATGTTGAACTAAAGCTTTTACAAAAAACAATGCTATTCTAAATTCCACATCCAGACATGTTATTTATTTAGGCGATTAAGTAACTTAAAAGCAATATACTGAACTATATATTTAAAACAAATACTTATAAAAAGCAAGTATGTGTGAGAAACTAAAAATAAATAGAAACTGAATGTTGATGTAATAAATATTGCATTCCCCACACAGGGGTTAACTGCAGGAGGCTGTAATCATGTCTAACAACAGTAACATAATTAGCTGCTAAGGTAATCTATCATGGCCACATTCATTATGAATGCTAATTGCATTGTTACTTTAGATAAAGTCCAGATAAAGTTCAGGGAGGGTTTCACTGGATTACAACATCTGTTAATAAGCTTGTTCTTCTCCAAGAAGCACTGTAGCCTGAATCAGCTCAAACATACATACTTTTGAATCACCTGCCTCTGACATGAAAAAAAAAAAAAACATTTAGGGGGGGAATTAAAAAAAGAGTTTGAGCAAGACATTACTAAGATATCTTATAACAATGGCTCTCAAAAACTTTCACCAAGTACCACCTCAGAAAAATATTCGCATGTCAAGTACAACCATAATAAGCAACATTAAAATACATTATAGCAGTATATTTAATATACATTATGCACATTTAGTTGAGCACAGTTTGTTATTATGGCTAATAAAAACATTAAGAATATAGAAGGCCCGGAGTGGGACACATTTTCAGCACTGGAATCCAGCTTAAAGATCGGCCCCACCCAGACAGTGAATACATTTTACTTATACAGCATAAAGAACACCACTACGGTCAGTTTTACATCTAACTCTATTAAACAACAAAGCAGGAACTAGATGGGCCTAGAGTGAGGATTCTGAAACAAGCCCACTTACTGAAGTGTTACTAAAATACAGTGGAAAATCAGCAAAAGCACTCCTAATATCCAGAACCGGATCCTGTTTTCCCTCATTCACTCTATCTACTTTATCTCAGCAGTCCCTTAGAGAACATAATACTCTGATACTTTTGTTTCATCTAGAAATATCTGGCTATTCATGGTTGTAGTAGATACCTGCTTTTTTGGCAACTACTACTACTACTACTACTACTACTACTAACACTACTACATTATATTGCACAATGTTTTATAACCTCAAATAAAACATTTGTCCCTTTCCCGATTTTATGGATTGATGCTTTTCCTAAACAGAGTTGAACAAGTTTGGTTCTCCCAGTGTTTCAAATTTAGTCATCTTTCATTAATTACAAAAATTAATTAAGTACCATTACAAAAAAAACTACAGGTGGTCTTGTGTTTTGAATTAATTAACTGTGCAAAATTTGATACAGAAAATAAAAAAGGCTGAAAACAACAACAATTTATTTTAATTTGGAAAACTCTGAATATATAAAAACTTAGATTCGTTAACTTGAATAAAAATGTGGAAGTCAAAACACCACAACACATAACACATTTTCCCAACAGAAGTGAAATTACTACTTAAAAGAAAAAATAACGAGAACTCATTTCTAGCATTTCCGAGGCTCTCATGTGTGTCTATCTGCATCATGTCCCACTGGCTCTGTTGATGGACACAGGTAATTTTCAACGCTCATATTTCACAGCTGCCCCATTTTTGAGGAGAAAAAGACCCAGGACAGAGTTCAAACTATCCTCTTCTGATCCTCCATGACAGACAAGCTGAGCTTCCCATGGCTTTACAAAACACTACTTGCTTATCCTGCGTACTATCCGATACAGGAGACTGTACAGTTCTGGCTTTCCCATCAGTGGGGTTGATGCCATTCTCTCCAGTTTTAATGTCAGAATCCCTCAGCTTCTCAATATAGCCTCTTTAACTGAAATAAGAACACCTTGGCTTGCCCCATTAGCAGTCTTGAGGGAGTGATGGCGCCCAGTCACTAAAAGCATCAAGCAGCTTTGTGCTGTCACCTGAGAGGATCCCACCAGCCAGCAAAACATCTTAGGGAAAGGAGAAAACTAGCTCAGCATAATACAATACCTATCAAATGGCCTAATCCAAGTAATAAGCTGATGTGAGATCCTGAATGAAACCTTCGATGGGATCTTGAAACATCAAATCCCAGAGAAACTGTAAAATCTGATACCTTGTTTTTAGACAAAGTTCAACCAATCCTTTGTTGACGCAAACCTCCTAAACTTGAAGACTTATCATATAAAAGAAGTGCCCTAATGGACAGTTTGGCTTCTGAACCGAAAGTCGGATCCTCAATGCACAAGTCACAAAAGAGTGATTTCATTTGGAGATGGCTCCCACCAATGACTACACCTGTTGGCTTCTCACATGAGAAGGGTTCTGTCATGTCACATGCTGTATTTTTAATTATGACTGTTTAGGTGGTAATCTTGAATGAAGATCAATAACTTTAAGTACATGCAAATAACTTTTGCTTTTTAAATTTTAAATGACTATTTAGTGAAAGATGACATATGTATAGTGTTGGATGAACAGCAGTCTTTCAAAGACCACATCACAAAGACAACTCAAGCGTGTAGATTTCCACTGCACAACATTCGAAAGATCAGGCCCTTCTTAACTGAGCATACAACTCCTGGTTCACTCCTGGTTCAACTCCTGGTTCAGGCTCTGATCCTCTCATGTCTGGACTACTGCAACGCTCTCCTAGCAGGACTTCCAGCAAACGCTCAAACCTCTGCAGATGATCCAGAACTCTGCAGTTCGTCTTATCTTCAAGGAACCGAAGCGAGCTCATGTTACTCCCCTCTTCATCAATCTTCACTGGCTCCCCATTGCAGCTCGGGTTAAATTCAAATCACTGATGCTGGCGTACAAAACTATCTCCAAATCAGCCCCTGTTTACCTCCACGAGCTGATACACTCCTACATGCCCTCCAGAAGCCTGCGCTCAGAGAAGGAACAGCCACTCGTGGTTCCGTCCCACAAAGACAGAAGATCTATCAGCAGACCCTTCTCTTTCACTGTCCCTGGATGGTGAAACAAACTCCCTGATCCAGTCAGGAAAGCAGCTACACTAACAGCTTTCAAAAAGCAACTGAAAACTCTTCTCTTCAGGGAACACTTACTAAAAATTTTCTTTTTTTCCTCCTCTGTCTTTATTTCCTCCTCTGTCTTTATCTTCTTCCTTTATTTCATTCCTGCTATGGTTTATTGATCAGTTGATACAATTTCTATTATGAGCAAGATGAGATAGACTTTGATGGTGCAACAGATTGCATTTTGCCTCTCCCCTAATGTAAGTCGCTTTGGACAAAAGCGTCTGCCAAATGCATAAATGTAAATTTAAATGTAGTAGTACATGTTGGCCCAATACTGCACAAGAAACACTTTGGTCTTTGTCGTATCAGCCTGTATACCAAAAATTGGTTTCCCACTAAAGGATCACTGGGTTAAGCTACTACTTACTTGAAAGGCAGAATGGGGGAAATTAGGTTGAAAAAGTACAATTTGAGACTAAAACAGTGGGTTCTCACCCTGCAATTTCAGTGGGTCCTAGCACCCCAGTGCTATGACAGTGTCACTATGCTTTGAAGACCCTCTTTATTGTTTGATCCTGATTCTTTGTAGTGATACAAAATCTAGAATATTCCTTCCAAAACCATTGGGGTGTAAACTCAGCATTCTTTTCAAATTTACCAAAAGATCCTGACTGCCCCCTAATAATCCCCTGTCTCCTCTTCAACAGTAATTAATTATGCAGTTTGTGTTTTGGTTCAACATATGGATTTGAACACTCCAAGTGGGGGTTCACATCTCTGAATCTATTTGTTCTTTTAGGGTGCTGAGTGATGTGATAAACATGAAAACGAAGGAGATGTGAGCTGAAGTGCAGATTTAATCCAGGGTAACTAGCATCTCACCAGTATCAGGAGACAGTGATTGGAGAGGTCCATGTGAACAGGGATGGTAGAGAACACAGAAAGTACCAGACAGCCAAACACCAAGGTGAACCTGCCAATGAACAAAAGAGGGGAAAACCATCAGTAACTGTATCCTATTTTGAGTGACTCACCTTTGATGACTAAAGAGACAAACTAAGAGTGTCTTTGTTGAGGCATGAAAGATCCTGAACAAATCCTCAAAATGAACTGCTAAATCTGAGAGCTTTCTGAAGGCCATTAGATTGAAATCAAAGCTGGTTGTGATCTGAAAACTCTTTTATCAACTGTCTAGACTAGAGTAACAGATGGTAGAGTACCTGAACAAAAATCATAGAACTTCTCCAAGCTGAGCATCACTTTCAGCGTCATTAAACCTGCAGGGTTGTGCTGGTGATGGATATGTGTGTTGTGGAATTCTACCAAAGCATACATCCTGTTTCTCTCTGTGAGTCTGATAGCTGGTTACAGTACGGACAGTGCAGGAACACACAGAACATGCTTTCTCAGCCTCTCTTACTTCTCAGACACTGAATAAACAGACCATTAAGAACATTGGCCTGTGGTGGTTAAGAATTGAAATAGACTCTCCTAGATAAAGCAGACGTCTGAGAGGAAAATTAACTGGCATTGCATTACCTTAGTTAAAGATAATCTTGCAGTATACTTTAAAACATAAAATGCGATCTTACTCAAAGTGTTTAATAAACAAAACAAAAAATCTTGCTAAACTGTAAAATGCTCAACATCCAATATTTCTTCAGATAAATGTTGGCCTAATTTCTAATTTTAATTTGGCAAAAGTAATAAACTGTTGTTGAACTGAGACTTGCCAAATGAAATGCAAATTCTGCTGACTTTCGAATGAACAGGGTCTCCTTGGGGTTCCTCCAGAGGCTCATTTTACATTTATTTAAAATAGATTAATCAGATTTTCTCAGTTGGAGTGACAACAGTTTCTGTATTTTCGGACTATGCTTATTTTAGGGCATCACGGTGGCGCATTGAACAGCACAGTCATCTCACAACAAGAAGAAGGTCACTGGTTCAAGCCTCAGCTTTGCTATTTGGCATTTCTGTGTGGAGTTTAAATGTTCTCCCTGTGATCGTGTGTGTTACTTTGGGTGCTCCAGTTTCACATGCAGGTACAGGTGAATTGCATACACAAAATTGTCCATAGTGTGTGCGTGTGTGTGTGTGCATGTGTATGCGTGCGTGCGTGCGTGTGTGTGTGTTTCCCGGTAGTGGGTTGCGACTGGAAGGGCATCCGCTGCATATAACATATGACAGATGAGTTGGCGTTTCCTTCCGCTGTGACGACCCCTGAAAAGGGACAACTGATGTGTGGCAGTTTTGGTTTATGTTCCATTTGCAAGACATTACCAAGAGATTTAAGGAATAAATTCTACATATAAAATTTTAATGAAATACAGATGGGAAGCAGGGTCTCTGAAGTCAAATTAAACCAAATGAGTCTACAACTGCTTTAAAGCGATTTAATGAATAGACTCTTCTTAGAGAGTTGACTCAGAGTACACAATGTTTTAAACAATCACTAATTCGTCAGTTAAATTGGAACAATTTTACAACTTTACAGCTATATATTGTAAACACACGATGACATCAATTGGCAAAAAGTGGAAAAGATCCCTTTACTGATTTTAAACAACAGACAAAATTGTATTTAGTTAGGCTAAATAGACAAACGAGACAATGTACTGCATTGATATTAACACATTTTTAGCACTATTGTCCTCAATCATAAGGTTGCTGTTCCAAGTTCAGCTCTGGGCCCTTCTGACTAGAGTTTCTATACTCTAAACTTGATTGTGTGGGTTAACTCCTGATGCCCAAGTTTCCTTCTGCATTTCAAAAACATGTTTCACAAGAATGAAAAACTAATTTTCCAATAAGAGCAAAGAAAACAGGAAATTGTGGGTGGGTCCTGCCTTCTGCCCAAAGTGAACTGAATATTGTTACCAAAAGTTCAACATAACATTGAAAAGAAACAGAAGGAACAGATAATTTTTGTTTAACACAGGATAAAGCATAATAAATGTGTTGACATATAGCAAAATAGTTTGTTAACAAAGCAAAGTATGGTTTGCTGAGATAAAGTGCATTGGATTGTTTTTGCTTAAACATTTTACTATATGATTCAAACTGAGGCCAGGTTGTTGAATATGCAAAAGTGTTGACCAATCAAAAATCAAAGTTATACATTTCATCAGATCTGATGAAAAAGCAGCTTTTTTCCGTTTCTAATTGTATAAGTAAAATAAACAGTATCATATACTCAACTTAACAGAGTTAGACCACCTTGACTTTGGGAAGGGTCATTATTCAACTTTAATCAATATCAAACCATTAGAGCATGCATTAGAGCCATTATCTCAATGTTGCTGTGAGACCTCACCTGTTCCTCAGTATTTCTTGCCCTGTCTTTTTTGTCAGTGAGACACAGTCTGTCTGACCTACTCCTCACCCTTTTAGTGCTTGGCAAACACATGGACACCCACACAGTCCAGACTCTTTCAGTTAGTGTGAGGGCTTCTGCGAATCTCATAACACTCCATAGCATTACAGTCCCCAAAGACTAGATCGTGACAGAGTTTATGAGTCATTGCAGGATATGGCACTTTCTATATCCTGGTGCTGCAGCAGACCACAACTATTACACTTAAACGGCTGCAGTGCTACTCAACTAGAACATGTTTATTGCATTTAAACAAGCATGCAGACAAATGAATAGTAGCAACCTTAACGTAAGTCCAAGTCCAAGCAAAAGGATTCTGCTATAGTCATTACAGACATGAAAACCGGTAGCTTGAACACATATAAAATAATACAAAACAAAATACTTCACTGTGTGTTAAAAAGCCATATACATCTGTTGTCTATGATCAGATTTGTTGTTTGCACTTATCAAGGGAAAAAAAATTGTAATGGTCATGATAACCCCATTAGACCCTGCATCCATTACAATGGCCCTCACTTAGATTCATCCATTTATTTTCAGCACATTTTTTGCTTCAATACAATTACATGAAATTATGACCTGTTGTTAATGACGTTCAATTACAAAGAAGCCAATGAAAAGCACTTTACCCAAACCCAAACCCAAACATGTTCAGTGCTTGTGCACATACAGTAGATTAAACAAAAAAAAAACCTTACAAGCGTTAAGTTCCCAGGGAAACGAACAAAAGAAAAAAAATTGAATGAGTTTAGTTCTTTTAATTATTAAAATTTTCATCCTTTTTATGAGAGCTTTCATACCAAGAGAATAACAAAAATTACACTACAATAATTTTCTGATATCTAAAACCTAATAATGGACTGAATGGGGTTAAACTAACTAAAACTAGTCATATAGGGGTGTGGATGAAGGCCAAAATGGTGAATGCTGTGTCTTAATATTCCTGTAAAAATGTAAAAATTCAGCAAGCAAAATTGTATTAATACATTTTTTTCCGATATACTTTAGTTTAAAAATTTATCCAAAATGTAAGAAAAAGTTAAAAAAAACTTTTTTAAATGAATATAAAATAAATATACAATATACTTATATATTTTAGTTTAGTTATTACTTAAATACAACTATTAACACTATGTTTTGATGATGATAAGTTCTGTTTAATTGCTATTTTTAAAAAAGATCCTATAATTACATCCTTTTGCCTGCCTTGGTAGCTTAGGGAATAGTGAGCATGACACATAGAGCAGCTGAGTAGTAAACACAACTTTTAGACTGGATTAACTTAGCTATTGTTTTTTGTTTAACTGAATGTAAAGAAACTATTTATGACAAATAAAATATTTTTTTTCTGTGAACTAAGAGAGCGTGACAAGATTTCCATAGCATTATTGCAGCTTCTTGTAGGTTTATCATCAAATGAATAAAGACAAAATTGCATGTTTTTAAAGAGCATTCAGGCAAAAAAAAAGGATGGTATAAAGTAGGTATTCCAATCTTTTCTCAATGATCTAGTCTACCTGCAGTGTGCACCATCTGACTGAACATGACAAGCTAGAGGGCAGTGTTTCTCTCTGCCAAACCAGACCATTAGTAAATTAAAAAAGAAGTAATACAGATCAGTTATTAGAACAAGACAACTAATTCACAATTTTTAAGAAAAAGAAATTAGTTCGTGCTGGAGGAAATTACATGACTAATTAAGAATTGAGAAGCCAAAAAAAATTAGTAAATGATTATTAGTAACGAATAATAAATAATTGTATTAAAAAACAAAGAGATGAAAAGATGAATTAAAGAAGATAAGACGAGAAGAATGGATCAAGATAAACAAATGAATGAATTTGACAAAGAAAGAATGCAGAAGTGAAGTGAGGGATAATGAAAAGACAACAAGAGCAAACAGCCAAGTGATTAAAATCAAAGCACTGAAGAGCGACAGATGAGAGTGTTATGACTTGAGAGGAAAGTTGTGGTGTGGAAAAAAAGGGAAATACAGGAAATTTGAAGAGAAGAGGAGAAATGTTCCAATGTAAATACGTCCATTTTAGGAGTGATCATAGTGTTCGTAACACTATGATTGCCATAATTAATTTTCCATTAGACTCGTATAAAATCTACCTTGAATAATCCATCCTCCACCACACAAGAGCGGCTGAGTTATACTGGCTGCTCTGAAAGATTGAATGGCTTACAGTAATAGTCTTTGAACATCTGGCTCTGATTTGGCTTTAGTTTCTGACGCTTGTGTTCAGTCTGAGCAGGAAGCTCTGGACACTGGCTGCTGTTTCCACTGCAGCTGGAACACCGCACAGAACTTAACTCAAAGCACTGACCAGAGCTTCACACTGAACCAGGGTTCATGGCACATAACACAGACTCGGGAGGCAACTAAATGTTCCAGTGTGGGATATTCAGTAGAGGTTCATTTGAAAGTAAGAGAAAAATATTATAGACCTTGTGCAGCTTAAAAGGTATATTTTAGATAAAACAGCAAACAATGCAATAACATTCAGTTTAGTTTAATTATAACTGAGTAAAACTGAGGTAGAGAAAGGGAGGGATTAAAAGACACGTTGTATTTCCTGTATTGATATTTGTGAATAGATTGTTTTTGCCACATTTATCAGAATTTGACTGGCTGTCAGCTGTGACCGTCTTTACCATTTACACTGCGTCTTTGAACATCCCTGCCTCTACTTGGCTGAAGTGAATTCTTTAAAATAAATAGAAGTGCTTGTTATAATTGTGTTTAATAAACTACATGTTAATAAAAAACTTACTGTATCTGTTTTCTTGACTGATTTAAGATAAACATTAAAGTCAAACATATTTTTAATTAAAGAAATCAGAATTTTTCACATCTCCAGAAAATTACATCTCAGCTTTTTTCTCCAATTTCCTCTAAAAAACATAGAGGAAATATATATTTTTAAATATAGTGCATTTGTTTGTTTGTTTTTTTAAGTGTCACGGTGGCACAGTGGGTAGCACGGTTGTCTCACAGCAAGAAGGTCGCTGGTTCTAGGCTCAGCTGGGGCAGGTGGCATTTCTGTGTGGAGTTTGCATGTTCTTTTCACGATTGCCCCGTGATCGCATGGGTTTTCTCCAGGTGCTCCGGTTTCCCCACAAGTCCAAAGACATACGGTATAAGTGAATTGAGTAAGAACGATTGCCCATAGTGTTAAAGAGTGGATGTTTCCCAGCGATGGGTTGCGCTGGAAGGGCATCCGCCGTGTAAAACATATGCCAGAGAGTTGGCGGTTCATTCCACTGTGGGGACCCCGAAAGGGAAGAAAGCCGACATGAAGATGAATGAATGTTTGTTTTTTGGTTCCACTTGCAATCACTGTACACATGGAGAATATTTAGTAAAAAAAAAACACATTAGGGAAAGAACAAGCTGAACCACTTTTGATGTTTTCCCACACAAAAAAGTACATACATTTAGTGTAATTCAAAAGTATAGAGGCAAAACACTCTATAAATCTTTATTAGTATTTATTGGGCTGATGTAAGTGCTTGAGCCCACCAAAAACATGATTGTGTAATTGGGGGGATAACACAAATAGCAATTATCAGCAGGATTGCACATATCCTAGTTCTTTTATTCCACTCCTCTTTGCAGATACTCATTGCAATTTGACCCCCAGATTTTCCAGACAATAGGTTTGGAATAAGTAATTAGTTTTTTTTTGAGTAAAAAAATTGCCTTCGCAATACAAGTTATTATAGAATAAGCATACCTTCGTGACTCTGGCTACATTTCAAGTCTGCTACATTTGAACTATTTAAATATTGAATTTGAAATCAGCACGTTGGGCTGATTTCCGAAGCATTATGAAACACTGAAGAGTGAAGTTAGTGTTTTTGTTAGTGTTTGTTGACTCTGTAAACGATCCATTATTACCAGTGATTTAAGGAACTCGGTCAACAAATCTTTAAAATTCTGAGTTTTATTATTTTTGGGAAAAATGTATGGATAAGATCTGCCAATAACATCTAGAACATCTAAAACAACACAACAGCTTAAATTAATTGCAGTATCACACAAAATGATTATTATATAAGAGACAGAAGAAAAATGTGGGCACCTTGGACAGGTGTCAGGTGAGAACTGATTGGGTCTGACATGAATTAAAGCCTAATCAGATGTGCTGCTGTCCATGGTCCTGTTGAACCTGATCAGATCATGCCATTACTCCATCAATCTGATGTTTTGGTTAGCTTTGCAATAAAGACGAGAAATTACTTTAAAATATCATAAAATTAATGATTTCTCTTTAAAATAACTACATCTTAACAATATTGTACAAATTTGGAATTCACACATTGATCATTAATTCAAACAGTATAATTTTTTCTTCAAATATTTTGTGTTGTCTAAATAAAAGCCAACATATGTGATTCAAAGTGATTAATTAATATAAAAGGTTTCAATGAATTATGGTTTAAGATTTTTCATTTTTGCTTTTAAAAAGAAAACCTGAAACCAATAACATTTTTAAATTAAAAAGTTATTCATTACCAGGACCTTTGAGTGGGATTAAATCCAAAATTTCAAAGCTGTTTTGTTACCAATCATTGGTAAACAACAAGATAGTCTTCATTTATAGCCAAACTTTCACCTTTTTTTCTCTTGACTACAATACTTTTATAAATTAATTTGTAAATTAATTCCTGAAACTGTCAGTGGAGGATTACTTCAGACTTCACAACTTCGAGCACTTTTACAGAGAGGCAGCCCCCTAGTCTTTTTGTGTGGGCTACTAAACCTATGGTATGCCCATACAATTCCCTCGGAGTCAGCTTTGAGTCCGATTTTAATTACAGTTTTTGAGAAAGTGGTTCACTACATTGTATCTTTCAGAGGAGGATATCGGACAAGAACAGACAGGATGTTCCACTGCCAGATGTCTATTAACTAATCCTGCTGTTTATACAGAAGACTTGAGAGTCTTGCATGGCTGATCAGCCAAATGAAACAGGCTGTTTTATTTCTAAGCAACTACTTCACCAAACACAACACAGGCAAAGTTAACCTGAGTGAGAGCTTCCAGTGAAAGTAAGTGTGCTTAAGAGAAATGCTTAATCACTTTAATGATACGATGAAGGTCAAATTATTCCTCATTCATAAATAAATATACCTCATTATAGGCTATATAGAATGGGTATATTTATGTGTTTATTTGTTCATATACTTACCATACTCTGACCTGTTAATTTCTTAAAGCTTTTTTAGGATAAAAAAGAAGAAATTTTAAACAGTGTGCTTTTTAAATAATTACATTCAAAAGCCTAATTAAATAGTGGTGCACAACTACAAAAAGTTGAATAGGGTGCTATAAAACAGAATCACATGAAAACATAAAATAAACACAGAACACTCTCATAAAAGATATCTCATTAGCTACTATCAGATCATATCTAAAAGCCAGTCTAAAAATGTGAGCCTTAAGCTTTGTTTCAAAAACGGTTGATTTTGATTTGTATTTTAAAGTATGTGAAACTTCTCAAAATTATTTGTATTATTTCTTTCAAAATATCAAAATCCAAGAGAAACTCCTTTGTTGACTATAATTCTGACTATCAAAGTAAAATAATATATTGATGTTTCTTTAGTTTTTTTTATATTATATACTAGTAACAGGATAAAAGAAGAGTACAGTAGGGACAGTAGCCGTGATAGCTCTTGAGAGTTGTGGGGAACAGGGCCAAATTTCCATGATACAGCAAAGCTTGATTTTAAAGGTGTGGGTCAGGAGAGATTTTCCTCACCCGGGTTATTTCCAGCCCTTCTTCTTTTCTTTTCCTTTTTCTTTTGGGTACCATTAGCAAGGATTTAGAACAAGCTCTTTTCCATGTGATGAGAGCACAAATCCTGCTCTACCAGAATCCAGAACCTACAAAACACTTTTTGCGGACACAGGAGTATCTTTTCTGCCATATTCATTCGTCAGCTTGGCACTCGAGGCAGATAGAATATGATAGACTCCAGCAAATCTTTATCAAAATATATTGTGTTAACTGATGGAAAAACAATGATGTGTGCCATTTTCAATGCCATTGCAATCCACAACCCGTCATTCATTTATTAAAGCAGACCTTTTTGAAACATGCTTTAGGTCATTTGTAAATCTTTAACTCTGTTCTAGATATTTATGGGAGTTGACAAAAAGCTCAAATCTGCTTGTGGAATTTATCTAATTATATTTAATTTGTGTTTAATATATATTTTGAGCATTTGTGGTCTGGTGGATAGGGCGACCGACTTGCAATCCCAATATTGCAGGTTTGAACCCCAGATCCACCGAGTTGAAGGTGGTGTGAGTGATGAATCACTTGCTTGAGCAAAGCTCCAGTTTCCTGACTGCTCCCTGGGTGCCGCAGCCATAGCTGCCCACTGCTCCGGGTGTGTGTTCACGATGTGTTTGTTCACTGCTTTGTGTGTACACTGGGATGGGTTAAATGCAGAGCACAAATTCCGGGTATGGGTCACTCTATATCTGGGCAACAGGTTACTTTCACTTCACTATCTGACTGGTAATGGAGCTCAATATCTTTGAGCATGAGTGGACAGTGTAGGTAATTCACAATTGAAGACCAGGAGATCTTTGGGGTATCACAAGATGTAATATTGAACGCTGCAGTCTTCCAGAAAATCTAACTAAGCAATGTGGTACATTGGGTTTTAACACTGTTAGGATGCACCCCCAAGGAGGAGCCCAGCCACTGATATTCATGAAGTCATCAAAAGGTCAGCCTTACATAGCATGAGAAGGCACTTATCAAGATGTCCCCAGACCTTAAGGAGGATGAGTCTCAGTGGGGGGTGTCACCAAATGGTCTACATCAATACAATAGTGATAAAAGAGATTGCAATTTAAAAGAGGTATGTTAAAAATCATAGTTCTTAAATTTGTAATCCTGCAACAGGAAGCTAAGATTCACTTGCATCCTCTGACTCCCACTGAGCCTTTTATCGGTCTTACACTCTTCCAGAAATGTTCTTCAAAGCACTAAGCAATGTATCAGGAATTGGTGCACACAGAATCCATCTCAAAGGCTGAACTAAACAACAAACAAAAGAGAAACCAAGTGGAGGAGGACTGATTTAAAGGGAAGATCTGCTAGCGAAATTCTCAATAAGACTTCAGAAGGGTTGAAATCTCTTTCATTTAAAAACACTTTCAACTCATTCACCTCACAAGTTGGGCAGCAGTAGAAAATCCCATATTCAGGGCTACTGCTCCATTAACTCACAAACCCTCTCAAACACAGGAAAGTACTGTTCACGGTTGGCTACGCTGTGTCGATTCGTTTCTTTTATGAGACAGGTAAATCACAAAAGGAGACCAGAAGCTAAAATTGGGTAAATATTGAAGGGGAAAGCTTACTCATAAAAACTACTATTTTGAGCTTTGGGTGATAAGAAAAACAGGAGCTAAAATTACAGATGGATACAGCTGTAAAATTGTTTATATTTAAGCTTGCACTGCTTACTGAAAAAATTTGGTACTTTATGGTGTTTAATTATTTAACAAGCATTTAATTGGATTTTCTAATCAGCCACAGAAGCAGAACAGCAGTGGTGCATGAGAGATAACTTTAAATCAAGATGAATACCCTTTCAAAATGCTGTTTTCGACGTAAAGCCTTAAATGAAATATATTTTACAAAGGATGTTTTTGAGAAATTAGGTAAAAAAAATGCAAATCAGTCATTTGTCACATCAGAAAAATCTCTATTTCACTTTCACAGAAATTTTACAGCTATGTTATACTCTGCATAATTTTTATTTAATCAAAATATAACAGGTTATGTGGTCTGAATTAGTTACTATATTACTAGTGTACTAGTTTGTACATGTAGTTATTTTTAAACAAGTACAGACATTACAACAACTAGTTTCCTTCTCCTCATTTCTTCTCTTCACCCCTGCAAAGCAGTGGCCCTGTTGCCTCTCCACATTTACAATTTTATTCCTGTTGTAATAACCAATACTTTGATTACATTAAAAAGAGGTTGGTGTGTTTTCTGATTGCAATAATATCATGGTTTATGTTCTTGTGTCTCGTCTCTCAATGGAGCTTTTATAATCAGTGTAGATATAATAAGTGAAGAAATATAAGCATATTTATTACATGGCCAATGCAAAATGCACTCTAAGCACTAAGCACTATAACTTCCACTCAGTCATGTGGGAAAAATAGGCATGCTCATTAGACGGTTAATCTTAGGTGCTCAAAGACTCTCTTCTTCTGCTAAGATTAAAGCTAGTAAGGCTCTCAAAAATATTGTTTTCTTTTGAAACTCAAGTTTAGCATGATGTATGTAAGAATGTTAGCCAGGTTAAAAAAACGAGTAGAAACTTCTCCTCACTTATCTCTATCATTCAATAACAGGTGTACATATTCATGCAATGGCGCATTATCTGTTTTAATGGCAGGTTTTAAGAGCGTCTGAACTAGACCATTCACAGTAATCTTTGTTTGGAGCAGAAAACGAGGACCGCACTCCTCGTGTGTCTAGTCAAAGACAAACCTTTTCTACAGCCGAAAACTCTGTGTTATAAAGATAGATTTTAGAGATCCACGAATAAACATTTTTAAGAAGGCGGAAGAAAATGTTTCTATATGAAGTGTATAACAGAAGACAAGGAAAGAGATTCTGTTGTCTTTACACGGAAGTAAATACACAAAAAAAATACCACTTCTGTAAAATAATTGTAAAGCCACCCACTAATTTATTGATGTAATCAGGTCTGGCTTCAGAAGAAAGTTTGTTCCCTGTTGCCTTCTGCTGAGAAAAACTCCACACCAATCAATCTTTGCAAGATACTTATATAATTAGAATTTTATCTTGCTGTGGTTATGTCATATACTTGAATGTAATACAACACCTCTAAATCTGACTGCCTAAATGTTATAAATTATTGTTGCTTTTATTTGTTTTCATGAATCCTCATTTCTCTCCAGTCACATTCATGTTTAAAGTTAATCTTTACTTGTATTTATTCATTACTTAGGGTTTAGAGTATGTCAATTACTAAAATCTTGAATTCACAGGCCTTTGACAGAAGTGTATTTTTTTCTTCTTAAAGTGTACTAAGTGAAAATTAGTACACTCTAGAGCAGTGGTCGGCAACCCGTGGCTCTGGAGCCGCATGTGGCTCTTTAGCGCTGCCCTAGTGGCTCCCTGGAGCTTTTTTAAAAATGTTTGAAAAAGGAAAAAATTAAAGGAAAAAGGTAAATATATATTTTTTTAATATGGTTTCTATAGGAGGACAAACATTCTTAACGTTTTCCAATGCTGTAAAAGAGTGTAAAATAAATATTGAATTTCAACATTTCTGTCAGCGACGATTTGCGTCATCACCCGCGACACACGTTTCTATCAGCAGGGGGCGGGATGCCAGGTAGGTGGCTGCTGTAAACAAACCAGCGGCTGTGTGAAGGGCCCTGGATCCCAAAGAGAAAAAGAGAAACATAACTGAGGAAAGCAGAGGATTCAACGGTTCTTGGACCGAATCGTTTGCATTCATTGTCGATGCGGAAGGATTGCCTGAATGTTTGCTCTGTATTGGGAAGTTGTCTAATAACAAGAGTAACGTGGAAAGACATTTCCAGGGAAGGCATGCACGTATTTAGTAACAAAGTGGCTGTGATTTTATATACTTCTTTTCAAAAGGCTGCTGTTTTTTTTTTTTTATAAATGTATGCTGCGTTTTTTTCGCATTGTTGCCCAGTTAAGGGGCACGTTGTGCACGTTCCATTTTGATGTTGTTTTTAGGAATCCTCAAAATAAAAATTACATCAAAAATCCGATTTCTTTATTGCATTTCTCTAATTTCATCAAAGCAATGAAATAATTCGTTAATATTGTAATCGTACAACAGAGTAGTCACGTGGTGCGTCGTTCTCTACAGGATTCACTGCAGGGAAAATAAACATTTAATCATGAAGGCTCATTATGTATTCGTAGCAAACTTAGTTATTTTTATAGTAGGCTAATATAGATACATAAAGCATGTGTTGCTTTCATTATAAGGCTTATACAAGGCTTTTAATTTTTTGCGGCTCCAGGCCTATATGTTTTTTGTTTTTTTGGTACAAAATGGTTCTTTCAACATTTTGGGTTGCCAACCCTTGCTCTAGAGAAAACTCTTCTCTACGCTATTGTAGACTTGGAGTCCATTTTTACCCTGACTGGTGCAGTAAATTCAGATCAGAGAGGGATTTTCATTACTGGAACGACCTCAAGAAACACAAGAACACATGAAACGCTGGTTGTGAAATAGCTAACTACATTGACACTTGTATTACATGAGAAGATTATGACCGAAGTGTCTAAAACAGCTGATGAGGTTTTTCCAGCCTTATCAGCACTTTAAAAAGTTTCCATTCAGTAGCAGAGTGACAGAACACACACGTTCACTTGGCTCCAGACATATGTCTATACATGTTCACATCTTCCATTGTTACTCTGGCTTTTTATGGCATTAATGATGTTTTGAGGGGAAGCAGATGGGCCAGATCTGTCAAACTTTTATTGACACAGTCCATGTAAGGATACAGTAGCCAAGAGCCCTGTCTTTGACGTCTCTCTCTCTCTCTCTCTCTCTCTCTCTCTCTCTCTCTCTCTCTCTCTTTCTCTCTTTTTGTAGTTGTATGAATTTATGAAGGGGATGTCTTTTTTCCTCTTTTGGCTGTTTTTTTTCAGAGGTCATCTTTATCCATTTGACCTCAGTCTTTATGTAATATACTCAGATATCACCATTTGGGTCTTACACTAGACCTCCTACCTGCCAGCTATGGTCTATTTCTATACCATATAACTATAATTCTCGATTGGAAAACGCACCTCAATTCAGCCTCTGAAATTTCTTTTTTATATCATTCATCTGTTTCTCAAGACTAATTTTTAGAGTCAATTAAATTATTACAAAAGTTGGAAAAAGGGAAAGGAAAGGAAATAGGGAATAAAATGCAATGGAAAATAATGGGTTAAATTAATTTTTAATTCATTTAACTTGAAAGAGTTAAACTAAGTGACAGTACAATTTAAAGCCAAGCTCTTTGAGGAGTTCTTACCCCTCGATAATTTCATAATTTTAATAATGATTTTCATAATAAATAATATATGTGAAAATGAAATTATGAGCAATTTGACCCATACATGTGACACATAAAAGATCTAAAAGTAGTAGGTGATGAAGTTAGTTTTGACATGAAATCATGGTAGAATTAGCTATGTTTTACAACAAAACTTGGTAAATGTGTAAAATGTCCCTCTAATATTAGAGGATTAAATTTGGATCCTCTAAAATTATTTGTACAATTATTTGTAGTTTATTTACACTGCAGTATCTGCTCCCCTTTCAGATCCAAGATCACATCTTTCCATAAATTTAACATGTATATCACTCACAAACCATGCAAATGCATTCTTTTGCAGTGAATTTATAATTATCTTTTCTCTATAAGCACCTAAGGTAAAAACCAAAAAAAACTATAACGCTGCTGTTTTTGCCAAAAAAACTGCCTTTTGCTAGGCAGCAGAGATCAGGTTAGTCTAAACACTTTCTAAATAGACTTTCACTCAATCATCAAACTTCCTCTAAACATATCTAAGTGAAAGTGACTGAAACTTTAATTCATCAAGTGGAAACTTGAGTGTGGTCGCCAAATGACACTCATCCTAATGTATACACCAGGGGTCTTCAATCCAAAATGTTCAAAGAGCTATATTGGACAAAAAAAAGCAAAAAACTAATATGTCCGGAGCCCGCAAAAATGAAAAGCCTTATATAAGCCTTATAATGAAGGCAACACATGCTGTATGTATCTATATTAGCTATATCAGCCTACTATAAAAATGACTAAGTTGGCTACAAATACATAATGAGCCTTCATGATTAAATGTTTTTTTTTCCCTGCAGTGCATCCAGTAGAGAATGACGCACCACGTGACCATTGTACAATGCCTCCTCAAGTTTAACTTCATTACAATATTAATGAATTATGATACATTGCTTTGATGAAATTAAAGAAACGCAATAAAGAAATCAGATTTATGATGTAATTTTTATTTTGAGGATTCCAAAAAACAAGTTTGGGATTTGGGCAACAAACAGTGCAATAAAACGATGATTCGGTCCAAGAAACGTTGAATCCTCTGTTCTTCTCAGTTATTTTTATTTTTCTCTTTGGGATCCATGGCCCATCCCAAAGCTGCCCCCCTGAAAGAAACGTGTGTCACAGGCTATGACACACATGGGGTGTGGTGTAGCTCAGTGGTAGAGCACATGGTTTGCATGTATGAGGTTCTGGGATTAATCCCAGGGGCATTGGCAATTTCCCCTTCTGTAAGTTGCTTTGGACAAAAGCATCTGCCAAATGTAAAATGTAAATCTTCATTGAAGGAAAATGCTCACTTAAATATTTATTCTACACACTTTTACAGAATTGGAAAACATTAATTAAGAATGTTTGTCCTTCTATAGAAAACATATTGAAGCAAAAAATATATTTACCTCCCTCATCTTTTTCCATTTTCAAACATTTTTGAAAAAGCTCCAGGGAGCCACTAGGGCAGTACTTAAGTGCTCTAGAGCCGCGGGTTGCCGACCCCTGGTATACACAATTAACTTTAAAGTTGTTATGGGTGAAAGATCGATTTAAGTAGTCCCACCCTAAACACCCTGTTTGAAAAGCTGTGAATTGCAGAAACATACAGCGTATTGGCTTGTTTTCCAGCTCACTGGAAAGGGAACTTTCATCTGATTGCAGTTGGGAAGTTCTGTGAAAATCGCCAGACACAAAAGACCCTGAACTCGCTGAACAGGGGCCTTCACCACAGTGACTACTGTCTTTGTTTTGTTGGATGCTTTCTTTGACCTTGAACTCATTTATCCCCGTAAACACTCCAGAACTGTTTGATAGACTATTTTGTTATTTTAATAAAACCACCCTCCAGTGGTGTATGTTCAATTTTGAATTAAACCTGTGTCCTCATGCACACCCATGACAAAGTGCAAAACTTCAGAGCATAACCAATTCTGGAATACACACTGATTTATTTTTGTAAATTACCCCTCAATGACATTAGTTAAATGCTCATTTTCTATTACAAGCTTTGTTAACTTGATACTCAAAACTGTGCAAAATAAAGGGTACAGTCTGGCAAGTTACAGCGAGTTTAACTACCACTAATCAAATTTTTTTGGTTTTCATTTCATTTTCCACATCACTGACTACTGCAATTCCTCTCATGCTAAAAGAAGAAAAGAAAAATGCTCTACAGGACTCGTTTTCGATTAGAACAATAATCTGTTGAATAGGTTTCATAGTTCCTGCTAGCTTTTTATTTCAAGCCCTACGCAGATCTCTGACGTACGTTATGCTTATATCGTGGTAGTCTGCTGTCAAATATTTTTTAGTATAATGACCACTAAAGGCATAATTAGCTGTTGTCCTTGGCAACTCATTTCCTGCACAGTTCTGTTTTATATCCACTTACCCTGTTGTTCTGATATATTTGCCTCATTTTGTTTTTAATGGTCGAATTGAACATTATATCTAGTTTATTCCCTTGGTCTCTTTTAAATGAGCTTTCGCCTTTCTGCAGGTAGTGAGAGTTGTTAATCAGGCAATGCAGATGTTTTTCATGAATCTTGTTTTTATGATGTATAGCTGTTAGATGTATTATTAAATCCAGATGGTGTCAGGTGCAATTTCATATGCAGAGGTTTAATTAGTGTTGTACCTATTATTTAGTCTTTTAAACAATTTCAAATATTAGAGCATGATGCAGTGGTATCAGTCAAATTTATTTAACACACACTCAAATTGGGAAGCTGGCTTTGTGGGCATGTTTACTCATTGTTATGTTCACTCTTTTTACAAGACTTGTAGGAATGAGAAGTACCCAGGTGTATCAGAAAGGGATGAACAGAAGATGTTTCCTAATGAGGAAAGCAAGCTATCTGACTCCCTAGTTTCCTCTCTTGGGTTCTGTTAGTCAGTGCCAGATTTGACACAGATTGATTTGTGTCATTTCCAGAGTGGGGAAGCCATTGATCCAGCTTTGGGTTGTTCAGTGTAGCATCTGCTTTCATTAGCAGAGTGAGTTCTGTGTGGAGACCTGGCAAGGCTGAAGATAGCCTTTTTAAACACATTCATCTATCATAACCGTTTACCTTAAAACTAGTCTGCTCAATAGATCAGTTAGCAGCTATAATTTCATATCAGTGAGAAGTGTTATATGCCATCCGTTGTTCACAATAAGACCAAGGTTTCATATTGAAGATTTAAAGACGTTTTCAGATTCTTAAATGTTTCAGTTTTATATTTTATACATGCAGAGACCTCATCAATATCAGTTACAGTCACAATTCCCTTAAATTGCGACCATCTTCCCTGTTCCTTCAATCCACATTCATCATCTTCACCTGTGTCCCTTATCATAAATAGCCTTATACGTTCTGCTTATGAATTATGGAAGATACATCTCATATTTCCTTTCTCTGTAATGTTTTGGCTATTCTTGCCTCCTGCTGTACAGATTAGTCCTGTCATCTTTACCCTTGACATTTGATACTACTAGATTATACCTGCCTTCTAACTCTTGTTTGGAAGAAGAAAGCAAAAATTAACTTCATTACAAAATGTAAAACACAGAGAGTCGCTAAAAAGTAGAAACAAATCAAGAGCACATAGCAATATGGAGGATTGCAAGAGCTATCATAATAAACTATCATATAAGTAAAATCTATTTAGAACTATAAAAATGAAAGAAAATGGAACAACACACAAGTTATAAATGGAATAATACAAGCCTCAAAGGGCCAAAAAGTCAATGTTATAAAAGGAAATGAGAAATTCACTTTTAAATTAGTAGTTCACTAGAGTATGCCCTAATCTAGCTGCTGGCTATGGAAATAGAGGAGAAGATAAAGTGTCTTCTGAAAGGGCTAACATTACTATGATACAGCAC
Source organism: Danionella dracula (assembly GCA_900490495.1). NCBI lineage: Eukaryota > Metazoa > Chordata > Actinopteri > Cypriniformes > Danionidae > Danionella > Danionella dracula. Next base: position 6,443,957 of record UELW01000778.1, on the reverse strand, counting down.
TTCTGCTACTGGACTACTATTGAAAAATCTACTCGAGACTAGAACATGATTTCCCATCGAATCCAAGAAACAAATGTGCAATTGCAAATTTTTCCTAAATATTCTCTTCTCCTGGAGTGTTACATCATTTTTGTGCTTCTTATTTATACTCCAATGAATAAGACTTTAATACTAAAATACATAAGATTAAAGTATAATACAGCAGCAACAGAAAACTTGCAGCACTCAGAGCACATTTTGTAAAAAGCTGTTCACTGTGGAAAAGTGTGTGGGCTGATTTGAAATTACAAGTAATAACAGCATCTCCTCCGAGTTAGCTCATTAGTACAACTTTGCCTTTTTCCATCAAGATGAATGAGTTTTGCATCAACATCTGCAGTTTTTTCAAAACACAATGAACTTACTACTCATTCAGCAGGAAGAATTTAATTTAATAAAGGTTATTGCTACATTGATTTTAGTAACAATAAATAAATTAATCAGGTAATTTTAAAGCAACAATTACATTCTATATGTATGAATACACTGTAAAATTGTGTTTACTCATTGTAACATTGGGTAAAGTGAAATATTATGTAAACTTGACTTTCTTGCATGTTTTAGAATTGCCCCCTCATCAAAAGCATGTCTCATTTTGTATTCAGAATTTTTCATGCATGTTTATGTAATACTATATTCCTCTTCAAGTTCAAAACTGCTTGATAAGTATAGCGCCCCCATTGTTATAGCGCTGACCATTGACCAATCAGATGACCCATTAATGAGGAGCCGACGCGCTGTCTGATCCATGAGTGTAAGAGTAGCAGATCCGCAGAACAACCAGAAGAAGTATGTTTTTGGTTGACCCCAGACAAGGCAGAGCTGTTCACCCAAACCTATGGTCTATAATTCTCTTTCACTTGGTTGATTTTACATTTTTAAATGACTTGTATTTTTGTATTGAATTATTTTACCAATGTTTCCTGTTTTTAACACTTTTATTTGTAATATACTCTGGTTTGTCTTTCCAATTTTGTTTCAATTGGTGACCAAAATATTACTTAATAAAATATGATATTACCCCAGCACATACATGGTAAAGTGCACACTAATACGTCACTAATTTTGAGAAAATAAATAGTTTGTAAAAGTTTGGTAAAAATATTTTTCAAAAACTACAAGACAAACTCTGAAGAGAACAGAACAGTAATGGACACCTTACAATACAAAACAATCCCCAATAGATCCCATTTAAAGCATTCATCATTCCCAGACCTGAATTACAAGGCTATGCAATACACTTAAATACCGTATCACACTACAATAAAAAGTGGAGCTGGATTGACTAGCAGTTAAGTATTACAAGAAGCAACTCAGGTTACCAATTGAAAAAATCAAAGTGTGAATTTAGTGACAATTTAGTATAATGAACATTTACATTGTTACAACTTCACAGCTATAAAGTAGACAAAAGCGCAATTAGATTAGCTACACTTTGGTTTGTTTACAAGTAAAAGTCAGTCTTGTAACTTAATATTCCACCAATGCCATGTGACTACAGCAGAGGAATCTCTTCAGAATGGGTGATGCTGACTCAAGTTAATTTTTCTTTGAGAGGACTAAAGGGCAAGGAGAATTTACAGCATAACTTTTCCTTATGTTGCAAGTGTAACATTGCTATACCTCCAGGCTTTGTTGGTGAGACAGTAAAGAAGCCGTGTCAGACCAGTGCTGACTGGAACTTTTATATGCTGATCTCTACCAAGGCATCCCCCATTAGACCCGAAATAGCAGCAGGGCTATCCATCACTCGCCCCCATAAGTGGAAGCTCTCTCTTGCATTTGCTCCAATTGTAGAAAAAAAGGTGAAAACCTGACTTTTATAGCCATGAAAACAAGCTGTGGTAAGCACTGCTGCCACACTGTACGGTGGTTTATGGTTCAAGTTCTGGTTAAGAAACCTCTCTGTGTGGCTGTGTGAAGTATAAATCATACTTGTGTATGTTTCTTCAGAGACTATACTTTGCCCCCACTGGTAAGTCACCACATGACTTATAATAATAGTTTTTGTCTAGATTCATACATGCATCAATTTCACCAGTAGGATTTTTTTAGATCATTATGCAGTTTGTATCTCTTCTTCTGTAATTAAATCTAATCAGCATCAATTAAGCATCTGGAAAAAAAAAATTTCTATAAAAATTTTAGAAATCATAAACATTGATTACAGTGCGTCACGGTGGCGCAGTGGGTAGCACGGTCGTCTCACAGCAAGAAGGTCGCTGGTTCTAGGCTCGGCTGGGGCAGGTGGCATTTCTGTGTGCAGTTTGCATGTTCTCCCCGTGATCGCGTGATGCGAAATAAATGAATTGAATAAGAACGATTGCCCATAGTGTTAAAGTGTGAATGTGTGTGTGAATGTTTCCCAGCGATTGGTTGCGGCAGGGAAGGGCATCCGCTGTGTAAAACACATGCCAGAGAGTTGGCGGTTCATTCCGCTGTGGTGACCCCGAAAGGGAATAAAGCCGACATGAAGATGAATGAATGAATGATTACAGTTTTTCCCAATTAAATTGACTGATACTGTGGCAGTATAACAATAGATTTTGGGTTGTCTCCTGTTTGAATAACATTGAGGAGGAAGTGAAAGTGGAAAGCCATGTAAACGGAAGTTGTTTGACATCATGTGATGTCAAAGGTTTGACATCAGTTGCATGTTCAGAGAGTCAACTCTCAATATACAGTAACAAAATGCTAAAAAACACACAGTGTGGAAAACACAGGAACTTTAAAATATAAAGTAATTAAAATCTACTAGTATGTGAGGAAGATGCCAATGAGGCTGAAGTGTTTCTGATACTTTATGTGTAACTAGAACTAGAGGGAGTCCACTCTTTCTTTTTAAAGAAAGCTTGATACATGGAAGACTCATTCATTCATCTTCATGTCGGCTTTCTTCCCTTTCGGGGTCGCCACAGCAGAATGAACCACCAACTCTCTGGCATATGTTTTATGCAGCGGATGCCCTTCCAGCCACAACCCATCGCTGGAAAACATTCCCACACACATTCACTCTTTAACACTATGGGCAATTGTTCTTACTCAATTCACTTATACCGCATGTCTTTGGACTTGTGGGGAAACCGGAGCACCCGGAGAAAACCCACGCGATCACGGGGAGAACATGCAAACTCCACACAGAAACGCCACCTCCCCTAGCCGAGCCTAGAACCAGTGACCTTCTTGCTGTGAGACAACCGTGCTACCCACTGCGCCACCGTGACACTTACATGGAAGACTTTTAGATTTAAAAACTAAAACTGGAGTTTTAAATTAACCTACAGATCCATGTTAGATGAAATAACATGAGCTCTATAATTGTATTATATAACCAAAAATATAATTTATTAATTTATTATTTTTTTTATAAAAATATTGACCATATAGATGAACCAAGCCTTTGTTTACTTGATTCAAATGCTTTTTTATCTAGCCTTATTTCAATAGGGATGAGGAAAAAAAAATCAGGAATCCCTGTGAGAAAAAGGAATGGAAAGTAATCCTTCCACTTAAGAAAACAAGGAAATTATCCCTTTACTTTATTTTTTTCGAAGAAATAAATCTCTTTTATTTCCAAGCATTCCATCTGAGTAAGATAAGAGCAACTGGTAAAGTACGGTTATGAGTGAGCTCTGGTGTTTTCAGCCTTGAGAGTTTCAGATTGTTTGTGTGTGTCCTGTTGCTGTTGAAGATGTGAGTGGGAGGAGAGATCAGAATGCTATGATCAAAAACATTTTTTGCTTGAATGACTTACCTTTGAAGCTTAACACCACTTTAAACACTCGCTGTCATATGAGAGGGAAAACATTTTTCTAGCTGATTAAATTTGGATCGAGATCTTTATAACTCATGCTGCGGTAATTATCTGCAATTTAGCTTAACAAAACAAAATATGCCATCAATCTTTTGGGGCGAAATGCAAATGTATACAGAAATGACCCTTAACTTTAAGAAAGTCTTGGAATGATCAGAACTTTTACATCAGTTACTTTTTCACAATCTGAATGAAGGGAACATGTTGGTTTCAGGCAAATCATGAGCATGACTCAGTAGTTTTGACTGTACAGTGCTTGTGTTGGTACTCCCACTGCCCAGAACATGCTTCAGGTGAATTTAAAGGGCTCATGTTATGGTAAGCCTTTTTGTTGTTTTTTGTTGATATTTAAGAGTAGATAGAATCGAAACTCGAAGCATGGATGATTCCATACAAAAAAACTATTTAATAATTAGTTTCTTTTAAGAAAAGCTAGCTCACATGCGTACCATTGTAAAGTCAAGGCCAGACATGCAAGGACCAATTTCCCTTCCCCGGAACTGATGCACTATCCACAAAGCAATGCCTTCTCTCGTGATAGAATCTGTGAGCAAATCAAACAGAAGGAAAGACGGAGCAAGCATCACACAACTTGGACTGGTGTTGTTTAAGATTGGAACAAAGATTAAAAAAAAAAGATGCTCAGTTCCAGGGTGTACAGAAACCAAACGTCTATATGACTCTGGCTAACAGAAGGTTATATAACATAAGGTCTCTCGAATTTACATTGACTGACAGACAGTAACTTTGCATACGTTATGAATATGCAAATAGCTAACCAATCGGTGATTAACTGGGGAGTGGTTACGAAGTTTGCCAAATGAAAATCTCAGCTAATTTCCGAAATAAAACCCAGGATAGAAAATGAGGAGTTTGATAATTCGACCAATGTAAACAACATGCTATTGAAAATAACACAATGTCACTGACCTTTTAAGTGTTTTAAGGAGTGTTTTGTGGACACAGAGCTTTGTGGACATAGCTTAGCCAGGAATATATATTTATGTCAACTTAAAGGTATCCAGATTAGAAAATCTTTAAATTATTTTGATAACTACTGTAAAGCTATATAATAAAAAATAATAAATCCCATATATATCAACATGAATTATATTTGAGCTGCTCTGATGTGGCCATAGTTGTTATATATCCCATTGGCTGGGAAACTACTGCAATGTACTCTTGTTCCCCAGCATCGTCCAGTATTAGTATTTGTCTGTAAATGTCCTGTATAAAACAGGATCCTCAAGTCTGATGCATTGAGTTTAAATAATGCAGACATTTTGGAATTACACATACCTTGAGTCCGTAATATTATGATACTGCTTAGTTGTAGCGCGATATTTTATGCTTTACACTAAAACACGCTCACATTAACAAAGTAAGTAATAAAGGTAGAAATCAGTTAAAATACAAGCTACTCACTTCAATGACCCACATATATCCGCATGGAACTGGTGGCAATAATTGTTTTATATTGTGACGACCCTCCGTTACGTCGTCGCCGCGGAGCATCATGGGAGGCGCTTATATTAAAGTTTAAAAGCAAATGCTCCAATGTTATGTTTTTATGTTTAATGACTTTATTATTTGAATATGTATGTGATGTCAGGGTATGTGTTTGGTATGTAAGTGTGTGATTTTGATTAACATTGTCGGACTAACCATCCATGATACACTGTGTGTGATAGGTGTGGCTACAGGTGGCTGCGGAGTTAGGGGGTTGAGTGAAAAATAGAAGTGTGCTTAATAAACAGCGTTGCTGCAGATACAGGACTCTGGAGTGATTTCTACACAGCCCTTTTAAGAGCTAAACAACAGTTCTCTTAACAACTCTGGGATACCCTGGGGTGTATGGGACACAAGGATCTCCACCGGCTTTAGGCGCTCAGCATAGCGTAGCTGTACAGTTAGCTAGTTTAGCCGCGACCTCGACTAGCTGCTCATCACAATATATTTAAGAATTTTTGTAGTTTACAAACACTGGCTTTTTATGTAAGTTTTACCAGTTCCCATTGTTGTGTACTTTTACTATAGTTGCATTTGCTTCAAACACAATGCCTCTTTATTTTCATTCATTCATCTTCATGTCGGCTTTCTTCCCTTTCGGGGTCGCCACAGCAGAAGTAACCGCCAACTGTCTGGCATATGTTTTACGCAGCGGATGCCCTTCCAGCCGCAACCCATCGCTGGGAAACCTCTTTATTTTTACTCATTTAATTTAAATTTCTAGTAAAAGCAACTGTATCAGCTTCAAGTATATGTCTCAGTCTCATTCCAGTCTAGGTTGTTCAAAAGTGTGACCACATAAACTTCACTTCCCCTGACTCTGGATTTTCAGCATCCGTCCTGTAAACCAATCCGCTCTAATGGCAATGGCAACCTGCCGAACATTCTACACTGCAGTAAACTGTATGAACACTTCAGAGAGACCGGTCATTAGCTAGACTAGAGCATCATTAGGTGACTTTTCTGATCTCAATAGATTGTAGCTTGAAAGGTTCTCCACATTTATGATATTTAATTCATGTAGATTGCTATAAATAGCCGTTGCATGATGCGTTAGAGGCATTCACTTGAAGCAAACTGCTGAGAACACACCTTTACTTGCTCTTTCCCCATTCCCTTGGCAACAAACTTATATTGTCAACTTTCAGTTTGTTGTTCATGCTCAACAAAAAAGATGCACAAAAATATTTTATTTTCCATCAAAAAATAAGGTCTAGATTTTTCAACAAACTAAAAATCCAAAAGGCATTTGTGAATCAGTGACAATATTATATTTTAAGAGTTGAACATTTACAATTTTTTATAATAGGTAAAAGACAGAGAAAAATTAATTATATTACAGTTTTTACAATTGCTATGACAGTTTTTTTTAAATACATTTAACGCGTTTGCGTAACTCTTAACGCACTCTTAACTCTTAACTCTTAACGCCGAATCAGATAAAACACAATTGGCAAAACATCTCAGAACCCCCCATTGTAAACAAAACTCCAAAACTAATTTTCAAAATACAATAATACAGTTTTCAAAACACTAACACATCTTTTCTTCTGACCGCAACATTTGGTCAATCATAATACATTGAGAGAAAAAAATGACATTGTTTTGGTGTCGGTGGAACTTGAGTGTAAAATAAGTTCAAACATTTGAAATTTGTGTTACCTGTAAGCCTTTTTTGTATAAAAGCAACAAAAAAATGCATAATGTATAGCCTTCATAGACGGATGGTTTGCTAAACGTGTTAAGAATTTAGGATGGTTGTTAAATGTATTGAAAAAAAACTGTCATAGCAATTGTAAAAACTGTAATATAATTATTTTTTTAAATAATTTTTCTTCTTCTCTGTCTTTTGATACAGTTTGAAGGAGGAAAAGTGAAGTGAAAGAGTGACTAACTGAGTTCAGTATTTAACCCATACAAGTACACAAAAACAGAGCAATGAACAATCTCACCATGAACCCAAACCTGGAGCAATGGGCAGCCGTGGCTACTGAGTCTGATGAGCCTTTCCCAGCTTCCCAGCCAGTCCCAAACTAACTCATTGCTGGCCTTCTCCTTATCTCCAGGTCACAACTTCCACCAACATTAAACATGCTGAAAGAAAATATGACTTTCTAACTATTTGTTTTTATTAAACAGTGTTGCTTTATTTTGGTGATACCTATCTTTTCAACATGGAATCAGAGCCTTGGAAATTTGTCAAGCTTTTCAATGAAAAACACGCGACTAGCAATGTTTAGCTATTACACAGGGTCTCTAAGCGACATTTAACAATCTAACAGGAAGCTCGACTTTGCTGCTGCTACTGCTGCTAGAATGACAAAAAAACTAAAACAAAAAACAAACACACTCACAAACAGACAAAAAATAAACAACAAATATCAGTTGTTCTCGTTTGGTACAAAGTAAATGTTAATAAATGTTTCACAATTTATGTACAAAGAAATATAGTAAAAAAAGTGTCTCACTCTGTCTCACTGTAGAAGTTCAGCTTAAGTGTACAGATGGTAAAAATATTTTTGGGTAAAACATCAAAATAAGAAACCTTTTTTTCATTCATCTTCATGTCGGCTTTTTCCCTTTCGGGGTCGCCACAGCGGAATGAACCGCCAACTCTCTGGCATATGTTTTACGCAGCGGATGCCCTTCCAGCCGCAACCTATCGCTGGGAAACCTAAGAATCTTAAACTGAGCTTTGTGACAAACGACAAAGAAGAATCTCCTGCACAAGCTATTTAATTATTATACTATAAATGAATTTATGAAAATGAGTTGAACAAATTAAATTTACCTTTTTTTACTTTTTTATAAAAAAAATTTGTCTGCAAAAACTTAAAAATCGATTCATCCAAGGTAATATAACACAATTTCTCTTTATCAATATTTATTTGAAAAACACAAAGCAAAAACATTCTAAAATCAATGGGCTATGTTCTAAAATCTATGGCTGATGTTGCTGGCCTCTGAGAAGTTGAAATCCTTCTGACGTTTGAGTTTGTAAACATTGAAGTGCAAAGCGTCAGGTTTGTTTGAGAGTGCACAAGCTGCTGGATCTTGTGTTATTACACAGAGACACATGCACTACGTAATGGAATCTCTGTAGTCTCGTGTCTGGCTTCTACAGAGCTAACCCATCCATCCTCATTCGAGTGTCTGGACATCATCATCCACCCCATGCACCCCCAAACACACACAAACGCACGCGCACACACGCACACATGCACACACGCACACACACGCGCACACGCACACAGCACACAGCACACACACACCCGCACACACGCACACACATGCACACACATGCACACACAGCACACACACGCACACACGCAAAGCAAGCACACACACACACACACGCACGCACACGCACGCACACACACGCGCACACGCACACACACAGCACACACAACACACAGCACACACGCACACACACGCAAAGCAAGCACACACCCACGCATGCACGCACACATATTAATCTCTTGTCTTATTTAAAATTGATTTCATGTCATTTAAGGTGGCTTCGTTAATTATTAACTTTATATTTTTCTATATTTTTTTTACAAGTAGTAGAACATTTTCATAATCCTATTTAAAAAATGTGAATTAAAAAACTTGTATTCAATTAATGAAGAAGTTCAGATAAATGCACTTCTCTGACAACAACGAGTGGGTGAGCAGTTATTGTCAAGAGTGGAGATGGCAGCTGAGCAGGTTAAGCTAAGGTCAATGATGATCTAAATTTACTGCAATTTGAAATAGTGTTGAGTCATGTAAAGTGGGGATTGTGTGACTCTATCAAATGAACAAGATACTGAAATGTTAACAACAATTTAAGACTGCAATAATTTATTTGCCAAAGAACATGTGAATTAAAGAACAAACTTGGTTCCACTGAGAGAAAATGAAGAATTCTTATTTCCTCGCTCTGAAGCCATTCACTTGTCATTTTTCCTTTCATCACAATTTGTGTTTATGTTTATGTTCTTCTTGCACTTAGCATTACATATTTTTAGCTCAAAAAGCGTAACACAAATTAAGAACAAGCTGTAATTCAATGTAGAAGGAAAATGTATCAACATTTCACACACTATATAGAGTGGTTCAAGTATAGCAGTGTCATTCGAAAACAGTCACTGATGGTATAAGAAAATGACAAAATGATGAGCAAACAACAATTGACACCTCCCAGGAAGAGGAAGAAGAAAGGCACTGTGATGTCAGCAGATGAAGTGTAAACATTAAGGAGGAATCTGACACCTTTGGTTACAACAGCAGAAAGCAAACAGCGATAGTAAGTGCAATTCAGCAATAAACATGTATACAGAGGGATGTATCACTGTCAGCTATAGATCTTATGAGACCATGGAAAGGTCACTAGGGTCACCCTTATTCCCTCTAACCAACTACCAGAGTTATTCCCAAGACAACAGGGAAAATAGGTAGACAAAGCAGGTTACAAGAGAATAAGAAATTGAAGGCGAGTGGGTCAGTATGCAGTTGGATAACTCAAATTTACACAGGTTGAATCAAAGTAGATCAGAGCAGAAGAAATTAAATCAGCTCTAAGGTTATAAGAGGCAGCCTTTATTGTAAAGATGGGATGAAAAAAACGGTCAGATGTTTTTAAAACATTTTTATAATAGGTACACCGGGTATAATCAAATAAACACACATGTAAAAGGCAGGTTTGAAGGGATTCAGCACTACATTGTTTGGCAAAAAATACATTTTGAAAACATTGTAAACATAAAATATTTATTTTTTCCTTTTTCATCTTCCTAGAAACATTGTTTTCTTAAAAGAAATACTCTACTGTGAACATAAAATATGTTTCTTTCTATTCTTAATCCTCCTGAAAACATTTTTCTTCTTAAAAGAAATACATTTCATCATCCTTATTAAAGAATGTTTTAAGTTTAAAATACTTTATTTTACACTAAAATGTTAACTGTACTACTTCCCTGTAAATGGTAAGAATGGAAAAACAAGACATATAGATATTGCTAAGCAAGTAAGATAGGTATGATACATCACCATCAGACACTAGATGATTTATATTTTTGCCAATTTCACTGCCAAACTGGCTTTTGAATATATAATATCTTTACAGTTTTAAGTAAGACAAACGAAAATCAATTTGAAAAAAAAAAACAATTGGACAGAGTTTAGTGTTGAGCATGAAATTTAGGATTTGTTTGTCTTTATCAAAAACGTACCACCCATTAATTAAATGTATAAATTCTAAATAACATTTATACAACTGGACAATCTTATAAAATAAAGTTTAGAATGTGTCATCTTCCATAAGCTACACTTTTGAGTCCAGAAGCAGGACTCAAATCCAGATTCTGTAGTTTTCATGGATTTTGCTGTCATCTTAGGTCATTAAGATGTTGATTTAATTTAAATGGTGGTCTGTTTGTATTTTGTATATTGTATTTATTGACAAAAAAATAGGAAATAGGGTTCTAAATCTGTAAAGACTAGCTGATGTAGCTTTCTAATAAGCTGCTTCACCAATCCGAATTTATCTGTTTTCAGGTGTCTCTTATTTAGTTGTTAGTTTCTCTTTTTGTTAAGCAGTATGTGTTCTAACAACACTGATGTGTTGCTGTATCTTTTCATCTTCCAGGGCTTTGAAATATGAAGCTATAAATAGTTAATGTGATCGTATTGGCAAAGCCTTCACTGTAAACTGCTCTCATTCAGTCAGATTACAGTTGACTGCTCCCTCACTTCCACAGAGTCGGGCCCCTGACATAGTCATGAAAGCTTATTTTATGTCTGCACTGGGTACTGTAGTGGTTGTGTGCTTTGGTTGAATGCGTGAGAAGAGAATACTACATGTCGGGTTCAAGAGCATTTTCTCAACAAAATTAGACTTTGGGGATAGCAGTGCAAGCAGCTTCTATTACCATTAAACTGAACAAATAGTTCACCCACAGGTTACTACCTGTTTCTTCCTCCAGCTTGACTGTTTCATCAGAGAAAAAGATATCTTTCTTATTTTGCACTGGGTTTGCGCCGGAATGAATTTGCAGTGGCTCTTGTTAACGGGTAGTCTTAGAATACCGAGCAGTTCTTCATTGATGATGACTCTAGTAATGTATCAGAAGTTTGGCACTTTACTCTGTAATGTTTAACAGATCGAAATATACATATATTTAAAATGCATGTTCATGCATCCACATAATCCAGGCTAAAATGTGACATCAATTTGGCATCAAACTAATTATTTGTTATTCTCAATGTACCCACATTAAATTAATTTGAACAAAACAATTGGACAGTTTAAAATTAAGGATTTATTTGTCTATCAAAAATGTACCACGCAAATTAGGTTACCCTATAAACTATAAATAACATTTATACAGCTGGACAATCTCATAAAATAATGCTTAGAATGTGCCATCTTCCATAACCTACACACAAATAGTTCACATAAAAGATCAATGAGACTCAAATTGACATTTGTAAAAAAATTATAGAAATAAATTCTAGATGTGTAAAGTTCAGCTGAATTGAACCAGACCCTCATTTTCCATCATACTCTTTCTAATAAACTGCTACACCTCTATCTAATGAAATGCTACTCATTTCATTCCAGGTGCCACCTATTAAGTTATTAATCTCTCCCCCTCTCTCGCTCTCTCTCTCAATATCTCTTGTATGTCTTTCTGTATCTGTTCTTATTCAATAGTTGTATATATATTGGGATATATATATATATATATATATATATATATATATATATATATATATATATATATATCCCAATAAAACGCCATATATAGATATATACACAGTTATGTTAAAATATTACATTAATGGTCAGAGACCATAATTACATGCTTACATCGAGCAAAATAATTTCCTTTTCTGCCAGGTTTGTTCTCACCAGAGCCTCTCTTTCATTCTCAAAATGGTCATGGTGTGATAAGAAACTTCAAGGAAAAATCCATTGCAAGTTGAAGGTCTGTTCAAAACTTTTTTAATACTCTTAACTATTTCACATAATGTACTGCTTGTTTTTACTGACATTTCAGGATTTTTGTGTAAAAAATTGTTATCAAATATTGTGAAACTGAACTATTTTCCAAACACAAAAATAAAATATTTCACAGTTTTTTTTCTTTTACTATTCAGCAACAGGAAAACATTTTGTTTTATCCATCATACAGATTCAAAAATAACTAATATTTACAATAATAAATGAGAAACAGCAGAGAGTTTTCAGAATTGTTACAAGAAAAGTGTCCTTACACGTGTCAAAAAAAATATGTGGTTATTTTTAGCTCTCTTGTTTTGTCAACTTGTCAATTTGTATTGTAATCCAACTGTATATTTTGCGATACTATTTTTCTGTTTTTAATTATTTATAGTATACACTTAATTATAAAACCTTTATTTGAAAAAAAAAAAACAGAAACTCTCTGGACAGGTCACCAGTCAATCACAGGCCCACATTCATTCAATAGTCAAATTCAGATTATTTAGTTGAACAATCTGTAATCAGCAATCATTACGAAGCACAAGAAGAACAGGTTAACTCAATAAAACCTGACACATTTTAGCCTTCAACATTTGTAACTGTGTTGTCACTCCATGTCCATCCATGAAAGTATTTTTCTCTCCTCTTTGCTCTTGTACTCCCTCTGGGCACTCTGGGCAACAGGTGAAAGATATTTCTGAAACTTCTCTTCTGATGTAAAAAAAAAAATCAAACATGTATCAAAAAGAAACCCCTTTCAAGAAGCTTTCCTCTTAAATGCCAGCATCTGACTCGAATCCTGACCTTCCTGAAGCTACCTGTGATTGACCTTTTCTGCAAGCAGAATTTTGAGTTATAGGCAGCAGGTAAATGAACTCTGGACTTCTCCTAGGCCCACACACTCCTCGTCTGAGCCTTTCAAGACCTGCTCCATCTGGAAAGCATTAGTCCATCAAGCAGCAATTCCCACACCTGGACACGCCATGCTTTAACAGGGCATTGGCTCACATAGCAAACTGTCATTAACCAGCCAGAATCCATTTGAGGGATATTTCACTAGTCTACAGAGGCAGTGAAATGGGTGATAAACTCGACATCAGAAACATGAGCCAGTGAAGCTTAAGGGGTCATCGGTGAGGAGCAGGTCATGCATCCCTCATCCAGCTGTGTGGAGTGGAAGAGAGGTCGAACAAAAAAGGCAAATTCTCCAAGGACCACCAAGACATAGAATCAAAGCTGAGGTTTTGCTTGAGAAAGAGACTCAGTTTTTAATAATTACTCATATACTCAGTTTATATAAAATATTTGGGTTAAAACCTGTGCATCTCAAGAAGCATATTCATTTAGTGGTTTATTTTAGCCAGAGACCTTTAAGAGGAGAGATTGCAAGTATTCCTGATGGTTGTGTTAGTTTATTTAAAGATTAATACTGTTCACCCATTTACATTTCACTTTGGATTCTGAATTTTCCTAAATGTTAACTTGAGCATTGTCAGATAGATTTATTTACAGATAAACTCAGATTACAATCATACTTTCCTAGGTGCTTGAAGAAAAATATGCATCATTAATGGTTGTTAAAAAAATCCTACAATACTCAAAATCTTTCCAGCAACGTTATGTTTTTTGGCACAAACAGTAACAGCATCTGAAAATCAGCATTTTGAAAATGCTTGTTTTCGGCAATACAAGTCATAGAGTCCCATCTTCTCACAGATATTTTTACTTGTGCAATTCTCTATACTTTACTTTTTCAATGAAGTCTGCCAAATCTAAAGTTAGCTAGTTTAATGCCAAAACATATATCTAAACTCCAGTACTCCTTTTAGTGTGATTTTTATACTAATAGCTTCAAAAGTGTTGTTGTTTTTTTTATTATAATTAAGTGACGTAAAAACACTAAATATATCTTCAAAAGATACCCTATAAAATGCTAGGGAAGACAACCCGAACGAAGCTCACAATAAGAACACATTTACATTTATAACTCATAAACTAAATCCCATGGACAAAAATGAAGGGTCACAGATTTAAAACTTACATAGAGGATAATCAAAATGAGATTTCTTTTATAACTTGGTTATACTATATAATCCAATTAAACTATTTGCATATGGTTATAGCAGTTAAATATAACAACTAAGTTAAGGGTGATGCTTCTATTTTCATGCAGAAGAGTCATCATAATGTGAAGATTCTATATTTGCATTGATGCTTAAACACCTGTCAATGTACACTGAATTAATTTAGTCAAAATCTGAAATTTCCCAAGTAAGACCTATTGCAAAGCCAAGAAGCTGCTGTGAAAAGGAGAAACCTGCCATAAACAAATGCCCAGCCAAGGCCAGTAACCAGGAGTGGGACAGAAGAATTAGTACATTACTGAACCAGTTTTTAAACGTATCAGCTCAGTGTGCATGGACTAAGAGCACCAGGAACATCCAGAGGACCAGCTGGAACTAGACACACTACAACAGTCTGGAGCAATATTTACTCACAAGCTTCACTGTCTGCTTTCATAATCTAAAGAAAGCTATGCAGCACAGCACAAACAGACGCACACCAACACAAACACCATTTCAGAAATATAAACCCTTGACATCTAGGTCACCACTGCTTTCACTGGTGCATGCATGTCTGAAATTAAATCTCAATTAACTCAATTAAGAATGATCCGAGACATTTTTTCTGATTATGAATAATACGGTATTTTGCATGGATATAATTATCTTCATTCTCTACTTCCTCCAGTTGTGCTTAATTTTCTGAAAGCCTGCCTTCTAAAAGCTATAAAAACATTTACTCACAGTTGCTACAAAAACATCCAGAAAGATGACTGACTGCATACAAATATTGAAAATAAAATTAAATAGAAAAGTCAACAAGATTGAAGACGACTATAGTTACTATAGTTTTCACTTTATTGTGTCTTCATTGAAAGCTAAAACAGGAATGTCTTTTAATCTCTTTTGCCATAATTTAAGCCAACATTACCATTTTAACACTCTATACATAAACTAGAAAAACCTTTACCAATTTTGAACTCCCTTTCTTAAAAAACAACAACAATTATCACAATTCCAGAGTAAAACCACATGCAATATCTTATAACTGTATTATTTTATATTTCCTGCTCATTTCCACATTATTAAAACCAGATAAATGCCAGTTTCTGTCTGTGGATTCGGACTTGTAAATACCACAGCGTGAGTGTGTAGGCCTGCCTGTGCATCTGATTCTGGAGGTACAGTAAGTCTCTCAGGGATTTGAGGAAGTAATCAAATATATTTGAACATTCAGAAAGAACAGTAACTTCTGCAGGGAAAGCCCTTTCCCTGTTTTTTTAAATCAGTTTTTTTATGTCTAAAAGCATTCAAAAAATGTTTCTGTTTAACTTTTAGTGCAATAAGGCATTCACGAGAGTACGCTTGCATAAATTAACCTTGGTAACACAAGCCAAAATTGGTGTATGTAAATGCATACCAGGCAAGCAGTCCATGGGAGGGCTTCAGGTTCGGGAAATAGTTGAAGTCCGAAGACCCAAAGACAAAGAGGTGGTGGAGGGTTTTTGCTATTGCTCTCTCAATGAGACAGGGTGAATTGATGCCTTATAAAGGGTGGAAATACAAGCTTAATAGAGAGACCGAAACTTTTTTAATCCTTTTGACCCCAATAGTGGGGAGTTTTTACATCTCTCCAATTCCCTTTGCCTGCCATCATCTAGCTCAGTGGTTCACAAATAGTGGTGGGGGTCGAGGGGGAAGCCCCCCCCCCCCTCGTTTGACTTTGGAGAACATGCTTTTTTATTTTTCTATTTATTTTTTTACTGTTTTAGAATAAAGTGTAACACCGCTCCACTACATTAGGGGACAGTGGCTGTCTCATTGGCAGAGTATGAAGTGTAGACACGAAGTATAGACGACAGGTGGAGAGAGAAGGATATAAAGAGACGAGGAAATATGATGACGCGTATGTAGCGCTTGGCTTCACTGTGACTACGGTGGGAGACGACGAGAGACTGGTGTGCTAACTAAGTCTAAAATAAATTAAGGTGTCACTTAAAGACATTACAACCCAATCACGCTGAAAAGCCGCTTGAGTTTTTTTAGCGAAAAGGTGCCGAATATTGCCAGCAATAATGGCCAGTCAATGTTTACAGTTTTATTAAGGAGTTAATGTTTTTTTACATTTCAGATGCACCTTAAATCTTTTCTGCTACAGTTAATAAAGCTATTCTTTGTTGGTCCATATTTCTGTCATTTTTCTCTTATACGTTCATAAGGAAACTGTGTTTTGCAGAGGTGTAAGATAGTTGCACGGGGGGTGGGGGGATGGGGGGGGGGATTGAGAATTGAGAAACACTGATCTAGCTTGAAACATGAGTAGGAAAAAGAGTTGCATGATTTAAGACAGAAAGGTGGGTTTACACAGAATTTGAAGAGAAGTAGATTTTATGCTAGCACATTGACTACATGCTTAATCAATCAATCAATAATTAAATAAATTGATCAGTCAATTTGTGTCGGTTCATGTTGACACAGGGGCTGTGCAAACAAATATAATGTGAAAAAGCAAATAAAATGTAAAAAAAATAAACACGTATATAAAATAGTTCTGATGTTTGGTGTGATTTTTAAAACATAGCATATGTAGAAAGTTGTTATTTTTAGGGATAGTTTCATATTTCTTGTTAGCAACTGAAAACAAGAAACTGAAAACAATAAATGTTTCTTTCTTCAGAGCAACATGTAATCTGTACAATCAGGTTTCATGCACAGTAATGAACTGAAAGCTTGTAAAACATTCCCCTAAAGGAAAACAATGTTTTATTGTTTTTACCAATACAAATTTTTGCAATATTTTAAAATATATTTTTACTATTTAAACAAGACTTGTCTATTAACTATTAATTATAGTTAACAACTACTGGAACCAAAATGCTAATAGTTGAATCAAATTCAATGATCTACTGTGTGCTAAGTTGTACTATGAAAAGAACAGTTAAACAAATGAAACCTAAAATCACGGAGCGTTATATTTCACTCCAAAAATGGTCTTTTATGACTTTGCAATTTGGAACTGAAACTGCTGTACCGATTCATTCATAAAAAAAAAAAGTTTTCAGTCTGAAGTGAAACCCAAGACATCACTCTCCCTGAAGTCAGTGGATAATTTACTAAGTCATAAATCAACAGTAATATAATTAGCTAGCAGGAATGTTAATTGTGGCTTATACTTTATAGTCCTATAATTTTTCCACCTTCATTGTTGCCTTGTTATAGGGCCAGTAGCACATAACTTTTTATTTTCTGATTATGACGTGTTTTTCACTTCATTGCTGCTAGGAACTCTCAGTGGTTTGCTGGCCTTCAACCAGCATGTCAACCTCAGGGTGTAACAGACAGCAATGCAAGCCAAACACCCTCCAAACACACATCCATTTGTACAAACACAGCATGCATGAGCACATATTCAAAGAAATACAGATACAAAAATATGTAACAGGTTCGCGCTAATATGCAAAACACAGATAAGACACAGATTCCCATAAGGACAACATGATAATTTGTTAAAATAATTTAAATTTCTGATTTCAGAATGTCATCTGATGTAGATACTGATTGAAAGATTACAGTCCTTATTTATCAATTGTAAGCTTTTGATTACTCTGCTTTACCTTGAACTGAGACACTGTGATATTTTGCTTTTATTCTCTTATTCTCATTTTTGTTATTGTGACTAAGTCCCTGTAACCCATGTTCAGTTTAAGACAAGTCTTTACCTGAAGGATTTTTTAAATTTATTATCTGTCTCCTCTCTTTCCCTCTCTCTATGATGTTCTGCATCTCTAATGCTCTCAATCTCCTTGATTAAAAATAGGTACCAAACTTAGTATGTGAAAGTAGGGAATTAAAGTTATCTTTAATTGACTTTGTGCTGTCGGTGTCCTTCTTTTTGGAGATTTTTCTAACATAATTGGTTTTAAATATATTACATTTATTCCCCACTGCTTCAGAAAGAATCTCTCAAGAGAATTTTACATTCAATTGATTATTCTAGGACATTCAAACAGTTGTTAAGCAATTCTTATTCAAATACATATCAAGTACAGAAACACTCTCACTGTAGTGAAAGTTTTACCTTCTGTAATTATCCTGAACATTTTTGAGCATACTCAAATAAATAGTTCAAACAGGAGTTAACCTTGAGCCTCTTCGACTGGTAACAGAAGGTTGAGAGTCAATAGAAATTTAATAACTAGAGTTTAAGCACAAAATAGATCATAACATCACAGAAAGCAACAGAAACAGGCAAACATAGCAGATCTTTGCCAGCTAACAACTGACTTTTCTTTTATAGACCTAAACAAAAAAGGTGTTTCAAATAATATATTTATTTTAATTATTGGCTTTAAACTCTGACCTATTTTTCACCCCCTGTGAGTCAAAGACAGAGAATTTTGCCTGGACGAATCACAAATTATCCAGCGATGTTTCTCATTGCTTAGATACCCACTTATGACATATGTACTATATGATATGTCATATAGCAAGGCTCTCTGGGGTCTATACCAAAATGTTCAAAAATCAGTAGAAGAACTCAAGCTTGAATTTGCATACTGGATATGTATTCATTTATTGTACAAGTTAGTATTCATGTTTTGTATAGAAACTTTTTTTGGGATAGAAGAACTATTTGATATTCTAAGGGGAATTAAAGGAGACACTATATTATATTTCTCACAAGGTTTAAAATGACTTTGAGCCAATGAGGATCCCAGTTCCTCTTGTAATGTTCAAGTTGTCCTCAAGAAGGTTTGTGATGTCAAAAAGAAAGCAGGTGGAGCATGGTCCGTTTAGAGAGGGTAGTATCAATAAATGAGCATTATACATTTAACAAATTTATTTAGGAGATATACATTTTTTTAAATAAAATATTTAGTTCCGTTTAGTTATATAAAATATTATTACAAGTAAATTCTAGGTATCAACCTTGGTAGCTTAAAGCAGGGGTGGGCAAGAAAGGTCATAACTGCCACAACTTTGTAATGTAACACACCTAATTCTACTAATAAGCGAATGTGAGTTATAAGATCAACAAGAAGCTTCCAAACCAAAATGAAATGTTTTGTTATCTGTTTTTATCTCTTGCCTGATTTATTCTTCTGTTAAGCACTTAGACTTTCATAGTTAATGAAATGTGACATAGAAACATATTTGTAACGCTATACTTAAATAAGATCAACTTGTATTGTTTGAAGCTACTCTTGTGTTTCTTTAGACTGGTTTGAACCAATAACTACCAGAGGCTGAGGCCCTCCAGGAATTGCTTTGCCCACCCTTGGACTAGGGGTTCGAGAGCATGACATCCTATGAATAGTTGCTAACTGTTCACTTGAGTTGAATCTCAATTCATGATCCTTTTCAGCTTTTCTGCTTTGGCTGCTAAGAACACAATAAAGATTTGATTAAGATAAAGATGTTTAGTGTCAGCATTTGTGGAAGCTAAAACACCTAGTGAAACAGGTTTCCTTTGGGTGTAA
Source organism: Danionella dracula (assembly GCA_900490495.1). Taxonomy (NCBI): domain Eukaryota; kingdom Metazoa; phylum Chordata; class Actinopteri; order Cypriniformes; family Danionidae; genus Danionella; species Danionella dracula. The sequence continues at coordinate 6,424,061 of UELW01000778.1, read as the reverse complement.
ATGGGTCTCATGGGATTTGTTTTACTATTTGAGAAACTCTGAAGCCTCAAGCAAACCCATCCAAGTATTCGAAGAACAAGGAAAAAGACACTCTCTAAGGTGTTTGCAAAATGAAGAATCTCCTCACTGAAAAACAGCATCCAAAAACAAACATTCCACAGATCCAATACCATTTAGACATTAAACAGACACTCCCTTCCGCCATAAAAATGCTCAAATGTTCGTGCTAACCAACAAAATTCAGAGCCCAGTCAGTATACCTACATAAATCTACACAACAAAAGCAATCTAAGTTCTCAATCGTGCAAAAGGTACACATAGGTACACACCCACCACACAAGCGCACCCGAGCATCTTTTAGTGATGTCAGTTAGTGATGCTGTTTGCTTAAGCTTAACAATGCCAAACCCATCATCACTGACAGGTGCTTTTAACCAGGGCTTTGTGACTCAAAACCCTATTCATTACCTTAACAGCCACCCCATTAAGGAATCCCTACCTTGCTCTGAATGGCCTGGCACAGAGCAAACCCACAGGCACCAAATCAATCAGAGGTCCACAATGAAAACAGCCTCGCACTGTAGAGTCGACTCAACAGCTTCTCATGAAAAACTCGGGAAAAAGAAAGAAGAAGTGATGAGTATGGAAAAAATGAGGATATCATCCAAAATTGGTAGGGTTTCCAGCTGCCTGCCTCGTTTACCCAAGCACATTTATCATCTTGTTAATTGCCTTATTAATCACCCACTGCAGTAACCTTTCCAAGCGGTGCTCCTTGATACACTCAGTCTCTTGCTGCAAACAGTGAAACTGCAGCTCAAATATATATAGACTAAATCTAACAGGTTATATGGTTCCTACTTTTTTAACAGTTCTAGCCTCGCAAAATAAAATCTCTATATCACAAAATAATAAGGTCAGTTATTACATAACTCTATTTTAATCTCTACACAGATATACAAGCTTGAGAGCCTCAAATGGTTTGCGTTTCTCATAGTCAATGTGCACTGGCGGTATGTGACATGCTTTGTGCTGAAGAAAAGCAGCACTAAACTGGATTACAGTACTGAGGACTTGACTAACTACTGTAAGGCCAGCCAAAAGCCATTAATTCCTCTTTTTCAGCACATGTAATCCTGTCTGGGAGAGACACAACTCACAGTCCTCTAAAATATATCTTTTTTAAAGAGGTCTTTTACCCTCAAAACTGCAAGTTAACACACTGTAGTCGTGGTCTAAACAGACAGTTATTGTTTGAACAAGTTCAGAGTGTGAGTGAGAGAGGTCAGAGTGAGTAATATTCTCTTTTGAGAGAAACACCTGGAAGAAAATGGTTGTTTAACGAAGAGTTTATGGGAAATGGTGTATTTTAAGGAACGCGAGGACTGCTGTGATCGGATAAAAAGTCAAAAAGACGACAATGATGAAATGCAGTGAGACGAACTAGGTTTGTCAATCAAATCATAAAAAGAGAACACATGAACAAAACACAATGACAACCAAATATAACTCAAACTAACACAGTTGCTTAGCTAAAAAAAAGAACACATAAACAAATAAACAAGTTGGTAGTCCAGACTAGAATAATAGAGAATTTACCCATCCCCCACTCCCATTTTCTATGGGAACCTTCTGGTGTGGAAAGAAAGAAATTAATTTAATTAGGTTTTGATGTTGAGCTTAACACCTTAGTCCTATTGGGACTGTTTCCTATTATAGTGCATATTTGTAAAATAAATTGTGGATGTGGATTTGACATTGAATGCTCGGCTTTGTGCATCGTCAGTCACAAAGCCTGTCTGGATCAAGGTTATCGGACAAGAAAACAAACAGATTGTGAAGCAGGTTGTGCTGTATGCTTTAGATTAAACTCATACCATTGATAACAAACAGAGTAGAATTCTCTTCAGGCTTTTTCTGAGAGAGTTTTATTTGTGTTGCTAATCTCAGTATCACACAGACATTTGATTTTTTTTAGTCCCATTATAATAGAAAACGTATTTGAAATCCCTATTTGGATATATCTTTAGAAGTCTAAGAAAACCAAATGACAATTTGACATAAATAAAACAACAAATTTAAATGAAAGTAATTTATATACTCTATTGTGAAAAATAGAAAAAAAAATTTTGGCACAGTTTACTTACAAACTAGTTTAAGTGTTATTAATTATTTATCAATATGGCACATGATTTTAAAACCTGCTCTTTAAGCCAAAATATAAATAAACAAATCCTTATAAATTCTTATATGAATAAGTCCATATATGTGCCACATCTCTGCAATTCATCGACCCAATCAGAGCTCAACTTGTAATTAGTTTAGCTGGATTTTTCTTTGAAGTATACATTTTTTAATATTCCAAATGTTAACATGTTCTGAGCAAATACCTGTAGAAAACAGTGAACAGTAATTCTGTTTATATGTTTGGTAAATGTAACAATTGAAATCTGTAATTTTACATTGAGCAAATAATGAAAATCCTTCAGTTTTTACAGAATTTTGTTGTCCTTGAACATTTATTTTCTGCAAAACGGTTCTGCTTCTATGTTCTTTAAATTTACTACAAGTTTAGTCCAAGATTATAAAATTATATGTAGTATTTTTTTAAGAAATCCTTGTCAAAAATAACAGTTGCCATTTTACTGTTAAAAAGTTGTTTATCTTATTTGTTTACAATTTTCAGGGTATGTAAACTTCACATATAAATGAGCTAAAAATCTGCACTATCAAAATGGTCCACAGAAATTGTAAAAAATAGTTTAGGAACACTAAAATCAGGAAAGAAGCTGGTTTCAATCCTCACACACTTTTCCGCCAACCACAGATTCAAAATTTTAAGTCTTTTTTAACGTGTCACTCAAATCCTGACAGCATGTCAAGCCTTTAATTACAGTAGTATCTCATCATTAGAGGGGACTTCTTTAAGTAGCAAGACTAAGAAAAAGCATTTTTATATAAAGCACAGGAAGAATACTTGGAAAACAATGACAAATACAAGTAAACAAAGCAGCAAATGCTCCATGAAAGACATCAATGATGGAAGAAGGATGACTGAGATGAGAGAGAGAGAGGGGGGTGGGGGGGTAGTTCTAAAGAAGTCATGATCATAATATTCTCAAACTTTATAAAGTGTTGTTTGGCATACTTTGACGAACTGATAATTACGGCACAAATGAATCACAATACACACATCATCTTTGACCTTTGCAATCACCAACAATTAACACTCCATACAGAAGACAGATTACCACTTAAAAATGACTGAAAATCATTGCATTAAGATCTATAACAGGAGTGCTAAAGGTAAATATAACACATTGCACTAATGGTGTGCAATTGTCTCCAGGGAAGGATGCCGAGTTTACTCCTAAGTGAACTCATCAGAGTGGAATCCAGGAGCAGGAAAGGGGCACCGGGTTGTCATTAGTCTTCTGACCGATTGACTTATCCCCCCTTCTGAAGTAATTACTGGAAAACAGTTGTGGAATACTTAATATAGCCTAAACAACTGGACCACAAAAATATCTGACTGGGGATTTTATCTTTACATTAGGTAATTTTAATACAAAAAAGTTGAGTATCTGTACACATGTTAATTCATTTTATAAACATCAATACTCTAAACAACTGAGCAAAATGTGTCTTTCAGAGTGATCCATAATGTTCTTTATATGGCATATAAACTAAATTGCATCTCCAAAATTGGTTTGTATTTTAATGGAAAATAGCCTAATTGTATCTATTTAAATGCAAAATAGATGTTAGCTCTGTCTGCTCTTAAGAGAGTCATAATCCACTAACAGTCCAAACATCTACCTCATAATTTGCTTATCAGATGCTTTTTCTAAATAGTGGATGCTGTAAATAAAATACAGTCAAAGATCTGTAGCGCAATCATGAAATGATGCTACATTGTTTGTTTTTTAAATGCATTTATCTATTTTTTGCAGAGAATATAGCACAAAATAAGCATTTTGTATGTTTTAGAAGAAATGTGAACATCTATGAATTATTTATTGTGCTACTATTTTTTAACTTGGCTTTTAACCAGAGGTATACAAATGAGCGTGGTTAATAAATAATAATTTACAAACAAGTGATTTGAGTTGCTGTCATTCCATGTTTTGAAGTAAAATGTCAAATCAAAACATTGTGAATAAACTTGTTTCAACTCAGAACATTTTTTATAGGAACAATTTCATTTTTACCACATTGAAGGTGTTTCTTTTGGCTTCAAACACTGGAACAAATGGAACAGAAATATAGTGACTGTAGGAAGCACACTCATGAATGGCCTTGTGCAGGAGCTCTGAATAGGTCCGGGCTGTGTTGTGGGGGTGGGGTGGTCCGGCTCTGAGGTGAGGAGAATAATTGCAGAGGACTAACCTGTCATAACACAAGCTGAATGGAACAGGCTGCTTCTCCAGCGGCTAATATCTCCATTACCGAGCAGCCATTACAGCTGCTGAAAATAGCTTAGCATCCGAGAAAATGTTCACGTTTAAACATAACACTTAGAGTTTAAAGCAAATCAGTGCAAAGATGCATGGAAATACTTTCCTATAAACTGCATTAAAAGGTGACAAGAAAAAGAATGTAATGAAAATATTTTTTTTCTCAGCTGGCCATGCACCTGTTCAATATATTCAGCAGACTAATGATCCCTCATCAGACAGCTAATACAATGTTTTGCTACTCTTGAATGTATTATAAGTTTATGAGAGACAATATTTTTTGCAAACTAGACATGCAATTAAAAATATAGTCACAGAATACAACTTTATGATGTAAGCAAACAAATAAGTTTAAAAGCACAATATGAGCAAAAATATAAAATCTATTTAGATTTTTTTATCACCCTCTAGTTAATAGTCTCATTTGAGCATAATCTGCAACCAAGAAACACTTAAGAAATGAAATCATGATACATTACCTTAAAAATTCACTCAAACTCAAAATCATCCTTACTCCACATCTGCAGACTGGAAAACATATTTATTTAGCAACTTGCCATTTGTTATGGTAATTTTCAAAAAAGTTATGACTATTTTATTCACTTATATACATTTAACATGATAAAAACTTGTGACAGATATTTAAATATATACTAGAGAATACACTTAAATATGGACAAAACTCCCACGATGCCACAGTCCTAAAAATGTTATTGCCTTTAAAAGCAAATCTGGTTCTGTTTTAGTTATAGTCTTTATAACTTGGAAACAAGATTTTGCAGACATTTTAAAGCAACGTAGTATGCTTCATTTACCTATTTTGCTATGTGCTAATACCTAGCTCATGTAGTTATGTTTTTGTTTTGGAATTATCAAATTTTGATAGTAATAATATTATTGATGCAATAACTACTTGTACTAGTTATCCTTGACATCTTTCATCACCATAGCAACAGTGTGCAACACCATGGGTAACTATTGAATTTCTCAAGCTCATCACTTCTTACGGACCAAGAAATTGTACAAGTCCAATAACATTAACACAACGATTCAGCTTGCAGGCAGGGTGAAAATAATCACTGCAGTGTTTAAAAATTCATAAGTCTCAGCATATGAATTATTGACCTCCTTCACTGTCCATGCCACATGGCCTGTCCTTACTGCCAGAAAGAGGAGTATACCTGTTGGCCTTTAGAATATTTACAAATAACTTTATAGTCAAAGAGTGTAGATTTGAGCTTTCCTGTACAGTATCTCAGGTAGTTGAGCATAACTCAGGTTCAGTTCCTTCAACTAGATTTTACTAATTAAACAGGTTATTTTCTTTTTTATAATTTCCCTCTGGATAAAAGTGTCTGACAAAGACTCACATGAGAGGTTAATTTAATACAATAAAAGACGCTACATACTCAATACATAATAAAATATCATAATAAAATATTAAATTAATTTAATTACAGAGAAAATCTTATTTTGTATTTAAAATAGTGGGTTTTAGATTAAATGAGCGTAGCTTCCCAGAAATTAGGATGACTCCCATTCTACCATTTAGCCTTTGCGCTTACCCCTTCCCCTATATTGTTTTATATCATTATTTGATACAAAAAGTGTTCAAATTCTAAAGGTAAAGGGCTGAATATCCTAGAAACAGCCTCACTGGGTTTAAATTGACTATTTTTGTGCATTGTTTACTGTTAGACTGTTAACATCAGCTTGAATTTACAATGAATGAACATCATTAAAGGTAAGACATTATGTAGTTTTTAGTATGTTAATAATGATCCCATCTTGTGCACGCATGTTAATTTATTCGATTTTTACCTCTACACCTTACTAATTACTTTCAAGGGGAAGGGGTGAGTCAGAGGGATGGGACTAAGAGACAGAAATGCAAACTCTTCTCTCAAAGTCTTGAGTTAAATTTGTCTGCACAGACAAAAAAAAACTTTTTAGAACCCTTTAGTATTTATTTGAAAGCTTGTAAAGTTGCTTTTGATCAATTTAATGCACCCTCTAAAAATATATATTTATTTCACAGGGATACAAAACCTTCAGCTGTCACCAGGCTGTCTGAGATCATGATGTGAGCTGGCAAAGCATCTCAGCCAGAGGTAACTCGCTAGCTTGTTATCCTAGCCAAGTTTGAGAAGCCAGACTGCTGCCATTTAATAGGGGACAAATACCCTTACACATCCACATACACACATTAGAAGAAGCTTGTAAGCCTAGACTCTATTTTCAGCTGATGTATCAATCACTCCATTCCTTAATTATTAAAGTGTGAGAAATGAGTAAGAAGTTGATATGAAATATGTAAAGACTCATTAGCGTGGACCTACATAAGATTGGCCATTTAATTAGATCAGAGTACTGGGAGAAAGAAGATCTGTGATATTTCATCCACTCCAGATCTGTGAGCCTCTGATCTTTGGTTCTCTATCTCGCCTCATCCCTCTGAACTTTCCCTGGTCACAGTGTCGGGAGCATCATCCGGTCATCAGTGCACTTTACACCACACAAAGAGTCTGAGCAAATAAAAAGTGAGTTGAGAAAGTGAGGAAATAAAGTCTGCTTTATCAGGCCAAGCATCGAAGCACGAGGCTTAGTGTTTCCAGATGTGTCAACGCTCCCTTAAGTGTGGCTGATCTACTGTCTGTCCACATTACGACCATGCAGCACTATTAAAAAGTGTTCAGAGAATTCACAAAGAACAGAAACAGGCTCGGTTGCAGCGACTATAATGTTCTTGGAAAACCGGTTGAGATCATTGATTTTTTTCCTTTTGAGTAGGCAGCATGAGTTAGTGTTTCATTTCGCTAGGTGTAAGAGCACTGTGACTTGACATGTTTCAAACCATCTAGAGGAGAAAATGAATAGAAATAGCAAATGGGACTTTTTTTCCTCGTAAAAATGTGTATTTAAATACCATTTTTTAAAGTGGTAGTCAATGTCCCCAGGTAGTAACACAATCCTGTGTTTGGTTCCTGGAGTCATACACAAACATAACATAAAATAAACTAAACTAAACAATAATTAAAACATGTATGTGCACTTTTATACAATTTATCACCTATGCAGCTACCCATTGATTATGCTCAGCCATTCCAAAAGAGCCGAAAGTTGAAGAACAAAATGATGACTGCTTTGCATAGTGCAAACATTGAGTACATTTGTTTATTAAACAAAGGTTTCTCAATCAAAGTGATTTAATAGAAATCAATATAAAATATGAAAATTCTAAATCAATTCTATGTCTTTTTGTTATGGCTCCGGCTGTTTTGTCTGTCAAAGTTTGGAAAATTCAGTCTTTGTGTTCTGTTGTCTCCAGTATTCATTTCTGATCTTCCACCTTTTTGTTTCACCCTGACCTTAGCTGCCATCACCTTTTTGTGGTCGTAACACTATTATTAGAAAAATATCTTGCTTTTCCAAAACTGAACAAATCTTCTCACACCATCTATGTTACATATCCAAAATCATAAACACGTGTAAACAATATTCAAAATAAACTAAAAGAACACACATTTTGAAACATCTACACTATGTTTGCTTAGATATAGCTGCCATGATCTGCACATACTGTATGTGTCCCAGTGACAGTGAGTGACAGATGACTCACGATCAAAATAGTTTGCACAGTAGAAGCTCGCCCACACTTTCCTCAAGCTTTTGTGAGTTACTGGACCTATGTGCATTAAAGACCCCTAAACATGAGATCCATCAATTGATAAAAGCGAAACTGAGTTGGACAAGTTTAGCTTCAAACAAGCTTTTTAAATAGTTAAAACAAACTCATGCATGGTCCAGTTTTACAAAGGTTTTGTGATTCATTTGTGCTACTGTATGAAAGTGTGAGGTAAGTACATTCAAGGTAAGTACATGTTTTGTTAAACCATCCAATCTACCCCCCTGATTTAGAGGGTGCATCAGTCTCAAAAGCCACAGGAAAAGGGAGTGTTGTCAACCATAATTTAATAAGAGAAGGGTTTGTTACAGAATTGATATTAATAAATTTTTATCAACTTTTCAATCTTTTTGATTTGCATTTAAAGGAGTTTAATTTGAGTGGGGTATGTGTGGGAGGGTGGGTTAAAAAAATTGCATATCTAGTTTAGGTTTACAAAGCAATTTAGATAATTTAATGAACTCAAATAAAACTTCCAAAAGCTGTACTTGAGAAATAGCTATGGAAACTAACATACATTAAAATCTACCAACTGTGTTAAGGGTAAAAGGGAAGGAAGGTTGCCTAATATCAATCTAAGCACTCTTTCACTGTTCCTTTTCGTTCTCTCTAATGAGCATGTCACATGCAGGCCAAGAAATAATAAAGGGAGAGCTTCCTGAATTCTCCAGGGCAAGCAAGTGTTGCCCTAGGGATGACGCAAGTGAGGCCCTAAGGATGCCTATCTTCATTGTTTAATAACAGTTTTGATTAGTCCTCAGAAAAAAATAGCATTTTCTGGGATGGTGGGAAGAGTGAATTTTATTAACAGATTTTGCAGAAAGAAAACGCAGAACACCAATTGCCAGTAAAAAAAACACGTTGTTTGCAAGTGCTTTCCATAAACTAAAAAAAATATGTGCGAAGTTCCAGACAGTTATAATGGGCAAAGAGCCTGTGATTCATGTTTTCTGAAACTAAAACATACTTTTTGGTTCTAAAAATATGGATATCTTTTGAAAACTTCCATTGGATATTTTCTCTGTTAAACAAAGGCAACTTTTTAAGAGGATGTACTAGACCCCATTCACACACATATACATTGAATAAAGTCCTTTACTCTTACAGTTAGATCCCAGAAATGTACTGAAACAGTCTTAAACATAAACCCAACAAGCCTAGACTTGTTTTAAGACAGCTTTAAAAGTCATGAGGCTTTTATATAACCATTTATTTTATATATATATATATATATATATATATATATATATATATAAACAAAACTTTCAAACTCTGATAAACAAGCATCTAATTACATAAGAGGGAATTAATTATGAGCTGCGCGTTTATTCACACTGTACATTTGCTTCAAAGTGCCCCACTTTAAATGTTTACTTTTTATTGAAAGCGTTTTTGCTTCCAAGACCTGAAACAGCCTTTCTGTATTTACCATTTAAACAGGTGTGTATGTCATTTAACCGTGAAACATCTCCAGCTATGAGAAGGCAACTGTTATGGTCAACAGAAATTAGTTGTAACTTTGTTACTTAGCCAGCTGGATCTGAGAAAGGAAATTTGCTTCAAAACCACTGCGCCTTCTTCTGAAAAGACCTCAACCTGAGTTCCATTTTAAATACGTAGGTCTGTCACATCAGATATTTGAAAATAAAAAATATCTGGCTGAGAGATTAGAGACAGAAACTTATAGTATCATCTTATTTACTCAATATTCAAAATCTCACCCCATATTTAGGGAGGTTCTGGCTGGAGAACATCTGCATTAAGGCAGTAACTCCCCACTTAGTTGTTGTCTCCTCCTTTAGTTCATACTTGACCACAAACCTTTTACAAAGAGCTGTCCAGTGTCTTAAAGAAAAGTGTGGATAAACTGTGGATAAAGTCTATGTTCCAGACTCTATTATACAATTTTACATGGGCAAATGTGTTCTGAACCTGGTAATGCTGTTCAGTGGTTCCACTCCTTTCAATAACCGTCATAGCATAAAAAGGTGATATTCACTCACTGACTTCATTTCTTTTTATTTCTTGCTCATTAGCTCCAGCTCTTGCTGGCTCTCAGGTCAGGTGTATGGGTGTATTGGTATTGATAAAATAATGCAATATAAGGCTTGAAATCTGTTAAAAAAAGGTAAAAACATGAAAGCCTTGAATATGTCCCTCCTAAATCCCTCCAAACCTACTAAATGCATCTACAAACACTGCATTTACATGCACTGCATTCTTTTTTTTATTGCTGTCAGGCATTTACATGAAAACCAAGATTATGCAGCATTTGCCAGGGTTTCTTCAGGTAGTAACGTTATAGAGTTAACAGCTCAAAGGAAAATCTATCACAAGCCATTGCTAAGGTTTTATGATTACATGGTGTTTGAAATGTCTTGATTATTATATATCAACTACAGGAATTCCCAATGCATGTTTTAAAAGCTCAAACAGAGAGCAAATAATACCATATTCGTCTTATTACTGAAGACCATCATGCTGGGGGACAGCAATAATAGCATTTCAATAACAATAATTTAATTCAAGAAAAATTAAATCGTTTTATTACAGTCTGTGGTCTTGACCAACTGTTCCCTTCATGTGCACACATAAAAAAAATGTTAAAACTCTGTTTAAGGTTTTTAAATGCAAAGGGAACTTGGATTATTGGGCAAATAACTACCCTCTCCGGTCGGTTTTCTCATGTGTTTTGACAGTTACCTGATAACAGAAATTGTTTTTCCACATTTACATGACACAACAAAAATTGGCTTGCTGAGAAAAAACAAGGTTACGTATGGACCTGTAAACAAATACAAAAACTCAACTGGGGATGTTGCACACAGTTATTACATTGCACAATAAAGGGTGAACAATTGACCTTTTCTGACTTGTTTTTATAAATCATCAAATGTTAAACTCAACACAGTCGTCTCAACATGGTTTACTAAATTTGAGGAGATGTAGCATTATAAATTCACCAACATTCAATAATATTTTTTTTCAGGTATAGAAGCATTCAAAACTGTCTTGACTCTGGAACATACATCATCTTCAAGGTCTGAATCAAACTCCATTTATAACTTACATGATTACCATGTGGAGTCATTTTGGTGTACGTATCATGCCGGTTAATGTACAATATGTCAGAATTAGTTGGATACTGTTATTTTAAATCTTATTTACATGCTGTAATGTTTCCATCTCCAGCATAATATTTAAATTAAAATTGTTCCTGTTTATTACTGGATCTCTATCAACATTCACATTGTTATGCTTGTCAAACCCAAAATGAGAAATTCAATGCATATTATGGAGAGTTTTCATAAATTCTTATCTATATAATATTCTTATCTAATGACTGTTTTAAACCTATCCAGAGCATTTAAACATTTAAAAGTTCATATGCTTTTATCTATTTAAAGCATCGCAGATTAAATTATTTGATGATTTGCAGACCATAAATATTGGTAAGATAACCATATATTCATTATCCATCCATTATCTTGTTGGCTTTTTGCCTTTAAGGGTCGCCACAGCAGAATGAAACGCCAACTATTCCGGCATATGTTTTACACAGTGAATGCCCTTCCAGCCTCAACCAATTACTGGGAAACATTCACACACACATTCATTCACATTCTATGGACTATAGACCCACACAGTCACGGGGAGAACATGCAAGCTCCACACAGAAATGCCAACCGACGCAGCCGAGGCTCAAACCAGCAACCTTCTTGCTGTGAGCCATCCGTGCTACCCACTGCACCACCGTGACACCCCTGTTGAGGATTATATATATGTTTATATAAGATCAACATGTAAAAATTGTAATATTGTACTTATATTAAAAACTATGGTTTTGTGATATTTTAATGTTTTTTTATGTATTGTAAATGGATTTTAACTGTAGATTCACTTGAACTATACATAAATACAAAAATGCCACTGTTTGTGTATTGTTGCTTTGAGAGCCTTGGAAACCTTCTAATTTGAGATTGGTCAGTTTGCCAAAGTGCACAGGATTAAACAGCAGATTCAGAGTCAACACCCTCATCTCATGTCACACTCTATGCCATTAACACACTCTTGCATCACCTAACAGGTTCTCATCGTAAGCTTTGAGTTTCTCCTGGCTCTAGTTCCTTCAAATATTGCTAAACATGGTTGACTTACTGTATAAACTGACTCTTGCCCAAATTAATAGATTACATGAGGAAAAACAGCAATAAGTCAACTATAGAGTGAGCTTCGTGACTGATCCTCGTTTCCGATTAATGTGGCATATTCCTTGACAGCACATGTAGCATTAACAAGAGTGGTTCTGCATGTGATTAATGAAACCAGCTCAAAAATTGGTGAAGACTATTCATTTTTCTTTATTTTCTTCTAGTGTTAAAAATAGTTCATGTTTTGAAACAAAATTTGAATCATTCACTTAATATATGTATTCATCATTTCATCAGCCTTTAATGTCTGTTTAGTGTATAAATGTTTTATACAAATATAAAAATGAGTATGCTTAATTCATTGAATGCATGAATGTCATTCTTGAAAATGACATGTTTTGAAATTAAGTTCATCCTCCACGCATTCTATTTCGCATCTTAATGCTAGATGTATTGTGACCGTTTAGGGTCCCACAGGTTTCCGAGGTTGCCTCACCCCAGCTATTATTTGCAAGGGCATACAACGGATAGGTTGCCAGCCCATCATTCACTCACCGTTCACTCCTAAGAGGACATTTTCCTTTGTTTCATCTGATTGCTTTTGGATTGTGTAGGGAAACTGGGGTACCCAGAGGAAGCCAATGGAATTAATGGGCGAACACTCAGAAAGCCCTTCCACTGGTGACCTACTTGAAAAGCAGCACTACCCACCTTGCTGCCAACTTGTTCATTATAAAGAAATTTGTATGACTGTTAAGGCAGCTTTCAACTAGGACATGGAGTAGATTCTAAAACTAATGGTCAGTTATGTTCAGAATAATTGCTTTTCCCCTAAAAAACAACTCTGTGCAAACCAAATATGAATTGTGGGTGCCAATCACTCTCTGTAGCCAATTTAATGTTCGTGTACAATTATTTTTAATGTGTTTTACAGTATATGTGAGTACCCAAACAATTTTAATAGTTTTTTTCCCCCAGTGTACTTTCACGGTGTCTAAACTCTCAAATGTCATAGTAAAGTCTCCAAAGTACTACAGCGTGTTAAAGAAATCACACGTTAAACTTTTATCTCAATTTTTAACATCTAATGTTCTTTCATCAATAAAATACACAAAGTATCGTTATAGCTTGCATACATTGTGGTCCAAGATTTGCCTGATTCATCATTGTTCGATTAACAAATTGTTCGATTTTTTTTTTTTTTTTTTTTTTTTTTTTTTTTTTTTAAACCTGTCCTGTCCTACTTCAAAGCAGGCCCCATGAGAAGTGAGGTGCTTCGTATGAGTTGGTCAGTTTTGCTCTTTCCAGAGAATTGAAGATATTATATATTGATTATTCCTCTGGATAGAAGCTTTTAATTTATTTCATTCGCATTCATCACAATAATTACATTAATCAATCATATAAACATACATCAGGACAGGACGGTGTTAATAAAAAAAAAAGGGGAAAAGAGGAGAGAAGTAATGAGGGGAGGAAAACAGAGGGTAGAGAAGTTTTGGAGGGGGAAAGAGAAGGGGTAGAGAGGTAATTGTGGGGGAAGGAGTCAAGATTCAGGTTGAAAATGAGAATAAGTAAAATAAATAATATAGATACCTACCTTATTACATCCAAGTAGTTCGCATCTTTCTACAGATCTGCAGACAAATATAAATATACATACATACATACAAGCAGATAAACACGCAGAATAATAATAATAATCAGAAGAAAGAGAAGGAGGAAGCATAGAGAGATGAGAGAGAGAGAGAGAGAGAGAGAGATGAGAGAGGAGAGAGAGAGAGAGAAGAGAGAGAGAGACACACACACACACAGACACAGAGAGAGAGAGAGAGAGAGAGAGAGAGAGAGACAGAGATGAGAGAGAGCGAGAGAGAGATAGAGAGATAGAGAGAGATGAGATATATATATACATACATACATACACACCTACATACACACACATACATACACACATACATACATACATACACACATACATATACATACATACTACACATATATATACACATCCACATAAGAAATTGAGTGTTACAGGACAGGTGACCTAACCTCAAGCATTCTAGCAGCGACCCAAACATCCCAGGTGTCGTGACTAACCTTCTATGTCCCAAATGAAATGTGGGATCTGCCTCAAGCCAAGTCCCATATATGGTCAGGAACTTACCCAGCTATCCAGCCCAACCCCCACAGAACGACAAGTTTTGGGGCCTGGGACCCGGAGCCGGACCCGCCCCCACCTCCCCTGGCAAAGTCGGCAACCCCAGAGAGCAATGCCCGGGGCCCCAGTGGGCCCGCTGCAGCAGGAGGTCGACCAGCCCAAAGCTAGGCGGGAATGCAGCCCCTAACAGTGCGGGCAGAGACTGGGAGGCCCCACCCACAAGCACCGCCATGCCCATATCCCCCCGCGGTAGGCCCCCAGTCCCGGGCACCTCCGTGGACCCGCAAGAAAAAAGGGAGGACGGCCAAGGGACCAGATGGGCGCGGGTAGGGACACCACTCCAGACACGGCAGGACCCCCCCCCCGGCCCCACCCCGACCCCATGCACACATCAACCAGCAGTCCCCCAACACACACTCCCCCCTACCAGCAGCCCCCCAAACCTAACCCCACGCACACCCCTACCAGCAACCCCCCCCCCCCCACTAAATCAACCCCTTCCAGTCATCCAGTCATCCATCCATCCATCTACCCACTCATTCAGTCTTCCTGTCCCGGGAAGTAGCCAGTCACTCACCTGCAGCCCGCACCCGCCCCCGCAGCTACCCACACCCCCGCGATGGTGGGCCCTTACCCCCCAAGAGGGAAGACGGGGGCAGTCGTCCACCCATTCCCCAACATCTGCTCCCAGTTGTCATGTAATGCAGGTATATGTGGTTGTGTTGGAGAGATAAAATGCAATAAAAGAGGGAATGGTGTCCTGGAGTGTCACCGTCGTTTGGCGGATGATGTCCAGGCACCACCCCCCGCCCTACATATCTAATGTGTATTTAAAATGAGGGTAGCCTTCTCCGTCGTATATTGTGGGAGGTGTCACAGATCTGCAGCCTCCTCCCACCAAGATTTAGACAGAGAGACTAGCCCTCCAGGCCTAATGTAGTGTGTCCTTGCAAGTGTTGTAAGGGGCCCAGGGGTTGCCCAACCCCGGAAGCGAGGCAGTGGCAGGTGAGATTGGCTTACTGTCCGCTCCGGGAGGAAGGCCCACCTGGTGCCCTGGAGATGTACTGTGTCCTATGTGATTAAAACTGAGAGTCCCCGTCTAAAGGAGGCAGGGCGGGATCACCGATAGGTCACCCCGCCTGCCTGATCCCCCATGGGAACAAGGACTCTCATGATTCTATTTGTGTGAGTGAAGAGAGTGTGTGTACTGGGATCTGGTGTGGTGAGTGGGAGCAGCCGACTGGCCACACCGTCCATCCCCCCAGGAACAGCACTGCCCCCCACCGCAGGGGCCACGGGAGACCTGTGAAAGATAATGCGGGCAGCCGGGAGACAGCTGCCCCCCCCCCGGGACCAGTCCTACTCATTCACACGCACTTACGTACCCACCCGTCTCTCAAATGCACATACTCACATACACACCCTCCACCCCATCCACACACACACACACACACACATATGTTCAATCACACCACCACCCCCCCCCCCCCACACACACACACACACACACACACACACACAAACACAAACATACACACTGGAGCCACTGCTTGAGCATGCACAGGGCCGGCCCCGGCCCAGTAGGAAGCCTCACCCCGCCCAGACCGGAATCGCTCCCGCGCCCCAACCGATCCCCGAACCGATACCCCCCCTTAACCCGCAAGCCCCGGAAGCACCACGGGTGCTGGCTAGCCTCCCGCCCGGAGACTGTGGCGATAGCAGCAGCCGTGAGTTCCGGCCCCCCCCGTTTGTCCCCCCCTCACCGCCCCTTGACAACCACCCCGTCACCCTGAGCTGGCCGGCACCCCGCAGGCCCGGGCCCCCCTAGACCCCCCAAGCCCCACCCCCCATGGCCACCGCCAGCCAACGGAGGAGCAGCCAGCCAACCCATCTTAAGGCACCCTGCCCCACCTCCCACCGCCCCGGGGTTGACAGCAGCCTTAACCCAGATGATCCAGTCCAGCTACAGGACTCAGCTCAATGCAGACAGTCTCTAACTAGAAACTGGAGGTAGCTGGGGCATTAATAATTAGAGAAGTTTACAGTTTTTTAATTGAAAGCAGATAACGTTTCCAAGGTGAAGTAGTCTATTAGAATGTTAGTGTACTGAGTGATGCATAGTTTCTTTTTAGTTTTCCAGTTCATCAGAATAATTTTCTTTGCGACAAGCAAAGCATTGAAAATTAAGACTGATGTGTTGACCTCAAGATCAGACTCAATACTATCTAGGTCCCCTAATAGACAAAGTGCTGGTGTTGGTGAGATGAGGTGTCTAACCCATGATGATAGCTGTCCGCAGACTCCTTGCCAGAATTTTTGTACTGGTAAACATGACCAGAGAGCATGTAAATAGTTGTCCACAGCATTCTCATTGCAGTGTTGGCAGATGTTGGAGTCAGAGAGACCCATTTGAAACATTCTTTGACCTGTATAATGTGTTCGGTGAAGAATTTTAAATTGTATTAGCTGTAAGTTTGGGTTTGTGGATACTTTAAATATGTTTGAGCATATACGATTCCAGAATGACTGATTTGTAGTTGTAGATAAATCTTTTTCCCATTTGGTAGTGGGTTATAGACATATTAAATTGTCTGTTCTCAATAATAAAATACATATTTTAGAGATTAGCTTAGGTGTTGTCAATCCAATAAATTTTTCTAGTACTGAGGTTAACTGTAGATCTGGGTGATTTATTTTGTGTGTTTCAGTGAGTAAAGACTTGAGCTGTTGATATTCCAGGAATCTACTTGTAGCTAAACCGAAAGTAGAAACCAATTCTTCGAATGAAATGATTTTATTGTCTGAGATGATATGTCTGAGATGTGTTATTCCATTATTTTGCCAGCTTGGAAAATTTATTGCCTTTTTGTTTAGTTGAAAGTCTGGATTGTTCCAAATTGGTGTGCGTTGGCAAGGAGCAAGCGGTGATGAATCAGTCATTTTCATAAATTCCCCACCAGGCTGTTAGTGAAGTACGTATGCTCACATTCTGAAAGCAGTAGTGATGTTTTAGTCTTACACTTATAAATGGTAAATCTGCTATTTTGGTGTCTTTGCAAAATGTCTGCTCAATGCCTATTTACCTCTTAGAAAATAAGGATGCACAACTGCACTCTGTCGTATTATATGCCTTATTGGTGATTTGAAACCCATAAAGTTCATTTTCAGTTATAGAGCTGCACTAGGAGCTGTATGCCATTAATTATTTTTCAGATTTTTTTCACCACTAATCTTTTCCTTTTATCTAAAGTTCATAATGACAGATCAATCCACACACAAATCTAACCAGGATCCATAACTAAAAACCCTTTCTTTAGGGAACACTTAAAATCTTAAATAAAACAAATTGCCTGTTTTTCCTCTGTTTTATGTCCCACCAGTGTAAGTCCCTTAGGACAAAATCTTCCAAATGCATAAATGTAAAATTAAAGGCACCTTAAACTGCAACCAGCTACATCCAGCGGTGTATAAATAATGCACCTAATGTCGAGCAAATGTCTGGCTGATGTGGACACATAGTGCCACACAGTCAGCTCTGAAGTAGAGAAAAAATGGACAAGGTTCAGATAATGGAGCTAAGCTTTATAGATTACATATATGTACATCTCACTTTAAAATCATCTCTTCTTTCAGAGCACTTTATACTGAATGGTAATAGAGTCCACAGTTGTATACCAATATATTTAAATGAGTTTAGTCCCTGAGATTTAAATAAAGTTGATTGTACCTAGTGAAATATGAATGACTTATCAGTTGAATATTACACAAAAAAAACCTGGTGCCGTTTGATTGACAAAATATAGTACATGCAGTTTAAACTGAATGAATCTACTCTAGCCTTAACATTCAGCTAGCCCAACTTAGTGCAGTTGTGCTTTAGACTTAAAACAAAGTAATTTTTCTAAAACCTGAACATTCTTCTTATTATTTTTTGTATACATTTTTTGTTATGGTGAACCAAGCAAATGTAACCATCAAACTTTATTTTTGACAGATGCTTATGAGGTTTTTTGACAGGTGATGAATGTGTTAACCGCTTCAGCAGGTGCTTCGGATGTGAGGCTGCTGCAAATAAAGGTCAATAGTGCTTCGTGTAGGGTTATTATAAAACCTTGTTATTGTGCATGCACACACACAGAAATAGAAATGTTCTGCACTCTTAAACACTCTCAACTACTAAAATGTCACGTGAAACATTTCACACACTCCATCAAGTACACTGCTGTTGTCTCGTCTTAATAATGAAAGTCCCAATTTAACATCTTACTGATTTTCTACTGATGTTCCGACTCTGAGCTCTTCTGATGGGGCAATATGTCTACAATTGAATTGCATTTCTTCATTAAATACAGACTAAAGGCAAAATAGTTTATAATGACATATTTGGACTAAACTTTTAGTCAGTTCTCTCACTATTCAGAACAAATTAGGGCATCCTAATATCTGTAAAATATACGATAATTATTAAAAACAGGACATTTTTGCATCGTAATACTTAGAAGCCTCAGAAATGATGAATACATGCTTCATATTAGTTATTATTAATCTCTATGAATTTGTCCCTACTCAGCACTACTGTGGGGTATCTGTTCAGAGCCTCTGCAGGTTCCTCGTTTTGTAGCTCAGCATTTTAGAAGCACTAGTGTGATTAAGTACAACAATTATCTTGTGCTGGGGAAATACAGTTACTGCTCTAATTAAATCTAGACTTCCCCAAGGAGTAGCACTTCACAACAAGGTATCAGATGGACAAGTTGTTTATCACATACAATGAAAATAACACTTTATTTGAGAAGAGTCGTTTTCAGACATGAATAATGATATTTTTATGATGAATTACGGTTATCACGAAAATGGTCCATTTTGGTTCCCAAATGGTAGTGGTAGTGTTTTTCTTATTATTATCTATAGTAAAGCACATTTACTTGACCAATTAAATGTGCATTCATTGGATTGTGGTACTGGCTGTGTTTGTTTAAAAGAAAGTTTTATGAAATAAAATGATTATAATAGGAGCCACTTTTACCAGAGCTCAGATCAAAATGCAAATGTGAAAGTGAATATTTATGAATTTCTCATTAAATATATAGAAACAGGCAGACACTATGTGATTTTTAGCCCTTTTTGCCACAATTTTAAAGTTGTGCGAATATCATGTGCCATGGCTTTTTGCAGAGTACGTTTGCAGAGCAGCTCACGATCAGCTCTCGACCCACAATTGTATGGACGCAAGAATATCAAACTGGTTTTAAATCCCGCTCACTCCTCAAGAAGACATTGCACTTATAAAGCAGCACTATGAGCCAATATAATGCAACATCTCACTCTGCTTATATGCAAACAAACAAGTCTTCTCAGCCATTTCCTCATTCATACACATTTTTTCCTTTTATTTTTATTAGTTTCTTACAGAAATTGCCAAGGCAGGTTGTTTGTTTTTGTTGAACATTCTCGAGTGAACAACACACAATTTTCACTTACAGGTTTTTCATGCTACAGTCACGTAAAAAGAGTCATGTTTTGACTATACAGTCATTGGTTTGGTAGCAGGGTAGCAGGGTCGCATCTAAGTCTTGGCTTAAAGAGTGTGAGAACATAAGTCGTGGGCTTTGAACTTTTAACCCCTGCACATTACTTGTGCAGTGTAAGTAGGAGCTGAATTGTGACTGAAAAATCACAGTGTCTACCTGGTTTTGCTCCAACAGCTTACCTCGTACACTTCTCAACTTCTCACCACTTTATTTGTTACACTAAGCAATTATGAGTAGGAGTGAAATAACAAAGTTAAAGAATACCATATTTCAACCTAACAACATTCCCTTAACATTCGATAACACATTTGAACAGATACAAGCTTTTTGCTTTTGATTTTTTTAGCTAGGAGCTTTTAGCTAAACCACTTCAGCTGAGCTTCTCATCAAAATAAACCCCTGTTGAAAGAGTGCTGCTGCTTTCCATATAGAGTTGGTCACAGGTTCAATACATCCCACACATACACAGGATCTCTGCACAAACATTTATATTTCCCCCTACTACTGAGAAGCATGCAGAGTACAGCATGCATCAAGATGAGTCATAAAAAATCATCAATTGCCTGAGCTATTACAATTTGCTATAAGCATTATTTCACAACACTCAATAAAGAGAAACACTGATTGGGACAAGGATCCATTTATTTACTCACTGCTGACAGTCGATAGATGAACCACACAAAACAGGTCCGCGTGTTTATGGTTTCTACTCAGGAGTCGGTGTGGAGGCAGACAATTTTAATTTATTATTAGCTTTAGTGACTTTTGATTTGCAATCTAGGATGTGTTATGAGGAAACATTATTATGCGAAGAGCCAAGAATAATTTGTTGTTTTAAACGTCACATAATATTTAATAATTTGTCATGTGGTTTCAATCTTATGGTCTTTTGAACATGTTAAAAACTATTTCAAAACACTTCAGATCTTTATAATTACTGATTAGATTCAATTCCAAAGGAGGCCGGAGCCTACCTAGATTAATTAAACACACAATCATGGTATGGTGAGCCATTTTTATATGTTTACATGAAACCTGACTAATCATTATAGCATTTAAATATAGGAATAATTGTGGGGCGTCACAGTGGCACAGTGTGTAGTAAGGTAGTCTCACAGTAAAAGGTTGCTGGTTGGAGCCTCAGCTGGGTCAGCTGGCATTTCTGTGGGGAGTTTGCATGTTCTCCCCATGATCGTGTGGGTTTACTCCGGATGGTCAAGTTTTCCACACAATCCAAATAAATGTGATGCAGGTGAATTGGGGAAAACAAAATTGTCCAAAGTGAGAGTGTGCATGGATGTTTCCCAGGGCGTCCGCTGCATAAAACATATGCCAGTTGAGTTGACTGATCCTTCCTTGCTAAGGCGACCCCTAAAGAACAAAGCCAACAAGTGGATGTATGGATGTATGGAATAATTATATTCTGACAAGTGATAACAAAACTTTAACTAATTAGAGACATTTAGACATGTAAAAAAATGAACTGAAGATCCCCAAATATAATTAATTTATTTACTGACTTGAAAAACTGCCAGTAACGTTTATAACATGAAGAGCTCAATGCAAGCAATTTAGATGGCACAAAGTGTAAAATGTTTTTGAAGTGAATGGAAATCTTTTAGCAACAGTCCTTCAAAAAATCCAACATTGGAATGGTGCTCGATAAAAAAGGTGTCGGAAGTGAAAGGTAAGTTCTTTGTTCAAGAAATTTCCCTATAAAAGAAAAAATATTTTTATCTCTTGCTCTTTCACTGGAACTGGGATGAAGGGTCTTTGGTTGGGAAATACATCCTGAAATAGAGCAGCAGTGATCCTTTTCTGGGAGAATTTTCTTGTAAAAAAAAAAGGTGGCCATTAAAAAAATTGTCAAGCAGGACTGGTGGGGACTCGGAGGGGCATGGTTATACCCTATACCCAGGCCTGAAAACAGCTCAGAATTTTTATGATAGTTTACTCATTTATAAAAGTGCCTTAATTAATCTAACAGCTCTAACAGGAGTGTGTTTACACCTTTTCTGCACTGATTTATGTCCAAACCTTCCAAAAGTTAATTTTTCATTATAGACACCCTTTAAATAAAACAATGCCCCATGATTGTATTTATTCAGCCACCCATCCTACCTCTATAACCCATTCCTAAATAGCGTCACAGTTGTCTTCTGCACCCTGCATCAGCTCTTTGCAGAGAATCCAGTACAGGTCACAGCTACACAAGGCTGCACATACTCCCTTTTTGCCTATTTAGTCATAAATGGTGCCGACAAGCATAGACTTAGAAAAGTTAGCAAGAATCCTCCCATATAACAGAGTACAGAGGTGCAGGATGCCCTATTTTGGAAAAAGCCAAATCACTTTTCCTTTCAGAACACACAAAAATCCAGTTAGATGAAATTAAAAAAACACTTGTGTCAAAGATTGAAAACAGGAACCTTCTAGCTTCATGATGTCACTAATGTCACAATGCTGCAAGTTCTTTTCAAGAAGCAATACATTTTGTGAAGAACTTTATGAGACATTAGGGCCAATTTCTGAAGAAGGAAAGAGTGAGGTCTCATAATTTCTCATTGCCAAGTCTATACAGTGAATTTGCACCTTGCTATACACATGAGATATGTGCTATGTTAAATATCTGAACCTGTCTCTGAACGATTCAGAGTCATTTTATTTGTGAAATGAATTCTCATTGTAAATAACAGTAAGATAAAAATTATAGCACATGAAAATTGTATTAATAGCTTCTTGCACGCTAACACTTATAAAATCCCAAAGTCAGCCCTTGCAAATGTGACCTTGCATTGTTTTCTAGTCTCTTCTCAAATATTTATTTGAGAGACGCGAGTTGCAGCCCAGAACAATGTTTTCACTATTTTTCTTTCTCCTAAAATCAGTGTAAAATCCACTGGTACTAATCTATTGCGCAGTATCAACACATCAACGGCTGATGCTACCACAGACAGGGATTATGAAAAGATCTCTAAGGAGGCTACTAATCATGCAGTGCGAATTCTGCCTTAGACAACTGCTTTAAAAACCAATCAATCAATCTAAATGTTTTTATATTGGTCAATATGCTTCAAAACAGCCTAGTGGATTAAGTTGGGTTAAATTCCTGTTGGATAATTCAATAGGGTAGAAATAGAACTATCATAAAATGCTACCTTAATTATATTAAATTTAGGTTTATTATTATAAGGACATGTTTGATTTAAAATGAGCAGTAATCTCTAACTTATTATAAAAGCCTGGTTTAAATACATCTAGTGGTGACAAAAAGCATGGGGGGTGACATGCCATCATATTATTGTTTTTATGAAAGCCATATTAGAGAGGCTAAGGTAAAGCCATAACAGAAATTGCTGGTCAGTGTCACAGAGATACCAGCTGCAAGAACCGTGAGGAACAAACTACAGGGTGTCAGTTATCGATTCGGAAGCACAGACATTTTCTTGACTGACAAGATTGCTCGCATATGAGCAGTGGTGGAGGCACCCTGGGGACTGAAGGTTCTTCAATACAAGCACAATGTTCTAGACAAGAACGGATTGGTATTACAACCAATTAAACATTAATTCTCACAATAGGATTAAGATAACTGGGGGAAGACAAATGTTCTGAATCACAAAATGCACTCTGAAATGGCTAAATGACTTAGACTATCACATATCGACTAAGCTACTGTTTCTGTAAACAAAAGAAAATAATCATAAAATTTTCACACGATTTAAAAGAAAACCTAGAAAATGAAAAAAAAAATTGTCAAAGATTGGGGCACCCTTCAAAATTATGAGTGAGTTGCTCAAGCATTAGTTCTACCTGAAAGACTCCATTGCCTCTAAAGCAACTGTAATGTCTCATCAATCACAGCTCATACCTTTAAAGTGTAATAAAGTACCAAAATCTCTCATTTAAATTCCAATTTAATGATGCTGAAATTCCCCTCCATCTTCCCACCCCATTAGTTTGTTCTCTACCTAGGCTTCAGGAGGTTTTCTCCACCCCAACAACATTGAAGTTGCAACCAAGCAAAAACTCTCTTACTGCCAAGGCCATATATTTTACAAACCTATTAATGTAAGCATGCCAAATTTGTAGCATTTTAACTCAGTATTGTTTATTAATATTTCATCTTTAATTATTATACACTACTATATACTGTACTAAGTATAGTGGGTGAACACTCAACTGATATTGGCATACAATTTGACTTTTTTTCTTTTACTTTATTTTTGTGGAACTCGTTATAATGAAATTATAGTCAAGGAAAAGTTACCAGAAAAGCACTTCAATGATTGAAACATCAAGCAACAAAGCCAGCCAACTCTAAAGACAGCTCTCAAAACATCACACATTTCATTTTCTTGTATGGCTTTCAATTCAAAAACACATCAAACATATTCATATCCCACGTTTGTTCTGGTGCATGATTTGGCAATATGTAGAAAATAGGAATCCAGAAACACTGAACAGTAAACACAATCTCAAATGATCACATTTGAAGTGGGCTTCAAATATGGCGTATTCTCTGCCTAGTTTTTTTTCCAACCTCTTGATTTAAATTCCACCACTCCCTATAAATGCTTTCTGAACATTTACAGTATTGTACAGTAGTTTTAAAAATGATTGACAAGCTATCTTTGACAGCTACGTTTTTTGTTCAGCACACTCAGTCAATGATTCATTATCTTTATGTAAAATACAATGCATTGTCGGACTGACTTCTTGAGAGACGTGTGTAATGTTGTGAAATACATTCTCAATGTTTTGTTACAAAAAAATCTGCTATCAGAGCAGTGACAGTGTGTTAGTGGTTAACGCTTCTCAAAGAGAAAGTTGCTGGTTAACTCTTAAAGACGGTCTTTCTGAATGGAGCTAGAATATTTTTTCCAATGTTATATGGTATTTCATATGCTATCAATCAACAAATGCCTTCACAATTACATTTACTTTAAAATGTAATGGTTTCAATAAAGTTAAAAGGTACTAAAAAGACAAATCCACAGTTACATTTTCAAATGCATAGATATAACACCTATTTTTAATTTCTCCCAAAATATTATTAGAAAGGGATTAATTGTGGTCCTTAGTAAACCAAGACTAGGCCTTCACAACCTGGATGCCAATCCTGACAGATAAAGCTACAACATTTTATATGAATGTTATAATTTATCTGAGGTAAAACTGAGGGAGTAATAGTGTCAGTATGTCAGTATTTTTCAGATATTTTAGATATTTCAGATGTCGTCACATTCAGAATTATATTTTATACAAAAAAAAACTAATCGCACAAAACTATTAATCAGATATTCAAACTGAGAAGAAATTAAAGGGGAAAAATTAGTCAATAAAAAACTGTAAATAACAGTTTTATTTTGTATATATTTTTTTTACTTTATATCACTAACATAATGCAAACGTCTTTGACATTTTTTGCCCTGTATAAAATCAGTAACAGCAATTGACTGGTAGCCATAACTTACAGTAAATTCATGTTGTAATATGGTGTTTAATGCATAGTTGTTTGATAAGATCACACATTCTTCTACTGCTTTCCAACAATTCAGTCTTTTTTAAGGAAAAAAACAACAACTAGCATACCTGTTGGTATCCTCCAAATAAACCAAACTAATAATGTGATGAGATTGTTGTAGATGAACAAAAATGACAGATTTGAGACTGTACTCTGGATACATGTGAAGAGGTCAGTTTCCAAGGACACCTAAGGGATGTGTTTATCAACAGTCTACAGAAGGTGAATCAGATTCAGTGACTGTAAGGGTGGCCATGTAGCTTGATCTTATCAGAAGACGCTGTGTTGATTTCTCTGCTCTGAAGAGTGGGAGGAGGAAAGCCTGTACAGTTCTTGGTGTGAAAATGTGTTTCTTGTCAATGAGCATGAGGGTGCTGGTATGTATTCATAGTGGTGAGAAACTGCTTTATTACTCATCTAGAGACTTTAATATCCTGTTTCCAAGACAACCATAAAAGTGAAGATGTTCATAGTTTTGTTCAAGGACTGAAACACAGCATGTAGAAAAAAGTAGCCACAAGGCAGAGTTACATTACATACACTTTCACCAAACATAAAACTGAAATATCTTAAAAGCATATTCATTTTAAAGTGGTCATAGGAAAGTAATTTACAGTTACATAATTCTAGGTTGTCATGCAATGCTTTTGTTACAAATGGAAGTTGTAAAAAAAATTACAGGCACTTGAGACCTCGGACAACTTCAACTTTTTATATTCAGTTCAATTTCATGAATTCCAGTTAATTGTTCACACTTAAAAATAACGACTAGCTAATATTTTTGTTATATTTAACTTTTTTTTTCATAAATAATCCCCCAATCCAGTCGCATAAAAATCATTGGGTGTTGGGGGGGTCCTGAAACATATTGATTTAAACATTATTTTGCTGGTTTAGCATATTTAGCTAGTAAGGTAAACCTTTTTATTTCATTTGATATATACAAAGTGTAATTCTGTTCATGGTGGGAAAACTAAGCTCAAATGCTCAGTTCCAAACTCCCAGTAAAAAAATGGAACATAGTGTGAGGGACTGGATTTAACATTGCTCTCCTGCTTCTGCTTTTTTATTTGTGAAAATTATTAACAATAAATATAACTTAACTTTTTGGTGTGGAAAATTGCATAACATTCACTAAAATTGCTCTCAAAATGTGACTGAAACTAAAATAGAAAGAGTACAAATAGAAAATTACAACAACTGAAAACTTTTAACTGTACTAATGCAAATTGGAGAGCTGTAAATCATCATTTTAAAGTATCATGAAAAGCGGAAACACCCGTTGAGGCTTTTCAGCATGAGATGCAAATACACCTCATCAACCATGAACAGCTGGTATCTCACTCTTCCATTGGTGTGAAGGAGTGAGGAGTTAAAGGGTTGCTTTTAACCAAGGTTTTATCCAAATTTTAATTATATGCAGGATAAGAAGACAAGGTTCCTCAAGCCAAAAGCTGCCTCCAGTTTATATATGTCAAAATGAAAGAAGCAAACTTTAATTAGAAAAAAACCTAACAAGGCTTATAATGTATACACGAGAGAAGAAAGCGGTATTGTCAGGCCACTACATAAGCAAACTCAAGCAATTCAAGGAAGAAAGCTGACTTCATTTTCTTTAAAGTTATTGAATAATCATTGTTTAATACATTCAAAAATTTAATTTTATGAAGTCAAAAACATACAAAGGAGATACAAAATACATGCATACTAAATAAATATATTGTTATCATTTCTTAATAATAATTTAGAATGAGTTAAAAAAAACTAACTTATTTATGTTTGCAAAAGTCCTATGAAAGAGTACAATTCTTGAGAAACAAGTTAATTAATTGTTGAATCAAAAAGCTTAAATGCCTACCCTAATCTTTTTTTAAGCTATATGAGGTCAGTTAAAAATCACAAAGATTTTAGTGTTGTATTCAATTCTATTATTACAATTGTTACATTTGCATAACCCACTTTTTAAACTGCTATCTCGACTAATAAAATCAAATTTAATTAGGCTCAATCCAACAATTAACTGATTAACTTTTAATTTTAAATAATGGATTCCATCCAATGTCTAATGTTTTGAGTGTAAAACGTGAGCATGCAATCGCAATAAAAATCAAAGCAATAATTATGCCTGACAGCTTATTGGCTACTAGCGTCTTTTGGTTGTCAGAAAGTGCTTTGCTCTTTTTTGTTTTTGTTTGATTTCATTACCTTAAGTATTAAAAAAGAGTGATACAACTGACATTTTTATCTATAAAAAATTTACTCAATTTCTATGCAACACACTAATTCCAAGCAGGCTGTTTGAAACAGAACAGGCTGTAACTCAATTTCCTGGAAAGTTTCTTTGTAGCTGTAAAGTTTAAGTACATAAACTCTAATTAACAAAAAAGGGGAACTTTTATTGGGTGTTGACACATGGTAGGTGGTTAACCCTAATAGCATGGCCCACCAAGTAGAATCCAAGTAGTAACAAATTAGCTCTTTTCAAGATACATCTGCTGGTACTAAAAGAAAAAGGCATCATGCTGTTCACATGCATCTTTAAATTTTGAAATATGTCAACAAGTACAATAAAAAACTACTTTGGACATTACGAAACAAAATAGGCAATGTAATTATAAGAAGCCAAAAAGAGTACCACTTGAACATGATGATGTAATTTAGACTATGTTTATCTGAAAAGACAAGACAGATCAAAGCTACCATGTGCAGTTCACAACACAGATAGATGTCCACATCTTTCATTATTTGTGCTTTGATTGTCAAGTGACTGATCATGTATCAAAATAATCTGAATATCTGACATGCTGTCTCACTAACGCAGCTGAAATTGATACCCCTGGGTGATTTATGGGGCCTTTGGAAGGTATTTTACACATTCTACAAGCTACCTGCCTTGACCTCTAGCTTGTGGTACATTTGAAATGGTATTTTGTGTTTTAGACTTTGAATGTGGTTTTTAGCTTACTTTAAACAAGCTGAACCTAATAACTGAAAAGCCCCGGTTCTACATAGTTTAACTGCAACTTTAAATGTTATCTGATGCAATGTCCAGGATTGTTTGACAGTTATAGGACTATGTCATTTACACGAGTTGTGTTTCAGAATAGTACATGGTTGTTTATATTGATAATCTTTTTATAATTTGAGTTTGCGCTGGTGTTCATAGTATTTTATGTCTGTGAAATGGAAAATGACTAATTATAATCAATAATATCTCAGTGACAGTTAATTATTCACAGAACACCGACTGATTTCCTTAAAGTGAAAGTGACCAATCGGCCAGATATGGAGCAACCCATATCTGGAATTTGTGCTCTGCATTTAACCCATCCAGTGTACACACACAACAGTGAACAAACACACTTTGAACACTCACCTGGAGCAGTGGGCAGTCATGGCTGCAGCGCCCAGGGAGCAGGTACTTTGGTCAAGGGCTCCACAGCTGTGGTTTTTGATGACGGGAGAGAATGAAATTGATCACACCAACTTCAACTCAGTGGATCTGGGGATCGAACCTGGGACCTTCAGATCACAAGTTGATCTCCTTATCCACCAGACCACGACTGGCCCTATTAAAAGATGTTTACTGTAAGCTAAGATTCATTAAGTGAGAGACGCATTTATGGATTGATAGAGATCTTTTCTGTCTTTAATGTTATTATTTGTATTAGAAATTGTCAGAGTTTATAGTTTTAAAGTTATTCCTGGAAAGCAGGTAAACAGCTTTCACACAAAAAAAACAAAAGAAGCTATTAGAAAAGGAATGTATGTATGAACATGTTGCAATTAAAAAAATATCCTCAATAAAAAGTAATTTATTAGTAAAAATGAGAACCACTTTTCAAGTTCTAACAGTTTTTGGGAGATTTTGGTTTATGTGATTATTAATGTTTCAATGTAATAAAAACATATAAAACAATAAAACAATAAACAATAAAATCTTCTCCAGTGATGTGATTGTCAAGAAGAAGCTTTGCTATGTAAAATATATTTTACACAAACAATGGATTGTCAGTCCATCAAGGGCCAAATTTAAACATCATTTACACATTAACTTGATCAGAGACTGTATTCACCAAATTATATGCATGATTTTGCACAGTCAACGTAAACCGCAGCAGAACCTTTGAAGAATGTTCCTTAGGTCTTAAACCAGGGGTTTCAACCTAAATTCCTGGAAGGCTGCAGCCAAAGTTTTGCTCCACTGATTCCACTGATTTGCTTGACGCTACTGTTGTGTCTCCTGAAACAGGGTTGCAACAAAAACCTGCAGACGTCCCACCAGGAATTGATTTTGAGACCCCTATCTTAAACCCTATTGGCTGAGAGACATTGGCCCTAGCATTATTCACTTTATTAACATATCTTGATGCAAAAAAAGTTTAAAAAGTCTTAAAATAGTAGATTTTGAAAATAATTTGTGCATTTTTATTTTGTATACATATTAATATCCACAAAATATTTACAACATATATGAAAAGATACAGGAAATAAGACTAGAACCCAGGCATTCCATCAAACTGCATCTAGCCTCATAATCCAAGTCAGAATCTCACGTTACTGAAAAAAGAGATTTAACTTCAATTAATCAATAGGTCAATATAGAACAAACAGTCATGCAAATCTTCTGTCACTATCACTGTGAAAGAAGTAAAAAAAAATCCTATTTCACATAATTGAACTTATCAAAAAAAAAGAGAAAAAGCGTCCAGTTGTTTTTCAAGTCACAGCAGCTCAGATCTCAGTATCTGACACAAATCAAAGTTAAGGTTATAGACCATTCTTGATGATTAAGCAATATTTAAGATCGATCCATCATGCACACACACTCTCTGCCAAATATTACAGAAATATTTCATAAACAGTTTGAGTTTGTTTGCAATATGGGAGTTTTCTAATCATACAAACACAAGAAGACGGAGCAGGTGCCTAAAAAACAGCAAAGCATCCCAGATCTTCAGAAACTGGCAAGAATTAAACAGCCACTGTGTTGTTTATTCTACAGAGACTTATAGTACTAGCCACAAAATGCACTTGCTCTCTTAGCCCTAAATTTCCACCTTCACAGCTTATTGAAGAGCCCTACAGAGCTGTAAAAATAACCATTCATATAAAACTCAGAGTTCGGTGTCATAACAAGAGCAGAGAACAGCGTAAGAATCTTTTGGCTGGAAAACTTTTCTGCCAGAGCAAATCCAGCGCTAGAACTTTGTCTTTGATCCCAGAAAATATTTTGAAAGAGTAGAGTAACACTGTCTGGTGTATCGATGCAACAGGCGTTAATGTGCTTTGGCAGACATTTGTGAAGGCAATGCTTCATTTATGCTAGTTAGCCTTCATACTAAGACCGCTGCATTAATAGCAAAGGTAGTCCAGCTTTGGCAGCTTCAAGGTTCACGAGAAAACAAATGCTTAGAAAGTAATTAATGTATTCACTCGCTCCTCTAGGAGTCAGGAGAAATGAGCAGAAATGCTAAAAGTACAACACTCGCTAGCAACACAAAGGACTAACTGAAGTTCATTGACTCAATATTTTCTAAAGGAGTAATTTAGTAAATGACTGACTTTTCGTCGGCTCAATATTTGTTGAAGTGTTGTTGACTGAAAAAATATTTTCTAATTGTGTCCAAATTAACACTTGTTAACTGGCTTAAAAA
Organism: Danionella dracula; assembly: GCA_900490495.1. NCBI lineage: Eukaryota > Metazoa > Chordata > Actinopteri > Cypriniformes > Danionidae > Danionella > Danionella dracula. Next base: position 6,392,892 of record UELW01000778.1, on the reverse strand, counting down.
GTATATAAAAATGTAGTGTATGATATGAGTGGTGAAAAAAGTTTAACTTTATGTAACTGAGAAGTCACAAACAACATCATATAAGTAAGAAGTCTTTACGTGATTCCTCAGCTTCTCAGTTTCTCTGTAAAAATGTGCCTTGCCTTGGCAGAGCTTTAGCTCCAGACCTGTGGTTCTTAGCTGGTCCTGCTCTGTTTTAGTTAATGGCTAGATTTCTGTGGGTCATGAACTGTATTTGTTTTTACTTCCTAATGTTCATGGATGTAGAGTAATAAAAATATAGCATAATGTAGCATAGCCATGGAATTGATTAAAATATGATTACAGAAACATACACTCCATTTGATGTCTTTTTTGTCAGATATTTTAACTTCAGAGCCTTACACTCTGTTCAATGAATTTAAATGACAAGTAAATTACAGGACTTCACTTCAATGTAGAATTAATGTCTGATAATGGTTTATGAAATTTGTGTGTCATTCTTCAATTATTTTGGATCGGAAGTACCTTCTAACTAACCGATTTAAGTAAATGTTAAGCAGATATAATTTCCTATTATTCAAGTAATAACATCTCTTTTACTCATACTTGAGCCAATTCTGTCTGCATTACTTTTACTTGAAAAGCTTCTTAAATGTAAATGTTCTGTAAATGTTCTAAATGGTTTCTAAAACAATTTTTAAAACTTCTGTTGCATTCCATTTTTGTGAATGACTGCAAATGATGTCACACAGTTCATTAAAGATAATTAGTACACTAAATTAACCTCATCATCCTTGCTATATAAGCCGTCAGCCTAATGTATTACTCCGACGTTAAATTGGCAACACTCCACCTCCCCTTCATAAATTTGAGAGGGAGGTGTCTCTGGGATCCTGTTCTGCTTTCTAGGACTCAGAGCCCTCTCTTAGTCAGCTTTATACTTGCAGTATACTACAAGTATACTTGCATATCTATGACTAATTTCTTATTTCAGTGTGTCCCCATGAAATATTAATACACAACATAATTTCTGAAAGATGAAAGCGATTGATTTTTAAATCTTTATAGGGCAGATGACCATTTAACTTTAATTCTTTTATTTCAATAAATATCCACAATACAACCACACGAAGCACACCCCTATAAAGGAAAAAGTCAATTTTTTCTGTCTCACACATATCACAGATTCTGTTATTTATTTTCATAGGTTACATTTAACTCTGACAAATATCCAAGTCTTCCTAAGGTGTATTCATTTGAGCTAATACAGACTATTTTCCTAAGTTTAAATAGAGCTGTCCTCATGGAAACTCATCGCCTTGCACCGGGAGCTGGAAGCAAGCCTGGGGTCATGACTGTGTCCTTCACTGAAGGCTCGCTCACTAGACCGGGTGCTCTGTCAATCATACTGAGAAACACAAATAAGGCATTGAGTGCAAAGAAAACTTCTTGCGGAACCTAATGCTGTCCCAACACAAACAACAGGAGGAATGTGAAGTTCCTTTGCGGCGATTAGAATACCCACTTATGTGCAGCTAAATGAAAAACGCAGATCTACCTGTAAAGTTTTTCAAATTTAACCATTCTGATTGATCTATTGATTTTTTATTGATTTGATATGAAATATACGTGTGTAAACAAGCTACTAAAAATTATAATATTTGAAGTCAAGACATAATATAATAATTAGTGTCAAGACATGGGATTACAATAGTTGGTTCTAACCTATTATTATATATTATTCTTAACTCTTATGTTTTTTTCTATCCATTCATCTTCCATTTAATAACCAAAACAGTGTGGGTGCTGAATTCCTCATTTACCCTAACCATAGTAGAGACTGAAAGAGAACTGTCTGAATAACTGATAAAAAGTGATAAAGTAACTGATAAAAAGAACTCTTAAGGTGGCTTCTGCAACATTCACCTCGTAGGAACAGCCAATGCTGCATGTTCTCCGTCATAAGTATGTTCTTTTACATGTTAAATAACATAATTAGCCAATGCTCCTGACATGCAGAAATCTGCTTCTTCAGATCATACTGAGTCTAATCGGTTGATGCTTACTTGTTAAATAAAATAGAGTAATGCTGCTGACAGGCAGAAATCAGCTTTGACAAAAACATACAATGGTATAATAGTGGGCTAATTCCAGTACAACTGAAAGCTCAGGCGAAACATGGCGGAATGCAGGATATAAATCCCGTACTTGTGTTTTGTGAAGTTTATCGAGAATTTAAAATGCTGTTGGAGTGCCTGAAAATTAAATTTTCATCAAATTTGAGACCTTGTATGAAAAGACCACCATAGTCAACTTAAGATGAATATTTAAAACTTGTCTTAAAGATGAACCTCAGTGATAAAAAAACAAGAAACATTTTCTAAATGAACTCTAAATAATTTATGTAAAAACAATGAACTATTCAATTTTGAGATGCAGACGAGAAATACATAAACCAAAATAAAATCCACAAGAAGACATTTTTTTAGACATCTCAATATGCTTAAGGCTCATAACGCGGTGCTCTTTTCATTTCACACAGCTCAGACTCTAAGCTCTAGAGGATGGTTAACTATGGTTGCTATGGAAAAATGTCCATCCACACTCTCAAGGTTGTTGAAGTAATGAGTAAAGAACCTTTCAACCTGTCCATGGTGGTACTGACAACTCAGAAATATTCTCGCGTAAGCAGAGCTGTTCCAAAGCCTTGGTTTTCTTCCAAACTGAAGTAGGCCTTGGTTAAGATTCACACCCGACAGTGAAGGCACACTGAGAGGAACATTTACTGGAGTGTAAAATGTCCTTTAAAGGAATTCAGATTGCTCTTAAGGACGGTTTGGTTAAGACTGCCTAACATATTTGTACATCATATGTCAAAGAACATTTGAACCAAAGGTTAGTGACAGCACAACAAATGTATCCGAGAAGCATGTAACACATTTCTCAGCATAGAGGGTTTTTTGTCAGCTTTACATGTTTGAGCAGTACAGTGTGTTAAAAGTACAATAGAGGAAATCTATTGTTCTAATAATCAGAAGATTCACACAGGAGAAGAGATATGTATCGTGAGAAACTTTGAGGGAAATACACAGACAATAATAATCTCATAACCATAGCATGTTTTTAACAATAAATACAGCTAACAATAACAATAAATAGAGCTGCCTGAATGTCCTCAATTAAAAAAACACTTTCCTTAAATCTAAGTAAATACCCTTTTCATTTGAAGCCAATTTTCCTTTTTTTGAGAAAAGATAATACAGAAAACAATAGCCTACTAGTTCTATAAGATGCAGTTTCATGTGACTTAAAACACCAAGTTTTTGAACCACTTGAGAAAAGCAGTTTCTACCCTTTTGTTCTCTAGTATATACCAGTTGTATGTCACCAGTGAAAACCTTTCGGCAACATCAAAAAGCAAAAATGGAATATCCAAGGCATTCTCCAGGAAAGCTATTGTACTTTAGAACTTTCTGCTAGGGCACAGCAGGGCAAGGAAGCCCCTCTGGGTTGTACCCACAGCCACAAGGGCTTCTTAAGTTGCATGTTCTGCTATAAAGAGAGGACGGCTGCCACCATCAGTCACCCCATGTCAACAAATGCACCTAAATTAAGACCACTTTCCAATGTTTCACTATCCAGCACTGGCTTATAATTAAGAATCAGCATAATAGAATCAATGGATCGTTGTGTTAACTTCAGCGGATCAGGATTTGTATTGATACATTTCCCGTGTTATGAGACACTATTAAATAGAGAAAGACATTCTCTTGCTTTGAATAGCAGTTATTGGCCGATGGTCTCCGTGTTATTAGACTTAATGACAAAATTAATTTTAATGTACATCTCAAGGAGCAGTGGGTGATGTGTAATGAGTGGCTCTCTGAATCTTGCCATTTTTACATGTCCTGCTTTTAAAAGTAAATTTTAAAATGGTTGATTATGTTATGAGTAAATTAGGCAAAAGTTTAATGAATAGACACTAATGGGAAATAAATGATGCATTACAGGGTCTGAACACATACATTTAAGGAAGATCCTTAAATAAGAGTGTTGACACTTTGCCATAATTTCTTGAATGTTCTTCTACAAGTGTATAATTCATTTAAAAATGAATATACAGACTACTATTCCAGTTTGGCATCCTGCACAGTAAACTTGGATTTTGAGTAAATTAAACAATGTAAATGTTCATTACAAGCTGTTTGTAGATTTTTAAAAAGACACCAGATGTATGATGGCCATGAGTGTGACGGTCATGCTCACAGGAGACAAATAAGGTTGTTATACTGTATATTTATATGTTGTTTATTTTGCATCCCAATTTAATGCAGTTTATATGCATTACAATCAAAAATAGAATACTCAATGTGTCAGCTTTGGTAGCATAGGGGATAGTGATTATGACAAACAGGATAGTTGAGCATGGGACAACTCGAGTTTCAATCCAAGCTTTCCTTATCCCCTCAATCTCCCACACTCCCTTCATTTTAGTAATATTTTAGCAAAGGGTGGAAATGACTTGAAGTAATTATGTTTATTTGTTAATGCAAGTTAACATGTTTAAATTCCACTACAACCTTCAGCATATGTATCCACTCCTTTTTTTTGCATTCACTCTTAATCACCCGAACACTTTCGTCATCATCTCAGAACTCAAAAATTCCATAAACCCTAATTTTAACTTTTTAAAATACAGAATCAAATATGCTCAAAATATTCCTAAACATAGCCTTCGACTTAGGCTTAGTTAAGTAGTAGAATAAATGATTGTAATACTTAAAATGCACAACACATAGCTCTGGATGCACATACTGTATTGCTGTTGATGCTAGAATTGGAACGCAGGAACCTTCTGTATCTACAGTACTGAAGGCTGCCTGCAGGTGGAGAAGGCACCTACTGAACCAAAAGAAAGGAGTCAATACTGACTGATAGTGGCTTGTGAATGGCAAGAAAACATTTGAAGTTCTCAAAACGAAAGATTACCTGTGAATAATATGTGCAGTAACATATAATCTTAGCTAAATGACTCTACACTTTATCACACACTTAATGAGGTTTGTATGTGTACTCGTGGCCTCAGTACAGCTTGTAACTAAAATCATTTAAAAATATACAGTAAGTCATTCTGTGTAGAACATGCTGTTTGTGAAATCAATGTGACTGGAAACTCAATGAACTTCTATCTTAAGTTTGAGTGAGTGATGTATGAATCATGTAAAATGAACCTGAGTCTGAGAATGCCCACCAATACTGAGTACGGTTACGTCTGGCTCCTGTGAAATTTTCTTTTTTCATTGCTGTGTTGAGTGAGCTCAGCAGTGACAAATGAGAATGAAGTCTCATTGTTCCTAATGGTGCTTGTTGTGCTCTTTGTGTAGGTCAAATTATTTAGAATTATTTGTTAATATCTCAAAGCATTACATTAGCAGCAGAGGTTTGCTATATAATCAGATTATAAACAATTAATTAAAGATAATAGACTATCAGAGGTATTGTTATTGTTGATGTTAACGAGTGGTTGAGGGGGGGTTTAAAATTTGACTTGCTGTATGTGTTCAGTTGCAGATCTATAATCTCATCTGCACATCATGAAGTGATAAATGAGCTTTGATATGTGACGAAACATTTCCAGGATGAGCAGTCCCCTACAATTTGTATAATACGACCACTGGAACACTTATTTTCAATAGTTCTAGTACTGTAATATCTCACTGAATTCATGCTTTAAAACATCAGAAACTTTAGTGAGAGATGCATTTAGAACGAGTAGACCAATACAGTACTGGCTGTGTGTGAACTTTTAAAGAAAACAATTAGTCACAGATGCCACTCAGAGCCCTTTCCCACAGGATACAATGGCCATGAGGGTCTACCCTGTTAGATAATACAGCTTGACAAATTCAAGCTGTGTTTTTAAATATGGTAGCTGGTTTAACTTGTCAAAACTGCACAGCTTAAACAAAAAACTAAAATAATATATAATCAAGCACTGCTTATAAAAAAGGATCTCGCAAGGATCCATCCAATTATTGGGTACAATAACAAATGATATTCCATTTTAAGAAAGCAAATATACAGTTATTTTTTTATGGGTGTATCTAATTTTTTGGGGATTTGTATGAATTAAGCCAACTAAAGAACCACAAAGATAATGTTTTAGACCAATTCACACATTCACCCTAAAAGTACTTGCATTACATAATTTGAAAAGACTTATAAATGTCAGCTTGAATCATTGACTGTATATAACATGGACAGAGGGTTCGTGACGTCACCCATAGGGTTCTGGCAAAGTCAAAGGTAGCTCAGAGTGGGCGTAGCCAGTCCTCAAAAACGTGTCCTCAGAGGAGGGACATGGCTGTAGTGAAGGCATCTGATTGGCTATAAGGTTTACATTTTTTATATCTTAAGCAAACAAATTTAAAATAATTCACCGCTCTGTATTCATGAAGGTAAAAAAACAGCTATCTGAACCAACAAACCTAATGGAACCAGGGGTGGAAACATGATTTTTTTCAATGAGAACTTGCTCCCGTTGGAGTCTGCCTCAAGTGGCCGCTCGGAGAACTGTAGTTCAGTCCCTTTCTATAGAGCTTCAAGAGCGAAAGCAGGTTACCCCTTGGCTTGAATCAAGCTTTTTTCCTACTGAATAGTCACATCAAGAATAGAAGTTGGGTGATTTGTAAGTGTTTTGAAGACAAAGGGAATCTTTCAGACAAACTCTGGTTTAAATAATGTAGTGGTGCAGAGAATAATAATTTTTGGTTAGTAAAATATTTCACCATTGAAGCAAATTCAGGGTTGCGTAAAACCAATAAGGAACTTTTTAGCATTGTCACGTCATCCAAATAGAAAAACTATGGTGTGCAGGAAAAGTGAGTGAGATGAGTTTTCTTGCGTCCTTTCAGTTAGGTTTCAAATGATTACCAAATCTTGGTCTAAACATGGCTTTATTCTCCCCTGTGGTCATGTGGCATGTTATAGCATGTTATAACGTGGCAACTTTGTAGCATAGCACCGACTGAATGCTGGTAAGTTTCAGCACTGTGTTTTTGTTTACTTTGTAAATGCATTGAACTCTAGTGGTGAAATATTTGCTTATCACACCAGAGGTCTATTAGTATCTTGATTAAAATTGTTTTGTATTGCTCTTGAGCATGTTTATCATTACATTGATTTCCAAAAAGCAGTTCCAGGTAATTAGGATATTTTTCTACATTTTCATGAGGGCGCACTTGCATGAATTAGCCTTGGTAGTGCAAGCAGAATTGGCGTGTATAAATGTATAACAGGCGAGCTGTCCATAGGAGGGCTTAAGGATTGGGAATAATTGAAGCCCGAAGACCCCCTAAAGAGAGACAAAGAGGTGGAGACTGGGCCAACTGATTTCTTATAAAGGGTGGAACTCCAGCATAATGCAGGGAGGGACCTCCCTCTGCTAATTGACTGCGCGTGCAACTCCCAAAACTTTGTTTATAAACATCACTTAGTGCAAATCTAGCATTTACTTTCTCCTGATTTACCGTTAATAATAATAAAACAAGTGTGTTTTGTGACTGTAACTCTTTCTGATATTGCCAGGCTGAACTAAGTAAAAACAAAAAGATATAATATTTATTTTGGCCCCTATGCCACTATACACCCCCTTTTTCAACAACTTGTCTACATAGATTCCCAAATGAAAGGTTTCACGCAATATTTCATAAAAAATTAAGCTTTTTTCCTTAGTCTCTGGATATGTTTTCGGCAGACAACATGTTAATCTCCAGTCCATGTGTCGATGCTGCGATGTTTGTGACTAGTGTGGGACAATGTGTTATTGCAGATGTAACAACTTAACCTCTGTGCCCTCAGCTGTCCCCTCACGACAAATAAAACAACAACATCCTGCCTTGAAGAACAGACCAGCGCTCCACTCTCACCATCCAACAACTCCACTTCCTCCTTAAACAAACTCTCTCAACAACATTTCATCAGCCTGAAGATTCTGAGCAGAAACTGTGTCAGAGTACACGCATTTCCTTTTCAGTGCATGGGGTCATCAACAGAGCATAGTGTTTAGGTATTATGGCCTGTCTGAGAAGCCATAATCATACATTCTCCCCAAACATTTCATGTCAGTGCACACCATAGTAGTTCTCAAAATGACAACTATAACCAAGGTTCGAAAAAGTCAGACACATATTTAATGTATCAGATAATAGCATTATGCTGCCAAACTACAGTGGTAAACAGTACTATTTCAGTTTGTCAAGAACGTTGCATTAAAGATAAGATGTCAACCAGAAATAACTATTGAAAATGGCTGTTATAATAATAACAACAACCTATAACGTGATCAAAAAGACAGTACACACTGTTTCACATTTAGAATATGTCATAACATTTTAGTGAAGTTAATGTAAGAAGTATCCTTTCACGTAAAGTAACAGAAGATCTCCTGGCGTGAGCCGACATGAGGTACAAAGAAGAGAGAAGATTGTGACTTACACAAACGCATGGTAAATGAATGCCCAGGCGCGCGGTCGCTCCAAGACATTGTAGAGGTAGTTCTGAAGCTTTCTATAGCGCGCGTTTCTGCGGCCGCTCTGGGCGCTGTAGGCGAGCGGCTTCCCCAGAAGACTCAGCCGGGCGCCCTGGTTCCTTCGTTGGTTCTCCGAGCCTCCTGCACCTGTTGTGCCTGGCGATGACAGTAGACTGTCGACAGTCCCGGACGCGTTGTTCATCGCCCCGGTGCCGGCTTCAACATCCTTCATGCCATAGTGCTGCGAGGTTTTCATCCAGAGACCAGTTCCGCCCTCATCTCCGCTGTGGTTGCGGGGCATCGCATCACCAGCACGGGTTGGAAATGCGCGTCAGGCACTGGTGCTGCGCGCATGTAAAACAAAATCGTTTGCTGAATTCACTTTTGTCTGTCTAAAACATTACTTTAATGTGCAAAATAGCATACACTGGCGA